>CM021768.1:84900467-84967694 GCA_011076525.1 Nettapus auritus | reverse complement strand
TCTTCCTTTCTTCCTTTCTTCCTTTCTTCCTTTCTTCCTTTCTTCCTTTCTTCCTTTCTTCCTTTCTTCCTTTCTTCCTTTCTTCCTTTCTTCCTTTCTTCCTTTCTTCCTTTCTTTCTTTCTTTCCATGAACCAAATAAACTAACTTAAAATCCGAACTGACCATTTGGAAATAGGGAAAAACAAACAAACACCACTGTTGTTGCTCATTTTCACAGGGTCCAGAGCTGTGCTTGAAGGCACAGAGAGCTGTGGTATGAAAGCAAACATCTCACTGAAGTCAGTGTTAGTAATGTCAGCTGAGTGAAGACTTTTGGGCTATGTCCAAGACTGAGTGTAATCTAAATGTTAGGTGTAACGTAAAAATGTGTAATGGAGAGTGGGATGGAGGCAGAGAGGAATGGTGGGATGGGGAAGGAAGATGAGGTTGTAGCAGTAAAACGAGAGAGTGTATTCACTTAGGATCATTGCCTTACTCCTCAGACAGGTCCCATAAAGGCAGAAAAGCCTAGTCACACCAGGAGCGTACACAAACATGCTTTTGGTAGGAATAGCAAAGGAGGAAGGAGCCCTATGAGTATTCTTGAGAAAGCACAACATGCAGACAACCCTGATGGTATGTACTGTGTCTGGTCTGACCCAGAAAAGAACAGCTGTTGCTCTTCTCTACAAGCTGATGCCTTCAAGGGGACATTTTACAGAAGACAAAATTGTCAGGATGGGAATGGGTAAATATAACAGGGCAGGTGAAGCCAATGAAGCTCTAATTTTGCAATATTGTATATGTACATATATAAAATATATTGCAAGTAGACATACACGTATTTTTTCTTTTCTCTAATTAGAATAATGTCTGGCATTTAATTTTAAATGTTTGCTCCTTGATCTGTCTCTTTCAAATAGAACATGCTTTTCCAGGCAGCAGCATGTTCTGTTATTGAAACAGGCTGCTCGGCCACGCATCCCTTATTCTGAATGCTATAGGATAGTTATGGGGTTTCTGTAGACATAAGTAAATAGATCTTTAGCAGCAATTTTGAAGGTAAGAACTTAGTGTGCACACCTCTTCTGTGTATATTTAACTTTTTTTTTTTTTTTTTTTTTTTTTTTCCCCCTTCAATAAGCCTTTCTTAGACAAAGCTTTTCATTGTAGGTAACCTGCAGTACATGGTAACATTGACCATCATTCTGTGGCACTCACCATACTAGTCAGCATACAAAAGATAAATTCATTTATATGTTCAGTTTTCTCCTTCTTCTCTTTTTATGAGGACTCTCTTGGTCTCTTCTGGTGAAGTGCTCCGATCTTGAGGACTCCACAGCAGGTAAAGTCAGAATAGTAAAGTCTTAAATCTTGCTTGTGGTAGCTTCTACTATTTTTCAGAGTTGGAAAGGACTTGGTAGTACCTCAGTGCGTTTTTTTCCCTGCTGTTCTTGCTGGCAGATGGTCCTTTAGGGACTTTTGCCAGCAAGTGCAAGTCAGAATAGCCTCTAGGTGAGGCTGCCCCAGTGGAGATACCAGGCAGCCTTTCCTTGGTGCTGAGCTCAGCAGAACCAGCCCACTAGTCAGCCTATTATTTTCAGAGGTATCTCTTATTTTTCTCTCAGTAATCACAGTAGCTGCAAAGGAGGGAATTTAGCTCCCCATGGGAGTTGTGGAATGTAGCAAACTATGAAAGTAAATGATTGCTACAAAATAAATGCCTGGAAGAGGGAGCTTTCAGTCTTAATGCTGCTCTGAAACCGTAAAGGTACCTTTTAAAATTAAGATTTAACATAAAATTTCTGTTCAAAACAAATATTCCTTCTGAAACATGAACTAAATTAATTAAGAGTTTTGTGGGTTGGAACGTTTGTGATGCTTGTGAGTGCTGCTCTGTAGCACTACTATTACTGCTCTGATAGTTCTGTATGTAACCACCGACATTTTTAAATAATTAAAGAATTGTGTAAAATGTTGGAATTTCATTTTGTTGATGAGAATTCCACTTTTTATGTCAGATTCTGTTTGAACTGATTTTTTTCATTCTTCTAGTTTTCTCCAGATCCTCCCCTGAACACTTGCCTGTGTCTGACCTCTAATACTGTGGATTAAAAAAATCACAGAACTCCAGATGGTCCACTTCACGTAATGAGGGCACCTTTATTTGACAGGGATTTAAGTATGAAACCAGTCATGTGAATTAAAAATCCAACAAAGAAAATAAACCATCTTAATCAGCAGTCCTTAAAAATTATGTATGCATTTTCAGACATCTGTGAGTTGTAGCACAGCAGTGGATTTCAAAGACCTTTAAAGACTTCCTATTTTTTTTCACAGGCTATCAGAGAGCTGTCAGAGCTATCTAAGGCTGATTAAACATCTTAGAAGCCTGTGTTATGTTGGTAAATATCCCATAGAAAAGATCCCATTCTGATCTCTTTTCTAATTACTATACTACCATGGCATTTTTTTTGCAGCTATGCAGCTTTGGTGTCATCAGTGAGTGGGTATAGAAGACGGTGGGGACAGTGTTGGTCAGTCCCTTGTGTGCCCCTCAAGGCCTGAAGCAGATATCTTTTTGTAATCTTCTGATGGATATCTTCCAAACTGCAGTAATCTGAATTCCAGGACTTCCTCTGTGCATCCCCTTGCTCTGAAAAAATGCTTTGCTTTGATAGCAAGAGAATATTTGACAAAACTGCTGGTAGAAATAGTCCCCTTTCTGCCATGTTAAGTAGTTGTGGTAACTGCAAGGAATCAGAACTGGTGGGTGCTAAACTTTTTTAACTTTATTTTATTTTATTTTATTTTATTTTATTTTATTTTATTTTGTGAAAGAGGATTTACACTAAGGAGACATCAACCATGATGGTACAACAGGAAAAATTCCCGGCTTCCTGAACAAAACTGTCCATTGACCCATTGACTTGAATTGTGCAGATATTTGACAGAATACATTGTTGAGCTCTGCCATAAATCACAATCAGATGTACATCTTGTTGTTTGTAGTGCGGCAGCCCTAAGAGTCACTCAGCGCAGCTGGTTCTGTAAACACACCACAAGGAGGTGGTTTGTGCCTGAAGGAATGTTTCTGTTAAGCAGGAGACAAGAGGCGATGCGTGGAAATATTATTAAAAAGAGGGGGAACGTGAGGTCACGGTGACTGTGCTGGTCAGCACAAGCAGCAGCTGTCACACGAACCTTGCTGCCGAGGGTCTTTACGTGATGCTAATCCGTTTGTCGCAGTGCCCTGGGGACTACGGTTTGCTTTAGCTAAGCTCAGAGCTGAAGTTAGATCAAGCAGATCTTCCAGTCTATGAAAACATTCTTAATGTTGAAAATATTTTCACATTGCACTTAATCACCATTTTCTGGCAAATGCTGATGAAACATAATCCTAATGCTGTAATATCTGACTAAGCAATTGTCTCCCTATTCACACAGCTGTGTGACAGTCTTCCTAGAGACTCTGGGGCTCCAGTGATGACTCCAATAACTTAAGATAAGCTAGAGAAAGTTCTCTAGCAGTACTCCTACTGCTAACAATAACTTGGCTAACAGCAAACTACAGTATGGAAAATGTATGTATATATTTTTTTCTGATCTCTTGCATGCTCATTCCCTTCACCCATGCAGTAAAATACATAGAAAGATGCGTGAGGTTTCCTCAAAAATCTTCAACATAAATATGCAGAAAGAGGCAATAATCTTGTTAGGACAAACTTGCAGGACTTCAGGTGGGTGAGAGACTCTCAAACAATTTCATCTTATGTAAGGCAGTGAGAAAAAGAAGTGGTAATGGAGGGGTCAGGAGGGAACAAAGTGCTTTCTGAAGTGACTGACAGCAAAGAGATGAATATCTGTTCTTGTCCACTACAAGACTCCAGGCAGATTCATTCTCATTCTTTCTCTCTGAGGAGTTCCCTGACCATAATTGGTCCATAATCTATCTTCAGAAATGTTTATGCCTCTCACAGTTATTCCCAGCTAAACCGGATTTCAGTTGTGTTCAGATTGTCTCAGCAAAAGATTTCAGATGTCATTAAGTAATGAACAGTCATGTATGAGAAAGGTATGAATATTCATTCTTTCTTTAATCTTAGCTGAATTAATCTTTTACTCCCTGCATGTTTTTCAAAATAGTTTTGTATGTTTGCTATTAGTGAAATATTAGGATATAGATAATGTACGAGTACTGCTGTGGAACTGAATAAAATTATATTGGGAATATGGCTGGCTTTATTTTACTTTTAATCCATTTTTCACCTATTATTAAATGTAAAAATAAAAAATAAGGGAATTACAAGCAGTGTCATAAATCAAAGTGTGTCCTGAACTGCAGAGAAAGTCATTTTTATGAGAGCAAGCCCCTGTATTTATAATAAATCAAATTCTTTATCTTTTGAGCTTCCTGATTAAAGTAATTAGTCATTTATGCTGATACAAAACCATCAGTGAATACATTGCTTTATTTCACAAGTATTGAATCTTAAATTATTTTGTAAGGGTCATTGGGTATAATCAGCTACACATTGTAATGCGAATTTGTTGTTTTGTTGGTGGGGCAGTAGTTTCTTCTAAGCTAGGTTAATACTCTGAGTAGCTCTTTCTGCAGTTGGGACAAACTGCCTGTAAGTGGTTTGTGTCATTACCTAAGAGGTTGTTTACAGCTTGAATGTGGGGAAAAAAGTTAATTTTAAGATTGTACCATGAAAGCTAATGTAAAATGCCATGTGTTATATGCCACGACAGGTGGACTTGGGTAGGGCATTGGTATTAAATGATGCTTAGTACTCAAGGTTTACAAGTGCTGCTCAGGATGATGCATGTGGCTGCTTCCCAGTAAGCTGCTCTGCTGTTTTCCCCTCTTTTGAGACCCCCCTGTTAATACCTACCCATGCTTATGAGCAGCTGTGTAGGGGTCTGGTTAATGCCATTCCCAGCTCTTGGGAGCTGGGAAACTGCATCTGCTTTGTACCTGTAAAGCACTGCTGTTGCCCGAGGGATTTAGTTTGGAATGCAAGTTCTTTTCTCTCCATTGGCATAAAACAGAGACCGTCACCAAGCTAAAATTCCTGCTGTTGGGCTACAGGAAAGCAGATGTGAAATCTGACTTCCTCCTCAACTGCTTCAGCTGTCAGTTAAGTTAGTCTGTTGTGGGGTAGGCTGGAGCAGGCCTGATTTTTCAGTATGAAAGCATTCCTGCACCCAGGCTCTGACAGTTGCTCCTCTATTTCCAGATCCTGCTTTGGACCAATACGTATATCGCATCATTTCCACAAAAGCGACCCTTAGTCTGGAATAAATCCTACAATGCAGACAAAAGGTTGTGCTTATGTGGAGAAGAGCAGTTCAGAAGTCTCCTGAGTTGTTTTTTGGACATTGGTTGGGGAAGCCTAAGCTAACAGGTAGACTAAGTAGGATGAGAATTTCAGTGTAAGGCTACCTTTCCCTCTGATGGCATTCTAGTTCTATCAGTACTGGTTTCCCCCCCCCTTTTTTTTTTTCCTTTTTTTTTTTTTTCTTTTTTTTTTTTTTTTTTTTTTGGCTAAAATTTTCATTATATTTAATGAAGGGATGTGTGTGTATATACATTTATATAAATATATAAATTTTTCTATGTAAAACTCCAAGGATAATTCTAAATGTCAGATTCCTTAATTTCTTATTAGATTACAAGCTTTCCTTAGAGTTAAAATAAGGGAAACCTTCCCATCAGTTACTTCGGCCACCTACTGTGCCAGCTAATAATGCCATGCTAATCTAAAAGGGAGTGTCAGTCACAGGCATATTTGAATTCCAGTGTAGCAGGAAGGAGACAATTAAAAGAGGGAAATTAGCTGAACTAGTGCTTTTTTTTTTGTACTAATAAATTTTAAAAGCAACTGCCTGAATAAAGCCTACAGTCAAACAAATGCATAAAGAGTGGAAGGTGTGTTTTTGAAGATGTACATGTCTGTTTACAGAAAGTAAGGGATGTTCTTGTAAACTGTAATTGTAAAATATTAATAGTGAAAGGTTACTATAGGTGCTTTTTTTTTTTTTTTTAGATTTTACTGCTGTGAGTAATGCTATTAAAGTCAAATTTGTTTTAGTAATGATTGTGGAGAAACAAGTAATAACATCTAGTGTGTGAATTTGAGAGGTTCAGCTTAGAAAGGAGAAGGATGGTTGTGACTAGGGGCAGGCAGATGTGAGCTCTGGAGGTTTTTTTTCTTTTGTTAGTAGTGAAGCACTGAGCAATTTCACAATGAAGCTTAAATGTGCATTAGGGAAAGCCTTTACATATGGTAGGACAAAGAAAATAGGTATTTTTCAGAGATTCTGTGTTTCTAAGTACCATTGCTTTGTCCATTAAAAAAAAAAAAAAAGAGTGAGAGAGAAAGAGAAACCCATCAGGCTACAAGAAGTCCTCTGAAGAGATGAACATTGTCATTTGAAAAGAAAATAGGTACTCATGACTGTTCACCACCTGGGTATTAATGCAGCCAATTACTGTGTCCTGCTTTTCAAACATTATGTTACAGCAAGAAAAGAGCCAATATTGTATTTTATATGACCT
This sequence comes from Nettapus auritus, assembly GCA_011076525.1. Classification (NCBI taxonomy): domain Eukaryota; kingdom Metazoa; phylum Chordata; class Aves; order Anseriformes; family Anatidae; genus Nettapus; species Nettapus auritus. The sequence goes on along the minus strand of CM021768.1, from coordinate 84,961,149 downwards.
TTCTAATGCTGTATATACACATATAGATTTGTGTTATTTGTCTCTTTGATTCACCAAATGTTTCTTATTTGTGGCTCAAGGCATTTATTTATTGCAAGGCTTCAAGCTGCGGTAAGCAAGGTCATAGATTAAGAATTGATTTCCACAGTTGCTCTACCATACAAACTAAATTTCTCTTGGTTGGTTATAAAAACTACAGCTGGGCATAAATTCAGCTTTTCTACTTTGTCTTGAAAATTAATGCTAAAGTAAATGAGAAAATACTATAAGTATGTACTGCATGCTTTAATTTAGACCTTCAGCTAAAACCTAAGGAAAGCAAATTGTTTTTATGCTGCAGGCTTCTGAGTGAAACCATGTTATTACTGATCTGAAGCTTTTTTTTTTTTTTTTTTTTTAACTTGTTCTTTTTTGTTTGTTTATTTGTTATTTCATTGTCTCCCTTATTTTGTTAACAGATCTTCTCTACATTTTTTAGCAAATCATGTTTTGATCAATGTGTTCATTAGTTCTTTGTTTTTGTTACATGCTCCTGGGGTTATTGCTAATTATAATAAGAAAGTGGATGGAAGAAGGAGAAGACAGAATATAGTTTCTGTCATGTAGAAGTATATAGTCCTGTTAGAAATAGAGAAATCCTATTACTTTATTATCTTTCACTCAAATTTAAAGCACGGTGTCTTGTATACTGAAGGAGCATTTAGACTCTAAACTGAAAATTCCCCCAAATCAGGGTGGTGTTGTTTGTATGTTGTTGGTTGACTTTTTTGTTGTTGTTTTGTTTTCTCTCTCTTTTTTTTTTTTTTAGGTATGCTTTCTGTTGGTAATGACAGGAGAGTGACACTGTGTGCCATGATCAATTTCTGTAATTGACAAAGATGTATAACTCCTCTATGCACCTTTGATGCAATGTAGTTTCCTAGTAAATATAACATAAATTTTAAGGTTTAAAAAATGGCTTCTTTGACCCATCGTGAAAGAAAATATATCTAATGTATTCTCCTGCCCCTTCCCTTCGTGTTTGAGTTAGTACAGCTGAGTTAGCAGAAGTCACAGTATGTAGCGTATGTGTTCAGGTCATGATCAGCTTCATCAGGTGGTTTTACAAACATCAGTTTTGCCTCTGAGTCTCAGAGTTACTGTTTCTGCTATTAGCGGAGGAACCAAATTGTGAAGTTATTTCTCTAAGATGCAGAGTGTTACGTTTGCTTGATGGCAATTGCTGGTTTGTAGTGCACAGTTCGTACTGTACATTATACAGCATTCTGTTGCAGAGATGCAGCTTGAAACAGTGAAAACAAACAAAGGGCATCTCTAAAATCGGCTGATGCTGAAGTTTTCCTCTGTTCTTTGCTTCTGTTGGTATTGTGCAGACTTCAGGAACTGATGTTCTTGAGTCTTTGCATATCTTTTAGAGGATGTTTGCTCGCACTTTTTTCTTTCATATTTTTAAAAGCAGCAAGCTTTCTCAGTTACTCCATCACACTGGTCCACAAAGAAGAGAACAGCATGTCAAATGTTTCATGGTACTCTTGTTATACTACAATAGAGGCTGGATTGCTAACCCTGGGAAACTTTAAATGCCAGTGTATGAAATAACTTTCACAGAGGTCACAATATGTATGTAGAGAAAACCACCAGAAAGCAAAGTGCTGTGTCTGATGAAACTAGTAAAACAGTTTTGCAGGTAAAACAGATGTGGAGTTGTTTGAAAATATAAACTTTTTAAAGAAAAAATAAACACGCAGAAATGAAGTACTTCAGGCTTAGAATTCACTACTTTTTCCAATTTAGAGGGCTGTTTTGGAAGAATGAGATTCTGAAATTCATCTGTTCGTACTGATTCTTATCCGCTCCCAGAAATGTGTTTTGCAGGATTAGAATAGACAGCTCTCTTTTCACAGCTGTTTCTAGCAAGCCATTTTGTTAGCACTTGATCTTATTTTGCCAAATTTTTCTTGGGAGCTTATCTGGAGGTATTGCAAACTGAACATTTTTACCAGCATTTAAAAATGCATGTATCCATAAAGAATGGATACTTTCACTTTGACTTCCTTGAGATTTCCATATGGAGCTATCTCCAAAAATGCATGAGATTCAACTTAGCATCAATTCAACTCAGACTTTCCCTGAATAATAAAACAGTCTCACTGAAAGCCTTGTTAGATGGAATTATGATTATCAAGGCTAGTAGTCAGGAAGGCTTCTCGTTAGGGTATTGCTGCAGGACTAACTAAAGTGTGGTTATGCCTGACTGAATAAAAGATTTCCAGCCATTTTCGGAATGTTGATTTCTTTTTTTGAAAAGCACTTAAATATGTATGAAGAATCTTGGACTGATTCGTTAACTTTGAATAAATTCCTATGACAAATGAGGGAAATGAAGAGAAAGCATAAATAACTAGTTAAGTAGGACTCCTCATGTGTGGCTGGCCACCTGCAGAGGCACAGAACTAGTACAGATGTATCTCATAAATCACTCTAGATCTACCTGAAAGTAAGTCTTGAAGGAACAGAACCTTTTCAGAAGTAGGTCTGGCACTGGCCTATGTATTCATACGGTAGTTCAGATCTTCAAATTTTTTTTTTTTTTTTTTTTTTTTTTTTTTTTCTTTTCCTCTCCTTTTTTCTCCAAGAACTAGATGGAAAAATCTACTGCTCAGTTTACCCTTGCCCAGTGATGAGGTTGGTGTAAGAACATAATGGGGCTAGAAATCTGGTCTTCTCCTTCAGCATTTTCCTTGACATCAGTTGTATTCCTAAAAGTTTGCAAAGTCTGCAGTCACCACATTCTCATGTCCTCCTTGTTCCCCATATGGAACCATTCTCCAGCGATACCCAACGCAAAATACTGAAAAAGGGTGTTTGCAACAAACAAAACAGAAAAAGGCTAATAAGCAGGGAGGAGTAAGCAGTCTCGCGACTTGTGCCCTCTGCAATAGGCTCCAGAGAGAGAAGAGAATGGAGGTGAATGAGGGGAGATGAATGCTCTCTTGTGCAGACAACCTGAAAAGGCTCTCTGGGTTCTGTAGGTGGGAGTTGGCAGTGCACACCTGGGGAATGTCTGTCTAGCTGCAGCCTAGAAGTTGGGGCTTATGTAAGAATCTGTTATCAAAAAAGTGATTTGAAAAAGTCTGCCCACAATATTTGTTGGGACTATGTTGGTCTTTGAGGGAGAAGAGAAGGGTGCTATTGTGGTGACTTAGGTCATCCCATCTTATTTTAATTCTGGCATGTGTCTTATCTAAGCATGTGATGCAAAATCTACTAAATGGTAGGATCTTTCTGACTTTAATTGGAGAACTATGTTTGTAAATTTTCCTGAAGGTTTAAAGCATGTAAATATAAATATTCTTACCATACTTTGATTTTTGTGACACAATTTGTACTTTTTCAAATATTATCAAAATGCATGTATCCTCCAGTGTATGTCTGTGTTACTTCAGTGGGGTTTATTTCCCCCAAATCTAATATCTGCAGCCGGAGGGCTAACCAGATCATTTCAGAAAGATCAAGGGGCTGTAGATGTTTATATTAGGTATGGCTTTATTGGACTCAGGCAGGTCAAAAAGAGCAGAGATCACCCCCGTGTGTGTGGCTGTGGGTTCCTCCAGTCTGTGGGATCGCAGGGTGAGTACGTGACCAGTGCGCGCCATTTTGGCGGGCCCCAGCCTGCAGCACATGGCATCAGGCCCTTCTCTGAAGACTGCGACTTCCAGCGGGAGCCCAGAGGTGGTTCTCCTTGCTGCTTTGCACATCTCTTTGGGAATATAATGTGGCACATGTTAAAACAGCAGTGAGGCTTCTTTAACCCCTCTGAGGAAACAAACACCGGCACGCAAACAATATTGAGTTTGGCATTCTTGACTTTGTCTTCCTGCCACCTGGTGCTTTGTCCCCTCATGGATGGTTCTGCAACCTGCACACAGGCAGACACTGTGAACAACCGGTTTCAATGAGGCTCTTTCTGAGCCTCGGTCTGTGTGTTGTTCCCTCAACACCAGCAACAGCCTCCTTGGTAACTGACAAAGACTTCAGATTACACATCTTAAGCAAATATGTTCATTGCTTTTTTGGTTTGTTTGGTTTCTCTCATGATAGCCTTTTCTCCAAAGACCAGAAACCAGCACTGAACGGTTTGTTCCTGCATGGCTTTACATCTGGTGTCATGATGGAAGATAGGGCCTACTCTATGGTGTTAGCAAGGGAAAGGCTTTGGATGAGCAAGAAGCAAACATTGCCAAAAAAAATAAACTTAGTGATGAAAGGAGTTCTGGTACTGTAGGTTTCAGATGCTCTAGAATTTTAAAAAGTATCAGTGCACACTATCTGTTTTGAGACAGCTTTGGTCATACCTCGTGCTTAACTGCTTCTCTGCTGTGGCATTTTTACTTTGTGATGAGGCTAACCTTAAACATTTCAGCTTCTTCTATCCCTAATAGAAGGGATAAACTCGTAGCCAGTGCAGCCACGCAAGAAGCAGTTCTGTTCTAACCATCCCATCACTGTATTTACACCTGTTGATGTGATTACATTTGAGTGGCTCTATGGTTCTGTGTTGCCACATCATTTTGCTTTCAATTTTTAATTAAAAAGTTATTGGAGCCAGGGAACAGAACAATAGGGTTTTTCATATCCACCCCACCCCAAAGAAGGTTCAACTGTGAGTGAAATGCTATTAAAAACAACAATTGTGTGGATGCCAATTGGAAAGAGAGAACAAGTGTGTAATAAAGAATAAGCAGTCAATTTGTTTTAGAAGGAATACATATAGTAAATGATTTTAAAACAGTTTTTCTTCTGCTTTTGTCACTTTTTTTTTTTTTAATCAAATTTTCATAATAATTATAACATTAATTTTCTAACTAGGTGATAAAGATTGATTCAACTTAATGCCTCAGTAATCCTGCACTAAAATACTAGTCTTTCACAATACTGATATCTAATTTTAATAATCAACACTTATACATTAGTTATGAAATTTACTACTCTCTACACTTAACAGGTTTCGATAAAGGCATGTAGGTTTCATTTAGTTCATTACTATAACAGAAAATGAGATGCCTCATGAGTTTTCCACAAGGACATATATTTCTGTTTATAGATGGATAAAGACATTGAGCTGTGTAACACCTGTGCCTAAGCAGATGTAGAAGTAGGTATTTATGCTGGGCACAGGATTTTTTTTTCTCCATGTAAATAGGCATAAAGCCTGGATAAAAAGATAATGTTTAGGTTTTAGACATGGCCCAATGTCCTTTGATCAGCAGTTACTTTGCACAGAAGTAGTTTCTGTATTACTGTGTAGGACTGTAGCATTCATCATAAAAGCCAGGGCTGGCAATGAAATTTTAGCGGAATAAGACAACCTTTACAAAAGGAGTTATGCAAGAAAAGTTATTTCATTTGAAAGGCTGTAGTTGACTTTCTGAAATTATGTTTATTTCATCATCTGACCCATTTGTCCTGTAAAAATAGTTCTAAATCCTATGACATCTACAGTAGCGCTTTTGTGATCATGGGAATCCAGTATTCATTGCTTAATGCTTTTGCTTTTATAAACAAGAACTACAATCTGTAATGTTCTTGTGAGTATCCTAGATCAGCATTTGGAACATACATATTTCAGGAGTGAATATTCAGCCAGAGCTTAACACTATAACCGCTGTGTTCCAGTTATTTATTTGGTAAGTATTTTCATATTTTTTAAAATGCGTAGAATTTTTTTTTTTCCAAACTAAAATTTTTGCAATGGATACTTCATCACTAAAAATCAGCATTATCATGGATCCTTTCTCAGTCTTCAGTCTAGCAAATTGCAGTAGCACACCTTCTGAAAAACATGACTTCATTCAGAATAACACCTTGAATCACTGAAGTGAGTTGAAGGGGAGGCACCAGCACTATAAGATGACTACACTACAGTTTTCACTCCATGGAAAGTCTGCTCAGTGTTTTGCAGTGCCATGCACGCTCAGTTACATGGCATACCACTGGCTCAACCAGCGGAAAATCGACTAAAGCATGCAGATGCTGAGAGATGCTTGAAGAAGTTGAAGAAGTAGAGGTCATCTGGTGTGAAGCTTCTAGGTATGCCCTTCTTTTTATCAACAAAATGACATAGTGCTTGAACAATTGATTTTCTTTTACTGGATGTCTAATACAAATTTGCTCATAATGTTTAATGCTTTCTTGTTGATAGGAAGTTGAAGAAGAGAGATGAACAAAACACACAGGGCGGTTCATGTTAATGCAGAGCTTTTTTTCCTTTTCCACCCTCTAAATGAAGTGCAGTGGAACGGGACAATTTGAATGGAGACCTAATGACATGGTAAAGCAAAAGAGAAGGCCACAGACTTGCAAATAAAAATTAATTATTTAGTCATTTGAAACTGGCAAGGTGACAGCCAATGCATTGCTCCATAACTAGCTTTAGGTTACCAGTGGTACCTGAACTGTGTTTTATAAATAATATCATTCATGTAATTAATCATCATTCACTCATCCTGTTTTATGTTCTTGGCCTCTTTGAGTTCATGTGTGGCAGAGAGAGGCCTCTGTGCTCTTTCTGGATGGCTTTCTGTTTCTGTTTTCCTGTTTAAAAAATAATCAGATTGCAAATCTTATATATGGGGATGAGTGCTGGAGCTTATCTTGGCTTTGCTGTCTGGATCACGAACATCTGATGCGTGACAGTTCTCTGCTTGCTTCACAACTACTCCAGTAACTCCATGCTGTTTTGATTGCTTTTTGTCTCTTCCACTCAAAGACACTATGCGTGGATGTTTCCTGACTCATTAGTATTATTATTATTATTTTTTTAATTCATTGAGAGTGATTTCTCTTTTATTCAAAAGGAGGAGGTGGTAAAAACTTGCCATGTTGGAGCAGGGTAATATAAAAGCCACTAGTTACTCAAGCTTAGTTTAGGAAAAAGAGACTTTGATCCCTTTCTGTCTTAAATATGCCAGTGGGTGGTTTTGTTCTTTTGTCCACACTTCATCTTTACTCTCTTCTTTACTTTCATCTGCAAATCAACTCCATTGCTAAACTGAGATGCTTTCTCAGCCTAATTTTAAAGTGACCCTAAGAGCAGTCTTAAGAAAGCTGACCCCTATGATCTGTGTACCTTCAGGCTGTGCTGCTGTTTGCAACCTGAGTTTTATTTGGTCTCACTGTGCCCATGGTGTGCCAGAGAAGAGCTAATCCTCTGGATGGGTAGTATATTGCTCCATTTTGCCCACTTCTGGTCATGTCAAGCCATATGAGTAAGAGCATGGGTCTGTGCTGTGGCTTTCCCCTCAGTATAGTTCTGGAATGTGGCCTGATGCAAATTCTTTATTTATAGTGTGAATGACAGTTGAATTTTCAAGTTAAAAGGAGCTCAGATGCCCACTGATAAGACTGTATTGATATATAAAAGACCTGGGATATTGGAAATAGAACTAACTGACATACAGTTTTGAAGTGTTGGGGACTTGAGGCAGAAATGAAACGACCACTCCTTTTTATAGCAGAAGTGGATCAATGGCTTTGTTTTTATGTTTTTGTTTGAAAGATATCACTTGCTGGCTGCAGAGTGAGTGGATTCATCTTCCTTCTGGAGCCTAAGCAAATCATCAGTGAGAGATCTTGTTTTTCTGCTGGGTCCTACAGACAACATGGAAGGGGAAAGCATCTACGAGGTTGATTCTGGAGATGGACTTGGAGGTAAGGCTGCCCGTCACTTATTTTTGTTTTCATCCCAGATGGCTGGTTGCAGGTGAGCCTTTATGACAATGGACTACGGAAGCCACAAAAAGCAATTGTAATAAAGATGTCTGCAGCTCTTTGATTGTATTGTGTCACTTTATGAGTAATGAATAAAAGTGATTTGAAAACACCTGTCTCCTAGAGGAAGTGGCACACTCAGAAGCCACATGTACAAAGTGTTGTTATTTGGAGTCTGAAATTTTCTAAAAATGATGCAAACCCTAAAGATTTGCAATAAAAGTGAAGGCATGTAGCCTTTTCCTCTTCCTTTGTTCCTTCCTTTTCTGTCTCTCACATGCTGAGTAATTCTGTTGTACATGCCTCTCCCTTTTTTTTTTTTTTTAAATGGACTGTAGAAAACTGCATGAAATGACACTGACTGTTTATTAAACTCTAGGCAAATGTGTAGATGTTTCTTTGACCTAAAAAAAAAAAAAAAAAAAAAAAAAAAAGAGTTCTTGTACTGTTTCTTACATAGCCACTAATTCTACAGGTGTCCTTGGGCAATTTAGCCAACCTCACTGCTGTGGTTTATCATTTTCATAGTAGGATGAACAGCTTCTTAGAGATTTTATTACATACTTGTACAGGGTTATTGTTGTTTTTGTATAACACTGGGGAACTTTGACAGAGTTCTCAGATTGAGGACATAGCTCATGCTACTGTCTTTTCCCATCTGTTTTTAAATTCCTCATTTAACAAAGTTTATTCTGAGACCAAATGGGAAACACTTTACCTGGTTTGCAAAGCACCTTGAACTGCCTAGGTCAACTCACTTTTGAATTCAGAAGTCTAAATGTCTAAAGGGAAGGAAAGAGGTTCTACTCAGGGGAAAAAGAAGGAAAAAGAAAGAAAACACACACACACACACACACACACACACACACACACAAAAAAAAAAAAAAAAAAGGATACTAGAACATTGTAATAATGCAAGATTTGGTGAGCTGTACAACTGTTTGATGGCTTGGGTGTTTCCTGTGGTGATCTCTGTAACCAGGCAGGTGATTCTGGTTGAGTGTACTGTGCTACTGTTGAAATGCTTCTTCTTGTGTTTAATACTTCTGTAATACATTACTTGGGCCCTAGTTGTATCACCATACTATATACTAAAAAGAACAGCTACCACTGCCTTAGCACAGAGTTCCCCTCTCATTAATGGGTTGCTTCCAGATATTCCTCAGGTGCGATAACATGCAGATATGTACCTTTAAAAAAGTACTTTAAAAAAAAGAAACAAACAAAAAAACACCTTTGGAACTTCAAATTGCTTTTAAATTTTCTGATAATACCATCTATTAAATAATTATTTTATCGTAATAAATGTTATTACAAGAACAATAAAAGTATTTATGCTCAAGTAATGCCCTTTTGCTAGGTGGAATAGAGCAGCAGCATTCACTTTTGCTTTCTGAGCATTTATCTTGTCCTGTCCCACAGTTTCTGAAACACTGCAGCTGGAGCCGTTGTCTGACCATTAGTCATTACGGTACTTTTTCATTTCATGTCCTCTCTCAAGCACTTGTTTTCCGCCCTTACCATTATGCCCTTCAGTTACTGAATCTCTGCTGCAGTACTGCATCTTTGTCATTTCTTTCATGCCACTTTGTGCATGGAAAAATTCTTTCAGAGATGAGGTCAAAGACGATTCCAGCCCTCCTTGAGACTGACCTTTGCTGTTATAATAATTTATTGTCCTTGATCTACATTTTCTAATTTGCACAGGCAAGAGTGAGTGTGTGTGTAAGTACACAGAATGGGCAAATGTATTTCTGGCCCATTCTCCTGTCTTTCCTCTCTTTGGATTCTAATTTAAGACTATAAATTCTTCAGAGGAAATTTACTTATCTTGGGAAATCACAATAATAAACTGTCATTTATTTGTGTTTAATAGAATTACTGGTATGAGATCAAAATCTGATCTTGTATGTGAAAGGGCTGCATTTACAGCAGCATATCAATATCTTCAACATATATATGGTGCTATTTTAGACAATGCTTGCACATGTGTTACTAACCAGAGTGTTATTTCACATGTTTCAGAAAACAGATGGTATTCTCCCTGTGTGAATTGCTGGATAAAAGTTCAATTAAAAAAAAAATAAAAATCATTCTTTCTTCCCTTATGAACAAAATCAAGATATATGAAAATAAACTCAACAGTCCCATTCTGAAAGCATGAGGTATAGGCAAGAGCTAGGTCTATGTTTTGATCAGCCCTTCAAGCACATTTACCTGACAGGTAAGGGAAATGTTGGAAATTCCTGTGTTTCTAAAATCAAATTTAGAATTCTCTCTCTGTTTCTAGTTGAGATGTGAGAATGACAAGGACATGCTATTTATGGAGCCAAACTGGGAGACTCTGCACTGTTTTACAAAACGTGAACGAAATTAAAAATTGACTTTAAAATAAAGCACTAAGCACCATTTTTGGAAGATAGGTACTTATGTTTCAGTGGCCTACAACAATTGTGTATACACCCTAAATACTATAAATACAGACATACCTGGACTTACCTACATATTGAATACAAGTGTGTCTTTGCAATTAGGCTGATTTGATGTCTGAATTATGATATATCAGAGACTTGAGACAAAAGAGAAATATGCCCGTTGTAGCAACACAAGTAGAACATGTAAAGCAATTTATGAATATGATGAAATTACCTCCAAAAAAAACCTATGCTGTGTTAGCTCAGTGTCTAGTCTCTGATGGAAGTGTATCCTGTTAGCATAAACTCCCTGAGAGACTGCCTGAATTTGAGGGTTAAAAGACCTTAACAGTTCTGTGGGTTTTCACTGTCAAAGTCAACCAGCTAACTAAAAATCTTATTTCATTGAAAGAAAATCAGACCAGTGTTTTCAAATTCAGGAACCTGAAGTAAAGTCCTTCCTCTTATTTTAACTGCAAACAAGTGTCTCAGTTTTCATAGATGGGTGGATTATAGCGCTCCTTAAGGTCAGCAAGAGCTCAGGAGCACTTGATCTATAGAGAGATCAAGTAAGTTAATTTGACACTGTAGATTTATAGTCCTAACTCAGATTTAAAAACTAGCCCTAATATTAAAAGCAGTTTAGGTAGCTGTGCTTTGGCTCTTGTACTTGGTTCTCTTGATAGGTTACTTCATAGCAGGTTTTCAATGCCACTTCAGTGGATGCACAAAGAAAGATGGAGCTGAATTTACTTCTGGACTCTAAAGCCCAAACACAAAGAAGGAATAGAGTCTCCAGCATACAAGCTGTCCCAAATGTGGTGGAGAAGAGATAAGGCTGTAATTCTTCATTGTGCAGTGCACTGAAGGCTTGCTGTAGCTCACCTAGAATATATGGACACATCTACTTAAAAGCAAAGACTTAATAGCTTCAGCTGCCTGGAAGAATGTTAAGCTGTCTGAAGCAGAAGGACTCTTGCTGTTACTCTAGAGCAATGTGCTGCTTCCTGTATTTTCCTTGTAGACCTGGTGCAGGTCTTAGAGTGTGTTGCCATTAAGTGGTCGTCTTATTGTTAGTATCTTGGCTACTTTGATGTGTTCCTGAAGGTAGTCACTAACTTGGACAAAGTAGGGTTAAGCATATTTTGAGGTATTTCTTTAGGAGCTTTCAATTCTTTTTATTACTGGGATATGATTATTAATTAAAACCATGATCAGCCTCTATTATTGTTCAATTTCCGTGACTTGATTTTCCAATACTTAATCCCATTTATTTTGGCAAATAGTCTGCACTGGCTAGATATATATGCTGAATCAATACCTTAGCACACATTTTTCCTTGCTCACTGTATTGTATTTTAATGAGAATCTGAAGATTTGCTGCTGCCCTTTGCAGTTGAAAGGTATTAAAGAGAAACAATTAGGGAGGGGTTAAGTAACTTTTCTAGTTCTGTTGCATTGCTGATGTTATACCAGGTCTGCTTTTAGCCTGCTGTTTTTACTTGTAGCTCTTGTTCAAGTCAAAAATCCTTGCTGCACATTAGCAAGGCTGCAAGTCAGTTGCTATGGTATTCAGCATTTGACTTAGCCAATCCGCTTGCTTTTGTGATGTTTCAGCCCAGAATAGGGAATCGGTCACACAGACTAGAGCTGTAATCAAAAGAGCAGCTATTGTTGGCTTGAAAATCTACAGAGGTTGGGAAAACAGCAGAATATGAGTTTTGAGAAAATATGTATCACAGTCAGTGTTTTTGGTGTGTTTTCTAAGACATAACTAAATGCTAGTAATAGTGGTCATAGCCAAAAATGTCAGGATGATGACAAAAACTGCATCAGTGGACTAGTTTCTGTGTGTTGTCACCTCAAAGACTTCAGTAATTTACAGCTAATTTATTTTTATTATTGTTATTATTATTCTGTGGCCATTTTCAACTGTACTACAGCACATAGGCCTCGTTTTTCATTATGTTATTTAAAGGCAGTATGTTTCTTTCTGCTTGTCTTCTCAATTTTAGTGTTGGTTCTTGGCTAATCAGAAAATTCTGAAAGGCTGCTATGTAATGTGGAATGACTTTGAAGGTCGGAATGGTGCTGTGTCACTGCAGTGATTCAAGGTCATAAGAACGACAAGTTGGTTAGAGAGATGTAACATATTATGTGAGATGTACTATCCAAAAAGGAAGGATGGAATTCTGTGGACAAAGTCTTCTACAGATTTTTAAGAAGCTCTTCTGTGCTTGCAGGCAGGTTTGTTTTCATCCCCAATCTGTCTTCAATTGTATCAGTAGGACAAACGAAAAATACTGCTGCTTTTATACAACCCTTTTTCTCTTTGAAGTCATGGTTATACACAAATAAAACTTCTTCATTTCGATTTAGAAATAGTTAGAAATCACACTTGAGGAATACAATGTTATATGCCAAAGCCCATCAAAAACCCTGACAGTGCACCTGATAACAACAGGAATGTGAAAACACATATTTAAATTTGGAAATAAATAGACAACAACAACAACAAAAAAGTAAAAAAAAAAAAAAAAAAAAAAAGTAAAAAAAAAAAAGTAAAGATTTACTCTAGAAAGACCTTTTGTCTTTGGCACAATATCCTTTTCCAGTGGATATCATATACTTCTATATTAAGCCTTTGATGAGAGCTTTTGTTTCTTTTCCCTGATCCCTTCTTTTTCTATATGGAGGTAATATGTTCCACTGTGGGCTGAAGTGCTGACAGTGAATACTGATATCTCTGCTCTCACCTGGTATGAAGAGAATCACCTCATAACTATCATTGGCCATATATCAATGACCAGCAGTCATTATGGGTGGTCAATAGGGTACAGAAGATAGTTTGTCACTATAGTAACACGGGATATTTTATACTGATTCTTACCTTCATCTAGAAATAAATTTGGAGGAGGGAGAACAAAGAGTTTCTTCTTGGACATGGTTTTTGGTGGGTGGCATTCACAATGTTTGCAGGAATCTTTGGAAAAGTAATGCTAATTTGTAGTTGTTGCAGATGTTAAAAATACAGTGGAAAACATCCCAAAGGTATTATGAAATTGAAATGCTCATAAGTACGCTGCCAGTATTCTTTAAGTGACAAGTAATGTCATTGTTCCAGGTTTTTGTCTGGTGACTGGGATGTGTTGGAGGTTATTAAGGGATGGTGATTTGAAATGTAGAAGTGGAAAATCTCAACAAATGACTCCCAATGAAATGACAGGAGAACTTACCGAAGTTCTTTGTAGTTGTCTGGTGCAAATAAATGCTTAGATGAGGTCTCCCAGTGGTGGCGTATGTGATCTAGAGATAAATGAATTTATTTGTTACTCAGGTACTGCAGTCATTGAAGCCACAGTCATTTAAAGAAAGAAGAGCATATATAGAATTCTTGAGCCAGAAAGTGGAGAAGAATATTCAAGGTCTTGAAAGTATTTTCTGCAATGGCTGTTGACTTTTAATACTTTTGCAAGAAATTATATGTGAGATGTTATTTTAGTATTATTTTTTTTTTTAAATAACATCTTTATTACACATATATTCCTATATGCTTTCACTTAGAAATTGCCCTTGACTACTAAATGCCCTTATCTACTTGTCACTCAGCTTGCAAGGCAGGTCATAAGGGATTTGATTTCATTTAGCAGAGCCCTGTCATTTTAAGGAAAGTGCAGTATAAGAGATGGGAAGCAAATTTCACTTCAGTTACATAAAGAATAGTCTGTGCACTGATCTGGTGTTCAAAGACTTGGCTTGCTACATGTCCCTTTATTTACCTTTCACATGTTACATACACATACTGATAGTTCTTCACTGTTTATAATGAATCTTTGCAAGCAATCATATATACCACTCCCCTGCTGGTATATCATAGCTCTGCTGCTTTTGGAAATTACAATAGAGTTATGATGGTTTGTATACCCAGAGGACTTGCCCCATTTCTACCAAAAGAATACTCTGGGCTTGATTCACACTCACCATTTATTGAGTGGTGCTTTTAATAGTAAAAAGGAAAGTAGAAGAAAAACTCTGCCATGAGTAAGATGTGTGCAAACACACACCTGAGTGACTTAAGTTGAATGGATTGCTGCTGTCTGGACTAGATTCACATAATGACAAATGCCTTCATAAAAAGGACTTATTTGATACAGCACTTCATCTTTCTGAATTTCAAAGATCTACAAATCTAAATGTAAGCATGTGTAAATAAGCATTGAAATCATCCTGGCATGTATAATAGATTTTTTTTTTTTTCCTATTCAGTACTTGCATTTATTTGTCTTCCAATACATCTTCTAGAAAAGAAAGCCTTTTGAAGAAAATTGAAAGATACAAATTAAAATGGAAAATATATATCCAGAAGGATCCACCAAGTTATTCTCTTTGATGCTATGCAGCATTGGGATGAGGGGTTGATAGCTTGGGCTGCTCTGGTTTGAATATCAATATTAATATAACATGAGTTCCTTAACTTCATCTCCTTATGTTCTGATGACAGGGATGCAGTTTGTTTTTCTAAAATAGAGCATTTTATTTGTATGCTTATGTGATTTTTTTTTTTTTATTTCTTACCACTTTTTCATTTTTCATTAGGAAGATCCTGCCTTCCAGTAAAAGAGAAAAGGGCACCTGTTCTCTAAATCCTGTAGTCTGCGGCTCTGGGGTCTGTTTAAAATTTTATTGAATGAAGCAGTTAATGCTTCTTAAAACACAGCTTCAACAAGCGTTCTGTAGAACTGTTCTTGATGGAGGGTAAATTGATTAATCTGAGTGGAATCCCTTCAATAGCTGTACAAAGGGTTTCAGACTAAGGAATTTTCAAGGTACTTAATTATTTCAATGACTTAGGTCAGGACTTAACTATTGGTACCTGCCTAGTAATTCAAGAAATTAAGAAACTCAAGAGAGGAAACTCTCTTGAGTGTCAGCTAATTAAACAGATGGAAGTGAATATAGGAGCTAGAGAGATCTGGGCTGAAGCTTGTGATTTACAAGTCTGGGAAAGTCCATTAAGGAAGTATTTTTCTGATATTGAAAGTGATTGAGAGAAGTAGGTGCTTGCTTGTTTACAGGGTCAACACTTTTTTTCCTGCTTGAAAAATGAACCTTAGATGAGGAAAATTTTCACAATTATTATTATTATTTTTTTGTCTCAAATTTCTTTGTTTTTTTAGGGAAAGCTATAAGGAAGCTTGTGCGCAAGGCGACTGTGGTGGCATCTAGAATCCTCAGATTTCCTTGACTGAATTCATCTGGTTTTAGCCCTAAATATAGTAGACAAGCTGCACTGCTTGCACTGATAGATTATATCTTCCAAATGATAGACCAAGGTACAGTCATGTATACTCACCATTTTTTGATCTCATTTTACTCTTGATTTTGTTGCTTTTTGGATAGATGTGACAGTATGGTTTGTCCCCATTGTTATGGACGGTCTTTTCATCATCTGCCTCCTGCTAAAAGTACTCTTAAAACAATTAATTGAAAAAGACTTCTGGGCTGGCTCTGGCATTTGATATTGCCAGCTGCATACAGGGTTGCAGCTTGCTGGGAATCTTACCCAGACCTACCTTCAGTGGCAGGTAGGCAGTGGGACTGTTGGCAGCACAATTTTATTTTGTCTTACTACCTGTGGAAAAGAAAAAAGTGAAAACCTAAAACCAAACTCCACCTTTTTGACATATATTCTGCAATTACTTTTTGTACTCAGCAATCGTAAAATGAAAACAGACTGTGTTCTAACAAAGCATAGATTTTGACTGTAAGATAACAGCTCTGTTATCAAAAGAAAAAAAAGATCAATAAGTATAATGTTAAATGATTGTCAATAATTAGGTTTGTTTATATCTGCTTTGGCACCTCAGCTAGCATTGGAAACAAGCAAGAAATCTCAGTGCCAACTGGCTTGCTTTCTGAGGCTAGATCTTCTCTTTGTGTTTGTTTTAGATGGGGGCATCTTCTGTCTCCTACCTGTGTCTCTTCTAAACTCTAGGGAAGGTGATTTATTAACATAGAATATCACGAGTTTCACAGAGTTTTTTTGGTGTGATGGTTTTTGTTCACATGCTGTAGAAGTTACTTCCTCCGGTATCCAATAAAATATTTTGCTTTGCTTGGACAGTGCATGAGATCTTAAAATTATGACTACTGAACTTTTTTTTTTATTGCTTTATCTGAGTATGACATTGGCTGAATATTAATCCAGTTGCACAGAGGCTATTAAAACTGTGATATGATTGGCTATTAAATTGGAAGACTTCAGAACTGTCATTCCTTTTGGCCAAAGATGGGGGAATGATCCCTGGTTGTGTTTTCTCAGTTCCTTCATGCTGCATGTTGAGCTGCAGCTGTTCCCTGCCTCCACCTTCAGATGTTGAGCTTTATTTTGGATGTGCCCTGACACAAAATCTTCCAGTTGTTTCTCCAGAGAGCACAAAGTACCTGGGAGAGATGCTGAATCTGGAACAGACAGTCCTAAGCTAGATTGACAGGCACATTCGGCCTCTTGTGAACGTTCAGGTCTTCGTAGGGAGATCCTACAGCAACTGTGATCAGCTTGAATTAAATGATCAGCTGGTCCTGTGGAGCACGACCACAATAAAGAATTTTGTAGGTCACGCACAAAGAATTTGAAAGTTGTGTGTAGCTTTCAGGCTGCTACATGAAATCTGTTTTTTGTTGTCTGGCAAAAGATACTGGTTTTAAAGAATTAATGCCATGGGGGTTCAGGCTTGCAGAGTTGGTCTACATATTGTTATCCTTTTGAATACAATTATTATAAAATATATGTACTTGCTGAGAGGTTAATGAAGAGAACAAAACATCGTTCTCTTGTTTTGTTAATATAATATAGTCAATAAATATATGTCTGCCTTTTCAATCAATAGGATCAGATCACACCTTTGGCACACAAATAGGTAATTTTGTCTCTGCTATTAGCGAAGCAGGAAGAGGAGCACCTCATCACTTGCTGAGTAATGATACTATCTCCAATGACATTTAGCTGGCCTGGAGTGGTCTGCATCAAATACTTGCCATTCTTCTCCACCCCCAGTGTTTCTTGATAAGTGTTTATTGTATATCTATCTGTTCAGCAGTTGGCAGGCCAAAGCACTTGGGTAAGGTAAATTCATTTTCTTTGTTCATGGAAATTCTGGTATTATTTAATGGTTGTTTTAGGTTAGAAAAAGTATTGCACTACTGTATTTGCAATTCTCAGGAAAATTCTGTCTGCCAATAAAACAATTTCTGAATGAGAGAGGCCTTGAGAGAGGTTTCTTCTGCCACAGGAGGAACCATGAGCACTGCATTGGGAATATCTGGGAGCTGGCAAAGGAAGCTATAGCTACCCATAGGCTTTGGCACAAGGCACTGCTGTTTAATGCCTGCTGTGAGAAGAGAGGATGGGTCAGGTTCTTGTGGGATGATAGATTTCTGTTAACATAGATAGTACTGTAATGGTGGCCATAGTCTGAAGATAAAACTTTTAAATCCTGCTAGTAAATGAAAGGGATTTGATACTTACTAATTATATAATTTAGAAATACCTGAGACCCATGGACATTAAAAATGTGGAATGAAAACATTCACTGAAGAGAAGTGCATAAATGTTAGGAAAAGTTGGATTTATTTTATTTTATTATTATTATTATTTTGTCAGCTGCTTTTGTAGTTAACTCAACAGTCACGAGTGAACTTTATTTTAGCTCAGTAATCATTCAGTGAAGGAATTAAATGTATAGAAAGGAATCTTGAAATTCCCCTGGTAAATTAGTTTCTTTTAACATTGTCTTTGAGTGCTTGACCCAGAAGTTCTTCCTTTATTTTATAACTAAACATTTGTAATAACACACAGGATGTTCCACCTAGATATTAGCTTGAGTTGGAGCATAACAATATACAGATTGCATTAGCTCCAATTCACCAGCAAAAAGGGCTGGTGATGTACATCTTTAGAAGAAAGTAGCAGAGGATGCAGATTTGAAGTGTTCAGTGGTAGAAATCTAAAAGCTGTTCTTGGAGAAAACTGGCTGTGCTAATGTAATAAACACACTGCGAGAGAGCTTACAGCATAAGGAGGGACATAACAAAGTTTAGGGGCAGAGCGATGCAGAAAATAATAGAAAAGTTGTTTTACATTTTCAACTAGTAAAGGGATTTTATGGAGATAAAACAGTTACTAATACTGTTGAGCATTTAATATGGAAGGAAAGTGTGATCTATTAAAGAGCAGTCCATATAGCCAGAGGTTTCTGTAACACTAGGGCCTAATGGATTTGTTGCATTGATGAAGTGATGCAGAGTGGGAAACGTGGTGGGAGATATGGCAGAAAACCAGGAGCAGGCAGAGCTTTACATCCTGTTGAAATTCACAGCTAGATTATGAATTTGGCACAGAGGAGGGTTTCAAAATGAGGCTCCAGTTCTTCACAACAATAGACAGGCAAGAGGGCTGTTGTTATTCTTGTTCTATCTGCGAACCGCATATAGTGTGGTATTGTGTGGTGTTTGCTTTTATAGCGGTTCGTTTTATCTCACTGCATTCCCATCTAAAAACACAGCAAACATGGTCAGCAGCTCAAGTGATGCTTCTTCAGCAGCAGCATACTGATCCGAACTTCTCTGTGTGCTCAGCACTGCAACATCATCGAGCAGCTGCTGGCTGTGCTGCTATTTAGCAGTGCTCTAGCTGCTCCTGACAAGTTGATGTACTGGCACATCAGGATCCTGTATTGGTACATCATAGGGAGACAGGATGATCGGTAACTGTGTTCCCTCACAGTGCTGTGGTTATAAATACACTTCATGAGGACATCACTTCTTCCCTTTCTCTTCTTGCACTGTTCTGTATTACGGAGGTGGTGCTAATGTGACCGGTCTGATACTGGGTAACTAAAGGCTTCATAAACCCGATGTGTTATTACATGCCTCTAGATGCAGTTTATGTGCAGTGCTGTGTTTTTCACCATTAAAATGTGCAAGGGTAATAACTAACAAACTTACACACCTATGCATTTTTCTTTTTACAAAATGATAAAAGTGACATACCAGGAATTTCCTTGCAAAAATAAATAATTCTGACCTTCAAAGGAAACAGAGAAAAGCTTTTATCCAATATTATTAGTTATTTCATTATAGCATTTTCTTCTTTTCTATTTTGGGTTTTTACCTCTTCACCTATTTGTGTAATGAAGCCATTAACTAGTTTACAGTAGGGCAACAATTAATGAAGATTAGTTTAAATATTAGCTTAAAAAAAAAAAAGTCATCTTCTACCAAGTTGATGGGCAGAAGTCATGATTATAGAGTCAATGTAATAATTAGGTAGCACATAATGTCTTCAAGTTTTAAATACAGTGTGAGCAAAAATTAACAAGTAGCAGTCACTTTGAATATGTGGTGTTGTTAGCCTTATCTTAATAGCCTTATCTGAATATATTTAGCAGTCTAAACAGCTAAATTGATTTCTGTCTGCAGAAGTTGTGTGGAGCCCTTTGCATGTTAATGTGTAGCATGGTGTCTGGACATACCGTGGCTCAGGCAAAATCTGAAAAATTATGCAGCTGCAACTGTTTTATTTAGCAATTATTGTAAAACCCATTAATAACTACACTTAGCAACTTTCTGTTACTTACCAGTTTGCCAGTGTAATTTAGACAGCTTCTCTAATAATCTTAGTAGTTTATATATTGCTGTTCAATTGCTGCAAATAATTCTTTTCTGATTAATGTGATTCAGACTAAAGCACAGGGTCAGTAAAGATAATGAAAGGAGTAAACAGCAAAAGTGAAAACAGAACTAAAAACCCTTAGTATAAAAATGAGCAAACCTCAAAGTGACTCCTCTCCCTTTCCCAAAGAAAACCAGCACACGCAAATAAAAAGTAGTATATCCTTTTACAGCCTAGAAAAGGTCCAATTCTGGAACCAGCTGTTCAGCTGTCACCTGATTAGTACTTCCTAATGCTGCCTGATTATTCTACTAAAGGGGTGAGAAGAAAACAACAACAACAACAACAACAACAACAAAAAAACACCTGAAAGCCCTTAGGGTTATTGAAGGAGATCTGCATTCTTTCTGTTAAATTTAATTAGGGATTTAGAACAAGTTTATCCAGATTTTACACATTAAACTTTATGACTGAGAAATTTGAAAACAAGCATTCCGTCCATAAGGTTACTGCTTTTGGCACAGGTTGCTCACTGGAAAGGCAGTGATGTTTAAGTCATTAGGATGTGTATGTATGTGTTTGTCCCTGGTGTTTCCTACTATGTTAATGGAACCTTCAGTGTAAATAAACATCTGGGTAAGCTTGCTATATCTAGTTATGTTGTTATGTTTAATGTGTTTTAAATATTTTTTTTGTACTGCTTCTGCTGTGTAAGTAAATTAGGATGTAGCCAGAGTATAAACTAGGGATCCTAGGGGCACTGAATTACAAACTGGTGGAGTTAATCGCATTGTTTCTTACAGCAATTAATGACAATTTCAGAATAAAACCTGTTAACTCAAACTAGCCATTTAATTGTAAAGGAAGAGAAGTTCTGGGAAGTTCTGAGTTTAATAGTGGGTCCTTGTTTGCGAAGTCTTTATATTATCATCTACAGTAGTTTTATTTGTTGTTGTTGCCCACAAGTGCCCTTATTTTTCTCGGAGAGTTGAGTGCAGTCTTGTGACAAAGGTTGCTCCTGTAGGACACCAGGTGGGTCTCCTTGCAGCATCCCCTACCGGCTTATTTGCGACACAGCCTTGGCAGTAGTACTTGCTGAAACCACACTGTTCTCAGGACAGTCTCACTGAAGTCAAGCTGTTGTAACACCTGGAATCAGCACATGGAAGAACAGAAAATGCAAACATTAATTGTGGGTGTGGAGAAATTAGAAAGCAATCATCAGAACGCTATCATTGCATTGAGCACTGTGTCTGTGTGCTGCTTTGTTCCTGCCTTAGTTGCAACACAAGGGAAGCTCACTGTGGTTATGGATGTCTCTTAAATACTACTAATCCTTATCTTGCTTTCTTAACTTTTGTTTAATTCTTAATCATTTCTAATAACATAAATATTCAGCTGTCTCATCCTCTGAATAATACTTAGCAGATCTCTTTCCCTGCAACAAAAAACTAAACCAAACCCAAACCTCCACAGATGTAGATATAACAGTTGCATTGCTCAGTTTTTTTTTAGCAGATTGTTCCATTTGTTTCCTGTTGATACAACGAATAATATATTGGATTTTAATCCAGCTTGTAGAAAACTATGTGATAAACAAATGTGTTATCTAGGAAAACGAGTGTCAGTTTTAATAGGTTGGCAAACTGCTATGTTGTGAAATGCTTTTATCAAAACTTTAATAGGCATGGGCCTCTTAAGGAATCAGATAGAAGGCAGGGAAAGAAAAGACTGCTGTAGAGACTTAGTTTGATTAAAATGTTTTGGTAAGGAATCCTTAATTATTTTAAAGAAAGCCACAGTGGAGTCTTTTCTCCTGTGCAGATAAGAAACTGGGAAGTTTTCCGATTGCATTCAGATGTGTGATGTGAAATGAATTAGTTATTAGCTATATCTCCTTGGGGCATATGCACTATAAATAGCTTTTCCAAATCTATTGCTTTATTCTGCTCTGCACTGTATTGTTAAATTGCAGAACAGAATAAAAATGTCTCCAATCCGTTGAACTCTAAAGTCGTGAATATGATTATAGATTTTGCTGTTCCACACTGAGGTCTATTTGTGTGGTACACAAGCAGCTTGATTCAGTGCCCTCTGATTTTTCAGAGTCCCAGGAAAAACAAAACACCTGTTGTTGGTTCACCTGTGACTGTTGTGCAACATGGGGAGGTGATTTTGGTTTAATAATTTATTCAGATCCATAATAACATTGGTAAGGGTGGAGAAGACTTTTTAGTTGGAGCTGTGAAGCAGGGTGTCAGCCCCACTGGCTTTGTTTTGTCATAATAACAAAGACATGTGAATTGGGGCCATAACTTACTTTTCAGCTTTGGTCTTGGAAAAGAGGTCTGATTACAAACCCAGAAGACCAGGGTGTTTTCTGTGGTCCATGAACAATGGCATATTGTTTATGCTTTTGTTTCATAAGGAAGATGAGAGGACACTGTCCTCACTGTTAATACTTACCCTGCTTTACAGTAATGAACTCAATGTGCTGTCTGGGATAGTTCAGGGAGATTTCCTTTATTTACGGTTACTAGAATTTAGAATTTGAGGGTGTTAAAATTGCCGTTAACTTAATTCTCTGCCTGTTCAGTTCAATATTCTTATAAATCCAGGATTATACCCAATGTATTACTCTTCCACCATTCCAGACAAGACAGGAACTTCAGGCTCTTGAGGAAGTGATCCCCATAAGGACCCTAGAAGATATTCCTCATGGTAATGTTTATAAAAGCTACAGCTACATTTTCAGTGATGAATATAGCAGTTCGAACAAGAATACTTATCACCACACTTAGATCATTTCCTTGTTTTTTAGGCCTTCCGGAAGCATAGTCCTGATGTGCAGTGTACTGACTAGAGTGGGAAAGAATCCTTGGGCCAAGCCTGCTAGCCTGCTGTGACTCCTCTCTAGAGGAGGTGGAGAGAAGCAGTTGGCTGAGCGATGTCTCGGCAGCCAAGTGCTGCTCCTACTGCCCCTCAAGGGTTGTGAGCAATGGGTGAGGAGTCTCTGTCTGTGAGGGAGTAGCAGCAGCGTGCCCTCTGAGTTGGGCAGCGGCAACCCTTGTGCAGTGAGCTCAGTTTGTGAGGTGGTTGTGCAAGGAGGATGGGAGAGACATACCCAAAAGATGAGCGTCTGCCCTGGGCTGGATCTGCACAATCCTGACTAATGCATCACTTTTCTGTTCCCTTCAGCTAGCTCAGACTGAGCTTCTTTCACACAATTAAAGGCTCTATAGTAGTTGCCTAAATCTCAGAGAACAGGAATGCCTTTTCTCTAGTTCCACATGACCTGTAGAGGTATCCAAAGTAAATCGGTGCCTCTGTTTTGAAATGGAAGTCTTCCCTGAGCATTTGAATATGTAAATCAGAAGGGACTTGGCTTAAAATAAATAGATAAATAAAAATTAAAATAAATAAATAAATAAATAAATAAATAACACCTCATCCCATTTGGACTTAATTCTGTTAGGAGTAGGCCCAAATTTTTACAGAGTTCATTGAGGATCCTGAATTGTTATGTGTGGTCAGTCCTGTAGCAAATTAATTCAGATTGTGCTGAACTGTGTAGAGCTGTTGGTTAGAGTCCCCTTTTTCAGCAATGCTGTAGAAGAGGAGGAAATAATAGAAGGAAGGGGGCCCCATTTCTGTGCACTACCCATGCTGAGGTGACTTGGGAACTGAGAGAATTTGTCAGACTTAGCCCAGGGGAGTCTGAAGGCACCAGCTGCAATTTCACTTTCTACCAGGTGAGAGGCAAAGCTGGACTGGGACCTCTGGAATCGCTGTTCGCAGCCTGTGCCACCCTGGCTAGTGATGGCCGACGGGCCAATGCGATCTGTGGTACCACTGCAGCGGACTTGAAGCATATTCCCAGCCAAACCCTCCCCAAAATGGTCCACACTGTTGGCACAGTCATCCATTCTGCTCTGGTCTCCCTGGAGGAGATACCACCTTCTGGCACCATAATATTTCTTTTAGTATCCATTCCCTTGAGGTTCAAATTGCCTCCAGGCAGCCAGGGCCCAAGAGCTGGAAGTCAGGGAGAGAATAGCAAAGGTGAAGGCTGGCCCTTGAGCAGTTAGCATCAGTTCCAGGAGGTAAGCACGTGTGCTTAGCTACTCCTCTCTTTGTATTAATGAGCAACACGCTTGTTCATTTGGTCGTATTAATAAAATCTCATAAAACAAAATGCTGCACTGCTTTACAGTGACTGTGAATTTTCTACTGCAGTGAGAAATAGTAAATACAGGTTTATAGTGTTTTAAATATTTTCATGGTGTGTTTTAACTTGCTTGAGTGATCTTGCATGCTGCCTTGGAGGGATATATTATAAATACAATTATTATTATCCTTTATGCCAAAATGACATTGACATTGGTCGAGATTCTCTTGCGAACTGAATAGCATAGCAGCACTGAAGTAAAAAGACAGATTTGGTACCTTCTGTTTAAGTTGTCATGGTTGTCTGAATTCTCAGTTAATTCAAAATCTTGTTTTATGGCCTCTATTACACAGGTTTCTGCCCTCTCCTCGAAATCTCTCTTCCGGAGTGACAGAATGTAACCAGAAATGTGATAGCTCTGTGTGGATTTTTTTTTTTTTTTTTTTTTTTTAAATTTTACTATATGTGGTTTTGATTTTGCTCTTTTTAAAGCAAGAATCTATGTTGTTCTATACATGTGTAGGGAGGCCTTTCTACTTCTCTTTGCTTATAATGTAAGCCTTTAGGATAGGACCGATAAATTTGGCCAATTCAATTTTAAAATGCAAACAGAGTCTCCATCTTGTGTGGCTGGCAAACTTTCCCTTTTATCCCTCAGCCAACTTCTCTCCAGTCCACTGGTTCTCCTCCTCTCTGTCATGCTTGCTAACTTTTGCAGATTAATTTTTTATGAGAGATACCATTAAAATGACTTTGGAGATTCACATAAATTATCTCCACAGCTTTCTCTTACTCTTTGCTGTTGTGAAGATTTTGCTAATGTTTCTCCAGTGCCGTGTATATTTTCTCAGCCGGTGTTGAGTGTTTTTCTAATTTGTGCATTAAGTAATTCCAGCTTGATTTTTTAAATGAAGTAAAATGCTAAGATGTTAAGTATGTTACGTAAATTTTAGTCATGGAGGAAGGGAGGCAAAGGAAGTGTGTGATTTCTGCTTTATCATTTACACAGCTGTTATACCTCTGTGAACCAAATTCAGCAGAGCTCAGCCTGCCAAAAGCAGCCCTGTCTGCTCCTTCACCACTGAAATGTCTTTCTGAGATGCAGTTCTGATTCTTTGTTCCCTCAAAGTTTCTGCCTTTTTACTTCTAGATATCATCCCTCAAGTTCTGGAGAGTCTGAGCAGGAATTTATACTCATATAGGAAGAAATGATGCAAAAGTGGTTGTGTTTGGTGCATGTTTCATTCTTAGAAGTAAGCAGGAAAGCATCATTTATTTGCAGTGCCCTGGTATCTTGCCACAAATAGCTAAAGCAGAGACTTAAGGTAATTCAGGCTCTAGTGTTGATAGAAGCAGCAAGCCTAGAAAGCTGTGCTATTGGCAAACATGAAGATTCAGGCCAGCACGAGGCCTGCAGGGTGTAAGCAGCCTGTTCCATCCTGGGCGTGTGAAAAGAGTCTCTGCCCTGGTCTCTGAGGTGATGGTCTTTGTGTTTAAGAAAGGATGATGAGTGTCCTTTACTTTTTTAAGAGTTGGTGAAAATGCGGTAATTTTATGCATTTATCTATTTGTCTTGTACAAAACTATGCTTACATCCTCCAGTGTGACTTAGCTTTCTCTTTTGTACTGCAACCGATCATCTTTTAATATCTAAGTAGTGTCTCCCAAATTATATTAATGTTTGATGCTCTGCTAGTAAAATCTGGGAAAGTTTTATTGCTGTGAGTGAACTGATTCTGCTTTGTTGCAATTTCATTTTAAGGGACTAAGTCTTGCATCTGGAAGAGCTGACTTAAGGCCAGATTTGTCACATGAATTTTTATCACCTAAGAATCTTATAATTTGCTTTTGAGCTGTCAGACTGAACATAAACTGAGCCTCTGTTACCCTGCTCATGTAGCTCCAAAGCACTGCATTTTATTTGAGGGTTTTCCAACATTTATGATTGGTAGGTAGTGCATGTATAGGTATGAAGGTTAATTAAATCAAGTGGTGAAGTTTGTAGAACAGGGAATGCTTCATTAAGCCCTGTGTGAATTAACATGTACAATCTGTTCACAATACCCCAAGTGCCATTCACTGAGACAGTGTAATTACAGCTTACACACAGTTTCATTAGTTTGTGTTTCTTCTGCTGTGGTTGACATGTATGTTGTCTTCACTGAAACCCTGGAATAGAGGAGGGACTGCTCACTGGTGGGCATCTGAGCATACTGACATTCAGCAAATCATTTTTCCTTTGGGTTCTTAAATGTCTTATCCCAGATGTAATTAAGCTTGTAATTCATCAACTGACACAATTTTTCCCCCTCAAATTCCAGACCTAGCTGAAGACTTGTGAAATGGCTTATACATTACTTTGGTTTAAACAGATGTGGACAAAATAATCATCTTTCCCCAGTGCTGTTACTTCATTTTCTTTTTTTTTTTTCTTCTTTTTTTTTTCTTTTTCCCATTTTTAAAATTGTTGTTATTTTTTATTATTATTATTTATTATTATTATTATTTTATTTTATTTTTTCCAGGGCAGGATGCTTTGATATCCTTATGTTGCAGTCTTTAAGAATGTCTCTCTTTGATGACTATGATGTTCAGGCAACTATAAAACCTAGGTGGCTGTGGAGATATGAGGGCTTCAGTAAAAATTTAACCATGTAGATTCCCAAGGATTTCTTTTAATAACAACTTCTGCTACCAAGAACTATGAATGCACTTAAACAGTCTGCGGTGTTGTCACCAATTCGGGCAAATTTGCATCTCTATTGATATTCAATTGATTCCTGGAGAAGGACATTTAAAGATCCAGGTGTGATCACTGAAAATCAGAGGCTAGATGTGTGCATAAAAATTTGGAAAGTCATGTGCACATACTTGATATTGCCCTTGAGATAAGTCCCATGGGCCTATTCAGGTGAGAGAAATTAAAGATGAGAAAGCACTCGAGGTCTCAGGTCTGTAGACAGAAAAGCAATATTAATGAGAGTAATAAAAAGACTAGTGAGGAGGAATGAATGATGAGCTTTATTGCAGATTTTATCTGTAAATTATTTCTTTATATTAAAAAAATCAGCATACATCCTCTGTGAAGTTGCTAGACTGATTCAAGAACTGAATACAGCGGGGATGTAATGGAGGTAGCAATCAAACCAACCTCCTGTTGTCCTGCTGTTCTACAAATACCTTTAAATAGAGAATTACAGGAAAGCAGATGAAGGAATGAGGGAACGCCGATGTCATTCCTTTGTACAATGCAAGTCCAGCAATGGGAATCAGTGCTGCTACTGAGAGAGACCACGGGGCAAGCAGACTGGGAGGAGAAAAAACTCCAGGATGACAGCTCAGGGGTTAGTCATGGTGTTTTGTACAGTTGTGTGTTATTGTTTGGGAGACTACTAGCTGTATGGTGACACATAAGAGCTTTTAAAATATATATATATTTCAATTTATATATAAATATTTCAAAAAATTGGGCTTTTGAAGTAATGGACTACATCGAATTGTGGCTGTCTTCAGTGTGGATCAGTATAGCACTAAGAGCAGTTAGTTGTGCCTTTTCAATACAAAAGGCCTCCTGTTATTTATTCATATCAGTGCCACAAGAGTGTGTGATGCCTTATAGGTGATTAAAATGAACATGCCACCAGAACCTTATAGCTTAGACAAAGCACAGCAAGAGGTGACAAAAAAACAGGCAGATAAGTACAGGAAGCATGAGGGTAACAGTGGCAAAAGCTCATGAAAATGCTTTCATATACCTGTAAAAGCTTCCACTTATGCCTCACATATGTTTCCTCACCGCATGTTGCCTATGTGTCTTGCTGGTTATTTGATTTTTGGTTTTGCTAACATATTCCACTCAGAGACTTTGGTCCTGATATTGTTTCCCTTGAAGTCCCTGGAAGGAACTCCTAGCGATTTAAACAGTGTTGGATCAATCTCAGTAAGCAAAGACTGGTGGGATGTGGTAGGGAACATGCCTGGCACTTTAAACTTCTTTTAAAAGGAAATGTTTTGTTAGAACAAATAATGAAGCACCCTGTAATTTTTGTTGCTTGTGGAATAGGTGTAATATTATACACAAAAATAATACGTGCTTCATGTTAACTTCCCAAGACCACATCAAAAAGTTTGCTGTCCTGCCACTGTTAGCATCCCATCTACCTGTAAGAGTATTTCATTTGTGTAGAAAAATGTTTCTTGTATTTTTCACAATGTTGAGATTTTTTTAAAAAATATATATTTACACCTATTTTTATGTATATTACATCTATCTATCTATTTATCTCTATATTTCTGTTAGTAGAACTCTGGCCATAATTAGTGCTATCAGCGGGTAAGTGCATAAGTGCATGTATCTCACTTGAATTCTTTTGAACTCCTTGTCTCAGTGATGTACTGATTCCTCTCATGTAAAGTACCTCCTGTGTAGAACATTGTTATTATTAGCTTTAAATATGTTTTTTTTTTTTTTTTTTTTTTTTTTTTTCCCACTTAATGAGGTTCTCCGTACTTGTATCATAAGATAATTGCAAATGACTTCATTTGCACAAACTGTTGTTTTATCATCTTTAATGTTATGCCTCCAGTGCTATGACTCTTGCTGGTGTCCCGTCTGTTCACTTTTATCCTTCTGTTTTTGCCATAACCTTTTCAGCAGTATTAAAATTTCCTCAGAGTTTATGTATAATGTTTCATTATTCCAAAGGGATCCCATCAGCTTGACAGGAATTCAAATTTTTAAGAAGTCAGAAATCCTTTAGACTAACGTGCTGTGCATTGACAGGATGTATTCTCAAATGCATAAGGCAAACAGGATAAATGTACGTTACATGTTGTAAAATGTGGAGAGCAAACAGACACCTTTGACATTTCTTGAGTAGCAAATGGTAGATTCTGCCTTGTAAATCCCTATTTGTGTTTTAAACTTCATATGAATGAGAACCACAGAAGTGGAAGAAAACGATTTCCCTTTCTATGAAGATACCATTAGTTTCTGTTGAATGGATTTGAGGGGGAGATTTCTTAACTATTCAGACATGTAAATATGCAGACAGACAAGTTATGAGAGCTGCAGGCATATCTGACTCTCTTTAAAATATCTTTACAACCTTATTTGTTTCTGTCTTTCATGCCCATGTAGATACTCTTCAAAAAATATATCACAGCTGATTTTGTTGATGGTACTTGTCTGAGAAGCACCAAACAATGCAAAAACACTCAGTGCATCGAATGGAAACAGATGTGTAATAAAGTGTAATGAAATTTATTTACCTGTTTATGTGAGTGCTGCACATGTTTGATGGGTAGAACTATTTAATAAACAGCCTGCCCATGTGTTGCCAAATAGTGTATTAAATTCTGGTAAGTCTGCTTAAGTAGAGCTATATTCATGAGTATGACACTTAGTCTATTTACACCTTTCCAACCGGGTTAAAATGTCAAAAAGATGTATTTTTGTAATATAAGTACCTCAATTCCTTTTGACATTATTTTCTGTAGCTTGTTTTATATGCATATCTTTCTTTTATATTATCATCATGATGGTATTAATTTGGATGTGCAAATTAGCTCTTCATGATGTTGTCATGTCAGCATCTGGATTCAAGATGTGCTGTTTCATAAGCACCGCATCCTATTGCGTTTCATCAGAGTCCCCCTTTCCTAATCTAATTATTCATAAGGAACCTTGGGGATTGTGCTAATGGGCATGTGAAGCCATAAAGAGTAATGAAAGTGGTTGTGTTACTGCTATGCAATTAAATGTATATAGAATACCATTCATATAATTAAATTTAGGATTTTTACCACTCTTTCTCTCCTTTATAGTGCATTAATTATTTCTCTTAAGTTAAAAAAGAATACTAATGAAGTTTAAGAGCTTTTTATTAGAGTTATGGCATTTATAGTCACAAGCTGATGGTGGCTTTTATTTTTAAAGGCAAATAAGAAGCCAGTAGTGGGAATTCATTTTTAAGGGTTTTTCATGTTTTATGTGGAAGGGTGGAGGACGTTTCTGGCTGAGGCAACAGAGGGGGGTTGCTGTGTATTTTCTGCTTGGTATTATGTCCACTGGTTTGATTGGGTGCAATACACATTATGCTGCTGCTGACAGTAATGGGTATCGGCAGTCATTGCAATTTGTAAGTTCAGCGTGACCTTTGGTCGGGGTTTAGTTTTCTGTCTTTGTTCGTTTGGAGGAAGTGTTGTGATGAATGAAGATAAAGTATTTAGATCAAGCAGTCAATATGTTTTATGCTGATAATTCCATATTAATAAGTGCTGATGGTTGGCGTCTTTAAGGTCTGCTGACAATCTGACTGAAATCAATGGCAGTTTTGCCTCATTTAGTTCAATGGGACCAACAATGAGTCTTTAACCAGCAGAAAATTATAAACGCCAATCTCTGCTCATGTGCCATTCAGCATGAACAAAAGTTTTTATGGTGCTGTCAGGCTGAAAAAAATCCTTTTCTTTCTTGATAACAAAGCTGTATTTAGCTGAGGTAATCCCTAGGTAGCCTG
Source organism: Nettapus auritus (assembly GCA_011076525.1). Lineage (NCBI taxonomy): Eukaryota > Metazoa > Chordata > Aves > Anseriformes > Anatidae > Nettapus > Nettapus auritus. Next base: position 84,930,603 of record CM021768.1, on the reverse strand, counting down.
TTAGAGGTGTTCCAGCTTTGTTATTTCCAACAATAGGGAATGTGGCCACTTGCTGATTCTACTTATTTAAGTAGTTACAACTGCTCAGAATAGCATCTGAGACTGCTGTGCTGCAGAAATTCAGCTGCAGACATCCTGCATTACCCTAGTTATCTTGAATTTTCATGTGAAATTCAGACTTTTAATGCTGTGGAGTACATGATATTAAATTCACTGTGCAGTGACAGCTGTGATGTTCCACATCACTGAAGGGACCAGGGATTGTGAAAGCATCCTCCACCTTTGATTAGAGAGCTGGCTGAGATCTCATCCTATGGTCTGGATGGCCTTCCATTTCTTAACCATAAAAGTCATGCTATCATTTTAAAATTGGTCATCTGCATAGCAGCCTACTACAAAATGGGAGTGGTAGCTTCATAAAGTACCTCTTCCTTAGTTTTCTTCCCAGGTTCCCAACAGGAGAAATGAGCTGTGAAGTTTGAATGGGAATTTAATAGGTCCAGGTCCTGTCTGACCAAATGGACTGACAGCTTCTCTCTAATCATCACTAGAAAAGCAAAAGGGGAGAAGAAAGGGAGGGAAAGTGCCCAGAAACTGTGGTCTCTTGGCTGGATTTCCAATTTGCTTGGAGATCTAAAGGTCAAAACCAACACCTTAGATTAGTAACTCTTTAATTACCAGGAGACACCTCTAGACCACAGGAAGAGTATGCCTTTTGCATTACTCAGCAAGCAAGTTTCTGCAGTCGGTATTAGTTTGCACTTCAAAATATTCTTAAAGTACAGCTGTATATTCCTAGTCCATTAATCTGTCCTTACAAAGGCAAGTACATTTTGCCTCCAAGAAGAAAAGTTGTATCTGTCTTGATGTCTGTACAAAATACTCATGGTGCTTGGTCATATTGGCTATCTGCAAAGTCAGGTTAACACTGTCAGATATTTTCCCAAGATTAAGGATTCTGATGAAATACCTGGCTTGTTTTCTAGCAGTTTTCCATGCTTGACCATTACTGTTCCCATTTGCTCTCAAAACTCAGCATTGTTCTCTCATACCTTCAAAGCATATCCTCTGAGATAACACACCTGTAGTCTGAAAATCAGTAGATAAGAAAACCTTCAGTCCATTCAAACAGCCTTTTTTATTTCATCTAAAAGTGGTTGGTGTTTTTTGGTGTTTTTTTTTTTTTTTTTTTTTTTTTTTGGTATTTATATTTTCTCTGTTAATTTATGTTTTTCCACATTGTACTGGTTTCCCTTGATTACAGGGTAAAATACTTTACTTAATCCTCTGCACTAATATGTTAAATACTGACCAATTGAAATGCTATTCTTTTGGCTATTGCATGATTTTTTCCCTATTTCCCTATTTATTTTCCATATTACTTTTGCATATTTGTGTTTTGCTATGTAAATATGAAAATATTTGTTTAGAACAATTTAAAAACAATAAAAGATCTGATTTTGCATTCCTGCCTAGTGTGTGCATTATCCTTCCTCATCCAAGTAATACTGGTTAATGGAAAGTACTTCTGGGTATTAACCTAAAAGCTTCAATAAAGAAAAACTCTGCTTGAACCTTGCTTGTGGTAGTCACTGCTTCATTAGGCACGACTTCTAATATTCTTTTGTTCTCACACTTTATATACAAATTATTATTTTAATGATCCTTAGGTTTAATTTTGTGCAAATTAAATGTGAGGGGTTTTGCTGCCATTTTTGTTGTTGTTGTTGATGTTGAATCAGTTTCTGTTTCTCTTTTTTTAAGCCAATTTTCATACAGAAGTTCAAATCCCCTAGATCAAGAATATGCTCATTTACCAAGATTATAATTGATTTTTTGGCCCTGTTTTTAATACTTTGCACTGTAAATGACATCCCAGTGGAGAATAATCATCATACAGATGTTTGAAACCTCCTTCCTGCCGAGTATGATAATTGAAGTCTATAAAGTGCCATCAGACTGCACGTTGTTTCTAATTAGTGCAAGGCAGTTTCTCTTAGCTTTGTGTGGTTTTACTGGCCTTTTTCATTTATTACTTGACCAGCTGGCTGGGGAAAATGTGCTCAAAAATATTTAAGACAAATATGACATTTTTTCAGTGTGGTTCATAATTTATAATACCTTGTTTTCCTTTATCAATAATAATAATAATATCAACTACAACAATATTAAGGCTTTATAAGGCCATGCAGTTCGATGCTTAATTTCTGAAGTTTCTGAAGTTTTCAGTGTGCTTTTAGCTCCAACTGGCCAGGTTCTACTCTGACACCTTTTGAAGGACTCTTCATCTCTCTTCATCAGGAGAAACTTCAGTGCAACAATACATTTCTTTCCTCAGAATAAGGCCTTTATGATAATGATTCTCATTTGCCTTTGTTCCAAAAAAGGGGCTTTCTTAGTGACTCCTTGATGGCTGGATATTTGTGGCAGGCAGTTTCCCAGTGGAAACAGGGTGTATTTGGAAGAATCAACAGTGAGATGAAAGTGAACAGATAAAAGAATTTCCTATATTGAAAGGAGCTCTGAAATCTGTGTAAATCACTGGGGAAAGAAGCTTCACTATTTCTGCTTCCCTGTGTGAGAGCACTTGGAGATATGTCATCCTAAGGTCCTTATTGAGGGTGGAATTCTCCCTCCAGAATTGTTCCTCTCTCTGGTACGTTCATTTAACCCAAAGTAACATCCTTGTATTTCCTCACGTCTTGCTGCAAGCTCTTTTTGCCTTAAATAATCTAGGAGCATAGCTCTGGACTTGAGAAGGGGGGCACTGGTAAAGAATTTGCAGACCATGGCTGTTTTCTTCAGGCATCCATTCTAAGCATGTACAACATAATATAAGAGCCCCCTTTCTGATATGAACCTGAGGAAGATTCCTCATATATATATGTAGGATTAAATTTGTATTCCTCCCTCACATATGGTGAGTGCCTTGTCTGAATATTCATCCAAAACTTGTCATTATACATTGGTCGTATGATTTCTTGTTGACTTTAATTGAAGGACACATATGTTGAGCTGACATATTCTAAGGCACCAGTTCAAGATTTACGAGACTGATTTTATTATCTCCAAATAACAGAATCCTAAGGAAATTATTTTGTTTCTACTCATCTTTGTTCTCTGTGAAATGCAGTAATAGCAATATAACTCCTCTCTTTTATGTCTTATGCTCTTTTAGTCCTTGGTACTTGGAAAAAAATCCACAACAGCTATGATCTGGAGAAGACCTGTACTGGAAATAAGAACAGAACTTCTCCTCACTGGTTTCAGTGCAAAGACCATTTGTTACTTACATACTCATTAGTATGGTACTGCTTCATGCTGGACCCTTCAGGTAGTGCAAAACCTCTTTCTCTTTTGAATTAGCTGCTAATTGTGCAAGTGCATAGGCGGCTACTAATAGGAAGAGTGTGTATTTCATCTGAAGTGATGTTTCTATCAAAGTGCAGTGACGTTGCTTTCCAAAGTAAAAGATATATATATACTTTGCTGATAATTATTGCATCATTTATGGATAAAAACATGAAATAAAAGTGTTGTTGTAGTGAGCCAGCTTCTTCCAAGATTAAGAAGTGGTGTCTGGGTCTGCATCTGTCCTTTTCACTGCAGTGCAAGGCCTGATGATGGCAATGGCAACCCCCTGCCAGCCTGGGGGACATGGTGGCTCTCTTAACCCAGCCACCCTCTGGCAAATTTTCCAGCGTGTGCTCTCTGGTTCCGACTCAGGCAAAAACTTTTTACTTACCACGCTCCTTTGAACAACTAATCAGCGTGTTTCTGCTCTGCTTTGCCTCAGAGAAACCTGTCAAGACCTTTTCTCTTCATTCTGCATTTAATAGATATGTCAACGTTGCTTAATGGAGGATGGTGAAAAGGTGTGTTTTGTACTTGGCTGTGAGCGCGGTGGTGCGCCCTGACAACAGCGCTGTCGCAGGCACAGCACAGAGCCACCATTGTTCCATCGGCTCTGATGCCACTTCAGTCGGTGCTAGCTCAGATATTTCTCTGCAGTGCTCTTTTGCAATGCATAAATACCCCCTCGTGCAAAGAAAAATTCAAAAGCATCTCAACTGCTTATCCATCATTTATAATTATAGTGGGATTAAAATAGAGTCGAGCCTTCAGTTGGCCTCGTGCCGCAGCACTGCTGTATTGCAGCAAAGGCTTGGAGAGCACAGCAATAATTACTGCGGACTGTGTTTTAACAACCAGTGATGATTGCAGGGCGCATCTTCAAGGATATGGGGGTGGGGGGCAGCCCTGCACATCTGTCAAAGCCTTAGATATCTAAATGTTATCTGTGTGGGCTGCAAATTAGCAGTTCTCCAATTATATGGCTCCAGGTTAGGTGGCCTTGGGGAAGGCGCCTGCAGATTCGTGAGCCATCGCTGTGTGCTTTGAAGCCCCCTGAGCTGGGGAGGCTTCTAAGAAAACTGCTCTAGCTCTGTCAGTGTATGCGAGACAGAAATCTGACCTGCTGATGTTTGTTGTTCCATCCTACTTTGTTCTTAAATGTTGAGCTTCAGCGTCATGCTAGCAGATGCTGCATTTTGCATTCAAATTTTTGATGCAGAAGGAATGATTATGCTTAGTCTTCAAATGGGATAAGACTGAAACTTGGAAGTCTGTGTTCCCCAGCTGCAAATGCAGCAGGAGCGGTCTGAGTTCCTGCTTGCAGTATTGTGTTATTGGACGGGAAACAGCTTTCAGGGCTGTTTTATGAAATTACTAGATTACCAGAATGCTGCTGCATTCCTCAGAGTCAGAAAAAAAATCTGAAATTGTCTGGCTAGCAAACAATACAGTTTTTGTTTTAGACGTGGTCTGTAGTGTTTGTAATATATGCTGATCTAGTCCTGTTATGTAATTGGTATCCTTTGGGAACATCGCAAAATGGGGATGTTTGTTTCCTGAGGCTGTTAACAGTGTTTGAAGTTTCTTTATAAGATACAGATTGAGGAAAGGTACATTGATTTTTAATGTCTTCTGTTCTTTTTGATTTTTTTTTTTTTTAATAGTAATTATAGAAATGTGATAAACTTGATTGCAAATTTATCACTGGTTTTTGCACACTGCAGCTTTCTAGAAATCAATCTTTTGGGGCCAGGAGTGCCTCTAGTTCCTGATATACTGGGGTGATTTAGCATTTGCTTATTTTGAGCTCATGAGTGACCCCATCCTTCATCGCATTTATTTAGTTGGATATAGGTATACAACCTCAGCCTAAGGGCTTTAGTCTTTCATGAACTGAGTATTATTGAGATGAGCTTTTAGACTAATGTAAAGTTGTGTAACCTGCTACTGAATTGTTAACATTAGTCCTTTCCACATTCATATCAAAGCTTAAAGCAGCATGGTTGGTAGTGAAACAGATAAAGAACAGTTGTCCTGCTCATTTTTACACAAGCCTAGGAGGGGCCTAGGTGTCCTATCATTAGCAGTAATCCACACTAGCATCAAAAAAATTGGAATTTTCTGTTCTTGGGATCACTATATAAACTTGTTGAAGAGATCTTGATATAATCCATAGGACCTAAATGCATGATCTTCAAGGTTGGCATTAGTTTACACATTTAAGCCAACCACAGTACCTGGATAATTCTGAGAGGTCACAAATGGTGATTTCAAAGGATGCTTAGAAAGGATCTAATACATTATGATGTGCATGATCTTCTTCAAAGAAGCATTAGGCACTCCCAGAAGTCCCACAGTTATATGATCTTGTGACAGACCCAGAGGCAAATTCAGAGTTGTCAGCTGAATTGCCTTTGGAGCCTGCCAAGCAAACAGATGCTAATGTTAGATGAGTATCTACACAGCTTGGCATCAAGCTCCCCTGACAGCCAACAAGCCCTGTTGTGACCTTAGCTTGCTGGTCCACTGCTGAGAATCACAGAGGAGATGTCCAGTGATGTTTAAGATAGAGCTGTATGTTGTCCGCAACATTTGGATATAGTTTATTGGATTCTGTAATTGGTGTGTCTGATCAGTAAACTTAAACACTGCTGTCTACCCTCCTGCATTCAGACTGAGAAAGCTGTGCTAGTTCTGCAATCTCCACAGCCCCTTCTGCTCTAGGGTCCCCAGCCTCAGCCACTGGTAGCAGAAAACCCTAATATAATTTGACACAACAGAGTGTAAGTGTTGTCTGTCTATGTGCAGCACCAATTGCTAGGAGTAGCATTCACTAATTGCAAGTAAAGTGAGTGTTCCTGAGCACTGCACACAACTGGCATGAAGTGGCCCTTTTCTATACTGGTAAACTTCCAGTCTCTCTAACGAGTTAACAGTATTAATTATAACACAAAGCCCAAGAACGTACTGGAGCTCTCCTTCATTTACTCATGCAGATCCCGTTGTGTCCCCTGTTTTCCTTGTCATCACTCTGTGCTTAAGAACTCTGGCTCTAGGTCAGCTCCTAGCTCCAGCCCTTCATGATTTTTAAGATTATATACCCTCAGCTTCACTCAAAAGCTTGCTCAGTAGGACTTTTTCTTCCATGGTGTGTGTTACTGCGATGCTTTGTTAGGTCTCCATCAGCATATTCATTTAGCAACATGCATAATCATTAGAACTGAATTCAGGAGCATTTAAGTATCTTGATAAGTGATTAAGTGCTTTGCTAAACAGAAATGTTTTGCTGAGGCATAGCCTGGATTATCTGTCCCTTAGTATGTGTATAATCAAAACTGCTTCTCTGATCTTCGATAAAAACTCTCAAGGATCTGTTTCATTTTTTTTTCCCTTTGTGTAAAATGGGAATGCTAACATTTCCTTACTGGCTTCCCTGGGTTGCTGGGAGTTTTAATGCCAGTAAAGCACTTTGAACATGAGAACTGCTGTGACAGAATTACTGAGAGCTTTGCTTCTGGAATTTAATTGCTCCCTAAAAAAAAAAAAAAAAAAAAAAAGAGAGAGAGAGAGAGAACCAGCTGGCAGGAAAATTCTATTTAAGTTCATAAATATTATGTGGGAAATAACATTCATATTGAATCAGATTATTCAGTATCACATTTTAAATTTTGGATGACTTTTCATTACTCTTGGATATATTTTACATTAATAATTTTCCTTTAAAATTCTGAATATGTTTTTGTCTGTCTTTAATAATAATCTTTTAATAATAGTCTTTTAACAAAACTTAATGTTTGTTCTTTGTAGACCAGTGTATTTATTGTGCACAAGTATTCACTTCAGACAGTGAAACTAAAATTAATATATTTTAATAATTTGCACAATTTCCATTTTTGGCATTTGTTTGCTTGAAAATAAGGGGTTAGGTTCAAGGTCCTTCTGTGCTCTCAATAAAACCTGGTTGCCTAGCATTTTTAGCACTTGGCAGCACCACTTCTAATCTGTCTTTTGCTGGCAGCCAGGCTGTGCAGCTCCTTGCTGTGAAATAACATGGAGCTGAGCAGGAGCTCCCAGCTGAAGTAGGCTTTGCTCTGTGAGGACCAGTTTAAACCCCACTCTGGAAATTGTAAATACATAATGTGATGCCCGTGGCAATTTTTTTCTTTTTTGCCCCTAACTGTTGGTTGGTAAAAAGAGTAGGCTGGCACATTTCCTAATTGTGCTAATGCTGGTGAAGCAGAGGGTTTTAAGCCTGTTGCTGAATCCTTAGCTGTCACAGTCAGGCCTGCCTCATTTGACAGCAAACACAGAAAGAAAGGAACAACCAGATGTACTTTAATTTATTTATTTATTTATTTATTTTATTTTATTTTTTAACAGAAATCTCAGAAGAATAAATTGCTATAATGTGTTATGCTGTATAAGCTGTGGAGAAGGTTTTTGGGGATATGCAGTTTGGAAGCTTTTTGAGGATATCTTTGAGCTAAAATGTGGATTGATCTTCAGTAGTTTATTGAAGTGTTGCTTGTAAGAATAGCAGCTATAAGCAGTGCTACTGAGTGGCTTACAATTACCAAAGATGAAAGGCTTTCTAGTGGGTTTTTCCAATTTGTTCAGTTTGAATAGGATGGAGGGATCAGTGATTCCCAGGCTTGGCTGCTTTGGACATCCCCAGTGGCAGAAGTGCCTGCCAGAGGCAGTCAGGCCCAGCATTGCCTGTGCATGCACAAGGAGGGCTGGTGTTCTTCTAGCACTGTGCTGTGGGTGATGCAGTGCCACTATTTGGGAGCCCCTAAATAGGTATTAAAAGGAATTATGGTAAGCTTTTTATCAGTCCATTGAGTATTTCAGATTATAAAGGTACAAACAGTGCACTCACTGACTTTGTTAAGAAAAATAGTAACATTAATTAGGGGTTCTGCAGAACTAATGACTGAAGCATTGCAGTCTTGCTGATCTAAGCAGGTCACCTTGAACAGGAAGAAACTGAGGTGTATGTAAACTGTAGCCAGAATTTTAAGAACTGTGTCCTAATTTTCAGCTACACTGAATCTGACAAATGTTCCTTGACCTTATTTATCACTGAAGTAGTAGGAAACTTCACATTTACTTCAGTGGGAATAAGGTCAATTCTCTAATCCCAAAGGCCTTGTACTCTGCAGGAGGGAGATGGGTGCCAGAACCTCTGAAATAAGGGTTTTGTGATTTTAAATTAGGAATAAAAACATGGGTCACTTTATGAAAATCTGAATCTGTGACTTTTATTCAGTGTGAAGTCTTTTTTAGCACAGAGCACAGAACCCAGATAATCTGTTTTACATATTTATGCTGTAGGCAAAAAATATTTTTTCACATTGACTGTGCTCCAATAGTTGCATGTCATTTCCTGATTTTCTAATTTGAGAAATACCACTAGAAATTAGCATGTGATTAAAAAACCGTTGAAAACTTTTTCTAATCTCTAAAAATAAATACCTATAAAAATATTGGAGGAAAAAGCTGTATTAAAGCTCAAGGCTACAAACAGTAAAGCACAGTGGTGGTAGGTGCTCATAGAATCATAAAATATTCTGAGTTTGAAAGGACCCACAAGGATCATTAAATCCAACTCCTGGGTCTCCAAAGGACTACCTAAAAATCAGACCCTATGTCTGAGAACGTTGTCCACCTTGTCAAGAACATTGTCTTGAGCTGCTGCAAGCTCGGTGCCATGACCACTTCCCTGGGAAGCCTGTCCCAGTGCCCAACCACCTTCTGGGTGCAGAACCTTTCCCTACCACCCAGCCTGAACCTCCCCTGTCCCAGCTCCATGCCGTTCCCTCGGGTCGTGCCGCTGTCCCCAGAGCAGCGCAGAGCTTAGCGCCTGCCCGTCCGTTCCCCTCATGAGGGAGCTGCAGGCCACCCTGAGGCCTCCCATCGACTTACTCTGCTCTGGGCTGAGCAAACCAAGGGACCTCAGCCGTTTCTCATATGTCTTCCCCCTCTAGACCCCTCATCATCTTTGTAGCCCTCCTTTGGACTCTCTCTAATAATTTTATGTCCTTCTTATACTGTGCTGCCCCAAACTGCACACAGCACTTGAGGTGAGGCTGCAGCAGTGCAGAGCAGAGCAGGACAATCCCTTCCCTTGACTGGCTAGCAGTGCTGTGCCTGATGCCCCCCAAGATATGGTTGTCCCTCCTGGCTGCCAGGGCACACTATTGACTCATATTCAACTTGCAGTTGACCAAAATCCCCAAGATCCCTTTCCTCAGTGCTAATTTCCAGCCTCTCATTCGCCAGTCAAATTTTGGATTTGGTTTCTGGAGTTTCTTAAAAAAGTTTGCTCTTTGAGTGAGCACTGAACCTGCACTAAAATGTTCTGGAAGGGAATGCACTTTTTTTTGGTCCTTGAAGCTATAGGGACATATAGACCTATGAAATTCAGCACCATCCTGGTGTGGTATCATGATCAGCCAAGGCAGATGCAGCTTACTGAGGTGTGTATGCGTAGCATTTCTAAAATTCAAAGTTGGATGATTAAAGATGAAAAAAAAATAAAAATAAAAAAAAATAAAAAGGAAGTAAAAGATTTACTCGGTGCTGGTGTGGATTTGAGGCTAGGAGATATTTAATACCCTTATTTTTTCACTATGTACTACTGTGCCCAAGTGAATTGTTCATGTGTAAAGCTGCCTTTCAGGAACTATTCAGTACTAAACCCTGTTGTTTTGGATTTCACATCAGAAGGAAATTATTATACTCAAGAAGCAAGGTGATATTTGACAATAAACTTATTTTTTATTGCTTGACAGGATTAAATGGATACTGCCCTTGGTATATTTGTCCTTGCTGGAAATGAAGCCAGGCAAGACATCAGTTAGGAAAACAATGACATGAAGTGCAGTGAACGCACTTCTCTGGACTTTGTTCTGCTGATTGATCACCTTGTTTTGCCGATCCCCGAAGCACTTACACTATTACCATTTATGTTCAGAATTTCCCTTGGCCAAAGTCAGCTGCCTGTTGTGTTTTGCATTGCCCATACACCTGTAATGGAACAAACACCATTTTGTAGCACAATCATCATCCAAGTTTAAAGCCATAGTAAGCAAGAAAAATTGTAAAGGGAGTGATTTAGCCAGGTGACAAATAATGTCAGGGCAAAGCGGCAACAGTCATTTCAGACTACTTTCTTACCTTCTGTTGTGACATTTATGTGTGCTCTTTCACACTCAAGCTGTTGCATGTGCTTTGTCACATACGCTCTTTTGCTACCTTTTTCATGCTCTGCAAATCCTTTTTCTCTGTGTGTTTTGTGCACATTTGCATGCTCTTTTTCTCACATCTGTCCTCAGATGGCCACCCGGCTGTATACTAGCTTGTCCTATGCTGCTCTGGTGACCTGGAGAGGTGGTAAGGTGGTTTGTTAACAAAATGTCTTCCAGTAGAGTGAGTTGGCTTTCTGGTGTGTCAGCTTTATCACTGCCAAGCTGGACAGTGTGACGTGCAAGATTTTTCATCCTGCTTGCTTGTGTTTTGAGGGGTAGTTTCTCATGTCGTATGATTGTATGACAGTGCTGTGATCCAGAAGGAATGTATGTTACACAGCCTACTGTGTCAAGTAGGAAACTTCGCTATTGTCAAAAAGCCTTCTTCCAGCTACTTCAGAAAAGATGGATCCATCTGACCCTCAAACCTTTGAGGTTTGCACACAACAACATATTCTAGTGTTCTGTCTGCTGGAGGAAACCTTTGAAACTTCAGCTTAAAAAACAAAACCAAAAACCAAACAAACATAACAATCTTTCTTTTCATCATTTTTTTTTTTATTATTTTTTTTATTTTTTTTGGACCAAGTCTAAACTAAATTCTGACAACACAGCTCATTCTAATGGCCTCCCTTCATAGGAGAAACTGTAATAGTTCTCATCTTTTATCTACCATTTGTCCTCTTGTTTTATATCTCTTTTTGTTGCAAGCTTCTTTGTTGTTTCTTCCAGATTATGCTCCTCAGGGACTTTTGTATCAGTATCACTGAACATTGCTTGCAGCCATGCCAGATTGTGCTGTGATCTTATTGGATTTCACAAGCCAGGGTTAGGCCAGGTCAGAACTTGGTTGAAATAACATAGGCTACAAGATTGCCTTCTAGCCACTGGGAACACACACAAAAACCTGACAGAGATGCTGCTTCGGTCAGCTCAGGCCTTGTGTTGTGATGCTGGTTCTGGTGGATGTGATATAAAGGAGAAGTTCCAACTTATTTCAGTCAGTAGGATTTCACAGCCATTTGTAAGAAAAGTACTGATGTTAACTACTATTCTGGTCCATTTGAAATTCTTTAATTCTCTATCATGGTTATACTGCAATTGAACTGTATATTATATTCTCTGATTGTCTTTTCCCTGTACCACTACGTGCTCTTTTTTGTCCTCAAAGCTTGCTATCACTGTCCAAAAATCCGCATTTCTGTGTTGGATGGAATTGTTCTGAAAATTTCTTTACTTACCTGATTTTCTGAAGCACAATGAATGTTTATAAAGTACATCAGTACCTTCAAGTGAAGGTCCCCAGAAAGGTAGAAATAATTCATTAAACATAGCATACAGAAAAGTATACTTGCGCTTTTCTTAGAGTTGCTTGAGGTTTCTGACCAAAAGACTGTATAAAGACGAGTAAGTTGAGGCTTTGGCTCGTGTTATACATAATGCTAAAGTCCCCTAAGTGATAGAAAAATTAATTATACAGATGAGGGTTTTCTAATTATTTGTAAAGGTATTTGGACCAGTGTGTGTTACCTTTTACTTAAATCCCAAGGAATACACTATTAATAACCTTTAAAATGAACCTGTGAGACACTAGAAAGTGAGCACAGAAAAGGAAGTGATAGTAAAAAGTAAGTAAAGGCCAAAAATAATTTGGGCTGCATGTGCCTGTCTTAGTTTCATCCCACCCCACAGTGAGTCTGAGCAGGGGCTGCTGGAAAGTTTATTTGCCTGCAACTGTGCAGGAACAGTGGTAATAGAGCTGAAGAGAGAGCAGTACAAACAGCTAGAAGTGTCTTGATAGATTTATGCTGATATACTTAGATCTATTAAAAAAGCTGAATATATATAGCTAAGCAGCAGCTCTTCAGTACAGCATCGCCATTAAATACCCTTAAAGACTGTAAATTGTGAAGCTGCAGAGAAATTAAGTAATGAGGTACAAAAGACAGAGATGACTAGGAGTCAGGGAATTAAATGCTTTAGACTCGGTCAGAAAAAACTTCCTGTTGGTGCAGGCTGTAGAATAATCTCCCAATGTGCTGTGTTTCTGTGAATATGTAAAAGTGATCTAGGGAATGAAGTCTGTAATACCTGCTGGAAAAATTTGCTGTGGCAGGATGTGGAACAGATGATCAGGTGTATACCTCCCTGGAGTGTTCTCTCATCTTTTGAAGGGTTTTGGTTTGCTTTTCGCAGTCAGCATCTGCATGATGAATATCTATCCTGTGCTTTTTAATTGTGTGAAAACGTTGAGCATCGTGACTTTTGAATACAAATTTACATGCATTTCTGCATAGACAAAATGGGGAATTTACAAACAGAATGAGAAGATTAATATAGGATAAAAGTGGAGATTTGAAATCTGGTTGGAAACATTTGCCCAGTGACTATTGAGGTTACCCATAATTGTTCTTAATAGGTAAATTATCTCTCTCTCTGATAATTCTAATTGTTAGCTTGGCACTGCCAGCAGAGATATGGAAGGTGTAGTGCAGAACGAGGCTGAACAGAGCCTTTCATCTCTGCCATCCCTTGTCAAGGGCTTACTGTACATGCAAATTCACAAGCTCTTGCATTGTGGAGCATTTATATATCCCTGAGAGGGTGAAATCTGGTAGTTAACTGCTCTGTACTCTCAGGGGGCCATTCTCCAATGTAAGAATGCAGGATGTGAGCATAGTGGCTTATGTTGCTATAGCATTGACAAATATGTAGGGGAATGTTCTGCTGAGGGGGACGAATGGCTTTGTGGATTGATTCTGTTCCTACCTCCTCTGTCTTAGAAAGAGCCAGCCCAGCTAATCTTTATGAAAACAGCATGACTAATGCCTGCCTGCTGAACTGATAGGTTGGAGAAGATATTTTGGCTCTTGTTTTCAGCTGTTATTTACAGGATCAATAAAAGTGATTTTCCAATTCAGGGCTAATTTTTTGCCAACAAGTTGCATAGCATGTAAGGTCAGAATATTGGTTCTGCTCTTTTTTTTTTTTTTTTTTTTCCTTTTTTTTTTTCCTTTTTTTCCTCAGAACAAGTTAATTTAAAAACAATAGGTAGCTTCCAGTTCAGAATTCACTTCTCTAATAGAACGGAGGGATGCCTCTGGAAGAAACACTTTGAGGGGGAAAGAATTTTGCCTGAAATCTACATCACAATCCACTGCATACAGATACTTAAGCTATAGTTGCTTTTATTTAAACAATAATAATTTAACTGCACACAATACTTTAATAAACACAACATAATAACAAAATGCTGAGATATTTTATTATAACTCTGGTTCAGTTGCTATCGTCGTCTGTGCAAGTACTCCTGTTAATTTCATTGGCACTGGCTGATGCACTCTGTATTATTTTGTGACCACTTATGGACCATGCCATGCCATTGTGGAGGTATTCTAAACCAAGAGCAAGTGTATGCACACATACAAGTTTAAATACCATTCATTCCTTTTGCACACAATTCTCTTTTCTGCTCCTTTTGTGACCTGTTGTGAAAATCTTGTATGCTTGCATATGCCTGAGCATACACACAAATACACATATTTTATATATATTATGTTCATTCCCTCAGATTTGCCCTCCTGCCCACATGTACACTTAAAACAAGAGTCTCCATTCCAAAAGCCCCGTCAGTATGAAAATGTCTGCAGGTCTGCCTGTATGGTTGGGGTCGGATACAGGTTTAAACTAGTAAAATCATGCAGGTATTTTTTTATGAGCGGGAACCCCCACTTACTATTGGTATGCATTTAGCATGGCAAGAGCAAAATAACCAAGAAATATTCTTCCAATTGAAGAACTATGAGTGAACTTTGCATGCCAGAAAAGTTTATTAAAAATTTTATGTAAAACAAAATGCAAATTTTTAGATCCAGCCCAGCCCCTCCCAAGCCCCAGATCATTACCAGCTGTAGCCTCTCTACTCTTCCTGTACTCTAACAGGACTAGGGCTCTGGGGGTAATTACCTGTAAAATGCAGCCTGTGGAGATTCACATATAAAACAAAGGCCAATAACTTTGGGAAGCTTTGTGTTCAGGCCCCAAATTTTGTAAGTCGCCATGTTCCATTTCTCTCAAAGACTGCATATCTATGCATTTTAATCAGCAAAAAATGAAAATCACATGCATACTTTATGATTCCACCTCCCTTCTTTGGATATGTAATGTGTGGGTAAAAAAGAATAAAAAAGATGAACTTTTTTCTTAGTCAAAGAGAACGTATTGATACAGATTTCTTAAAAAGATCGAAAGAGATACTTCTTTGTTGTTATTACTGTAAGGTTTTCCATCTTTAGATGGTGAATTGTTGAATACACTTCTAGTAGGAATCTGGCGTTTGGGAAGCTGTGTCGCTGATGAGAGCTACTGGCAGCATAAGCTTTCTAACACTCAACTACTTGTTTATTAAGAGAATAATAGGAACAGATGTTTTCGATTCATAAAATGTATCAAATAAATGGTACATCCACTTGTTTTTTCAAATCTTTTGAATTTTAGTGAACTCATTTCGGGCTAGGTTTTCAGAAGCGCTAAGCCCACTTGCAGCCCCATTGTTCTCAGTATAAACTGATGGATGACAAACACGTTTGAAAACCACAGCTTTACTGCCTAAAGGGAAGCTGCTAACTACTTCTCAAAATGTGGCCTGTGTTTCTGATGAGTGAATACCGATCATTATAGAGGATTCATACATGCAGTCTCTGAGTAATACCCTGCATTTTTCTGTGATTGTATATATGATGGCTTCTTAATTTACTATTGCACTAGGCATTTTAATTTAAATTATGCTAATAGTACAGGATTAACTGAGGATTATGATTCTAGCATTTGCTGTCATAAGAGCAGAAGAACCAGTTCTTTTGCTCCTGTCGTCTTTCTTCCTTCTCAAGCTGATGTTTAGTATTTTGTGCTCAAGATTGGCCTCCGGTTTTGATGAAGTTTCTTGTATAAGCTGATGCAATTACTTAGGGAAGTAGAATTGTTGAAAATTAGAAAAAGAAGAGACTGTGATCTTTTTATCTTCTGATGGCACACTTTTATGGTGCTGAAATGATTTACTGAAAACTCGGATTTGAATGGGCTCTTGGCAGCATGGCATAGTCAGCAGTTCCTCTCTGGCAGGACAAGCCATGTGTGCTTTGCTTTTGCACTCTTGGCTCAGACACATGGTAGAGGAAGCCAGTGCTCAGGGTTTTATTAAAACCCTCAGAAAGAGTGAATAATAAATAACACAAGCAATGGGAATGAGCCTTGCAGTTGGTGAAAATAGCAGGAGGCCAATGCTGTCTGCTATCTCTAGTAGTGAAAAAGCTTTGTAGCCGTCTGAGTTTGTTGTTTCTCAATCGTAACCTCTCCAGAGATCTCCTCCACTCCAAACTGCAGATGTGCTGGAAACGCAAGTTTGCCTCGTTATGTTTGCATTTGTTTCATTGTGTAGCAACCTCAGGTTCTAGCAGCATGCAGCCTGTTTGCATTAATGCCTTGCTGGTGAATTCATCCGTATTCCTTCAAATCCCTCATTTGTTGCATTTTAGTGAAGCACGTGATATTTCTAATGGCTTTGTGTTGTAGCAGCAGTCTAAAATTTGCCCTTTTTCTCTCTTTTTTTCCCTCCAGCTGATATTATTTCTACAGTTGAGTTCAACCACACTGGAGAACTGCTGGCTACTGGTGACAAGGGGGGTCGGGTTGTTATATTCCAAAGGGAACCTGAGGTATGTGAGTTAACAGCTTGCTAAAACTAGTTTTAATTGTTAATACTTTAGTTCAATCTAACTGAAAAATTTATTTATAATTTTAAGACTGAGTAAAACATAATGTCATCTCCTTGGTGAGAAAGTGAAAGAGGGTAAGGGTCTTTTCTTCAGAAGCTTGCTCTTTTTCCTGCCCCAAACAAGAATGCTTCAGAGCTCCAAAATTCTAAGCTAAGAAGAAAGATGGTGTTTTTTCTTTTACTTATATATTGGTTTAATCACTTTTGCCTGTTTGATGGAACTGTTCCATTTAAAACAATGTTTGTCCTGTGTTACCTTTTCTGCTCCGATTTTAAATTCAGTCCATCTGCACTATCTTTGGTACAAAGCTTTACTGAATAATTGACATTTCTTCAAAAATTCTTTTATTAAATGTTGCTTCAGAACTTACGGGAAATTCCATTCCCGTAGAAACAAATCTGTCAATCTTGTTTTAAATGAGAAATTAAATTATACTTTCAATACTTTTATATTTATAAGGCTGCTTATACATCTTCCCCAAGAGCTGAAGATAATATATTGCGATCATAAAACACATGTTTTTGTTGTTCTTATTCTCCACAGAGTAAAAATGAGCCTTACAATCAGGGGGAGTACAATGTTTACAGCACTTTCCAGAGCCATGAACCTGAATTTGATTATTTGAAGAGCTTGGAGATAGAAGAAAAAATAAACAAGATCAAGTGGTTACCACAGCAAAATGCAGCTCACTCACTTTTATCAACAAATGGTAAGATAGAAAAGAGCATGTAGGACATACTAGCCTTTTGTTCTTGTATATTTTAGAGCTGACTGTATATATTTAAATTCTATGTTCATTTTAATCTACTGTTTTAGTAATTTCCTGTTTCAGAGTTTGCTGAGACTGTCATGCTGACTATGATATCTCTTATTTATTCATTTTATTCATAGTCACAGTTTTTTCCTTGTGACTATCTATAGACATTTTAAAGTGCTATCCATTTCTGCTCTTTGTATGCAGTGCTATTCCGAAATTAATTTTGTACAAAAGGCATCCCCTTACTCAGCAGCTGTATTTCACTGGGGATTTAGAATCTAGTCTGCTGTATTTGTCATAACTTTTATTCTTTGTAGATGTGTAAATGAATGCAGGTGAGAGAAATGAATTTCTTTTTCATTCATTATCATCAGAATGGTTTATTTAAGTTCTAAAGAGTTGAACAGTCATTGGAAGACAGTAGGAATAATAATAAGATATTGATACTGACTCATCTTTTCACATGCTTAAGGCCTATTGATTAAAAAATGCAGTATCACTGCTATGAGGGGATATGCAGATGTGACAGTGGGAGGAACCTGAATGGATCCTAATGTGCACAGGTGTCATGGTGTCATGGAATCACAGGTATCACAGGTATCAGGAAAGATTTGGACACCCACAACTCTCATTACTGCTGGTGATCAATAAGACAAAAATATCCAATTTTAAATCTTATATTTAGATCTTTAAATCACATTGTAATCAGAAATGAGTGTTGTTGTTGTTGTTGTTGTTTTTTAAATGCCTGAGCATAACTGGGAATTGCCGATAGAAAAATAGTGTAATCTCACCTTAGGGAATTAATGTTTTAGAGCAAAATGATTACTTCTAGTTAAAATTTATTGCAATAAATAGTACTTACATTAATTCACAGTAGACAGTGTGTCATTTTATGTTTCCTTAATGTTGTCTTTTACTTTTTGGGGGGCACTCTTGCAATATTTGAAAGACAATATGTCTGTTATAGCTAGCTGATTTGTGATAATTTAATTCAGCTAATTACGGAGTGTACTTCTGCACTTTTCCCTTATTTGAAATATCCCTCTACTTCAGATAACTTTAAGAATTGCTTCTTCCGAGTTCATGATACAAGAGCAGATTATTAAAAGTAAAGCTCTACATTTTCATTTTAAAGCTTGTTTTTGGAAATGCTGAGCAATACACTCTAGTCCTCAGATATGTCACATTTACAGTTTGTCTAGTAGACCTTTATATCAGATTTCTGATTAATATTAAGGTGGGAGGGGAGAATGGAAGGAATAATCACTGTTGCAAGAGGTTAATCCAGCTGCCAGCCTAAGATCCAGTGCAATGCTTTGCCCTCTATTTTCCCTTCTTCCCAATTATGGAGCATCCTGGCTGACCTCTATGGTGAGGAGAACAGAAGTGGTGCCATGGGCATAGCCTGTGGAAGTTGGCTTTGGATTGCACAATGTTCTTCAGTGTCAAGGAAGATTCCTAGTGTTCAAGCACTGTAAGGCTGAAGTCTGAAGTTTCATCTCATGGCATAAACGTAAAAATTGTTTTAACTTTGGGATACAGAAGATACCATGTTGAACTCCTTGGTGTCTCACAGACTTTGTGAGAATTTATTTACAGTGTATATCAGTTCCATACCTATTAGAAAGGGATGATAGAATTTTCCCTAACTTGTAGAGAATGAAGGCATTAGGTTCTATACATGCTCACATTGGGCCAGTTGTAGAAACACCGTGAGTACTGGCTTATATTTACCCATTTCTAGGCCTAGTATTTTAATGCGACTTTTGAAGTTGTAGTGCTCTTCTTGTTTAGAATCTTAAGCAAGCACAGTTTTGGTCAGAAAAAATGAGAACCATGAAGCAGCATCCTATAAATCTTTTACAGAGCAAGACATGTCTGCACCTGCACAAATATGTTTCCATCCTTCTAAGGAGATCTTTTGTCTGATCCTGCACGGGTCACCTCTCTATCAGAGGGGATCTTAGTTCCTTTCTAGTTCACGTTACCAGCTAAGTTATCAGCTAAGCTGACTGCAGCGTCTTAATTAATGGAGGCAGAAGGAAGCCACCAAGGCTTTCAAATCCCACTGTGGATTTGCAGTGCTCACATTTAGCAAATTCCTGCTTTGCGTCGTAAACTGAACTAATTTTGTAGTGTAATAATAAATTATTAAGATTCATTGGTATCTTTTGTACCAGAAAGTATTGGTTCATTGGGTAGATCAGCATGTGACCCATACAGATCCTTTCATCTGAGGATTTCAGACTTCTTACCAGACATTAGTTAATTTAAACTTCACAGCACCCTTGAGACTGAAGGAATACTGAACCTCACAAAGATATTTCTATATTTTGCAAAACATAAGCATGCTTAAAATTTCTAGGGAGTTTTTAAAGTCCAGAAGGCAGATAAAGGAGAAGAAAACCAACACATGATATCCTTAACCACTAAAAGCCACTTTTCCCTTGGGAAAGGGATGGGTTTATCAATAACAGTCAAGTCCAACAAAGGAAAATACACTTAGCATTTTTCTTATTTATTTTATAATTGCAGCATTTATAAACATTACACTAGATAAGCAGAAAAGCACTAAATATAAATATGTAATGTAATAAAAGTATATGATGTAGCCTATATATATATTTAGTAATCAATGTGACTGATACAAATGAAATGTGTTGAACATTTAAATGGAACTCTTCAGCTGCAAATTGAAATAACCTCTTGTTCTGTAGATTGATCAACTGTACTATTTTTGTTGCTTGAAAATTAGCATATCAATATCGTTAGGAGATGCCTAATGGTAAAAACACTCAGAGCAGGGAGCAATTGATTGATATTTAAAATAAAAAATGGTCAAAATTGAAGTTGAAGTTGCTATAGAAATGAGAAGTGATTTGTGTATTCATATATACTGCCTTTAAAATAAATTGTACTAGCATTTAAAAGATGTATTTGGATCACCCACACTGAGGAAAGAATTTTTGTGAAACACGTGAAGGAAGGAAAGGGGACAAAATGACAAATGATGCAGGAATGGAGGTTAGCAAAGTCTGTGGTGGCATCTGAAGTGCAGAAGCTTTGGAAAGCCTTTGGCTGCTCCATGAACAGATGTGTGAAACAACCGTTAGAAGTTTTTGTTTGTTTGTTTGTTTGTTTCTTAATTTTATTTTATTTTTTTTTCAGGAGAAGAGTTGGCATTTATTTTTCTGGCTAGGGTTGGCAGGTTGGGTGCGTGGCTGGATTGGGAGTATATAGTATCAGGGAAATCTGCAGCTACAAATTGAGGAGAAACTCCATCTGAAATATTTTAAACTTCTATTTGTTGGCTTCATAAGCTCTTTGCTAAATAAGAGGCATCCTTATTCTGTCATCATGCTTCATCATCATGTCCATCATCAAAAGGGCAAACTTAGGTTTCGTTTCATTCTCTGTGACATTAATACTTTTTTTTTTTATTATTCCCTTTTCTCTCTTATCTTTGCAACACATTTCTCTCTGTTTTCTTATCAGTTATTTCTGCTGCTTTTCTTTGTTAATAGGATTTTTTTTTTTTTCTATTTCACACCATGTTTGCTGGAACTCATGATATTGTATGAATACATAACTGCCCACTCCAAAAACAGGCCAGGCAGGTATCATTAGTCTCTCTTCTTGTACGGTTCAGAAGCAACCTAGCAAACTGGTTTTAGTATCTGGATTATTTCTTGCATAGTCAAATTGTCAAGACTGACCTTCAGCTATGAGCTATGAGTGGTTTTGGTCCGTTCCACCTCAGCAAACTGCTGAGTTGGATATACATGTGCTCTGCAGGGTCTGTCGGCCAGCAGAACCCTCTGACTCACTTGAGGGTATGGGATTCACTTTATAAGTATTTTTTTTCAGTTGGCAACATTGGTTAGATATGCAAAATTTAGGGACACAGACAGTTTCAGTGTGGGACTTGTCTGAGCCAAAGTGCAGAAGCTTCTTTAAGGAATAGTTTGTGAAAGGTGAGTAACCCCATTCAGAATTCCTATGTTGACAGAAAGCTGTCTTTTCTTTTAAAGATAAAACAATCAAGTTATGGAAAATTACTGAAAGAGATAAGAGACCAGAGGGGTACAACTTAAAAGATGAAGAAGGAAAACTTAAAGATCTTTCTACAGTAACATCACTACAGGTAAGCTGTTGTCTTTGTCCAAAATCCAGTTGTTCCTGTACAAAAAAGGTAGTTATGTCGTACTAACTGAGTAAAAGATTAAATATGTAAGTAGTGCTAAGCATATATATGATTATTCAGTTTTAGCTGACTTGAATCTATTGCATGAGACACAAGTGCTTTATGATTATTGACCAGCACAGAAATGTTTCAACAGTTTGTCATCAGTTTTATTCTTCCTTATAAAATTCTTTTAACATACTTTCACACGGGATTCTGGAACCTTGCATGCTGGAAGCAATCTGCTTAATATTAAAGAGTGTACTCACCTCATTCAGAGTAACTGAATTAGACAGTACAGCAAAGTTCAGTCTCATCTTTATTACAGTAGTATAAAAGAATTATCTCCTTTCTGAAGAGTGGGATTTGCAGTAGTTTGTGCTCCAGTGAATGCAAGGCTCTGCATTGCTGATGAATGCAGTCATGGAGCTCATATAAGCATGTATGATGTTGTAATAGATTTTTGTTCTCAGACTTTAATGGCTGAATTCACTTCAGGCGTTTTTCCAAAGGAAGTGGCTAAAGGTTATAACTAGAAGGCTATGTTGTATAAATGCTGCTATTTCATCCATGTTAAAAACAGTCAACTCCCACTTCCAAACCAAACCGATATTATCTATTGTGAGGAAAAACCTCCAAAGTCTGGAGATCTACATGAATGGAATACAAATAGAATGAAATACCTATTCTGTTTGATTAAGCAAACAAAAACAGTTAGGATTGCTTATAACCTGAGAATTCAGAGAACCATTTTTTTGTTCCTTTAGCAGCAAGTTAAACTCAAAGCTTTACCTTCTCTGTCTTCCTTTTTAAATGATCTTGTGGACTGATGCATGATAGATTTTTTCTGATGCATATTCAACCACATTGAATAGTCCCAATCGAGCTTCACAGCCTGTCTGTATTTAATGCTTTACTAACATGGAATAGATTGGCCTTGTCTAGATATTGAAGCATGACACTAAAGTGACACACAGGGAAATAACAATGGTGCAATGATCAGTTGGCTTTGTTTTATAAGATTTCATTGATTATGTTTTGCAGAGATTGTAACCTTTTTGTCCCTTGCCTTTTTTATGAGATAGAGACATCAAAAGAAATACTGGAAGTGATTTACAGCAAACAACAAACTCTTCAGGAAAATCAAATACTAGGAATTCAATGTTTGCTTGCTAGAGCCAGAACCTCCTGCATATGTGGGACACTAGCTCCTGCTGTGAGACTGGCCTACACTGTGGCAGCTGCCAGTGCCTCTCTTCCAACGGTCCAAGCTTTCTGTCACTCTGCCTGGCTCTCCATGGCTCTTGTGTCTGTTCTTTCCCTTTGGTGAAGATGGCCTTGCCCAGCTATTCATCCATAGAGAAATTCAATTTGCATACACCACTGAGAAATTTTATAATTTCACAATCTTTGAATGCTTGCTCTCCATCAGATTCTCATCATGCTTGCAAAAAATAAAAATAAAATTAAAATAATACTCTTCCTGTTTTTTGGTTTTGGTTTTGGTTTTGGTTTTGGTTTTTTTTGGCAGGTGCCTGTATTGAAACCTATGGATTTGATGGTAGAAGTCACTCCCCGGAGAATCTTTGCTAATGGTCACACCTATCATGTCAACTCAATATCTGTCAACAGTGACTGTGAGACATACATGTCAGCAGATGATCTCAGGATTAACCTCTGGCATTTAGCAATCACGGATAGAAGCTTCAGTATCCTTTATTGTGGTTCTTTTCTCAGTGTTGATAACATTAGCGGGGCTTAAGAGAGCCATTTTAAAATATTTTTCTGCAGATTAAAAAAAAAATACCTTACACTTATCAGAAACTCTGCAGTGTTTGTAACAGAAAATGCTCAGATATCATGGAAGTAAAACTAAGAGGTTGCAAAATTCAGGGAATTCTGTGTGAAAAATAGCAGTCTTGGAGTTGGTTAATGACAAGTAAACAGGAAAGTGATGCTGACCAAATGGTAACTATCCACTTGACTAGCATAATTTATACTGTTATTTCCTGAAGATGTTTCATGCTGAGCTACCCCACATTTTTTGCTGAAAGGTCTGTCCTTACTGTGTCAGTGTCCCCTGTTCTCCATCATCCTTCCTCAGAAAACCCTTATGTCTGAGGTGTGCACAGTTTTGGAGTTAGGCTCAGCTGCTTCATGTGAATTGTGTTTGGGGTTAGTGCAGTTGTTGTGGTATCAAGTGCTGGCATTTTCCTGAAAGCTGTGCTGTGGGATCATTCCAATCATCTGTGAGGCAGCTCCTGCACTGCAGTGGGACTTGCAGGAGGAGCAGAATGAAGGGAACCAAGGAAAGTGATTCTCCATTATTTTGCAGAACATAAAGGGACCACTAAGACAAGAATTAAGTTATGAGGCCAGCTCAGAATCTTGTCTATTTTTTGTTTTGTATTTAGAAAGGAATAAGAAGAATATTTCTCTCATAATATTTTCTTTCAGGACAAATTCCTGAAAGAAAACACCAGCATGAAGGGGTGTTCTTCCTGTCCATGTTTCTTCCTTCATAAGCTTGTTCATCTATGGAACTTGGTACATGCTCTGTTTAAGTCACAAGAAAAAAATAAATAAAAAAAATCATTAAATCAAACAACTCTTGATGTTCTTAAAAACAAAAACCAAATGGTTTTTGTGCCTTTGCAGTGTCAAATTACAGGTGCGTTTGCCCTTTGGGATTGTAGATAATGTGAATTTGGAAGCAAATTGAGGAGACAGTCCTTTTCTGTCTTTCAGCTGTCTAGATTAAGTGAGCTCAATGGTGCCTTCTGTAGTAAGATTTGTTTTTGGACCTATTTATATGTTGCCTTTCAAAGTACAGCGCAGTGTCTGCTGTTGATATCTAAGCAACTGTACTTCTGTCATTTCATAGAAGAGAACAGAGTGGGAATGTTTTTTTTGCCAGCACACCTGTATGGAGTAGCAGCATGGTTTCTGACAGCATCCTTCTCACTGTAGCTTCACCCTCTGGTCTTGTGTCTGTCCTGGACACTTCTGTAGGTTCCTACTGTGTGTTTTCTTCCTTTCTTCTAAAGAAGAGCAGTGAGTCAGGACAAGCACAGCAGACTCTGTGTGTCTGTATATGGTAACACTCCAGAATACTTCTATGTCTTTGCTTTTGTTGTGTTAAGAGCTGTTTTATAAAATATGGATTGTCAAGAGAAATATTTCTGACAACTTAAAAAAAAATACGTATATTTATTACAGTTCATGAGGACAACCTGAGTTTTTATTAAGTCATTTCCCATGGTTAAGAGCTTACTGACTGAAATATCAGCCCCAACTGAATTTTTAAACCCCAGGTGTGTGTAAATCCTTGAAAAGAAAAGACTTGCTATGGGGTTATTGATGCAATCAGAACAGAAGTTTTGTGAATGCGTTGGTGGTAAACAATTCTTAGCATTTATGCAGGGCTTTTTATTTTCAAATAATTTATATATATTAATCAAGTTATCTTCACAAAAGAATAAAAGGCTAGTAGATGGATGGATTTCTCTGCTGTTTTGTGGATGGGGAAACCAAGGCCGAAGTTTTAAATAAATTGCTTATGAAAGCTATAAATTCCATAGCATGATTAACAACATTTTATTTCATTTACTCTTTGTATGAAAACATTTTTATGCAGTCTTTCAAAGTGCTTGGCCTCCAAAGGTGCTTTAAATTCTAGCAATATACCTGCAAAGAGCTGGAAAACAGAGTCCTGATCATAACTGCTACTATTGTGTCTTGATGGTACAGTATGGACACCAAAGATATTTGAGATTGAATAACTGTTCAGGATGTTACTGCTTCTACTCTTGTATGTTCAACTGTTGTATTCAGCCACAGCTGTGCGGACTGCGTTTCAAGCATCAGCACATTCCTGTTGTGGAATGCTTAGTGATAAGTAAGTTTTTTAGAGTTTGTGATTGAATCTTTGATTTAACTCCAAAAACACTACATAGTTTATAGTAGCCTGTTCAATTTCTGAGGATGTTTGAGGATGTTTTAGGACTGCTGATGAAGGGAGAAATTCAGACTATGTTTGAGTTTTTGGATGGGAAACATTTTGTTGTATCTGATACATTAGCACTGGGATAGTAATGTGGCTAATTTGGGGATAACTGGATTTCTATGCTGGATTCAGATACAGGTCTTGCTGCTTCTTGTTGGTACATGTGAATGAGCACTTGGCAGAACTGTGATGAGAGAGTTTAGACAGCAGTAGGAGAGAATATTTAATAAAGAGATGGTTAATGTTAGGGGGCAAACTGTATTTGCTACATTGGCCATAGTGGCAGCTGATTGACTTTTGTGCCTAGATACCAGGTACATATTCATGAGTGTAGTTTGACTTAAATAGACTGTATTCACTTCTGCTTCAGGCAGTAGAGATTGTACCTGTACTCTGTTGTTTGACCCAGATCATCAGGCAGATTACTTTTACTTAAATCTTTGATAAACAGAAAAGTTGAGGTAGGCATGCCAAAATAATAGGTACAGAGTATTGCTCATAGTAAGGAATTACTGGACAATCAACATAACTGGAAGAAGGGAATGAGTAAGTTAAACTTGAATCAGATTTTCCGATTTTTTTCAGATTTTTTTTTTTTCAGATTTTTTTTTAAAATTATTTTTATAAATTATTATTTAATTATTGTTATTGTTATTCCATATAGAGCCTTGTAAGCCCCTGTAAAATTGCAGGGGCATGCTTTCCACTAGGTTTTGAAATCTGTCCAATAAAGAAAATTTATTTCTGTCCTATAGAAAACCCTGTTACATAAAACTCTCCTGGAAGTAGATTAGCTTCTGGTAAAAGCATCGGGCATGCAACTTACATTTAGGACTAGACATATTAAGATGAAAAAATCTGCCAAGCAAACAGTTTAAATTATAAATGAATGTTGCTGGGCTTGATGCCTTCTGCTACACAGCTAGGAGGACAGGCAGGAGAAGGCTCAGGCGGTTTTAAAAATGCTTGCTTCACACTTTTTTGTTAGACGTAAAATGGAAATGATTTTTTTTTTTTTTTTTTTTTTTTTATGCTCAAGGCTTGATTCCTTGAAGTACATGTTTACATGTAGAACACTAAATAGAAAATATTTTGGTCTGAAGTGGCATTTGTTAATAAGGGATCTGGCAGTGATACGTATTTGTCTTTCTACTTTCCCTCAGAGACAGCACTGCTCCATATAATGAACTGCAATCTGTTTACCCAAGAGGCTGGTTGTGACAATGACACAACAAATACAGTGGTGGAGTTTCTGGACATTCAGCTCATGTTTGAACATCTTTACAAATTACATGGGAAAGGCTGGAGAAACACTGTCAGATTAGCAGTGATATGCTAGTTTTTTGTTGTTGTTTTTCAAGTAAAATAGTTTGCCTTGTAGAATTTTATCTGAGAACAGATGGGTGGGTTATAACTGTTATTCTAGCAGTTTTACAAATCACTAAGAATTATTTATTTCTTTGAAAACAAAAAGGCAAAGCAATGCAGATCTTAAGTTAATTCTCTTGCTGCCCCCCTTGGAAAATATTGTAATTCAGCTTTGCAAAATTTGACCAGAATATATGCTTTAGATAAAGCCTTAGGCAAATCATATGCAATTAGTTGTTTTCTGGTTTGCTTTTTTATTAGCATAAACACTATCTGGGGTGAAAAGCAGACAAGTGAATTTTGTGCTATGGCTGTGTAAATTTTCATGAGGAATATGCAAGACTTCTGTGCATTGCTTCCAACTTGCAAGCAGATTTGCTCAGTGTTGTTTGGGCAGGAGGAGGCAATAAAGAAGAGGAGGTGAGAGGAAAAGAAGGGGGAAGGTCAGCTGGTAAATAATTACGCATATGAGGCTTTTCTTTGCTGAAAGGTTTTATTTGTTTGGTTGTGTTATGGAGAGCGAGTCTCACTATCCTTAATTATAGGTGATACTCTTCAGTGGAAAAGAAGTGAGGGAAAGGTTGCTGTATTTGTTAATCTTCTGTCTGAAATGGCATAGCAGTGTTGCCCATAGCTTAAACCTTTAGATAAGTCATCTTGGGTATAGTGAATGAGAAAACAGGACTTCTGGAAGCATACTGATAAGGCTTATGGACTTGTACTATCTAGCTGCACTAAATATTCTTTATGAGAATGTATTTGGATCACTCATAGAACTGTGTAGCTCATAGCACTTGAACTCCCTTCATTTCCTGGTAACACACTATTTCACTCTGGAGGCTGTCATGGCATTGCTATGGAAACAACATCACCGTTTCCAGCATGTACTCATCTTGAGACTCATCTTGACTAAAATACTCATTTCTCAGTCAGATCAATATAGTCCAGTGTTATCCCGTTTTAATAAAAAATTCCTTCTTCTGTGTCCCAAAAGGGTTAAGCTAATTAGCAAATCACCATAGGGCCTTCTTACAGTCTAATATATTCCAGCATTTGAAGCATATCGTGGATAGTCAGATCGTTAGGCATTGTATCTTGGGGAAGTTAATTTACTTACAAAGCAAACAACAATAAAAGCAAAGAAATTGTAAAACCAAAACATCACAGTACATAGATGGAAACCAAGTTTGTGGCAGCCCCTTGTGCACCTGAATAACACTGGGCATTTAACATCGTGCTCTGGGGGCAGCCAACAGGCTGGGGAAGATATCTAAACTTACAAAATTTCTGTTACCTGCCTCAGTGTTATGCATTTGACTGCTAAGCTGCAAACAAATATGCAGTATTCTCTTGGCGTTCATGGAGCTGGAAGATGGCAGGTTTATGCCCTTGTGTGAGATAAGGTTGCTTCTATAAATATTCCTCAGACATGATGACTGTGCGCAAGCTGTATTCACAATGCATTTTCCATGCTCTCAAAAAATGCCTTCACTGTATGAGAACCTGCTCCCAGCTCAGTTTTCCTCAAGTGTACACTTTCTGTTTGGAGAGTTTACAGACATTATTTCTCTTCTTTTGAGAGAAATGTATAATATATTTTAGTACTACCTATTTTATCAAGAAAGTTTTTGCCACCTGCATCATGTGCTTAAAAAGTATATACTGTTCCAAGAAGCCATATTCTAGCAGAGTTGCTACCAGCAAAATTTGAGTAGCTTTTCCTCAAACTGGTGGTGTTCTTGTATTCTGTACTTCCCAGAGTCTCCCCTTCTCCCACGTGCATTTTCTCTGTCTCTGTCCTTTAAAGGCAAAATGAAGATGTCTGCAAAGCTCAAATCACACCTGTAAGTCAGAAGCGGGGGGTTGCAGAAGGGATTGCTGTATGTACAAACTATCTGTACAGTTTGGCAAGCTCTTTTAGAGTGTAGCTGTTGAGGAATGGTTGCTTTACGCTCCTAATTAAAACACTCCTACATGAATAACTAAGGGGAAAAAAAGCTATTTTCAACAAGATGCTTAGATTCTGGATTTATGTAATGTACTCTTTAGTCTCTATTTTATTTTATTTTTTAATCAGTGAGGTAATACTGGCCTTGTAAAAATAAGAGCTGACAGTAGGGAGGGACTCTGTCAGGGATTGTAGTGATAGGACAAGGGGTAATAGTTTTAAACTAAAAGAGGGTAGATTTAGGTTAGATATAATGAAGAAATTCTTTACTGTGAAGGTGCTGAGGCACTGGAACAGGTTGCCCAGAGAAGCTGTGGATGCCCCATCCCGGGAAGTGTACAATGCCAGGCTGGATGGGGCTTGGGCAACGTGGTCTGGTGGGAGGTGTCCCTTCCCATGGCAGGGGGGTTGGAACTGGATGGTCTTTAAGGACCCTTCCAACCCAATCCATTCTGTGATAAGTGATTTTGAAATTACTTGTACAACTTTAGATACAAAATCACCCACTAATTTGAGGATTGTGTATGCAGAGGTAATTTAGTATTTAGTTTTGCTAGCATGTCATTAATAGATCAGGAGCAGGTACTGTAGTTCTTATCCCTAATGCTGAATCTTTCTAACTATGTTAGCAAAGAACCACAGATGGTGACAAATTATAGGTCATATACTGTCACTGACTCAGAAAGAGGAACAAGCTCCAGCATGAGCCATGTAAAGAACTGCTGATGGGATCTTACGAAAGTGCTGTCCTGTACACATGTGATGGTGCTTAAGGGTTTTAAAGAGAATTCTTGAAACTGTGAAAAATAACCCATAATTTCTGGAAAGAGTATTCACATTTAATTATAAACAATTCAGATTGCCTTTTTCAGATGCCTGGAAAACAGAGGATAAACTCCTGCTCTGTAGTGGGCATGAGGTGTCTTTCCTGCCTGAGTTTCCATTTCTTTTCCATAAGCTGGGCTCTTCAAAAATATTTTGGGCTTTTTCAACTAGTATTATGGACCTAGAAAAGCAAGCATGGCTATACTTTTTGATGTGATTAGAGTAGCTATTGAGGAGGAAAGAAAGATGGTTTGCCACTGTCAAGATGAAGTGAATGCATGTTATTTCCTGTCTAAAGCTCTGACCCGCCCACATTCTGGTATTCTTCTATTTTCCTCTTGGTGAGCTTATTCAGAAATATACCCTTGGCTGCATGAAAGTAAAAATATTTATGTGTTTTCTGTAGCTGTTGGGAGAGAGACATCTACGTTGTGCTGAGAAGTTCATAAATAATGTTATCCAAAATAAACCTGGAAATCAAGATACAGATTTGTAGTCAGGTTGGTCAGAATTGCCTGAATTTACAACTATCAAAAATTTATGCATCACCCTAGGAGGTACAAGAGCTGGGAAGGTGACAATCTCTGTTAGACAAGGTAAGAGTTAAAGTAACTTTAATTGGTGTTTTGGAAAAAAAAAAAAAAAAAAAAAAAAAAAAAAAAAAAAAA
>CM021768.1:84773622-84895719 GCA_011076525.1 Nettapus auritus | reverse complement strand
AAAAAAAAAAAAAAAAAAAAAAAAAAAGAAAAAAAGAGAGAGAGAGAAAGAAAGGAAAAAAAAGAAGACATTTTATTTCTGGTTTCCCATAAGTTCTGTGGGAGGCAATCCCTGGCAACTTCAAAGATGCAGTTAAGTGAGTTATATATGTTGTATTTCGCTGTACTTTGGGAGACTGCATTCAGCAAACCAAGCAGGTCCCTCTCAGTCCTTTTCTAAATATCTTGTTGATACCTAAATATCTCATGACTGGTATCTGCTATGTTTCAAATGTAATGTTAAGCATTCCACAATAGTTTCAGACAAATCATTATTAAATAACATGCAAATATATTAACTAAATTACTTTGAGACCTTCAGTGATTGAGTACTGTACGCTGAAAACTGCAGATGTGCCTTTAAGAAGACCGTTCTTCTGTTGACTCATCCACTTGATTTTGCTCTCAGCTGCATGTATATAAAAAAAATAATTTCTTTGCCCTTGAAAATTTGAAAGTGCATGTGGTTGCAGCTAAAACAGACATGACTATGTCTACAGAAGAAAATGTGTGTGTTCTGCTGTAAAAGGCAGACTGAAAATTCAATTTTTAATTGCATTAAAATTTTCCAGTGGCTACTTCTAAGTTCTTATTCTTTAAATAAATTAATGGTTGCAATGTGTATGAACAGGCCTATGTATGAGAAAGTTAGCATGCCATTTGTGCTATTGCAGTTCCAAAAGACAAATGTGATATTAACAGAAAAACCTCTCAAAAAACATTGCCATGTCATGCCTCAGTCTCTTACCTATAGAGCATTGACCCTGACAATGACTTTCCTCTACTTTGAATTTAACAAACGGATAATGTTTCCTTTCACCACTTTTATTTTTTTACTGAATATATCCAATTCTGAATTAAATAGGAGACAGAAAGTCCAGGAAAGGCACCTTTGGTTCAGAGGTTAGGGATACTGTATTTAAGGTCCATCGCTGGTTCCCTGTTTGACCTTGGACAAATCTTGTTAGTCCCTTAGACCTGAGGGGCTCTGGTTCCTGTTAGCTGCCAGTGAAACCAATGAAATCTTGCTTTCTAAACCTGTTTAAAGGGTCTGAATATTCACCTCTCTGCTCTTCATGGGGTTATAAGTTTTATTATGTTAGAAAACATAAATAGAGAACTAAATTGGACACAAGTCTGGATGCAGCCTTAGGAAACATGGGCCACCTTTTGCACCAACAGTGTTACTCTCAGTTAGTGTGATGCCATTGCCCAAGGAGCACCACTGCAGCACATGACCCTCATATTATCATGTCATATAAATGCTTATTATTATCAATAAAGCAGGAGGATGTGCTGAATATATCAGCCTATCTCTGAGTGAGCTACATCTCAACATTACCTTAGTTTTTATATCACTTGTTTACCTAACTGTATTACTTGTTTAACTGTCTGCCTAATTCTCCTTCATGACTACTCCTAGCTGAGTAGCTGAAAACTTCATTGCTGCTGCAGTCTTGTGGCTATGACTGTGGCTTTTCTTCCACTTTTTCTTCGACTAATGTCTCTTTTTCATCTAATTAGGCCATAATCTTTGAGTTACAAGAATCCTCAGAAGTTCAAAGAACTTTGTTAACATTACTTAGTCTCTGTATGCACTTTGTACTTTATATTACGAGCAATTTTTTGCTTTGTGTTTGCCCAGCGCCTAACATGAGTTGGCTTTCCACACGGGGCTAAAAGGCCTGTAGCAGTTTTACTATTTCTCTATCTCATAATCCTGATGAGGAAAAATGCGGAAAAATACAGAAAGAAGTGGCCAGAGGCCTTTGTAGTATCATAATGGCACCATCTAAATGCTTTTGATGGAAACATTTTCTTGCCCATCAACATCAGCAAATGCCCACCAGTGTGGGGCTGTCACCAGATTTCCCAACTCCAGTACAATATCTTGAAGAATCATTGTTGTAAAGACCATAGAAGTAAAAATGGAATTGGGCTGACTTTTTACTACAAAGTCATTTTCAAGTATAGATCAATACCTTGCATTAGCAGATATTAGGTACGAGACAGCTTGAAGGAGCACTCTTATGCAGCAGTTTCTTTTCTTGTGGTTCAGAAGAGTCAAATGGTACAGACAATGTAATTGCAACTCTCTGGGCTTTTAATAAAGCCCATATAGCACATGCCTTTAGTAAAGCAGTGGAAGAATGCTGCATGATAAAAAGCATTGACATTGTGGCTATTAGGAGTACTTAGAGTATAAATACCGGGTCATCTCTCTGCCTAAGGTAAGAGATTGGAATTGGATGAAAAGGCCAAATTCATTAACCTATTGGTAATCCATTCCAGAGACCCTTGACTCTTGGACAACAGGTCTGAGAGTTAGAGATTCAAAAGCTGCACTCTATCCAGTGGTGTCCATACAGTCATGACATGCCTATAGTGGCGCTGTCCTTCAACAGTGAAAACATAAACAGTGTCTTTAAGAAATAGAAAGGAGCAAGGAGGTAACTATGTAAAAGTTAGGACCTGCTTCTTTCTTTCATAGTAAGTTGATGTAATCACATCATGGTGTTATGAAGCATAATGAGGCCTGATTCTGCTCCTGCTGCTCAGAAATATACAACCTGCAAGAAAACTGTGGGCATTTGGAACTAATTCTCTCAGTTGACGCATGGTATAGGAATGATATAACCACCATGTAGGAAGTGTAAAACTGGTAGAGCTTGATTTGTAAGCATCACAGTTCCCTCCTTATAATGAAAATGGTGTGCACTAAATGACTAACAGAGGAAATCACTCGGAGAAATGCTTGTATTAAAACAGTGTAGAGCCTCAGCAGGACCACAGCAATCAATTACCCTAAAGTGAAGCCCTGGCAGCTTCCATGGATTGCTATTGATTTTGACTCCTAGTCAGTGAATCTATAGGTCTAGGCTAGAATGTAGGTGTGAGATGCAGACAAAATTAGGAGCAGGGACAACCTCCTGTGAAAAACACAGGGAACAGCCAGGTTTGGGAAGATGTGTTATGGTGAATTTTAGTTTTTGGAAAAGTGTGCAAATTTCAAAATACCAAGTCCCACTCAGGGGTAAAAATGAAGTGTCAAAACAGCATATATTGAAATAAGAAAGATGTGGACTTTTTTTTTTTTTTTTTTTTTTTTATAAAGTTATTATGGAAAATTCTGTCTGGCTTTCTAAATAAAGCCTCTGCCCTGCATTGCAGTTGAATAAAGGGGGGTTCAGTTAAATTATTTTCTGTAGTCTGAATCCAAGTTTACTAATGACTTCCTTCTTGTAATGAACCTGCAGACCTTGCAAAAATGATTCCAAAATAATGATGTAAGATTCAGTCCTTTATGTGGTATAACTTCTGAATTGCAAGTTTGGCTTCTACAAAACTCAGTTTCTAATGGTATTCCTTGATGGTTTCTAGAAGATAAAGCAGCTGTTTTTTTATGCATACTGTTTGCACTTCAAAGGGAATTTAATCTGTTTTGAGGAAACTGCTATGTACACATTATCATACAAGGAAACTCATTCTGGAACCTTTTTTGCTCAGCAGGAACCCTATGTATTTTCCACAATCTTGTTATACATGTTTTGGCATGAACATAAAGCAGGCCTGCTCATTTATATTCTAGCTGATCAAATGGAGAAGGCTGAACAATATACATTTTGGATCAAGGTGAGGGCCATCTTTGTGACCTGCCCTAAAAGAAACTTTATGGATTGTCGTCTCACAGGAGGGAATATTTTTGGTAGACCAGTGGCCCAAAGGCAGTGGAACAAATCGTCTTCCTCTTATTATTCTCATTTTAATATCAGCTGCACAACAGCAGACAAAACACTGGACTAGATCTAAACAAACCATATAACTGAAGTCTGCATTCAGTATGCATCCCTCACACTGTGTGCTCTCGCAGATTGCTCATTGTGCCTTTCCTTATGGTCTTTCCTACTTCCTCTTGCAGTGTTTTGCTTCCCTTCCTCTCCTCCCTCAGATCTTTCACTATAGCCTTATTCCCCCTCTCAGTCAGGTCCTGTCCTGCCTGCTAGTGCTGCTGTGGTCTGCCTCTGTTGTTGAGTGGTGTTGGTAAAGGCGGCCTAGTCAGCCTTAGCCAAAGCTCAAGATTATGTTACCTGAGAGTACGTTTGTTGCCTTTGATATGATTAATTACTGGTCTTGTAGCTCTACTAACCCAACTGTAAGAACATCGTTTCTCGCTGTTGTGTGACCTTCCATTTCCATTTTACTGTAAAGAGCATCTGCTGGCCGCTTCCTAGCTTTGTCCCATTTCACTGAGCCAGGAAATGGAGGGGAGATGTGGTGTGTAAGATGGCAAACAGCTTGGTTAGGAGAAACTGAGACCTCTTTTATTTTTTTTGAGCAACAAGGTAGTTTCTTTTCCTTGTTTTAATGTTAATGACTTAAAAGTCTGCCAATGCACCTCCAGTAGCTGCCAAGGAACCAGTTCAGCCTTCCCTCAGTGCAAGTATGTACCAGGGATGGAAATGCTTGCTTGTCACGCATGTGTGGGAGTGAAAGCAGTGTGAAGACCTTTCTCATTTTCTTAGGGAAATTCCTACCCCGTTTGGGCACAGGAACACCATTTATTTTTTTAAGGACAATGGAATTATATCCCTGTGTACTCCCACCAGTAGACCGTTAAGTGTTTTGGTCTCTTAGAAAGCTTTGATCCTAGTTTTTACCACAGACTGGAAATGGACCACATGATGTGGTACAATAGGACTCAGAAGTGACTGTGGTACTTCAGATGTGAGTGAGTCAACTGGGGAGAAGGACTGTGACCAAGACATCCTTCTACAAGATACAATTGCTAGGAAGCCATTAGCATAGGAAGTGGCTCTACAGCTTTGTGCCTGCTAAAGGGAATATTTTTCCCTTTAGCAATGGAATTTTCATTTGATTAGTTTTTGCCAAATTCCCTCTTCATTGAGCTCTTTGATTTCAGCAAATGGCCTGTTTCTGAAGCACGCTCTCTGGTCCAATTTTTAAAATACTTTTCTGTCATATGACATTGTGCTTAAAAAGCGGGGGGGGGGGAATACGCAAAGGGAAGATGGAAAAATAGAAATGCAAAGTGTCTCATGGGAGATGCTTGCCCTTACCATGTCATGCTAGTTTAAACACAGTTCCCACACATCACATGTCAAGCTGTACTTGATTGTTTTCAAATAGATGGCAAAAAATCATGAAAGGAGGAAAATGTTCTTTTGTGTGACAAGTTCTTCATTTGATGCATTGGGTTCTGTAGCTGTCAAAGCAAAGTCTGTTTTTCCATCTATTATTACAAATGTATCTGGATTAAGTCTCTTCCCCAACTCTCTATTCCTTTGATTGTTTTGATTGTTTTCTTTGATATAAGTGTTACTGTTTTTTTTTTTTTTTTTTTTTTTAAGTCTAATGAAACAATGAGTTTTCTGTGGTGCATTTGCTGTATGATCCTCACTAGGCAATGAGGTTCTTTTTTAGTGGAGATTTAGATCACATCTGGAAATGCAGTCTGTTTCAAGTATTTTATGCTTTTCTGGCAGGAGAATGGAATACTTAATTTCATTATTCAGCATAGGGCTATTCATTTCATACAATGAAGGGAAATTCATCAATATTGTCTTCAGCATCCAGAAAAATGATACTTACCATGAATGTTTCACATACTCTATTTATATTTTATATCTTTCTCATCACTCAGCAATTATTCATCTCTCTGCTGAGAGGTGAAATTCTTGTATTGAGTTACTATAATTTCTCTGAACTCCTGAAAGCAATTCAATCACTGAAAGCAATTGCTTTTACTTAAATATATTTCTTGAGACAGGTTCAACAAATACCAATAACCAAATAAAGGTTATTTTTTCCTGTTAATTTTCAATAATATTTAGTGATGTTTTATAAGAGGAGCTAAATCAATGTAGCCACATTTTAATATTCATTGCACTAATATTAATCACGATAGGTTCTTGGAGATGGATGCAAAAGTGATAGCGCAACTAAGCAGGAATGCAGTTGAAGTGAAACGTTAATTAATTCCCAGCTGTTATAAAATGTCACAAGGTATTCATGGTTTTGCTGATATTTTCCTTTTCAAAGCACTTGGTGTAAAAACAAGCAAACAAACAAAATCAGTGTGATGTATTTGTCTATGCAAAATCATCTATGA
This sequence comes from Nettapus auritus, assembly GCA_011076525.1. NCBI lineage: Eukaryota > Metazoa > Chordata > Aves > Anseriformes > Anatidae > Nettapus > Nettapus auritus. The sequence goes on along the minus strand of CM021768.1, from coordinate 84,889,551 downwards.
ATCTTTTGTATTGTTATGTTTAATTTCACTGTAGTGTCTCTAAATCTACATGTTTGAGAAATATCAAAGTATACAGCATAACTTTGGTGATAGACTGTACCCTGTTCCCACAGAAATCAATTAAAGGTCTTCCACTGGGTAGTGGGAACAGTGGGAGCAGAAACCAGCTTAGTATCATGATATGTGGTTTCTCTCGCCATCAGTAAAACAGCTTTTCTCATTTATCTTATCCTCTGAGAAGTTTAAATTTTGAACGTCAGCTGATTCAAATTTTATGTTTGGGGAATCCAGGCACTGAGATGATTTGTGTTTAGGGCACTGAAGAGGGACTCGGTAGATCTGGGTTTGTTCTGTCATGCATTTCCCATGTGGTCTTATGCAAATAATTTTTTGCCTCTCTGTGCCTCATCAGTAAAATAGGGTAACGTTACTCTTCGTGTTCGAAGGATTTGTTAACATTTGGATGGCTTATCTACAGTGGATTGCTGAAGGCCATATGAAAATGTACAATCTTATTTAAATATACTGCTTTACATATACATCCTTCTTTCATTTTATTGCCTCTACACCTGCTGCTTTCTTCTAGCTGCCTCATGGGACTCTTTTTTTTTTTTTTTTCTTTTTGTTATGAGCAGTCTTCCACAGGCTGTCCTTCTCCTCCAAATACATGCTTGCTAGGACTTCCCTGGGTTTTAAGCTCACCAAAGCAGGTAACACGTATGTGTGGATATGTATGTGTTGGAGAGGTTTTATGCGACTCGTACTTCAGGTGGAAAATATTTGGTGATCCACCTGACAGGTCTGTGCTTGGAAAACTACATCTTCAGTGTATTCTTGTTCGAGATTATGTCCATTTAAATGACTCGTGTACACTTCTCAGTCACAAAAATTCATATTGATGTCAGTAGTGACCATCTTTTACATGAAAAAAAGAAGAAAGTCATTTCAGATACATCTTTTGCAAGTGTTCAAAGCTGAGTAGCAAAATCAATACTGTGCACAATCTTATGTTGCAGTTAAATTTTTATATTTCAAGAAAGTATATTATACTAGTAAATAATCACCCAAAAGTATTTGCATAAGTGCTTGTTTTTGTCCACATCTGCCTTTGCAAAAATGTATGTTTGTTTGAGACTTTTAACTTAAGTCACACATATATTTAGCTTAAGTTGTGTGATTGTAAGATGCAGTGCATCTTTACTAGAGTGAGCAGCTCAGAGCTTTACATTGTTCCCTATCAGTAAGTATTATCTGGGCTAGAACAGTAAGGTCAATAGCAAATACAGGAGATTTAACTACCTACTCTCTATTAGTTTAATGAAAGTGAGAATTCCAAATCTGAAATACTGAAATACTATTTCTTGGATGTCCTTGTTTGCACGGTATAGGCAAATGTTGACACACTAATGACATCTGCTCTAAAACTGTTGTTGAATAGGGGTTCTTCAAGTTTCATGTAGATGGGGCAAGCAGATGAGTATACTTTCATCTAAGAGTATTAAATATATGGTTGCTTTTTAGATAGATATGCTTCCTTCAACAAGGTGATAATAGTCATAGTTAGCCTGCAGACAACTCCATTTTCCTTAATGAAACTTCCATTCAGACATTGTAGATATAAAGCCAGCCAACATGGAGGACCTGACAGAAGTGATTACAGCCTCGGAGTTTCATCCCCATCACTGCAATCTCTTTGTCTACAGCAGCAGCAAAGGCTCCCTGAGACTCTGCGACATGCGGGCATCAGCACTCTGTGACAAACATTCCAAGCGTAAGTCCTTCCTTATAGTTAGCTCCAGGTATCATTGAAGTCTCCTTGTTCATGAACAGCTTGGAGATGTATGAATACCCTGATGTGTAAGCTTCTCAATTGCAGGCACAGTTGAAAAGAAAACAGAAAAAAAATGGAGAAAAATCTCCTCAGCCATACAAGTATTATCTATGAGGTTGATCAGTGTTCTGTCTGTGACTGGTCACCCTTTTGATTCTTATTGAAGGCATTATTGAAGAATCCACAATTGTTTAGCAAAAGACAGATGATTCCTAATAAATGAATTATTTGGGAGAGGGGTGTATTAAGTAGGTGAGCCTACTGGTTTGAATACACAGCTACTGTTCTAAATTTTGCACCAAGAAAATTCAGTTATTCAAACTCTCCCTTTTCTGGATTCAAAAATGTTGGACCAGATGACCTCCAGAGGTCCTTTCCATCCTCAAGACTTCTGTGATTCTGTGATACTTTTTCAATAATGTGTTTGTATAGATACAGAGAAAATAAATAATGCAATAAGTAATATTGAGCAGCTCAAAACAAACAAACAAACAAATAAAAAAATAACCCGCAGTATTGTGTTGTCATAGAAGATGTCATCTGCCCTAACGTGATTTTATATATCCTGTATGACTGAGACGGAGCCACCAGTTCATGACAGTTTGTATTTGAAGCCTGTGTAAGAACAAGGAAGTACAATGTGAGGCTGTCTTTGTTCTCAAAGTAAGGGATGAAGGAAAATGTGTGTTTGTAACATCTTGCTATCAGCTCTTTGTAGCTCTTTGGCTGAATATAGATTATCATACCAGTACTATGGCAAGCCCAGGCATTTTGCCTTCTGCAAACAATCTGTTTATTCCTGCTCCTCTAAGAGTGAAAAACAACAGACAAATACATTGTGTCGTTTGGTGTTTCCTATGAGGAGCTAAGAACCTAATGAGCTGTGGTGGCTCCGCTTTAGCCACCTCCAGGACTGGGGCTTCTAGGACACTTCCATCTCACAGAAGTGGGTCTTTGGAAATGTTCAATCATGCGGAAGGAAATTCAGGAGAAATTCAAGCACTTTAGAGTTTTTTTGTACCAATCAGTTCCTGCCTGAACCTTTTGAGGCAGGTGGGTCTTACTAGTAGGAGAGTGGAAAGAAAATGTTTGAAGATTTAAGTGTGACATACATGTTGCACAAAAGCTATATATATATATTTTTTTTTAACAGAAGCAGATGTATTAAAGAGCTTATGATTAGAACTTTTGGCTGCAAGGAGAATTGCATATGCTCAGAACCTCTTAGGATGAGATCTCCAATTATAGAAAATAAGCTTTCAGGACAATTTCCTAAGCAGACAAGTGTTTTATGTTTGTTACCTCTATCCCTTTATACTTGTAGGGAGAATTCAATACCATGAAGTGAAATGCAAGCACTATGTGATCTGGTGCATTGTTGTGAGTTATCCTTTCCCACTTAATTGTTTTCTTCCTTAGTACATTCATTTCTTCCTGCTAATAGGGCCTACTTGCCCCTGTACCTCAGTGCCAAATGCCAATCATAACCTATTAAAAGAACAATACAGTAACCGTGGATGAAGGAAGGCATTTTATCCCAGAAGGGAGTGTGAGGTCTAATGGTCATTGATTAAACCCTATTTTCCAGACCTATGAGTTAGAAAATAGCCATTTAATGTAGCATTGCTACACTGAACTCAAGTCAAGCTCACTGAGAAGCTGAGTGTGTAGAGCATGTACAGTACAAAATTGAGAAGCTAATGGTAGAGCTTCCAAAGCGTTACAAGGAGTAAGCTCATGTACTTCTGATTGGAGTGGTTTCAGTATAGCTCTCAGTGGCATGCAAAACTAATTATGTAAAGTCTGTAGCAACCTAAAAGGATATATATTTAGAAACGAGCAATCTGGGAAATGAAATATTTACACGATCATCTCTCTAGTCCCTTCTCAGTGCATCTGGATCCTCTATACCATTGCTTTCTGCAAGGTGCACATGCATGATCAGTACCCTACTCTCCTAGCTCAGCTTGTCTTCACACCTTTCCTCATGACTGATATGACTTTTCAAACAAAATAGGTACAACCAGAGTCACTATAAACCCTCACATTCTGCAATGGAACCCCGCTTTCCTCACTCAGTCTCATATCATGGTGATCTGTACTTCAGATGCTGCCCTGAAATTACAATAGATGCTCACATTTTAAGGAAAAAGGGTTCAATGTAATACTTATAAAAAGTACCTGGATGATGAGCATATGTTGTAAAATTCTGGTTTCACTCTTTTTCCAGGCCCTTTGTTATCTGGATCTCTGTGGTCTAGCTAAAGACAGTTGCAGCTTTTGGAGGAAGGGCCCTTCCATTTCTACAAGTCTAGAGTGTGCCATGAATAATTACTGTGTTATACTGTATAAATAAATCACATGCTTAATATCTGTAGTGTAAGTCACTGACACAGGATGTTAATAAATTACAGTGTTCTTGAAGGTTTCTGGTTTGCTAAATTCAGTGGTGAAATCTCTCTGTTCTGCATTAGTGACAGCAACATTACAAGGTTTCCCTTATTAATCTTCCATGGCTCTGACATGGAAGAGACAAGAGACTTCCTCCATATCTGCTTATCCTTGGTGCCTATGCTGAGATTTATTAACAAGCTGCAAATTTGTGTGATGAGTTTTAATGGGGGACCTCTGTCCCTTAGAAAAACTGTCTCAAACCACCAAATCCATCCATAAGGCACTGAAAGAATATCAGGTCAGTAGCTGAGTTTTAAATGGTCACTGAGATACTGATAAGGTGTAATAGAATGTGTTGTTTTTCTAATAGACTACCTGGAACTGCTTATAACACCTCTTTAATAGATCATGCAATTCTGGGTGAGAAATCAGAAGCAAAATATACGTGGCCATTACAAATGGATCTCCAGGAAAGCCCAATCTGTAACTGTAGAAGAGATACATACATAATACTGCTCCATGTTATTATCAGACTTCGCAAGTAGTGGGAGATAATTCCATCAAAATATTCTGGAGAGGAGGAGAAAAAAGATGCATGTCCCTGCTTATTTAGAATATTAGAGGGATGGGAATAAGGAAGCAAGTGTTGCAATCCACAGGGTTATAGGTAAAGATTTAAAATAGATATGAAAGTCAGACTCCAGCAGCAAGAAATAGGGAATTATTTAAATATTATAGGAAAATATTAATATTTAAATTAATAGTAAAATTTTAATCTAAATAACATGGAATAATAAGGTTGTCTTTGAGATATATGTGTGGCAGTGCAATGCAGAAAGAAAGTATACTGGGACTCTCTGAAAGTAGCAAAACAAGGGAAGCTAACAGCTATAAATTTCACTGTTAGAGCAGTTAGCTAGAAACATCCACTCTGTTAGCTAGAACTACCCACTCTGTCCCTGATTTGAGGAATTCAGCTAACAAGGAAGACAAGCTAAGGACTTGCAGTTAGTTTTGGTGCAGTAAGACTCTCCTGACTGAAGAATACTTAGAGCGATTTAAAGCACAACTGACTAACAAATAATTTCTAATTTGGTTTTGATCGTGCATGGAGATAATATCATTCTTCTAAACAGCTTTTAGACTAGATAGATAAATACTGCTGTTCCAGCAAATCATCTAATAAAGCAGCCAGTGAAAGAAAACTGAGCTTAAACATGTGAAGTCAAAAAGGAATTAAGAGCTTTTTCAGAAGTTCATCAGAATTACTAAACTCAGAATTAAGTGGAAAATGGAAATTTTATATTTATGCAACATGCAAATTTAAGTCACTCAAGTATAACTCTTATTGATATTCTGTCTAATAGCCTTAATATCTTACAGTTATTGCATACTGCAGAAGATGTAATCTACTTAAATGTCATATGTTGCTTTAAGCTTTTTTTGTGTTCATTTCTTAATATATCTTTGCTGACTAAAAAAACAAACAAACAAACAAGCAAACACCAGAAAACTATTTCTAATTATATTTATAATTTTCCGTTACCCATGTGCAATATTTACATCAAAATATTTCAAGGAAGAAGGAGCTGCATTTTCATGTTTATTTTTTGTGTGACATGGTGGTCTTTAAAATACAAATTTTGGGACTGTCCTTCACATTATTTTGAGCAGAGAAGCCCTTAGAGATGACAGGCAATCCTAATAGCCATCTTCTCTGGACTCTTCCTGAAAGGTGCAAAGCATTTGAGCTTGTGCTTTCCCCACTTCCACAGCATGGATAATCAATATCTAAAACATATAGACTTGTCTTCAGAGCAATGCAGGGTGAATCTGGGGTTTGGTTTGGGACCCAGATATGTGGTGGAACCCTCTTCTTTCCATGAGAGCCCTTTACCACATTTTTAAATGAAATTCAGGCATAAGAAATGCCATCCCCTCCACTAGGATAAATACCACTATTCTGTAGGTCTGGCCAGTAACTGATTTATTTATTTTTTTTTTTTTCCACATACCTTGCCATGTAAACCCACTGCAGAGATTATCTTTGATTTTAAACTTAAGAATTCAGAACTGTAGCAGCAACCAAAACAGAAATCAAATAAAGTATACTTGAACGTGTTGAATTTTAAAAGTTACATGAATGGTATTTACTAACCTTTTAAGGGAGATTGCAATTACAGAGACAAGACAGCTTTCAGACCTCTTAGTGAATATGGATTATCTTTCATTTGCAACAGAGAACAACCAGATGCACAAAAAATCCTGTGACAGAGTATCCCTGCTGGATTTGCTATTTAATATTGACCTTTCCAAATGAATGATGCTTATTGTATGACTGGAAGAGAGACAACTTGTTTTTCTTTTATGTGAGCTTTATGTTGGAAATTCTCTTTTATTTCTGCATCTGGTTTCATGTCAAGTTATCTGAGAGAGAGACAGCCAGCATTCTTCCTTTGTGTATTGAGAAGCCACTGTCAAAGTAATGTCCACTTCAGGCAAAATCTTCAAGGTTTCATGTGACAGGCATGGAACTTATCTGAGCTTCCCTAATGGTTTGAGTACATGCTTTAATAAAAGCTTATTCTCCTTATCTTAATTCTAGATTTACTTTTTAAGGATACACTACAAATGCATATATCCATTGCTGGTTTTATATCCACAATGAAAAAATGTGACTGTATCCTGATAATTTTGTAATTATGACTGTCATAATGATCTGTTTTTCCAATCTCACATGTACTAAACTAGATCCTGGACAGATCCTTCTTTGTGCAGGAATCTTATTGAAATGTCGTAGAAGATTGTCTTTAGCATGAGCTCCAGAGTTTCCATTCTGCTCAGTTTATGTGAACGTATAATAAAGACATTCATAACATGGCTAATGAAAATTAGAAAATGATTCTACAGAAATACGATTATGTCTGTATAGCAGATATAATATTGTTGTGCAAGATATGTTAAAAGTAAATCAGAGTAAGAAAAAGACTGATTTATGTACTTCTAGCTATCAAATAGTAAGAAGAAAGAGAAAAGCCTGAAGCAATGGTAAATGATTTATGATTGAAGAGGTCTTTCATTAACCCCTCTCCCCCAACCACACACAGATAAAGCAAATAATTGCTGTAAGATTGCTTTAATTATTCAGACTATTAAAATTCCTGTCTTGTTTGCTTAATTTTTTTAATAGCAACAAATACTGCTTTTTAATATCTCTTGAAATCAACATTATTCTTTCAAGATCCTGTTTCACTGGGGAAAGATAACATTTATTGCTAACCTTACGTATCAAGATTGGAAAGACTTATTAATGAATTTGGCTGTACAGGAGTAGTTTCATGTCCCATTACCTTCCATGGCATTGCTCACAACACGTGACCTTAAACATGCACATAAGTCTTTGTGAGACTGAGGTTTAAAGAAGCTTGATCCTCCAGATTAGCCTTGCATTTTTGCACTTCCTTGCTCTCTTTAGTACCATTTCTCTTTATTAACAAACTCACTGGCAAAGTTACGTTAATAGAAGCAGCTTCATCGTGAAGCTCCCACCCACTGATCCTTAGCTATTGATCTGGCTTTGCCCTTCAGCACTAATGCACTGTCCCTTGTGGTTTGTGACAAGCTGCACAACTCACCACAGATGGTAAAACAGATTCTTAAATATTGATTTGGGGCTCCACTTTTAAAAGTCAGACTCTCTAGAGGTATTGATGAGAAGCCCAGTTTTAATAAGGGGTCATCGGATAAAGGAATGCTTTGCGGTAGGTGGAATTTTGGTCTTGAAGTGTAAGGATAGCTTCCAATACTTACCCTTACTCAGAGAAGGAATATGACATGTAAGAGAACAGGTGCTCTCCAAATTTCATGAAAAGACATAGAAAATTGAAGTAATAAAAAAGAAACTACTTTTTCAGTTTAAAATGGGATGAGCAAATGCAGAGTGATCCGGCTATAATAACGTGAAATGTTAAGTAATTGTCATTAGTTGTTTATACTTCATGTCTAATCAGATAAATGTATTATAAGTTCCTTATGAAGGTGGAGAAAAAAAATCCCGTATATGTATATCTGTATTAATCCTTGTAGAACAGAAAAGCAAGGTTTTAGTATAAGCATATACTAGAGTAAATGTAGAAGCCCTTTGCAGTTTGCAGTTGGAAACCTGGGGTTCAGGGTCTCTAGCAAGAGTGAGCTTATTTGCATTTAGCAGAGCTCAAATGGATTTTTTTTTTTCCTTGAATTTGTGCATTTACTTTTGAACCTGTGTATAATTTTTACCATTCCAAGTATCTATCAGTAAATCTTCTCTAACTTAATTAAGCATAGTGTGGTCTGCCCCTGCCTGTTCTGTGCTTGCTCCTTCCTAGTTTCCCTTGGTGACACCTTAGTTGTTGACCAGAAGAGACAGAGTACAACAGGAGCTGTCCTTCCCTATTCATCCTCCCTATGCCACAATTACAGACCTCTCACAGCGCTCTTTCCTAGGCCGAGGAGTCCCAGTCTATTTAGCCATTCCCTGCATGGGAGTTATTTGATGCTTTTGGTCATTGTTATTGCTTTTTATTGTGTCTTCTTCAGTCCCCTACCACTTTAGAGATAAGACCAGAGTTACACATATCTCAGGATATGATCACATCTTCAATCTAAATTGCACCAAAAAAAAAAAAAAAAAAGAAAGAAAGAAAGAAAAAAAGAAAAAAGAAAAGAAAAATACTTTATGTGTTGGAAAATAGTAAGTAGAAAATAGCAGAAAGTACTGTGGAGTTGAATGCATGTGTTAGTAGTTTTATATAAATTTCATTAAATTTATCTTAGGTTTTGTATATTAAGCTTTATTAAATTAAATTTTGAATTTGTTGGAGCAAATCTGAGCTGTCCTGCGGAATTGTGCTAATTTGCCATCTAAATATATTATAGTTGAGTTTTTAGTAAGGTTTTCAGCTTAGAATCATATTTTATGGGAGACATTTCATAAGTATAACCATGTAGTCCAGAAAGCAAGAATGTTTAAAAGTGTTTATCATCTCTCAAGACAGTATATTGCTTCTTGTCCCTCTTGCAAGCTGCTGTGGCCGATCTGTCCAGAGGGGCAGAATTCCTTCATTTCCAAGAACCTTTGTCAGTACATTTCAATTAGGTATTGCAACCATTTTAATTTGGGATCTGAATGCAGAAAAGACCTAATTTAGGTGATAAATTGTTTGGCCTGGGACTGCACTTCTTTTCTGTGCTTATGAAACTTCAAGCCCACTGAGAGGATACCTGATCCACCACCAGTACGTGTGTCCATTTGAAATGCACCTACTGTGTGTGTAGGTGTTATCTGTAACAAGTCCTTAATTCAGCCCAACTGCAGGCCATGTGCATGCTTGGACAAAGAAAATTTTTCTGCCTCTCTTATTGTTCCCGCATCTTTCCTCTACAGTCCACTGCCCCCTAGTAAGTCCCACCGCCTTTTTTCTGCTGTTCCCCAAACTGTCTTCACCGATTTATGTGGCCCTTGAACAGGAGCTGGAGAATGTTCTACATCCTTTAGCTGTCTTTGGAGGGAGAGGGTGAGTTGTTATTTCATGGTGTGACATTTCTGGGTCCTTAAATCTAAGTAATGGCTCTTATAGGGGTGGGCACCAACTGTATGTGGGAAAATAGTCACTGCAATGGGCTTTTTTAACGGCAGAAGCAGTCAGCAGTGAGGAGTCAGTTGTCCAGTCTCATTTTTTCATCCAGTTGTTTTTGAATACTAACAGTATCCTCTAGAGAAAAAAAAAAAAAAAAAAAAAAGAAAAAAAAAACTTTTGAAAGTTTATCCTTGTTCTTAAATAGAAAGAAAGTAGCTGTTTTTCTCTTATAGGGAATGGCTTTTTAAGGCCACTTATAATTTCATCCTATGAGTGATGGCATTTCTTATCAGCTCTGGAGCTGCTAAGCTTCCATCTTCAGGTTTTTTCTTTCCTTTCAGATAATCACATGTTCTGAAATATATGTAAGCATGATTCATCTTTAGTTTTCTTTTAAAATCTCTTTGGCTTTGTAATAGAAAAAAAAGTTGTTTTTATCTATAGTTCTGCTTTTGGCTGGCAGTAACAGAAATTTTCAAGGTTCCTATCTTTGTGCCTTAAGGAGTACACAGTATTATCATGGTCTTCTCCCTTGCAAGCTCTCTTTCTCTCTTTGTTTTGTTTACTGATATTTCACAGTAAACCCTTTCAGTTATCATCAAGTGCTCAGGCCTTGATAACATTTTTTTTTTTTTTTTTTTTGCCAAACCTTGTACTCTGCGTTTCTCCCTTTTAAAAGCAATGGAAGATTTGTTTAACTGAATACAGTTGACATTTCTTTTATCCCATCAATCCATTATACACTTACAAATTCCTGTAGAAAATAAAAAATAGCTCCAGATAAACTTTCATTATATTAGACAGATAGCTTTTCTAACCCCTGCCCCATATTATCTCAGATACTGTTATTACTTTCCCTTTAAATAGACCTTTCTTCTTTGTGCTTTGAAAAACATTATTCACATTTGAATTTGGGAACCATCTGCCTTGCAGCAGCATTGTGAGGAACTCATGGTTTTATTTCAACCAGGCAAAAGAAAGAAGGTAAGAGGAAAAGGGGAAGTGAGAAGAGTGTTGAAAATTAAGTTGAGGCATTAGTCAAGGTCCTCTAATATAAAGTAAAGGAGTATGCATATTCTTTGTTGTGATCATTCTGTGAGGAATACAGGATTGTGTGTGCTATTTTGGATCATGACACTGCACCCACCACATGAGCCATTTTTAGCATTATTATTTTTTTAAAGTTCACATATGCCAGAATTTATACCCTGCGATGATTAAAGCTCAGGCCAGCAAACAGATCAGTAATTTTCAGTGGTACTGCAGTCTGGAGATCCCAATGACTCCATCAAAAATGTGCGCCTTTGGAAGAGGGACCAACAAATCACAGAGAAAAACCTTTTATGAGAGCATGAGCTTTTACATTTTCTGAGGCTGAAGTTACATTTTGGCTATTGCTGGGGTGATGGCTGGTTGGCTCCTAAAATATCATTTAGCTACAATCTACCCACTGCTCTTCAGCAGAGTGTGCACAGTGATGCTATTTGATTTATCACTTTCCTGTGTTGCTAGCAGTTTGATATCCCCCCTTCATCTGCCACAAGTATGTATTTGAGAAATTGGAATATTGTGCTGCAGCAAAATGTAGCTAGTGAAGCTGAAGAGGAAGGCAGTATCAGCGATACCTGGTCTCTCTCCAGACCACTGAAATGGGATTTCAAAGCATGCATTCACTCCTCATGGACCCTGGAATTTGTATGGTATGTGTTGAGTGGAGTGAGAAATTCCACTCTGCATGTTATCAGTAGTTTTGGCAATTAAAAGAAAAATAAGAGACAATATGTTTACAAAAGGTTACGTTCGCATGTGCATTTTGTCAGCCATTAGTTCTTGTTTAGAATTTAACTTGAAGATTAGGGTTATTTCTTCATTATTGGGTGTGTCTTGTCCAAACCGTATGCCTTCCATACTTGTGGAATCAGGCCCATGTTAAAACAAAAGGGATGTTCCAGTGGCATCACCTGTGACACCCAGAGTGCAACTCATCAGCTCGATGAGAGCCCCAAGAACGTCAGTAGGCACTGCCTGAGCCATCTGCTTTTAGCCTTTGTCTAGAAGGGAAGCTGAGAGAGATGGCTGTTCCCAACAACCCTAGCTGTTCTTGGCTTTTTTTTTTTTTTTTTAAAAAAAAAAGGAAGATTGTAGACATGTGCATACATTTCTGCACAATAAATGCACACCTTGGCAGTGTCTTTTCTGTCCACTGATGCTAAAGAGAGTCTCCATATATTAGGTCAGAGGAATTCAAGGCATGCTAAGGTATTTTTTAAGTGAGTTGAGAGCTCATTAAGCAGATGACAGCTCCTTTTGAGAAATAAGTGGAGTATTTTTGTGCTGCAGACTTTCTTCAGGATCTGGGAAAAGAGTGCTCTGGCAAGTATTCTTCACCCGACCCATCCTTCTACCCAAAATCTGAAATTACTTCTGTGAAAATCTACCCTGGTTTTCAATTTATGAGCAGAAAGGCATGCAGAAAGGGACTGAGCATTTTTATTTCCCTAAGCTGACTTCCCAGCTTCCCCATATCTCTGCCCACGGAGCGAGGAGCAGGAATGGTGTCTACCTTGAAGGCTCCTCTTCAGTATTGGCTGTATTCAGAGACAAACTCAGTTTCCCTCCGTAATCCCCTGGCATTTCTCTGTTCCCCTGCCATCAAGGTCGTATTTAAGTCAGAGCAGTGCTATGTGAAAGCTGAGCACACTACTCAGTTTGTGAGTTCATCAGTTGGCAGCTGGACAGGTAGCTGTATCTTTCATGTAATGAGCACTGAGAATGCTTTCAATAACAATATTCATGAAAATTAAATACCCTTTTTATAACAAAAGTTACTTATTATGATGTTAATAAGAAACTAATTGAGGAGCATAATAGAATTTTTAAGTGAATCTCAGTAAAGTTCACATTCCAAATTCTAGTCTAACAAGATCTGCTTAGACATGGAAAAGTATGCTCAGTTTGAAGTCTTGAGTGCTGATGGTCCCCAGTGTAAGAGCAGCCTCCCCAGGGTAAATATAATCTGTACTGAGCAGAACATGTGTTTCCAGTGCAGTCTGGTAAACCTGACCTTGCAGACAGTGGGCTAGCATCACGTTGCCTCCTGTCAGCTTGAAGAAACCAGGGTTGAATTTATATTGCCTGCCTGAACTAGAGGCTTAGTTACATGGTCTTTGCTGCTGTTCCATCACCACTTAGCTTTTATTAGCCAGACTGAACTTCCACGATGCCTTTTTGCAGTCTGTGTGCACCTGTATGTTGCTGCTAAACCAGAAATAACTATGGGCTGCAGATGCTCTATCTCACCTTCATTTCCTGAGGCCAATGCCTTGATCTGGGTGTTCAGCCGCACACTGATAGTTGCTGCGCTTTCTCTGTGTCACTGGGACTCATTACTTAATTTCCTTTAACAATTTTCCTGGTTCGGTTGTGCTGACTGTAGGAACTATCTGCAATGAACTTCCACCTCTAAAATTGCTACCTTTCCTTCTATAGTGATACAGGGCTTTCATGCCTGCAGTAGGTTTTGCAGTTTAATTAATCTAAGTCTTTCTAATACTGTGGTAAGGCTAGAAAAGCAATACATAGTGCAGATAAGGAATGAAATTGTTTAATCTCATTAATTAACAAAGTACAGAGCATCCAGGTACAAATATTACTCCTCTCTAATCACTGGGAGTTGGATGAGACATATAGAGCTGAGAAAATATATCTAAGCTGTAAATGAAGGTATAGTTCAGTTAGATTTTTTTTATTATTATTATTTTTTATTTCCTGGCTTTAATAGCAACTTCACATCATAATTAGGAGGATGAAATTCCTGCCAGCCAAGTGCGTAGTTTGGACAGATTAAAGGGAAGAGGTATGAGAAATGAAAATTGCTTTCTGCTCGTCAGATTTCTATTGAAAATCTGACAGGATAATTGCAAAATATCTGCTTTGCAGAATGTCTAGGCAAATTTTTAAAGAGCTATTTAAAGTTGTTCGTTTACAGTCTGTCTGAAAAGAAAAGTTCCCCCCCCCCCCGTTTTGAAGTACATTGCCATCTAGATGTGTTGTATGTGTTCAAATATAGACCTTATTCTCATGTGCATGCCAGGCTGCATTCCACTGCCCACCCCCAAAGAAAATTGCCCATAATTTTTTGTATTACCCCACATGCTTCACCCACATACTCACCCTTAGCTTTCTGCCGAACATTATTTCACCTGACAGAAACTGGAACCTTGTTGCTTTCAACAGTCTGAATCATAGCTATAGATAAATGAACCAAGAACAAATATTCCAATGGACTACACAAAAAAGTCAGTTTTGACTGACAGCTAAAAGTTGTTCCACTTTCAGCACATTTTCATGTATCATCTAATGGCTTTCCTTCACCTGCTTTTGAAACCTGGAAGTGACACTCACCAAATTACAAATTTTCAAATAATATTCTAAATGTAGAATATTCTAGAACTGCATTGATTTTACTGATAACTGAAAGATCCCAAAATTCTGACTTTCTGCTAAATATCACCATATGAGGTTATTTGTGTCTCTGGGTCACTGAGATCTTCAAAAAGACAACAGAAGTGCTTTAGGCTCCTGGTAGGAATTAAGGAATTAATGCTCACCTCAACCAGCTGGGGGACCTGACACCAGCAGTACCCCTTTCCTGTGGGCTTCTCACTTTCCGACTCTTCCAAGGCTGGAATTAGTGCAGGCTTTTGGGGGAAGGATGAAGAGAGCTGGTTAGAAGTGGGCTTGTAGCTCACGAAGTGGGGTCTACTAAAACCAGTTGTTTCAAGTTCCTGCTATTCATTTTGTGTCATCAAGTATCATTATTATTCTTATACGCAGTTGAATAGGGATGACCGATCTCGTAGAATCACAGAATATCTCCAGTTGGAAGGGACCCACAAGGATCACTGAGTCCAGCTCCTGGCTCTGCACAGGACCACCCAAAAATCAGACCATATTTCTGAGAGTGTTGTCCAAATGCTTCTTGAACTCATGTAGGCTTGGTGCTGTGACAGCTTCTAGCTACAAGAGCTAAGTATCCCTGTATGGAATACTCTAAGCAATATTTCATGATCCCCTGCCTTGTCGGATCGTGCAGTGCACGGAGGAGTTAACCAGAGCGTGCAGTGAATTTAGTGCTTCCCAGAACTGTCAGCTACTGCATGTCAACTAAACAGCTCATGTATGCATGTGGTAAATCACTGTCTGTTCCCTGCTCCCTTCATTGGAAGGAGGTAATTGCAGTTTGCAATTGCTTCTCAAAATTCTCGTGTTTAGTCTCCAGTGCCTTCAGACAAGAGCTGTGAGGTGCCTGCAGACAGGCCAGCTGGTTCTGGCAGGGAGGGCAGACTTTGAGTAACCACCCTTCCTGGGGATGCCAAGGCTGTTGTGAGACCAGATGGACACCTTTCATGTGTTGGAGCCCCTGAATTTTCTTTATGTGTCAGAAAACAGGATGTCGGGACCCCTGGGAAGGTGACTGGATGAACTGTCTTGCTGTTCCACAGCTGTAGTCAACTAACTGGTATATTTATGGGATTTCCCAGAGTGATGCTGTGGGAGCATAGTGATAAGGTTAATTATTGTAAAATTCAAAGCTTACTGCTTGTATTTTTATATAAAGATAAAGGAAGCTTTATATAAAGATAAAGGAAAAAGGATTAAGGTGCTGGGCATATAATTAATTCTATATCATGTGCATCAGTACACTGGATTACCTTGTTTCACAAGAAGTACACAGCACAGATTGTGTAACAAAGTATTCCTTCTACAGAATTCTAATTTCTCTCTTGCTTCTTTTTCTTTAAACAGTTTATGAAGAACCAGAAGACCCCAGTAACAGATCGTTTTTTTCAGAAATTATCTCTTCAGTGTCCGATGTCAAATTCAGTCACAGTGGTAGATATATGCTAACAAGAGATTACCTCACTGTCAAGGTTTGGGATCTGAACATGGAAACAAAGCCTGTAGAAACATACCAGGTAGGTGTCTCCTGCTTACTGAATTGTAACAATAGAAAAACTTCTCACTGAAGGTTTTCCCGAACTTCTCACTGCTTGGTCTGAGGTGCACATAGTGAAGAGCTGCTAATCAAGATGATTAAAATCCTTATAGTGGCATCCTTGTAGTTGCAAAAGGGCAACTTCAGCGTTAGTAAAGATGCGTAACTCCTCAGGAGTCAGAGTAACTGTGGAATGGGCTCTTGAAAAAAAAAAAAATGCTTTCAGCAAGGGAAATCATCTCGTCACTTTGGCATCCATTTTCAAATGATGTATTCTACTATTAACATTTAAAAGAAACCAAGGAAAGGATTTTGTGAATTGCTTAGCATCCTGGTCCCTCTGGGACAGCTGAGAGTTTATACTTTTGTCATTTCAAAACTTCTTTTTAAACCTTCATCTACGCATTCCTCCCTTGTGTATAGTTCTAGAAGGGATCGTTGTTAAATCCTGACATTGCCACTGACACAGCGATTTGTGAATGCCAGACAGACACATCTGGTTGCCTGAATTCATTGTGATATTATCCAGACAAAATGCCAGTGGCTCCAGCCAGCGCTGAGCTTGTACTCTGACATCTGTTCTAGTTGGCAGTAGAGGTCTGAGCTTACATTTTTAACTTTGCCTTGAAGAGGGAAAATATGTCTGTGACACAGAAAATGCTTGCTGTGAAAATGCAATGAGAAAAAAATTGTTAGGATGCCTACAGAAGAGCATGCAGAGCAGGAAAAATATCATTCATCTAGCTCATACTGCTTATGTAGGGATAGTGCTGCAGTGCTGATGTAGCAATCCCTGTTTTCTGTCCCCTTGTGTCTATAAAGTGGCAGGTGGGGTACAGTAGTTCATAGTAACTATTATTAAGGTTATTTTTCAAATAACATGGAAGTAGAAAATTTTGGTGGTAGAAAATTTTGGTGGTAGAAAATGTCAACCAAAATTTGAAATCAGTAACATTGGAGGTGTTTATTAGCTAGTGTTCAGTAGACAACGTGGGCAATGTTTTCCAGTACACCCACTGCATTTCAGTGGACACTCTGTATCTCCTGTTAGCACTGAGCCTGTGTACCTTTAGAACTACAGAATTGGTTTTGCTCTGAAAATGGCCATACTTGTAATGCTAATTGTGTTAGAAATGTGTTAGAAATGTTTGTGTGCTTTAAGAATGGAGTGGGAGGGTAAGGGTGAGGCTGTGTTTTATGTAACATTATTGTATTTCAGATTTTTAGGAACTTAGGTAATGCATTATTTTATACTTATGCTAATGGATTAGGCAGCCTTCCCCCTGGAGAGGAATAGCTGGTCAAGCCAATCTGTTTGTCTTGACTTTGACATCTGCTTTTATTTCCTTGTGCAGGTAGTCGTGTAACAAGGTGGCTACCTTTAAATCAGTCTGACACCCAACAGTGGGGCCAATTAAAAAGTTATGTTTCTACATGCTGAGATATGGAAAAGGAGTATAATGTAAAATTTTAAGTACTGTTTATTATTGTCAGAAGCTTATGGAAAACAGCAAGAAAACCCTGAAAATATATCTGTGTTCTGGCTGCTTTACTTTAAACGATAGAATGCCTTTCATTCTCAAATACCTGTGCGGTGCCTTGACAAGTGCTGAAGCTGACTAAAGGAGACCCCAGAGCTCAGAGGCACACAACTGCATAGGATTCACACAGTCCATGCTCTCAGCAACCTTGAACTCTGAACATATTCATAGCTGATAATAGCTTGATCCACTTTTGGCAAGGTTTATTGTGTAGGCATTGGGACTAATGTGTCACTTATCAGCACAATTCCTGATAGTGAATGTGCAGCCCCAGTGAAATAGCTCCCCACGTAGTCATATCGCTGTGTGATTCCAGAGCACAAAATGACTAGATAATTCCAGGAAGGTCTGACCTGAAACAGTGCAATGAAGAAATGGAGGATGCCTGGGGTGATCAGTTAGTGAATTTGATTGGGATTCAGGTATTATTCATACATGGTAAGAACAATATGTACAGACAAACCAAATGTGAGTTTACCCTCAATCTGTAGTGGCAGATGAATGTGAAAACAAAGTGAAAAATAAGTGTTTCCTCCAGTTATTCCTCCATAGTCTTTGAGGGTCTGAATGTGGTCAAATGTGGTAATCAAAGGGTGAATGTGGAGAGCAAGCTGATTGTCCCTGGCAGCAGTACAAGTTGGCAGGGGCAGTCAAGAAAAAAGGAGCTGAGACCTTGAAGAAATCAGACAACTGAGAGAGAAACTGCAAAATGCTATTTGGTAGAGTTGGTAGAGAGGCACAGCTCTAAGCTGTGGAGTCAGACACTCCTTGCACAGGGTGTGTGCATGACAGTGGTCATGACAGATAGCTGCTGGAAATGGTGAAGAGGAAGACCTGGAAATGGCAGTCAGAAAGGCAAAGGTGATCTGCTTCTTTTGCCTGCCTTACCCAGCCTTGTTATTTCTTCCAAGTCTTGGGAGCTTACAGACATAATAATGGAAAAAACTCTAGTTCTGTAACAAATCACATGGGTAACACCAAAAAAGCTTTAAGTAAATAGAAAATGGAAGGATTTAATTACAGAGGTTGCAAGAAACTGCATGTTTCCATGTTCTGAAAGGGTTCTGACCTATGGGGGTAAATGTACGTAGCTGTGAAATGTTTTATTTTCATTGACCATTTGCCTATTAAGACATTATCTGTTGATATACAGTTTCATGTTCACTCATCTGTTGCTGAAAATTGATCCATAACTAAAAAGTATAGCCCTTCATAACGTTATATGACAAATATCTTTAGTAAACTAAACAATTTGGCTTCTGAAGGTGGTTTAGTTTTAGTAAAATATGAGTGAAGGGTCATTGTCCCTACTCTGGTCTTGGTAGAAGTTGCTAGCAGAAATGTTTAAGCCCTCAGGCCAGCGGAGGATGCTGAGCATGTGCTGAAAGGATCACAGTCAGGAGACACTAATTCAGGTGGTGGTGAACAGGAGAAACCTGCCAGGACAGAAAACAGCCAGTATCTGTGTGGTCAGAGCTCAGCAATGCCCTTGGCTGCTGGACTGGTGTGTGTGTTCCTAGAGGTCAGCCACAGAGCTTGGTGTTCCAGTTTCCACAACAGCTAGAAGAAAAAGTCAGGAATGAAAATGTGTTAGTAAATTCACCTGCACAGGGATTTTCTAGCTCATTATTTCCATGTGAAATTAAAGCAATCATCCAGAAGGAAAACTAATCACATCCAGCAGAGGGCTGAAACAGTTTGCATGAGATTTGTCTCTTTCTGTTAACCTTTGCTCAGTAGAGGTATATATATGTAGCCCAGAGGAGAGGTCTTCTACTGGTTAATCTCATTTTTCAAGTAGGTATGTGAAAATTTACAATGTTGTTTTAAAGTCTCAGCCAAATACGAAGTATCCTTGGGCTAAATTAGTGTTCTAATTTGCAGTCTATGAAACTGCAACCTTGTACTGTATTATGCTTCCAAAATACCTTACCCAAATGTATGTGTTACCATACGCTACAGGTCCTTTTAATAGAGCCAGGTTCTTTCTGCTGCAAGAAGTGATAATCCACTTATCGTGGAATATGACATTTTTGTTACAATTTAAATTAGATTTCTTGCACATTAATTAGCACATCTAGGGTATCAGCTGGTGAAATGTCTTTGGGAATTAGGCTAGCATTGAGAAAATCACCCAAGCAAGAAACCAGTGTGTTGAGGAGGGGTGGTCTGCAGCCTGCTGAGCGAGGTATGCTTTGTGCCTTCCTGCAACAATAATTCTGTAGCACCTGGTTAATTGGGTTGGGGGATGACGCAGATAGCTTCTTTAGAGTTTAAACACTTTGCTGCTGCAAAGTTACCAATCTGTGCGGCATGTTTCAAAAGTGAACGTGGGACACAAAGCAGAGATCGAGGGACTGCTTTGGGAGTTTTGTTTTGCTTTGTTTCATGAATAACAGCAGTTGTTTTCTACAAAACAGGTCCATGATTACCTTAGGAGCAAGTTGTGTTCCCTCTATGAAAATGACTGCATCTTTGACAAGTTTGAATGTGCATGGAATGGATCGGACAGGTAATGCACCCTTATGTACATTGTCTTCGTTTAGCAAAAGAGCTCCCATATGACGGGGAACAATCAAAAGTAAAGTATTATATATGGTTATTTTCCATATAAATTTACATCCCTACATATCAGTGTTGAGGCTGATAAAAGGTGTGTGGATATTGGTGCATCTCCAATGTTCTTGTTAATCTTGGCTCTCATGCCTTAGGGGGAAAAACTTCAAATTCAGTCCTTTTCTCACCAAAAGTGTAAGTAGGCTGCAAGAATTAAAATGAATGCTGCTAATTTACACTGCCCCACCAACGCAATAAGGAGGCTTGTGTGATCCTGCATTTACACAGGAGCTACTTCAGACACCTGGTTCATTTACTGGAAATGGGGATAGGGGACAGGCAGTCACAGGGACCCCCTGATGCTCTGCAAATTTCTGCCATCTTCCCACTGATTCTTCTGATGCCTACCTCTTGTCAGAGCAGCCCGTTTCCTTATGTTTACCCAAGATATCCAAGACACAGTGTCTTGTTGGATGTTTTCATGAGAGATACGAGCACAACAAGTGAGAGGGAGGATTAAATTTGCCAGTGCCCTAATCCTAGCAAATAGCGGTGGTACTTTGGGGAGTAGGAATATTGTACGGGAAGAACTGAGCGGCCTAGAGGACCAAGACAATCAAAATGGATGAAATCCAAGGGTATGGTGCAAGGTGAGGATTTTAGTTGACAAAAAACCACAAACCTTCCTCTTATCAGTTGGAAACAACTCACAGGGACATTCATACACTAGGTGGCTGTGGAAGGGATTAGCTGACTACAGGATGCTGTGAAAGAGAGCACACGAGCCAATTCTGAATGGCACACAGTGACTCCGGTCTCAGCAGAGCTGGAAGCCAAGCAGCAAGTTGCTGCTGATCGGTTTGGCACTCACAGAGAGCCTGAAACTATGCCTTCAGCTCACGTAGCCTCGCATTTGGGAAAAACAGCCCCTCTCATTGTAATTGAAGCAGGCCTGCCCCCCCCAGGCTGGGCAAGGACTGTGAGACAGAGCGTGAGGCAGCTGTGACAAAGGGAAATGTGATCTTTGGGTGGGCAAGACTGGGATATCCAATAGGGAGGGGAGCAGTGCTGACATTGTGTTGGGGGTCTTATTTAAAGACCTTTGGACTACAGTGACACATTTGTTGTCCCTCATCTTCAAGCTAATGAGCTAATCAGGCAAATGGACAGCTGCTCTGAAGAGAGGAGGGGGAGAGTTTGTTTTGGATCAGCCTGGCTATACAAGAGCCAAGATTATACTTGCTTCTACTACATACATCAAGGAGGTATATGTAGGGAGGAAGAGGATCTGGCTGAGCTAAACACTAATGGTAATAGGACAGGAGGTGATTACTGCTTGGGCCTATGTGGGACCTGCTCAGTAGTTTGCTCCTACTGGAAATACCCCCCAAAAAAACCTTTCTTGGAAATACAGGTTGGGCTGATCCCTGCCTAAACCTGGCACTAAAGAACCACGAAGTCAAATCATTCAGATATTTTGAAACTTCAACAAACACTCAGAGGATTTCAGGTCCTTTAAGACTGTTTTGTTTTTCCTTAGTGGGAATTCCAAATGTGTCATGCAGGATGGGCAGCTACGTGTTTACAGGCTCAGGGTCTTTCTCTTGTAGTCAAATTAAGTACTGCCATCCACACTGATAAGTGAGACCGCTATCTGGATAGTTGGGAATAACAGAAGTTTTATTCAGTATCAGGATTTAAAGTGAGTGTAATATTTTAGTTCCTACTTGACAGATCACAAAGATTGACGTAGTAAGTAATTATTAAGTGGGAGCCTTACACCGTGAAAGCTTAATTTGTTGTACTGCCCAAGCATCGGGGGGTTGTTAGTCTTGCACAATTACCAGATCTGTCACCAAGCACAACACACTGCTCGATTGTAAGAAACTGTTGAGTGGAGTAGTTGGCTACATTTGACAAAGGATAAGGGCTCACTTTCATTTAGTTTTCTTTTTAAGAGTCAAATATATCAGCACTGATGTTCATCTCTTGAGGTGAGGAAATTCATGTTCTCTTTTGTGAGCTTCTTGCTTCTGTGCTTGACAAGTATTTTATTGTTTTGCTACACACTGCAAGATTATTTTGGTTTTGGTGGATCATAATTTAAATTATATTTGGGCACCAGTAACCCTCAAAGAACAGTTCATTTAATAGTAATGTCACTTCATTTGGTCCTTTCAGTATGTATTTTTAAAAAAGACCTACTGCTAAAGGCAAGCAATACCCGTTAACAACAGTACTCATAAGAGATGCTGTACTATAACATCTATAACATTAATTCATATGCATAACACTAGTAATTGCATTTCTAAACTTGGTGTTTTTATCTTTTGCAGATTTTAAAGTTACAATGACAAATTAAAGTGACAGGATTGTTCGGTTAAAAATGAAAACGTTTATTATTTAGCAGAAAATACTTCTTATTAATGTTGTCATTATTAAGGAGTTAATCTAGGCTATGATAGAAACCGATGGTGAGGCCATTTACAAAAAAAAATCAATGTACGTGGGCTCTGATTAGAACGTGATTGATGCTCAGTTACTCCAATGAACAGGAACTAATACGATCAGACAGACCCTATCTCATTTGCTGAAGGGCACATTAATCACTAGGTACTTGGGCAGGAACTGTGGTCAGGGAGGGAGTCAAGCAGGGGTCTTACAGTAATTGAAGCAGATGAGCACATATTAGCTATGGTGGAGTATATTACACTAAAATCATGTCATCTTTGTTATGTATACATCTTTATGTGACTATGGAGAATGTGTGAGCTCAGCTTTGTACAACAATTGCATTTAGTTCTTCCATTCACTTCCAAAGTCAAGTCTTCCAATAAGGACCCACAAGATCCTTCTCAGTGCCAGCCATACCCCTTCTATATTTCAGTTTTACCTCTAAACTTAGCACTCATGGAGTTTTTGCGTGTTACGGAAGAAACCAGTAAAAGAAAAAAAGTGTAGTAAATTCTACATGGTAGTAAATGAATATCTTAAGTACTATTCTTTTTTAAAAAAAGATTTCAAATGAATGGGTGTATGGGAACCCTTCCAGGGAGGCTTCTGAATGCCATTGTGATCAGTGATATGTTGTAAGCAGATGAATTAAGTCACGTACAGCTGTTCAGTCAGCCCTTTCCTACTGAACTGTCAGTCATCCTGGTGAAAACCCATCAGCCTTCACTCCAATCAGGTGGGATTGGCAGGTCCCAGTGCACCAAACGTTAACCATTTATTCCTGTTTGGCAGCACGCTTTGTGCTGGGGAGCTACCTTGCTCTCAAGGCTCAGCATGTCAAATATTAGCTTGGAAGGACTTGGGAATCCCCTGTTCTTATTTCCAGTGTTATCCCAGCCAACTGTCCCAGAGTGTTGCAGCCCTGAATGAACCTCAAGCTTTTCAATCACATATCCCCAGGGAGTTTAAAGAAGCTCCTTTACAATGTGAAGTCAGTTGCTTCACTCAGCGCAGAATACAGTAAAACTGCCCAGGGAGCCTACAGCCCTACCCCAGAAAGAATATAGCAGTCCAGTGGTGAAAGGAAACTTGTCTGCAGCAGTGCTCCCTCCTTTCCCTTTGTCATAGACAATCTCATTATTTATTCCCATGAAAATTATTTTGATTTTTTTTTTTTTCCTCAGACAAATCCTTTCTTCTCATAAGGTCAGACGATTGCCACACAAAGGTCTGTTGGGCTTTGTGTGGTAGTCCCAGAAGACTGCAGATGTGCTATTTTGCACTGGCAGGTGTGGTATTGAGCTCTTGCAAACATAGGGCTCAAAGTGTAACTGGGGAGGTGGTTTCAGGTCAAAGAAATGTCCCCTTCTCATGCTCCTGTGCAGACTTACTGCAAGGTCTGGAGACAGAGGTACCCCAGTCCTCAGTGACTGACATTGATGAAAGTTCAATGCCTAAACAATATTGTGGAAGAAAATCTCATTGCATTTCAGTACAAGTGCTGAAGGCCTATTCAGATACCCTTGAGGTTGGTGGAATAGGAAATGTGTTGACCTTCCAACAGAAGCAGAATATTTTAGAGAGGAAAGATACATACCAAAGCTTTTTGTTTGAATCATTACCAAAACCAAAATATTGAAAGCCAGATGTTTTATGGTATCAAGGTGCTTAAAGATGCTGAAGACATCAGTAGTTGTTGGGGTGCTGCTGTAGACCCTCAAACTCTGTCCCTAAATGAAACCATAGAGGAACAACTACTGGTGTCATGCGAAATAAAGTAGTTCGTAGGTAAACATCTGCCTGTTTAGTTCTGTGTATTCTTCTTGCAGTACAAGTAGGAAGAACTTTTATTCTCAAGTCCTTTGCTCCAGACAATTGCAAAGATGGGAAATTGATTTTTTTTTTTTTTTAATAATAAAGTTTACCTGAAATATTACTGGCAACTGGATCAGCAGGGTATGGGTGAAGAAACCTGTGCCCAGTGGGCACTGGTTTAAGAGGCAGCAGTTAGCGTTGTGCTGATTTGAAACAGCCCCTCCTGCTGCAATGGGCTCCAGTTCCTGGGCTTTTGTGCTAAGGTCCTCAGGCCCTGTGCTCTGAGTGCCCAGCTCAAAAGCAGATTATGTGCATGTTACACACAAAAGTCTCTTTTACAGCCCATGGCAAGGATCTGTGTAGAATAGATGAGCAGTAGAGCATCTCCCCCCTGCATCTCCCCCCTGGTGAGCTGGTAGGCTTTATAAAGCTTTGTGTGGCCAGATAGGCTCTGCTGATCTCCTAGCACCCTGACACCTATGGGGCCACTGCTACCAAATTTCTGCCAGATTCAAGGGCACAGGAAGTGCTCATTTGTACCTGCTGAGAGAGGAAATCTGCCCATCTGCTGCTTTGTTCGGCCTGCAGCCCAAAGGAGAAGGCACGGGTGGCAGCCCAAAGCCCCTGAGAGCTGAGCAAGCTGTCTGAGGGTAAGCTGGAGACAGTGGGAGATGGCAAGGGATGGGTGAGCAGTGATTCCCCCCCAATAATAACATGAAGAGCAAAGAGGAAGGAAAAAGGAACAAAGGGAAAAGACAAAGGGAAGCAGAAGAGACAGGCAGGAGCTGAGGGCAAAGCTGGGGAGGACACATCACTGGTAGGGAAGAGAGAAGTAGGATATAAAGGGAAACGGAAGAGAGGGGAATAAGAGGACACGGAAAAGGAAAGATGGGGAAAGAAAACCTAACTGCAAAGTGTGTAAAGACTGCAATTTTGTGATTAGAAAGGGAGAAATAGAAAGAGAACAGAATGGCAACTAGGGAGGGAGTAAGCAGAAAAGTCAAGATAATGAAAGTAGGATGGGACTGCACTAGATTTTTTCCTTATTTCTTTACCTCCTATAAGAATACATTCGTTCTGCTTGTAAAGGTAAAAATAATGGGGGCCAAGTGATGCAGGGCTGTGGGACTTAAGCGTGGTAGTGAGATCCCTCAGATTTCCTCCTTGGTAAGGAAAAATGCCACAGTGTCAGTGCAGGCAGGAAGAATTACATCTTGTCTTGTCACTTAAAGCATGTGCACAGGATTGTCAGAAACTCCCAGTGCTTGCTTGGAGCAGCTCTGAATTGGGCAGAGCGTGTTTGCAGTGTGCTGCACCACGGACGGCTTTGTCCCTGGGGCAGCAAGGGGGTTAGGCTGGGGTGCTGCTAGTGTGTGTGTGTGTGTGTCCCCCTTTTTTTTTCTTTTTTTTTTTTTTTAATAATCTTTCTGCCTCTGGCTGTGGTGATTTGCACAGGGTGCAGCTTTGCTCGTGTCTGAGCCATCAGTCTGCTGCTCCTCAGGGGCCACTACTGTGGTTTTTGAGCCCCAAAAAGCCCTGCCCAGGTGAGGTGGGACTCTGGCCATGCTTTGGAGCAAAATTCAAGGAGCTGAGGCAGAGCTTTTTGGGGCTGTTGCCTTACACACCTGTGAGTTTGTGTGGGGAGGCTTTGGTTTCTTGAACTAGAGTGGGGTGCAGGCACTCCTTGTAGCCCTGCTGTGTCCAGCAGGCAGTCTGGAAATACAGGGTAGGCAGTTCCTAGACTCAGCTACCATTTTAATTTTTGTACATATATATTTATAATCCTCCTTATCACATACATTCCATTATTGTATATTATATTTTCCTGAACAGGAATAAATTGCAGGGTTGCATCTAGTTCTTGCTCTCATTTATTGTTATTTTAAGCGGCAGGTAAGGTTATAATCCATCTGGGTTTGTGATCTTAAACACGAACGGGCACTTTCTCATTTACATAATGCTATTTTTTACTGAGCCATTAAACTACAGAAAAACAGGGCCAGCGTGAAAAGTAGTCATCTACATATGTTAAAAAAAGCCCTGCAATAAATCCAACCAAAGGAAACAGACTTTTAAAAATATGTGAGTTGAAGAAATTAAAAAGCAAATGGACTGTAAAAGCAGCTTTGCTGCAAGCAAAACATAAAAAAAAGATTTTTGACAAGCACTTCTCCGTGCAGTTGGTGCATTGGTACACTGCCTGCATGAAAACTGCTCCCCGATGGCACCTGGCTTCATCTGGTGCAGGCTCCTTATTCCCGAGGGAGCCGGGTCCCAGCCAGCACAGCTCTGCAGCCCATGGCACATGGTGCCCTGCTCCGGGATCCTGTTTCAAAATTTTCTCTGAGGGTGGGGGGAAAAAAAAAGAATAAACCAACCCCTCCACAGTACTGTCAGCATTGCTAATTCGGGTGTTAGCGCTGAGGTATAGAATCATCTCTGCTGCTTCGTGTTGTGACCAACCATTGTAGCAGGAGCCCTAATGACAAGACACGGTGATTTGGAAGGAGTGAAATGTTAGATTTACTGCTGTTGATTCAGTTTCTGAACTGGGCACTAATCTTGATCTATAGGCTTTCTGCAGCTTCTGGGGTACGTTTTAGCAAGCTGTCACACTGACTTTTTTTTTTTTTTTTTTTTTTTAAGCATGCAAGGTTGTTTGCGTGGGCTTAATGAGCAGAACTGTGTCAGGCCTTTGCTAGTGGGGAAGATGAGGGAAAAACCTCTGCAGACAGCCCTGCTTCAGTTAGCCAGGACTAGCCACTAACCACCGATGGGCCCTGCCTCCCCTGACCACCTGGGCTTGGCAGCAGAGCAGGAGAGGCAGCATTTCAACAAGGTGAAGGCTGTGTGCTGCCATCTAACACCAGGGCAGGGCAGAGCTGCCAGTGGTGACTCCGTGCACAAGCAGCTCCCCTGAGCCAGTCACCCTACAGAGTCCCTGAAGGAGCAGAGCTGCTGCTGTTCAGTAGCTGTAGTGCAAACACAGTTATCTCCACAGCTCTGTTGGTGGGTTTGGGGTATATCGCTGATCGCTATTACAGCAGCTAATGATAGCCCCAGGTGGGATCAAGGCAGTGCTGGCTGGGGGCTGTGCACGTGGCATAAGACAGCTCCTGAATGCAGGGACAGCAGCTCTTAGCAGTTAGCACAACCAGTAGAGAGCACCATTTCTGGTTTTGACTTCTCCCACCGTTCATATGCAGCTGCCTTGGGACCAGCCCACAGCTCTGCGCAGCTCCCCCGAGGTGGGAAACCACAGCCAAATACTCCAGCAACATGGCTGTCAGCTGTAATGGAGATGAGTTTATTAAATATGTGAAATATGCTCTGTTAGGCTGTACCAGAAAGGCAAATATTTACTGGTTGGCCAATTTTTTCTTAAAACTGAGCATACAGCTTCTCCCATGGAGACCTGACAGTTCAGGGTGGGATCCTCTTCTTGAATGGAAGTGCAGAAATTCACTAAATTCCCTGTATTTGGGGCTGGGACAGGAAAGGTGAGAGGAGCATGGCCCTAGACGCAGATAGGGAAGAAGTTTGCAGGGGATGAGCTCTTGAACAGGGCTCTATGATCCATGATTATGCTAATCCAATAACCTGAGGGCCATGGATGAAATCCTGAATTCATTAAAGTCAGTGACAAAATATCCCCCCCTGGGGAATGGGGAATGAAGCAACTGGAAATTCATTATTTCAAGCTACAAGCTGATTAATGGGGTAATTTTTATACATGGTGAGGTATGCTTTTTGTCCCTTTCTCCCAGACCCAGAAATATATCCTGACTTGATGCTTCAGTCAAACTTTATACTGAAGATAAAAGAATCCTGTTTATCAATATATTTATTTTAAAGAAGTATTGTAGATAAAAATTTTAATAGTGCCTACACTTGCTAATGGGTCTATGGCTTCAGAAAGGAAAAGGGTTTATTCTGAAAAGAAACTTACTTCTGCAAAGCTTTTTTTTTTTTTTTTTTTTTTTTTTTTTTCCCCTTAAAGAGTATTTCTGGAATCACTAACACCTCATCTGTCAAAAAAGGTAAGGCTCTGGAGAAAGAAAAAAGCATGGAACTATGACCCTTAAAAGCCTGTAAAGAGCTGGAGGGTAATTAAAAAGAACTTAGGTGAACATGTCACTTTTATTGTCTTGTGAAGTCATTCTCATGATGTCAGGGCCCTGAGATGATTTTTTGTGTGAATGCTTACAGAAGTCAGTTTGGGGGTAATTGGAAATTTCATTGAATACATTGGAATGGGGAAAACCATTCACTCTGGGGAAAATCCCATGTTTTCTACTGTTTCTGAAACCAGAAGCCATCTTATTCTAAGGTCAACACTCAGCTGTCTCTATCCATTCACGTCTGTAGACTTCCCCCAACCTGCTGTTTAATTGTGTCTTTTCCCCCCACTCTCTCCAGTGTCATCATGACAGGTGCATATAACAACTTTTTCCGAATGTTTGACCGAAACACCAAGCGGGATGTTACCCTGGAGGCATCCCGAGAGAGCAGCAAACCACGAGCTATCCTTAAGCCCCGGAGAGTCTGCGTCGGTGGCAAACGGAGGAAAGATGACATCAGTGTTGACAGTTTGGACTTTACGAAGAAGATCTTGCACACGGCGTGGCACCCAACCGAGAACATCATTGCTATAGCAGCGACAAACAATCTGTACATATTTCAGGATAAAGTGAACTCAGAAATGCACTAGATTTATCAATATCCCTCTCGACTTACAAACCAGCCTCTTGAGAATTGTAGAAGGATGTGATCCTCACAAAAATTGTGTCTTCTGTGGTGGGATTTGTAGGTTGCATCCTTTCATCCCTCAGCCTGTATCGTTATTGGTGGCGAGCCAACTATTTTCCATCACTGCAACTGTATAAGTAAAAGGCACGACTGCAAATCCAGTACTGTGGTCTGTATCAGTTCCTTTACCAAACAGGGGTATTTATTTATTTGGGGAGTGTTTCTGAGGAGGGCTGAGACTCCTCAACTCCTGACAGTCCTTTCGAGGGTCTCAGTGGTTCACAGGACCACTCTGTTCTGGTGCACTGCTTGCTTTTGCAGTCCACGGCATTTACCACATTGTTAGAGCTTTTTGCTTTATTTTATTTTACTTTTTTTAAGTAACATTTTTCTGTCTTTCAACCAAGCCAAGCCTGTTTGTGAGTGAATGAATGAATAGCTGCATCCCTTTAGGCCACATGGCACAGTGGAAGGGCCTCCAAAAGTCCTACTGGGGGAAGGCTGTCCTGTCTCACCTGCCTCGTTCCCTTCTCTACAACATCTATTCAGTATTTGTTCACATTACTAACTGTGTGCTTTAACTTCCCAAGTGACTATGTGACAGACTGGTAGAGCTAGCCAGCTTATTTTGAGAAGTTCATTCTCCATCAATCTCTTTGCTCTGTTTAAAACAATAATTAGCATCCTCACCAGTTGGAGGACTATTTAAGACCTCGGTATTACTACTCCACAGGGACTGGCTGTTCAAACACAGCCTAGCAGAGTTAATACATAAACCCACACCATTGTTTGGGGGTTGGAGTTCTGGAAGTCTTGGCTAAAAATGCTGTCCTTGAAGGCAAATTTCTGCTTCAGTGGAAGCAAAGTCATATCACTTCTAGACACCTCAGAAAATCCCTTTGCTTTTTGCAGCACGATTATTTTCATCCTGGCATTTGGAGAACACAGACAATGCCACAATCTCTGTAGCTCTAAGAAAGAAGGGACTGTGAGATGTAGCATTGCTCAGTGAATTTTAAAGGTTTTAAGTAAGTCCACTGCTAGGTTACAAAGGTATTTCTGGAAAATAGGAATACACAAACACTCCAAACAAAACCTTCTTCCATGTAAATACATTTCTATGAAATCTGGCTCTAAGAGAGATCTATCACTATTTTCTAATGAATAGTGATGGAAATGGCAAGTGAAAGTACAAGGAATTGATGTACCTCATTTGGGAATTTTATGGGAAAAGCGAAGTGGGCAGGAAGTCCTCTTCATCCAGGAGAAAACTGTCTGCCTCCCTAATAGCTCTGGCAGAAAAAATGATATCCCAAAGGATTTCTTCTCAAATCACAAATACAAGAGCACAACTGAGATGACCTGTTTATCTGCCCATATTAAAACTCCTCAGAAAGAATAAAAAAATAAAAATCTCTAAGCCATTATGCACTGATTTCTTTGGTGAGTGGAGAATGTACCGATAAAGAGATCTGCATGCTTTTGTATTTGGGTTTGGGGGAAAGGGTGGGTGAAAATCTGCTTACAAGAAGTAGAAAAACCAAGTCTACAGCTCTTTTATAGGACATCTTAACACAGCGCGTGAAATCTGTATGTTTGAAGTTTTCTACATCAACGCTGTAAATTTTGTGTGTAGAAGCACAAACGCATGTGTATCAGTTTCCATACTAAACACGTACGGTATGAAACGTGTAGGTTAATTTTAAAGGGAATGAGGAATGTTTGTTTATAAAATACTGTATGCTCTAGCAGGCATGGACAGTATATGTACATATTTATTCTAATGAAATTTAACAAAACTGCTTTTTTTTTTTTTTTTTTTTTTTTTTTTTTTTCCTTGTAAAAAGGTTTAAGAATGTGGTAAATTGTATAGAAAAGTTGCTAATGCCAAACTACTGCTTCAAGGGTGTCATATGATTTCTTTGACTTTAGGCCTCCTCATTAATCTTTGCAGCTCAAAAAATAAAGATTAAAAAAAAATGCTATGAGCTCATATTGGCATTTACAGCTAGAAGTACTGTAAAACATATATTTAGCTTTTAACATTCTCAAGTAAGAGTCTATAGATAACGATATAAAGCAGATCTTAATACAACTTTTTTTCTTTCTTTCTTTTTCTTAATTTGAAGTACCTTACTCTGTTACAGCTCTGGGTACCAAAAAGATCTTGTTAAAATTAAATAAGTAAATATATCTTTGGAGCTTTATAAAACTAATGAACTGCCCAACCAAAATACCATGAAGTGATTACAGAGGAAATAAATAGAAATCTTTCAAAGACCAGTATTCCCTTCACGTCTTTGACTTTGCTACTACAGCTCGGTTTCCTGGTCTTCTTGAATGTATGGAAAGTTAACATCATCATTGTGAACGTTTCCAACTTTCTTTCTCTTTTTAGTTTGAGCTTTCAGTGGTGTAGAGTAAGTGATGGTAAAGTTGGTAAACCTGATTGTTTTGAAAGCTGTTGTTCATGGCTGCATTCTTTGTGTTGCACAAATTAGCTAACTGTTGTTGAATAAA
Source organism: Nettapus auritus (assembly GCA_011076525.1). NCBI lineage: Eukaryota > Metazoa > Chordata > Aves > Anseriformes > Anatidae > Nettapus > Nettapus auritus. The sequence goes on along the minus strand of CM021768.1, from coordinate 84,858,075 downwards.
AATATAAATATGTTAATACCAGCTTTTTCAATAAAACTACGACAAAAAAGGCGTAAGGAGATGCTTCAAGGCACAGCGTATTTTTAAGCTAGACATGAGAGGGTTGTTTACCTCCTTTTACAAAGGAGGAAGAGTCACAGTTAGGGGTCAGGGTAAGCAGGTAAGGTAAGTTAGGGATCAGGGTAAGATCAACACTGGCCCAGGTAACAAACCAGGGGGAGGGCAGCCAAGGAGCATCCTCCTTGTCACCACCTCTCTCTTTTTGTCTTTACCTGGAAGAGGGGCTGAACCTCAACAAGCTGGTTTGGCACACAGTGTTAAGAAAGGACTCACTTTCCAGCCCAAACTGATGCCTGAGCATCCCCTGGCTACTGTGATGCTTGCTCCAGACCTTGGGCTTTTCTTTTGAATCTCTTGCCCTGCCTGCATGTTCTTCACGGAGCTGTGGGGTTGGAGATGCCTCCTGGGCACAGGCATGTGTGAGTTACACCCTGAAAGGTTAAGTCCTCTTTCTGGATGCAGACCAGAATACATCTCCTCAGCTGTTAGATTAGGCAGGGTATTCCTTTGCACAGCTCTCCCAGAGCTTACACGCTAATTCCACCCCCCTCTCCCCTTTCTGGGAAGACACAGTCAATCCCACTCATTTAGATGGGCAAATATGTCTAGGCACTGCAGAGAGAAATCTTGGCTGAAAATCAGCACATCAAGCAATTCACTATTTACCTTTCCAGTTTCCTTTTTCATCCCTAAATGCCCAGGACAAGCAGGAGCCAGATGGCTAACTCTCCTGCTCTCAAAATTGTCACCAGATTTAGTAGCCACATACGGCAATCTCACTCTGCGGGGAGTAGGGGTGTGGGGAAATGCTGGCAGAGCCACCTGCTTCCCCCATGTGCAGCCAGCAAGTTGTCTTGCTTTGGTTCCTGCCAAGGCTGGGGTTAGCAATCCCTGGTGAGAGGGAAAGTATAAGGATTGTTCACCTTCTACGTCCAATTTTCAGTAACATTATTACCACCAATTTGCTCCCACTCCCAATAGTAATCCTTTTCCATTTGCTGTCTTCTCAGAAAATTGCATTAAGTCTAAAATTAGAGCATGAATTCACTTATCTTGCTCATGTGGCAGAACCTCAAAAGGCAACAGGATTACTAGAGTGGGTAGAGATTCAAAAAAATTGGCCCTAATTTTATAAGACGCTTGGGACAGGGTATGTTTCTTTGGTTTTGTGAAGCCATGAAACAGTCTGGATGTTCAGTACATGACAGCTTGACACGCATGCTGGAAAGGTTTGCTTTCAGAATGAAAGCTTTTATTAGCAGCGTTTTTTTTTTCCTTCTCTCTGAAGTTGGACTAGGATCAAACTTCTGTTCACATGAAAGTGAGCACAACTCTTTAGGCACTTCGAGAGCCTAAGTCAAGCCTGAGACACGAAGCATTTCATGTGAAGCACCTGACAGAGCAAACTCCTGAGCTCCCTCAGCTCTAAAAGCTCCCCTGAACACAGATCAGCCCGTCAGGGTACAGATAATTACTTAGCCATTTGCTAAGCGGAGACAGTCAATGAGTAGGACAAGATACTTAAACCAACAATTCCATTAGACAATTATTTTAATGATCATGGTGACTATATATATTCTTTTTTTAACATGGCTGCTAAAAAGAATAAAAACTACAGTAGTGACTGTTAAAGGATGCAGGGTGTTTGACAAGTAGCACTAGTCATGCTAGTAGCACGGGCATGCTGACCCAAGATAGCCCAACAGCTCTAACTTCAATTACAGGACCAAAATCTTGGTCCTCGAGTAATGAACTGAGAGTGCCCCAGTGAGAGTCCTTAGCTGGGAGAACCCCAGAATAACAAGATACTGGAACCACCTTCTGAGGATCTGTGACTTTCTCATCGTTTCTCAAATTGGAGGAACAAATTCTGGGATAAGTTGACTGTAATGATAAATAAGTAATCCAGACTGGAATTAAGGTGTCAGACTGGGGGGTAGAGAAGGTGCTATCCTTCCCTGCTCTACCTATAAAATAAACACTGACTCCAGAGTGGGATCCCCCTGTCAAGAACTTACGCCAATATTTCAGCCTTGGTAGGCTAAATCTTTTTAATTTTTCCTTGGTGAGGCTTGAACCCCAAACATCCCTGTGAGTAAGTTTTCAGTTAGTGGAAAGATGTGGAAGGAAGCAGAGGTTTCCCTCGGATACAAGCAATGCTGGCACTGCAGGCTGTGTGAGACAGGAGAGTGCTCACAGTAAGCATATGCACACCTTGGGATGGCTCGGGGAAGAGGTGGGGAGGAGAACGTCGCTGTTTCAATTATCGTCCTCTGACATCTCTGCTCACACCTTCCGGAGAGGAAGGGCTGCAGTCTCCATTTCTCACAGCTATTGATCCAGACCTCTGCAAACCCGGAGAGATGGTGCTGCAGCAATTGCACTCTGTCAATAGCATTAAAATACTCTCTGCAACCTTAAACAGCTAAAGGCTTACTTAACAGCAGAACGCAAGCTAAGCTGTGCTGTTTTATCCCACCTTCCTCCACACATTTTGCAAACAAGTAGGGCTCAGCTAGGCTTCTTTTTAAAATGTTTGGCTATTTTGGGTTGTACTGCAACCTTGCTACTGAGCTTCCAGGAATCCAGGGCTACCTTTCAATCTGATGTCTCCTCAACACTTGGTGGAGCCTCAAGAAATCTCTGCTGGCACAGCTTATCCCTACGGAAAGCCTGCCCAGTCTGACGAGTCCCAACCCAGACTGTCCCCAGATCTGCCCGTCATTACATGAGGGCAGAGGAGGCAGTTCGTGCTGCAGCTGCAGCCTGAGGCTATTGAAGAGCAGAGTACAGAAAGATGCTGTCTGTTCCTAATGTATCCAACCCCACTTTGCTGCCTCCCTGCCCATTCTCCCCTCACTGCCTTCCTTTCCACACTCTCATCCCATGGCTTGGCACGTTGAACCTTGGGCCTCACAGAAGCCGCGCGGAGTCCCACCCTAGGACCAAACATCGCGGTCTCCCAGTCTCCCGAGCAGTCACAGAAGAAAGGCCTGTTTGCCGACACAGAGCAGCTTCAAGTGGAAGATTTACAGGATCAGGGAGGCTGTATCTTAGCAACCAGCGATGCACTAAGAAAGCAGTTCAGCTGTTTAAGTTTTCAGTTAAAGAACGCACCACACAGAGGCAGGGGCACGCACAACACACAAGGCCTCTCCAGCCTTTGTTGCGAGGGTCGCGGCTGCCACACACACACCCACGTGCCAACATGACTCTGAGCCTTTTTTCTTCACTGGTAAGTCAGGAGGAGTGATGGCCCATGGCTATGTCATTGGCTCTCCTGCAGGAGGAGGAATGGAGAAAGGGCTTCTGTTTGCAGAGAAACCCTGAGGTTTTGTGCATTGGTCTCAGAGGAGCCAAAGCAAGGTTTTGAACAGCTTCCAGAAGGGAGTAGAGAACTCCCACCATGAAAACTCAGTGAAATAGGCACGTGGCTGTGACAACCTACAGAGGATCACAGAGGTTGGAAAGGACCTGCAGGATCATCAAGTCCAACACTAACCCAGCACTGCCAAATCAACCACTAAGCCATGTCCCTGAGCGTCACATCTACACGTCCGGTGAACACCTCCAGGGATGGTGACCCAGCCACTTCCTTGGGCAGCCTTTCCAATGCCTCACAAACCTTTCAGTTAAGAAATTTTTCCTAGTATGAGATAATGTGAGATCACACGAGGTGATGTGATGTAGCTTCTCTTCCCTGGTTTGTACAGCTTAAACATGGGAATGACAGCTGTTACTTTCCTTTCCAGAGCAATACCTTATTTATCAGTCTTCAGAAACGGACATCTTCCCCTCATTTCTCTTCTTCCATACCGTGTGAGCCAGGCTACAAACAGAGCCCTGCCTCCCCATGCCTTATGTGAACACCCCAAACAACACAGCTGGCAGATTTTTCCGGCTATGCCTGCAACATGCCTGAATTTCATTCTTGAACTGACAAAGTTATAAGAAAAGCAGTAGGGGCTCTGCAAAACGTCATTTGGATGAATCACCATTTTCTGCCTCAAAAGCTTCCTGTAAAAGAATTATTGCTAGCTTTTAGTGCCCATTCCATTCCATTTTCCTTATTCCAAACTGTGTGATCCTTCTTGTGCCGGGACACACTGCAACAGCGAGATCAACCCAGTGTACTCCAAAGGGAGGTAGGACACCTTCATTTTTTGGAAACAAAATGCCTAGTCCCCCAAAAAGCAGCTGCTTGAGAAAAACAGTAAGAATGGTGCAGAGTCCCTCACCTACAAGTTACAATTTTTCTGCACAGAAAGGCAGGTCTTAATCCCTAACTGCAAACCCTAACCAGTCGTAGAAGTACACCTGGCATTGCAAACCTGGTGTGGACAAAATCCACAGGCTTCCACGGGACTGGGAAAGGTGGCAACCATTGCTCTTCCTGCTCTTCCCGCATGGACGCACTATTTTGGAGAAACCGAATGTAATACTTAAAGCAAACATAAAGCAAAAAAGAAATTCTGCCCGGACAACTACCATTACCAAAGAGTACCAGTGCTGAGAACTGTGGTATCAGACACACACATGTACTCAAAGCCTTTAAGCACAAATAAATACAATTTTATCTCTAAGCTGCAGGACAGAAGAGCTACCCTGGGCTAGAGAAACTTCAGGATCCAGGATTGAAACATTCCCATGGAGACCCACTTTTTAAATAATGATTAAAGATCAATTGAACTGTTACTAGAAGCAGCATTAGGAGAGATTTATGAATCATCTATTTATAACTGTAGGAAAACATCTTCAGTACAGAGACGACTGAAAAATCCATTTATTGCTAAACCATTTGCTGGAATCATCATCTGTCTCTCATGCTGGTGTGGGGGCATGCTGCACGAACAGGGCTCTGGCCTCTAACTGCATTTTGGTGACAGTGAACGGTTAATAAATTCCTTAAATGTACTTCGTGCCAGGATGTGCTTTGAACAAAATTTAGCACCAAAATGAACTAAACTTCCTTTGTATGGCATCCTTAAGGAACACCCTTGGATTTTTGATTGATTTTTTTGATGTTCTTTTTAAAACTAGAGGCCTGTTAGGGTACTCAGACACCAACATCCATGCTGACCTTTGGCTGGTGGTTTCAACTTTGCTTGTGGGCAGATTCCTGATCAGAATTCAGTCTGTTCAAGCAGACTGCCAAAGCATCTCAGCCCTACTGAAATAACATTTCCATTACCTAATTAATTGTTTGAAGCTATTCTCAGTGATTACTTACTGAAGTTTGTCACCTGAGGCAACAGAATGCATTGTTGTCGTGGAAACATCTCGGCTGTCACCAGCGCTGAATAGGGAGGGAGGGACAGGAGAGGGAACTGGAGAAGAGATGCTTTGTTGAAATAGCTCACTTTTTAAAGTGAAGAAATTATTTGAGATAACTACAGGTCACTCAGAGCTAAGCTAGGGTTTCAATGCACAGTGACTTCTGAGGTGCTAGGGGGTCTGTGGGCTTGGTTCAAGCCCTTTCTAATTTAGCATGATACAGATCCTGCCATCTCCCATGGTTAACTGCAACATTTGCAGGGCCCTTTCTGATGCAAAACCTGCTATTAGTGCAGAAAAATCCTGCCATCTTCAAAAATGGAACAAAAACTCTGTAACAACATGCCGAAAAACAAAACTAAACAACAGCAACCCCCACCTGTTATCATCTGTCATTTATAAAGTATATAAATTCTGACTTTCAGGGTTTCTTTTATCATCTTTTACCTGGTGTGTGACCTTGACCCAACCTTTCTGCTTTCCCTGAATCCATGCACAAATTTCTAGTGCATGAACTTCTAAAGCAAGAGTTGCAGCCTGAATTTCCCTTAAAACACCATGTCTTCTACCTAAGTTGTAATTAAACTCTGCAGCAGATTTTCTCTCTTTCCAATCAGGTAATAGAAGGTTAACAAAAAGATTATAAAAAGATTTAAGCTGTGATAAACCCTGTTTTGTTTTGTTTGTTTTTGCATCTAACCCATGCAGGCAATAGAGAAAACAGTTTCCACCAGAATGGACATCAGGGCTGCCCGTTGTCACCACGCAAATGACAGCAGCAGCAGACAATGCAGATTAACACTGCAAGATCTGTGATAAAAGATGTTAGAAAATGGAACCTCCTCAAAAAGCTGCTAAACTACAGAGTAGCCAGAAAGTGTGTTCCACAAGATTGCCACTCACTGTTTCACATGCTCTTGGTTTATCATTACACAGTACATTATCACAAGGTTATTTTTTCCATTATTATGGTCTCTGGTTGTAGAAACACTGCAGTGATGCCTTTGCTAGTTACCGTTTGTGGGGGAGAGGGCTTTAAATTGGGTCTGCAAATAGTTATCTGTTTTTCACAACATATTTTCTAGTTGCATTTCCTCCCTGAAATGGAGTAAAACCAGAAACTGATTCTTTTGTTCACTGCCGGTGCCCTCTGGAGACAGCAGGCGAGGGAGAGAAAATGCATAGTGAACCTGGAGTGCCATCTGATGGCACAAAATTAAAACCACATGGATTATGTGCTTGCTAGGAAAAGGGCAGGTACCCTGTAAAAACAAACAAACAAACAAACAAAAACCAGAAAAGTATCACTTTCTTGCAAGAATTATTGAACAGAAAAAGAAAACAAGCACAGAGAGGCTCCAGACACAAATATCTCTCTTTCTGGTCATTAAAGAAACATGTATAATTCATAGGCAGCAACCCCCAACAAGCACATTAACTAGACGCCCCAAGATTATATTTTCTGACTTTTTAAAGAACACACATTGCAAAAGTATAACTCATCAACAGTTGGGTAATGACTTGTACCATGATGTTTTTGGCATCCTATGTCAAACTGTAGATGAGAGCTTATTTTTCTCAAGTAATTGAGAATAGAAATGTGAATTGTTAATTACCTTTGTTCATCACTCACTGATGTCTCCATAAAGCTGATGCAGATGTCGCTAACCCTGACTAATCCAGCCTTAGAACTAATGAAAGGAAAACTACACAATGAAGGGATTTTAGATCAAGCTTAGTGTATGGGGGGTTCTAGTCCATAAAGAGCCCGTTTTCTCTTAAGACTTCGTTTGTTTTCTTAAAATGCACACTGGCATGTAATTGTAAGATTCAGGAAAAGGGTTACAATAAATACCAGCTGTCATAAGAGCAGGAATAAAGTCAGATGCATTGGCAATGCCAAAGGAACTTAACTGGAAATGCAGCGCTTGTGCCATCAGCAGTGGAGTGGCATTCCTGTGCTTCATGCTGAGCTATGGAGGGTGCAAGGGAAGCATTTTGTGGCAGAAAAGAGACTCAACCTTTGCAGCAGCAATCCCATCCGCATGGTGCCATCAATAAAAGACATACCACCTCTCAGCAGGCAGCTTCTACCAGTGCTGACCCAGGGTAAGAGACAGCACAGCACGGGAGTAGGCTGATTTTGTCCTGGTCTGATTGTATTAGTGGTGGGAGGTGTGAAAGGTAACTAACTGTACTTAGCCTCACTTGTTTAATTTATCTCCCCAAACAAACCTTATAAAGCTTTCTCTTTTCAGTGAGGGATCTGTGGAAGAGGTGGGGGTACAGCAGACTGTAATTCTGTTTGGGCAGACAATGTGGACAGATCCACTACAGGGGAATTACTTCTGCTGCAGCCCACACGAAGCCCAGTGAACCATCTTCAAGCAGGTAGTGTCATCAGTCTCCAGGGCTACACCCACCAACCTAGAATCAGGCTATGAATGCCTGGGCTGTGAAATTGTGCTTGAATTGTTAGTATCTCACTGCCTTGGGAGAACATCTTAATTTTGTGTGTGTTTGAATCTAGTGGCCTTCTGTTTGCAGTCAATTGTGGGAAAACTTGCTTGTTGTTCTGGAGGAGTAGGGAGAAAGCTCTGGGAAACATTAGAATTTCGCTGCTTTGTTTTGCTTGTTGCAAAGCGAGACAGTTAAGGAGGAATTCATGTTCCAACCCACAGGCCATCTGGGAAACAAGAGGGGAGTTCAGGCTAAGAAAGCCTACCAGAGAAAAGAGGGTGGGGACAGACTGCCAGCATCTGGTCCTGAGGATGTGATGCTTTGACAGGAAAACCCTAAGGGCATGTATTATAAGATGTGGGCATACTAAAGTATCAGATGGTCTGGTCAGTATGTACTGACTAATGCCCCACCTTACTCATGTGCTGGATGTGAACCTGCTTCTTGACTAAAACGCTGACTATCAATAACCTCCTTCTATTTTTTTCTGCTATGTTTTGGGAAGTTTGATTACACACATTCTTTTCAATAGAATTGCAAATAAATTGTTGGTATCATTGTGAGTTTCAGCCCTTCAGAAGAAAGACTCTGAGAAACTCAGCCCTCAACTAGGAATGTGACATAGATCACATTACTTATTGCACAAAGGTACATGAAAATTGTCAGACAAATGCTGAGGAGTGAATTGTGAAGCTGCAGTCTTACAGAAGCTGTTTGCTGTAGCTGGCAGTGGGAAGATTCTATTCTGCATGCTTCTTTCCATAGCAATGTAAAATATTTTGTAAAGGAAGGCTGAAAGTAGTTTGTCCATGTTCATGTCTGGCTTCAAAACCTGAAGAAAAGTTTGATTTGATTGTAGATGATGAAAATGCAGGTTTTCTCAATGCAGAGTGTCCTTTCTTAATTAGGGGGTGAATCTCATCTTTTGCACTTTGGACTATAACTTATAAGAGGAAGTTGCAGGATGCTAATGACCTTTTATTTTTATTTTCTCCCAGAACAAAAGCTAATTACAGCTTTTGAGTAAAGGAAGGAAAGCAAAGGAACCATATTAAAGCATATAACAAAAAGTTGTTTGTTTGGTTTCTAGCCATCCCTATTTGGATTTAAATGACATTTGCACATGTGTATTAGTTGTTAGAGCAGCTATATTATCTCTTTATATTTTGGTGAGTTCTAACTCACTTTTGCTGCATGGATTAGTATGTGCTTAACTTAATCATTAAATGGTTGTTCTTCTGTTATAACTCTGCTGTTCAAACAATTGCAGGTGTAAAGCTGAGATGGGAGCACAGCCCTCGGTGAAGGATAGTCCCCTTCATTTGCTACTGACCGTAACCCTCACGCTGAAAGGCTGCAATGCATCTAGCTAGTGTTAAGAATGTATTTATAATTCTGAAATTCATTTTCTCTTTTTCACTGGAAATAGAGAAGCCAAGGACATTGGAGTGCTCTGAAAGGTGGCTTATCATTTTATGTCAAAGGCTCATGCTCAGCTTTGTAAGGAAGCATGGTGCTACCCCTAAGGTAACATCCTTATTATAAGGTGTTATGAAAAATTGCAAGCAAATCCATAATTAATAACAGCAATTTTGTGACACTTGAGAAGACCAGTTTGTTTTGGGAAATAAAAAATATGTAATTCCTACAGATTTACACACTTCCTTCTCCAGAAGCACTGGGCAAAATGCAGAGTATAAAATCCTTGCATTCCTGCCTAAAGCGAGAGGCTGTTAGTCATTACAGAGTGGGCTTTTAAGTTATTCAGAATTTCTATATGTGCCAAATTGTTTTTCTGTGCTTATAGAAGAATGTACCAGTTTGAGAACAAGCAGTGCTTTTTCATGTTAGAGGATGGAATTAAAATAATGAATATTTACTTTAATTTTGTATATACTAAATGTTAAAGCTGAGCTTACAGAACAGCTGAACCTAATTTAGATGTGTCAATAGCCATGTAATATCTTCTTCCTCCTCCTCAGTTAATTAATACTAATTCAAAAGATTGAATTATCAGCCTAGAAAAAGGGCACCTATCTTTGGAACTGTTTGTAATTCATTATGTCTTCAAATTAAATAAGAAAACAATAAATGTGGAATTGAATAACTAACAGCAGCTGCCACATTCTGTCTCTCTCCTTTGCAGTTCAGGAAGATGAACTGTTTTGGAATATAAAGATGTGGCACACAGCAGTAGAACAAAGTTATTTTGTGCTCTGTTTGCCTGCAAGATTTGAGGTAGTTGGAAACACCCTTTGCAAAAACACCTTGCCTAGGAATGCAATCACACCTATCAAAAATTAGTGATTTCATCAGCTATAATTTAGAAATACTTGCTAACGGTTTCAGAACACTGAACACTATACAGACAAGAAAATGGAGTACCTACCCATCATGTTAGTGTCACCATGTTATCCTCTTTTTACATTAGAAAATAGAACTGTCCCTATTAACAGGGCTGTGCCCCTTTGTGCTTTTCCTATTAATTCCTCTCAGACTTGGAGGTCTTGGCCTAATTCGTTTTTAAGAGCATCACAAGGTTTTCCTATTCCCCCCCGAACAGGGAAACAGCCTCCAGCCAGCAGTTTGCTTCATGGCAACCCCCCCAAATTTCCTTCTAAGCAACACTGAATGAGGCAGTGGTGTTTTGGAGGGCAAAGTGACTGTGTAAGTAATGACAACAAAACACTCATTTCCTTCCTACCATACTGTAGTCTTTTGCCAGAAGCTCTCTGCTGCTGTGGTTCCTACACTGAGTTGGTCAGGACTGTTTTCTTTCCTCTCTGTGGTGTGGAAGCTGACACAAGCACTGAGAGCACCACAGGGGCACTTCTCAGCTCCCTGTTCTCACTAGGATTCAAAGTCCAACTCGGCTGCTTGCCCTGGGCTGAAGCATAAAGACAGACATACAAAGATTAGAGGAGTTGTGTGCAGATAGTGGCTTTAGAGATCTAGCTCATAATCTAGCCTGCCAGTAGTGAACAGGTGAGCTATTTTTCCCTTACAACAATTATATGCCAGTATCACTTAATAATTTCCTGAGAAAGTCATAAACTACAATTTTCAAAGTCGGAGTTAAGTCTCATAACAATGTTATATATGGGAACAGAGATACCTGGATTAATGCTTTTGTCTTGCAACCCTTTCCATCTGACTTCAAATTTTCCCTTTTTGTGACATGTAATAACTTCTTCACAATGCACCGAAGTTAGTAAATTGACATCTTTATGCAAGGAGGAAAAGCTTTTTTAAAAAATTAATGCCAGTTCTGAATACCAGGACTGCTTTTTTTTTTTTTTTTTTCCTCCTGACAAATTTGTGAATAGAAGTTTGAAAATTATGTGTATCTAAGGAAAAAAATGCATCTTTAGAACTTAAATTTCAGAACCAGGAAGAGCATTTAGATATTCAAAAGGAGACTCCAGAATTTCTAGGAAAAAAGAAAAAGGAGAAGAGGCAAAGTTTAGATTACCTGATCTCCTTTTGGCTGGAAATAAATGCAAATTTTGACATAGATTGGCTTACCTGCCACCTTACATTATTTATTTTCCCCAGGTAGAAAGAAGACATGGCTGATAGTTTTCGAAATTAAATATCCTGAACATAATTCTACTTTAGACATTTTCTGATAGGCTCAGACCAGGTCTGCAACACCAGGCTCAGCTAATTGCCTGGGAATCTGGCAGCATGTTTGTAGGTACCTTTGGGTTCCTCCCAGCTGCAGCCCAAAGTGTGACGTTCAAGATGGTGCTGATGGTTGGAGCACAGCCAAATGCCTCATTTTTTTCCAGGCTTCCCCTTCCCTTATCAGTTTTCACTGACAGTGCTTCCCCCGTACAACCCAAGTTGATGACTGGTATGCCGAGGCAAAAAGACTATGAATGCAGGATCAGTGAAAGTAGACAGGGAAATAGCATGACGCATGTGATACACACACATCCACTGGTTCAGAAAGTAGTAAGCCACAATGAAAGCAGAGGCACACAGTATATTTAAGATTTCATAGCTGTAAAAACTTGGCCTGATGAACTCACATTTTATTGCTAGCTTGAAATAATGTGAAGTACGGCTTCAGGTAACTCATACAAGAAAATTTTAATCCTAAACAAACAGCTTTCATTGAAAAACACAATTATCAGTGCAATGTGAACAACTGCTCAAAGTGTCAAAGCATAATGAACAAACGTTCTACTCATTTAGTTCACGTTTATCTTTTGTATTTATTTGCACAATACAAATCATTAAACAGACATTCTAGTTTCCACTGTAGACTTTTACATACTGTTTTCAGTTGCTTTGGCTTGTCTGTACCATCACAATTTTATTATCTGGTGTTTGACATTCACATGCCAGCATGGATTATACCTTAGTGTTATACATGTAGTGATCATAACCAATTAGAACAAATACTGTGTTTTGTACAGAATATTTAATGTAAAATAAAAGCAAGAGAGCTTTTTTTTTCCTTTATTTTTTACAGCCTTGCTGGGGTGTGAAATGGTGTACCTTTTAAAAAAGCTTAAAATCATTATCTTCTGAACAAATAGTGAAACAATGAGCTCTGTACATAAATAACATCACCAGGTACTGATTATATGATCACCTTTTTCTAGAATACACCAAATAAATACAAGCAATATATGCAACATAAGCTGTTGTCAGCTACCTATTCTAAATCATGCCTGTGAAAATACATATGGACATGTTGTGAATATTTAAACGGTAAAGTGCTTGTAACATCGAGCAAGTAAACGTATCTAGTGTCGTACCACAGGCAAACAGCATGTTCATTTTGGACAAAATAGTCTCCATGCAATTAGTCAGCAGCAATCCCCTGCATTCATTTACAATATTAAACTAGTATAATATCACTTCAGTCATATGGGGTTTTAAAGTCAGGATACAGTGTATACACTTACAAAACTCAACCAATGCTCTACATTAACATACATTTTGAGCGTTGCTACAGAAGGGTGTTTTTTTTTCTCTTTTTAAGCCAAACCTTTGGTAGTATAAATGCACCGTACATTGAAGATACCACTGAACCAATACGACCTTATTATGCAGCTGACAGGAATGGGAAGAAGAAAAAATCAAAAGCAAATTTAATGGCTTTATGCACTGTGCTCCTCCAGTCATGCTCTATTTTCACATGCCTCCCTGCAGGTAGGAGTTTAGACATGCAATTCAAGCAAGTGATTGCTTTCAGTTCAAAGACAGGCCATTTACTGCCAAGACGACCTTCCAGAATTGTGCTGAATTCAATTATACTTCCCTGCCTCAAATTCAACAACACTTTCTTAAACTCATTGCTTGCCTTCAGCACAATATCTTTGGTTATGTCATCTTCCTCTACTGACTTGGTTCCGTTTTTGCTGCTGAAAGGCATACCCACAGTTATTTCAAATTTGTACCGATCAAACATTTTCATGTGGCAGTTATGCTTTGTCAAATACTTGAGACGACACAATTCTTCCTCCTCCATAGTGACATTTTTGGGGTCACAGAGAGGGTATGTTTCACCATACAAGCATCTCATCCAATCACCGATAAAAAGTGGAAGCATATTTATTGCAGACTCTGCACTATTGTCAATTTCTGTAACACGCACATACTTGAACCGCCCAGTCCATGTCACTCTGTGTCCTTCCAGGTGACTACATAAAATCTGAGTACGTGCCATGTTAGTCTCCTTCCACGATCGGGGTCCACAGAGAAAAGCATACTGATTCCATGTCAACGTGGAGTTGTAAACTTTCATTCCCTCTGATCGATACACATAGAACCAACAAAACAACACTACAGCTGTAATCCACACCAAAATGAGTTTCACAATTGAGCTTCGAGTAAGGGATTTAACCATTTCAACTACAGAGAAGTTGACTTTTGTCCACCATCGGAAGAGCAGAGGAACAGCACACAAAACTAGAGTCACGACGATTTTCACGAGCTCCAGAGACACAAACCACTTAATGAAATGGACAAGACACATCAGTGCAATGCCTACACCTAGCACTGGAAGTGCAAAGAGAAACAGAAAATAACCAATTGATGCACGAATGAGCCCAATGCCAGAGGACTCCTGCAGAATGACCACAGAGAGTTCACACCACATAAAGCAGACTAGATATGGGACCAGGTAACAGTAGGTGCCTTTAAAGTTCCGTAGTTGTGCCATTCTAAAGAAAAGATAAAACAAATACAAGAACAAAAGGCATGGGATACTTACATTTATCACAAAGAAATGGCCTACAGGAACAGTGAAGAAAGTTTTACCTAAGAATTTCAAGAAACCAAAATTCCCAGGTAATATCTGCAATAGGGATAAGCAACCAGTTGCTATCTCGGTCATTAATGCTCTTCGTGTGTAAGGTTCTGCACATGTGCTTAAACTCATGTAACTTGTCACTGTGAAGAAAACTGAGATGGTAGCTAATTCTGAGCACGGTATACAGTCTTTGCTTGCTATAGGGAAGGAAAAAATTACAAAGAATACAGAGAGTAAAAAATAAATGTATGGCTCTAAGTGATTCCATCCAAAGTTCACTTCAGCTTGCTCAACATCTAGGTTTGGTTCAAAACGAAGGAGTAAGTCAGTCAAAGTGCGGAAGTTTTCCCAGGCCTTACTATCCTGAAAAACTTTCAGTGTGCAAATAACCATAGAAATGAAGGACAAATAGAATATGACTAATGGAATAATGAAGGCAAAAAAATCAATTGTCAGATTACTGATGATGAAGAAGAAGATGAGAGCATTGATATGGTGTGTTGGAATAATGGTAGACAACCAATGCATTCCTGCCTTTGATGCCATATCTATCAGATATTCTTTAATTTCCATAATGGCATGAAGTGGGTATTTTACAACCTGGAAGGAGAGAGAGAGAGAGAGAGAGAGAAGCATCTTATTTATGAGCAGGTTTGTATCTGTACATCACAGATGATCATAGCTGAAGCAGTAGCAGTAAATTGTCTAACCCTAGTTGACATGAAAAGATATTTATTTGAAAAGAATGTTGCCAATATACTGAGATTACTTTGTCTGATATTATTAGATCTGTTTTGATTAATTCAGTCAGGTGAAGCACATAGGCTATTTTGATTTCAGGGAAGATGAATTTCATTACCTTTGACACATAATTAAATGGCTTCCTTGTCAAATACACTGCTCCGCTAACTTCTTACCGAAGATAATACAGAACTGCAGCCATGTAGTTAATCTTAAATCATTACTTGAGGTGTGAGTACTATAGCTTTAAAGCATTTAACTCTACCACTGTTCTGCAGGAATTAACACATTAACATAATAACATAACAGCGTTCTAATGAAAAGGACTTACAGAAAGTCTTTACAGCTGTGGTTTATCTTTAAGGAAAAAAAAAATCCTTCCCAAGTACCTATGCATGCAGCTGTCAAAATCTGTTTTGTAAACAGCAGGAATACCTTTATATTTATATGCATATGTGTATTTATATGTAGTAATTACATCTATTATTTTAACCTCATAAGAGTAACTGTAAATGGTCTTAAAATTCTATCTATCTTGTGGCATTTCCCAATTCAGTCATATGACAACAGAAGAAATGCTGGATCAAATCCTCTGCCAACTACACACTGAATCTCTGAGCAACAAAAAGTTACAGGATTTTTTTTTTTTCTGAACAATTATTAAAATATTACCATCTGCACATTAGATACTGCAAGAAAACTCTCCCCCATAAAAAGCCAATTTTTAATGTTGTCCCAGAACTTATGCTTTTATATTATTTACAGCAGTGGAAAGTCCAAGATGCTTCAGTGAAGATCTATGCATTGTGATGAAATGTGGCAACAAACACAATGACTTTGGCATAAGCCTGTTTATTAGCAAAAGTATCCATGTTGTTCTTCATAAATGCATCTTTTTCAGAATAATAATTAAAAATATTGGAAAAAGATACCTCCCTTTGCTTTTTTAAAAAACAAACCTAAAAAGGCAAAAAAAACCCCAACCCTACCATATTATAATGGACAACAAAATGACAACAACGACAACAGAAACTCTCATGTCAGTAGCCAAGAACCCACTTCCTCACTTGAAATTTACTCTGGTATCGAATGCATGCTCCTTAATTTTCCCTTCTCCTTTCATTACACCTAGAGAATTATCAGTATAGAAAACCACCGACAGCAAGTTTCATCATTCTTGAATTCCTTCATAATACAATCTTTTTACACTTCAAGGTTATGGATAATTTTTCCCACCTCTTGTTCCTATTTATTTAAGAAAGATACAAAGTATATAAAAACAACTGTAATAAAAAAATGGCTGTTAGGATAGGGCCATTTGAAACCGCATTGAGATCTAATGAAGTCAGATGTCCCCATGCAAGGAAAATCACAACTTCTCTCTCTTAAAAATATGCCTCATATATTTGAAGCTGTAAACACATATCAAATAAAGTTCAAAAACAAATTATAACAGTAATTCTCATACTGTCCTACTGAGACTAAACATCAGCTTTGAGAGTTGAGTGCAAGTCAGCTCTGTCTGAAATGTGCAAGTTGAGAGTCCTTCAACATAACATGCTCATTGTTGTCTTTTTACCTTCAGTCGCAGGGGTAACTCTTCAGGAGTCTTCCCTGCTAGTTCATCATCTTCCTCTTCCTGCATAATCAGGTTAGATGGGATGATTCCCTTTGCATATTTCTTGGTAATCTCCACGAAGTCATCCAAAGCAATAAATTTTTTAGCTATGAATTAAAATACAGATTTTTAGATAAGTAGCATCTCAACAATACTGTCCTGATTATATGAGTTGGAATATTAATTTTAGAATCATAGAATATCCAGAGTTGGAAGGGACTCACAAGGATCATTGAGTCCAACTCCTGGCACCACACAGGTCTACCCAAAAATTCAGACCATATGACTTAGAGCACAGTCCAAATGCTTCTTGAACTCCAGCAGGCTTGGTGCCTTGACTAGTTCCCCGGGAAGCCTGTTATTTTCTTCCCTGTTATTAAAAAGATCTACTCTGAACTTCAAAAACTGAACTACTGATAACACAGGCTTCCCTAGCAACTTGCTCCAAGATCTGTGCAGAAAACAACCAGCTGCTTTTGCCAGAAATATATGAGTATTCTAAATCTTGTCAGACCAGTAAGTAATTTTATTTAACTTGTAGGTAGGAAAACTAAGTGAGTGACTGTAGCTTATCTGCAAGTATTCCAAGGAAAATAGACTGCTGGCTTAGGTTACACAATTTTAATCACAAGTTATCATAGCTCCGAGAACTTTGAGATAAATCTTCATATAATATCACATTGGAAAGAAATAATTGTACAGAAACAGTAATGATTTATCTGTACACTATTAACTGAAAATTGACTTCTGATTAGGTGTTTAACAGATACTTTTCCAATTTCATACCTTACAGATAACAGTAATCATGGGAAATGTCCAATTATTTGTAACTATAGGACTATAAGTTACTTAGTGTATTAATTTAATATGCTTTTTCTATACAAAAGTCCTCCCTCAAACTATATTAACTATGATTTAAAATACCCCGCCACAAAATACACTTTGCTCTGTTGTACACAGAGACAAAATTCTATCACTGCCTATTTTTAAAGTATCTGAATATAAAAAACAATTTATTTATTAGTATGATGCATCTTTTCCACTAATGTTTTGTCGCCAACTTGATAACATGGTTGCAACAGTGGCAGCACACAACACAATAAAGGCTTTCGCTAGAGGCCCTCACACAAATGTCTCAAGAGTTTCAGAGTAGAGTAAGCTAAAATCAAGTTAAGATGCTCTCTCAAAGTACAGAAGGAAACTGAGATAGTAATCAAGGAAACTCAAATAGTAATCTGTAATAGACTCATCAATTTAAAATTATAAAGTTTTGTAACATCATTAAATTGCTGTTCCCTGAGCTACTACATGGGGAAGGTCAGGGAGCAGCGACACAATTTTGCAATAACAGGAGTACGAGGACACAAACACTGATGGCCAGAGGTTCTGGAAATCCTTTCCCACTCCTTTGAGTAGAAGGGAAGCAAGAGATTACTTCAGAGATCTCTAGGGATGCTGCAAGATGATTTATACACTGCTTCAAACTCTTTTCATAGCCAGTGCCTTGAATTAGCCAGTTTCTATGGTAGACAAGCTTGATGTCATTTGTAAAGTAGGATAATTAACAGCAACTTTTTCCATACACTAAAGCAAATGACACTGCTGTAGATATGAAAGACTTCTGAATGACAAAGATCTGTAACACACCTCCTACACAGTCAGTTTAGCTAGTCAGCTGATAAAAAGATACAAAAGCTGGCCTGCTTAATACTAGTTTAAGATTTTAAAGAGACGGAAAACTGAATTGATTCACTAAGTTTAACACCACAGGATTTGTGGGTTTGAGCCTATTTTTCTTCAACTTTTACAAAAACTTTTACTTTTTTTTTTTTTCTCCACAGTATTTATGGAAACCATTTAATATTAAAAAGATATAAATATTATATAAAAACCTGTAGATACAGAACAAAAAGCATTTGTGTCAATATACCTGCTACAGGAAGATGTATGTTAAAGGAGTTCAATGGAAAAATGGCAACATACAATTTATCTTTTCCCTCAGACTCACAACTTGGATGTTTTCTTCTGCTTTTACTTTTTTTTTTTTTTTTCCTCCATTGCGAGAACCTGTATGCCCTGAAAAATACCACATGGTATGCATCCCAAGAAGCAGTTCAGATTCCTGCTAGCTACTCTTTTCATTCACCAACTGTAAGGCCACATCACTGGCACACAGAGATCAGGGAGGCTCCTCACTTGTCCCTGGTGGGCTTCAGGTCAGGCCAATACCAAACAGGCCATCTACATTTATTGTTGTCTTTGGACAAGATATATAGAAGTAAGATGGTCTTCCTGGAGTAGAATCAGTAAGCAGACATGACTAGAACCTCACAAAAGTTCCTTAAAGGCACTCCTACAGAATCATGGGGTATCCTGAGAGGGAAAGAGTTAGTTATTAATTTACTGGGTATAGATGGCCAGCAAAGTATAATGGCATATATATTCTCAAGCATGCAACGACTGTCCATTGACAAACATCTGCTTTAATATTCTATTTATGCCTTCATTAACGATACCCCAGATCAGGTATCTGGGAAAATGTACTGGCTTAAAAATTATCTTCCAGGCATTGGCAATGTATTAAAACTGAAGGAAAAATTTCCTGCTGGCAAGAGAAATGCAGAAACTTAGTGGATCAGAGAAGTAAATGCAGGATAGTAACAGCTGTCTTGCTCATCCATGAAAAGATAAAAGCTCTCTAGAGGAGAAGGTAACAGCTTAACTCCTACTTTAAGTGTTTGATGAAAACTTTTCGTTTTTAAATGTTATTAGTATTTTGTCACCCAAGTGTCTCTCAAATTGATATAAAAAGCGTATGTTGTAGATTCTACTTCATTATTCATAGATTTTTTTTTTCTTCAATTTGGTTATGACAAATTTCCCTGCCTCCCCCATCCGCCATAGGAAAAGAAAAATATGCACATCAATTTCTGCCTACGCTTACGTGTAGGTTCATTTACTCTCCTGTTATTTTATCTGCCATTTAAGCCTTAAAAAAACGGGGGGAGGGGGGTAGCTGGTTCCTTTTCTGAAACTTTGAGTTACTGAAGAATCCAGAACAAGTGACTTGCTTTGCACTCATGCTCTATCAGCACATGTCCTTTCTGCTAAGGAATGGAAAGAGCACCGGTGTCATCCAGTAAGCACCTATGCAATGCAGTTCCAATGAACTCACATACATCTGCTTTACAATACGGTGACCAGACAGTGAAACACAAATTTTATCCTTATCCTATTTTGAGCTTTCCAAAAGTGTCAAATTAGTCACAGGAACATCTGGCCTACTCTCATGGAAATTTTGATCGGACTAGAAGTTTGGTCTTCAAAATACTAGCTCTCCCTGTCATGAGTCCCTCACTTAGATACACAGGCATGTGTCCCTCTTCCACTTTTACTTCTATTAAAATTAACAAAGCTGAAATACTCTGTTCTTTGGAGTGCCAGTTGCATAACTTGATTCTGAAGTCACCTGTGTAATGCACACAGTCCTTGAAGGTAAAGGCCAAACTGAGCTGGTGAAATGTAAAGTTAATCTTTCAAGAGGTTTAAATGCACAAAACCCAGGTTTGGCTCACCAACCCACATATGACACCTTAGTTGCATGTATTCTAATCTACAGATATACTAGTAATATGATGTGGGACACTGAACAGAGTTTTTCAAGAACTGATCTAGATTTTGTATAAACTAATGCATTTCAAGAAAATGAGATTTTCATGACAAGTGATTAAACCTTGCTAGATAACATAATTTGAAAAGTACATATGCTGCACTGTTTGTAAAACATTTTTTAAATTTACAGCCTTCTTTAATTTTAAGCTGTTTTCCAATTTTCTTTTTTTTTTTTTCAGTTATAAAAGTAATCAGTGCTTCTAAGTGTTAGCAGCACTAGCATACTATTAGCACAGAAATTCAGAGTAAGCCAGAGCAATGCTCCACAAAGTCCAATCTCCTTTGACACCAGTGATAATGCCCTAGAGGAAAATGCATAACCACATTCATCTGGTTTCTTCATGGAATCCTTAGTAAACTTAACTCATCTACTTTAGAACTAAAAACCACAAAACATTCATATTGAACACAGCCTTAATTTTATTTGCCACTCCTCAATGTTCTGCGAAGCATTTTAATACTTTGGGCAAAGTAGAGAGAGTCTTTCATGTTCTTTTAAGTATGTTTTGTATTTCTTTTTTTTTTTTTTTTTTTTTTTTTCCTTCATATTATTGCACATCTACTCTCATACTGCAAGTAAATCTACGTAAAGCTCTTTTTCATCAGCTTCTGATGGGATTCTTCTTCTGATCTTTTTTTCTACACCACCTATAAATAATCCCAATGCTAAGAACCTGTTATAGGCCCAACCAGACTCCCCTATCTTTTAGTCTATTCATGACTGGGATCAGTTTTCAGGCCTGTTCGTTCTGTTTTCTGTGCTATTATGACAAACAACAGAATTCTCAGTTGCATTCTCACTCACTGGGGAGAATGAGTTTTACATCCAGGGGTTTCTTCCCCATCCAACAAGTGCAAATGAGACTGCAGAGAACATGCAGTAGGACCACTAGTGAGTTGACTTTCCTCCTGAAGGCTCAGGAGCATGGCTGCATTTCTTAGGTATGTGGGGCTAGAGAGAACTTGATTTCAAGTCCAGCCCTCCCAACCCTAAAAAACTCAGATTTGACTCCATGAGGCTGAACTATGTGCTTTGAATGGTTTAATTCTCCCCACTACATGAACTGAGCCACTTCTATCTAATTTAAGTTATGAAAGGAGTATCTTGGTACATCTTTCTTATATAAATTCTTTAACAGATACAAAAAAAAAATATTATTTATGAGGGAAAGGCAAACAGAAGCAAGGCAATTAGAATGAGGGATCTGTCCACATTAAAAGACTGCATAATTCATTCCCTTATTGTAATCAGAAAGCTTACTGCAATTCTTAAGTAAAAAAAAAAATACTTAAAGTGCAATTTATTTATTTAGCGTTGAATAGCCTTTTAAGTGCTCGAATAGGAAGAACATAAAGATGACAAGTTACATGTAAACACCTTTTAGCATACTAATCACTGACAAGTTGACGAGAATGGTAACATCTACAACTTCACATGTAGATCAGTTACATTTAACTTGCACATATAATAAATAAACACCATCAGTTTATAGCAACCCAAACTTGCTACACAGCCTTACTCTAGCAGCACAGAATTGCTTAGCAAAACTAAACAGAAACTAAACTAAAGTCAAAGATTGAAAGAAGCATCATGCACTCACATTCACTGCTCACTAATCGCTCCAGCATCCTCCTCTGCTTCTGCACTGACTTTGGGACTGGGCCAGGTTGCTTCTCACCACCTGGTTCAATAACAGAAGTTCATGGAAAGTCAAAGCAGTCAATTAAAGTGATTAAACAAAGACTAGAACGTTGTTAAAGCTGCAATATCTGGAGAATAGCATTTCATCAAACTCAGCACAAGACAAACGTATATATAGACATGTAAAAAGTGGCTGTATAGCATTTTATATCCTTAATGCTATACTGAAAAAAAGGGAAGAGCACTGACAGGTAACATATATTGTCAGAAAGGCAGAATGAGACAGATGTCTTTAATACTGAATTTGCAAATTGAAATATCTGGTAAAAAATAAGGTTGATTGTTAAAGAAAAAAAGTTAAACACAGCAAAATCATAAAACATCTATCTTCCAACGACAGCAAGTGCTGAGAATGAAGATATCTTTAATATTCTGTCACTTGTATAAGGGCTTATCCAAATCACAACCTACAACAAGAGTTGGCAGGCCTTTAGGAAATAACTTTACCGGTCCAGAGAATACATTTATTAAAATAGTCATTAGGACAGTTACTTTTTCTCAACTAAATCACACATTTATAAATCAGGCATGAGACAGAAGTAAAGCTCTTTAGGTTTCCAGCCTGCAAGCTTATATTTCATCAATACCAGAAATAGGTTCAGAAACAAACCTTCATTGTCAACTTGCCCAACATTTTCCAGTAGTTCAGAAACTGCTAATTGCTTCTTCTTTTTTGGATTTAATTTCCAATACATGACTAAGGCAGCTTTTCTCACAGCTCTCTCCAAGTCAGTCTCTGATGATAATTTTTTCACTTCTTGCTCATTCTCAGAAGTGATGCCTCAAGAAAAGAAAAATACATTAAATACTATTATCCCACACCCCTGCTGAAATGACAGATTTGCCCACAACTTATTTTTCTCAGTTTAGTCTGAAACTTTTGAAATTTCATTCACTTGTTGAGTGAGTTAAGTAAGTTACTCAAATGCACTTCTGTGCCCATTGCTTATCAAAATCACATTACTTAAGTATAAACTGTACTTCAAAAACTGTGCATGACATGCATTAGCTTTTTGTCTTTTTCACTTTTGAAGCACAACAGATCAGTCAAAAGACGGTGCAGATATCTATGGTTGACATTAAAAGCAGAAAGAATTTCATTTATTAATTTTTTTAAATAAGAGTTCAGATAGTTGGCAGACAAGAGGAGCCCCATTCCAAGCGTGGGAAGCAGCATGAAGGTGTGAATCTTGAAGTGGGAGAAGACAGTGAAAAAGTCCAATTAGGAGAGAGGTTGGAAAGGGGCAAAAGAATGAAACAACAGCAGACATGTAGGTGGTATATGGTTGCATGTGACCTTCACGGTCAAAGAAAGAAGATTCAATGAAAGGTGGGGAGAGGAAGTCTGAACATGAATCCCATAAAGGAATTCAAGCAAACAAATAATAAAAATGCTTTTATGAGCTAAGATTTTTTTTAAAAAGTTACCTATTTGAACGTGCTGTTAGGAACTACTCACATAATTTTGCCATGAACATTCCCACCGTATTTTAACCCTCTTTTCAGTATTCAAACATAGAGAGCATTATTTCAGACAAATGAGAAAGTGCAAGCAAAAGGTCTCAGAGAACCCATACCTCTTCTGTCTGCTAGGCATCTACGTAACAATTTGACAGCCTCTCTTCGACCTTGCTTAGCAGCAAGGATGAACCAGTCAACGGCACTACAATTGTTGAGTTCTTCATCCTCCTCTTCCGCCAATCTCAAGAAGTGTTTTCCCACCTAGAACAAGCGGCAAACAGAATTCCTTCGGTTAACCTGAAATACACTCTAGCCTCTGTCTCCCTCCTCCCTCTGGCTAGAATAAATTCTCTTTGAACAAAAGGTCAAAACGTTTGCTCCCAGCACTAAAGAACATAGCTGTAAGTTGATATTCTGCAGAGAAAGATCACTTTCCAGAAGTGGAAGTAAGAAGGAATCACAGTACATTTGACTAGGTCAATGAATTAGTCGCCACTGGTCTTTGGGAATCTAGAAGGATCAGGTAAAGCTCCTGATATTACACATGGTATTAACGGCAGTCTTTTCTTGGATGGTTTTCTTTCTATAAAAATGGTCAATGTTGTTAACATTATTTAAAAAAATACAAAAATTAAGTGTAATTACTGGTGCCAGTAACATTCAGAAATTCAGATGAAGTAAATTAGCAGAGGGCCTTGAGATGGAAGGATGGCTCAGGAAGGAAATGCCTGACTTACAGCAGTTTAGCCACCGAAGGTCAAAGCAAACTTGTGATTAATTAACGAATGGAATAAAACCAATATTGCTTAAGCATTAAGGAATTTAAGTGATATAGCCTGTAAAATCCCTACCATTTCGGACTACAGAAATTATGGAACAATTGCCAATATCACTGTACAAGTAAGACAGCACCTTCATTCCTCCTATAAAACTGAAATATATGGTAACGTAAACACACTCATGCAGTAGCACAAAACATTTCTGCTTATCATACCCCAAAGTGTTAAGTAGCAGAAAACAGACAAAACTACTGGACATTTTATTCGTATGTCCAGAGAATCTGGGAATGTTTTCACTTAGTTCACTGCATTCCTCTCTCTAAGGTATTGTATTAATTACACTAAGAATGTAACTGGAAATAGAGTATAGCCCCATAAACCCACAGTAGTGTCTGTTGCAAAAACAAACCAAAACAAAAAAAAAATAACTGTTTGACAATTTCTCTGAAACTTTGCTTTTGATATTACCAATAAAGGTGACTAAAGAAATACCTTTGAAAGATTAATAATATAGAGTTGTTACATACAGGTAGAACAAACTGATCTCATAAAATTATTGTTTGCTTAACCATTAAAGGTTAGGTCTCCAGCCTTGCAACTGGATTTCAACACCAAAGTGGGTGCTTGAACAGCTTCTACTTAAATAGTTATTGGGTAGACCCCAGAATTATTAAACCCATGGTATATGCAGCAAAGGTACCCAATACTATGAAATAAAACAGACAGAACTTAACACTTTTTATGAATTCATGTCAGAGTTCAACAAGCACTACACACATATAGTGGCAGATCAAGAAGAGTATTTGAGACAGGATTTTTAAGATTTCAGCCTTGATAGTGCAATTGCCTGATAAATTATCACCCAACTGCAGCTATTTGTTCAGCAATTGCTTCCTGAAATAAGTTGCATGGTAAATAACATCCTCTGACAAGAACAGTTGTTTCTTGAGTGTGTTTATATTTATAGCCATTGAAATTTTGAGCAAACCTTCAAGAGTAGTAGCACTTAATGATGCAGCCCCTTCAAGTTATGAAGATCTCTTGGTCATAAAAATTTGCATTGCAACATAAAGTAGCAGAAAGAGAAAAAGGAAACGAAAAAGCATAATATTGTGGTTTTGTTAGAAAAGTTTTTTTTTTTTTCCCTATGGTTTTGTTGTTGATTTGGTTTTGAAGTTTAGCATCACGATTTAAGTATTTAACTCCCCTCAGAAACAAATAAACCACAGATACCACTCCCAAAATCTGATCAACCAGAAAATATTTGCCCTTTATTTTGATTACAGGATGACAAACTTTTGTGTATTTTGAATGTTTTAGTAGCAAAAGCACACTCCATGTCCCATAACAAACATCTAGCCTTTCCATGAAATACTGCTGAAAGGTCAACTTCTAAACAAGCCCCATGCAGCAGCTGCTTCTCACTTCCATAGCTAAGCTTCTGTGTGGAACCACTCGAGGATGGCCGCAATGCTCCGGCCTGCGGCAATCAAATGATGAAGAACCAACAGGAAAAAGTATTAGCCTCAGACTGCTTAAGCGATAAATGATGGATTTTCTCTTTCTCATGAAGTAAAACTGGGAAATGAAGTCATAGCTGGTAATGGGTTAACACAGATCTTCATACTGTACTTCTACAAAGGTTGTTGCCTGACTCTCACCTTTGGGCTTCACTAACTGAAGCAGTTCTCTCAGGCAGTCCCCTTGCAGAGCCTCTCATTAGACATGGAGCTGCCTCTGCTCCATTACGGAATCCATCTGTGGGTGTCTCATTTTTGTAAATGCTGCACAATTATTTCTCAATAAAGAATTATGTAAAGCTACGGTAATACAGGCTGACATCCACTCAGAGTGCATTTATTTTCATAGTCATTGCAAGGTTATTACTATGAGTTTATTCAAAAATAACTACACGCCAATGAGCTGAGTGATTCCTTACATCTGATTTGGTAATTATCACCAAGAAGCACAATGATGCCATCTCAGCTTCTTACTCTTAATCCTACAACGGTAACAAATTAAAATGATGTCCCATGATAGAAAAAGGAAGTATATATGAAATATACAAATATATATATATATGTATATGTATATATGTATATATATAAAATTTTTGTTTTCTGAAAATAAAAGGTAATTCCCTCTCCATGTGCCAAACGAAATTTGATTCCCTAGAAGGGAAACGATTGTACTTAGGGCTCCTTTTCAGACAGTCAATTCATCCTGAGTGCATAATATAGCAAAATTGTATGCTGGATCTTTTTGTCAAAAGAACACTGTTACTGTGGAAATAGGAAGAATTAAACAATTAAAGAGCTAAAGGAAATGAGTGAAGGAGAAGGGTAAAAACTTATTTATATAGATACATGCACACACATCATAGGCTTAGATCACAAAGGAATTTCTTACTCAGATGGAACTTATATTGTGAAAGAATATATCATGACTTGCTCTTTTGTGTGGAGGAATAGAGCCAAGATGTGGACTTTGTAGCAGCAATCCCTTCAAGGTTAAAGCTTCATCCTCCGCAAAGCTGCTGGCTGTTTCAGAGGTGAGGAATTCCTTACTGTCTCAGGTTACAGCTCCAAGGACATCCTGCCCTTAAACAAGTCGAAATGGAGTAGGGAGAGCACCTGGCATTGCAATATTTTTTATTATTATTATTATTTTTTTCTTGAAAAGTGATTCCCTGGGTTAAAAAACAACAAACCACCTATGAGCTTGTAGGAGACCAGGAGCACTCCTTGTCAAAGCTAAAACTGGAAAAGAATGTTTAAGTCAGTCACCAGCCAAATTAAGCAGGAATCCAAAACCTTCTCTAAAGTTTTAGGCTATTTATACTAGATCAACTAAAACAATATACCAGCATAATGCAATGGACAGGAAAGAAAACTTTTCTAAAACCTGTGGGAAACCCAAATACCAACATATACGGGGACAGAATTACCATTATCATTTAATTGGATCATTACACAACTAAACATAGATGGCTTCAATAAGCCATGAAAGGCTTCTTTTCTAAAACATGTTAATTCAACATAGAAATGGTGATAGAGCAAAACCAGCCCCTGATATTCCTGCTGAAGCTGCTCAGTGACAGTTTCTTCCACAGAGTCCAGCTTAAGAGTCTCTGTACATAGTGAAGTACTAAACTAACAGGGTTGACACAGCTTTCATTTTGATAAACAATTTTGCTCCAATGACAAAATTAAATCCAACACCAAAAATCCAAACAGCATTTAATAATCACTACCTCCACAAATGACTCTGGTACATAAAAATATAAAAATAAAAGTCAAGCACTGTGGCTTCTCCACACTCTGAGCCTAATCCTTCCCCTACCCCCCATCCCATTTTGATATTCATCCTAAAGGCTTATCCAAGAGTGGGATCTGAAACCCAAGTAGGCAACAATTCTCAAGGCTGAGAAACCGCCTGGCATCACCTTTCTTTGAACAGTTTATGATCAAAACAGATACAGTTCGACTAAGTGTCTTTGGAAGAGATAAGAGTACCACTAAAAGCTGACAATGCTATTTTTGGAATTGAGAGCAAACAGCACTGGACAAAGAGCTTATAAAATTACCTCTGTTTGTGCTTTTGGTTCTCCGGCTTTGGCCCTTTCGAGCAGTTCCTCAAAGAGCACTTCAGGTTCTTCCTTCATGGCCTCTAAATGAATTTGAGAAAGAAAACAGTTTGTTAGCAAAATCTGAAGTTTTCTAAATTGTTACTATATTTGGTTGAAGAATTACATGATCTTATCTACAAAATCCAACACAAGAGTTTTTACAAGAACAGCAGAACAGCAGTGCAAATTAACTAATATTTTCTCTCCACCTCAGCGTAGGCACTGTTGCTTGTTATTTGGTACCTGCCACAGGATGGCACACAATTTACAGCTTCTCATTTACTTCCACAGGATTAATCTCTCAATAGAAGGAATTTCATTACAATAAGTATAAACACACATGGAACCTGCAATATGGATCAACTTTAGTACTGTTGTTATTCTTATTCCTGATAGCCCTTGAGTCCTTCAGCTGACTGATTTTTTATTTAGTAGTGGAGCCTTCTCAAGCATTTTGAAAAAAAGAAAGAAAAAAAGCCTGTAAAACTTATCCAGTATATTTGAAAGCTCAGCTCCTCAGTCCCTAGAGTATATAGAAACAATAACAAAGTGATTAAATGCTTATAAAATTCATTATATTGAGTCCAGTTCAGCACTCACATCGTTTTTTCTCCTTTCCTGTCTGACTGTATACATACAGATGAACTTTTTTTTTTTTCTTCAAAAGCACCACATTGCTCTACAGGTCAGTCATCAAGAAAAATTTTCAGAGCTTTATCTGATATCCAGGGTTTGTAAATAATGTCATGCTGGGAACAATTTTACAACAAAGAACAAGTTTAATGCAAAAGCTAACAAAGTCTGTGACAGCTACTCCCTCTCCCCACCCCACCCATGAGAATTTATAATCTGAAGTTAGTTTGGAAAAACGATAAGGAGAAAAACAATATAATTTACAGTTTACTCAACTGAGAGTGCGTGAGATATGTTCTTAATCAGTGGTCTGCTATCCTGTTTACTAGCCAAGATAAAACTTAACTGGAAAGTCAGATCCAAACTCAAGCTCCAAAGCTCAAGCCTTACCCCATTATCCCGTAAGGTCACCAACCACACCATGATGCTTGGCAGCTATGTATTTAGGGCAGACAGCATGAGAAAGCGTGCTTAAGAAGCACAGTTTCCAAATGTAGGAAAAAACTTGAGAGACGCATTCTGGCACCTGCTCAAAGCTACAGATTTCAGTCTCTGCCTACTATGGGCAGCAATAATGCGAGAAGCTTGGTAAGCAGCCCAGCTAGCCGAGGTGCCATTTAGTATCACTGATTTTTCAAAAGGTGGGAGGAAGGAAGAAATAAACTCATTTCCAGATGATCTCCCAAAGAACAGGGCTACTTATGTTCTTTAATATCACTGAGACTGGGACTATTTCCAAATGAGAATAGGCTACAAGCCAACTCTTTCATTAAAACGGGTTTATTTTAACAAGAACAAACCATGAAGTAAGTTCTCTCCATCACCATGCCACAGTTTTGTCTGCCAACCTCTACTTAGAAAAACACTAATGCCAGATTATAACATGTTGTCTGGCTAAACAAGGCATATAATGAAAAATAATTTTCATTTACTACTCCCTCTTTTCAGAAAGCTGTAAAAATATTATTGTAAGATAGGCAAACAACATCCCAGGAAGATTAACCACTTAATCTCCTTGCCCTGATGTATAACCAAGAGCACTGAACCCTACATAAGTCAGAAACCTGTCCTCCAGATGGCACCACACAAACCAGCATCCATACTTCCGAGGCTCTCTGCTAACAGTAAAGCAGAAGTTACAGAAAAGAGCGTATTGTTTGAAATGAATATAATATTCATTCATCTACCCCATCCAAATGAAAAAAGTTGGGTAATACAGCATTGCCCTGCTGCTTCCTGTGCTTTGACTTATTGGTAAGCCTTTCAAATGAGAATTTCAGCAGCAACAATCTTGGCTAGATTTTTTTTCTCATTCAGTGTTTTCTACACGTTGAGAAGAAAACGCCATTTATGTTTGTGATACTCTGGATGAGCCAATAAAGGAGGCACTGGTCAGAAGTGTTTGATAACTAAATGGAATTTACACACAAAAGTCGGAGAGAGCAGTTTGCCAAGCCCGTATGAGCCCCAATAATATGAGTTGTTCTCCGGCCATTTATACAGGCCAAGCAGCTTCCTTTCTCCCCTGCTCCATTTGGCATGCGCAGGAGCACAGCATTGCTCTGGTCCCTTCCACCTTTTGCTCAGAATGAAGTTTGTTAGATAAGCACATTTATTACAATATAAATCCCTAATGCATTCCCATTTTGTTCCTTTGTTTCTTCAATACCAGGATATAATTACCTTACGGTCTGACTACCCCTTCTCTGAGAAGAGAAAGGGAAACATGCTGACACCGCAGGCAAGCCTGCTGAAGTGTTTGCTTTAAAGGAACAGCCTTCCAGTGGAAAGAAATGCTTTCTGCTGCTGTTTTCAACCTATCGCCCAATCCCTCCCGCCCCGTTATCACTTCATCTATGCACTGCCACGTGGAACCTATCAATATAAATGAAGATAGCTAATTAAAATGATGGCTGTGGGTTGGTTCTGTAGTTGCATGATGAGGGCAAAAGAGCAGCTGTGGTGTGTTCTGGAGGTGAAGTTTAGAATAGCTTTGCAACAAAGCATTTCCACATCAATATTTTGCTGTGCTTTGTCTGAGGAAGGCCTAAAAGGTGAGCAAAAGGATGACTCAGGTTACATTTACTTTCTCAAAGTATTTAGGTCAGTCTCTGAAGGTAAAAGGTAGACAGTCTAAATGTGTTTACGAACCAGGATGGACAGACACTTTCTTCCCGTTCAGTTCAATGCTAGGAGGACAGGCGCTATGAAAGGCTTGCCCGCCATAAAAAGGCTAAGTGATGATCTATAACTTAGCACCCGTGTTCTTAAGCATGTTTTTAATGCTTTAACCTCCTAATGTTTATTCCTCCCACACAGTAGTACTGCAATGGAAGTGCTGTCAGTAGAAGCTTTTATTTTCCAGCTTTGCTAAAAATGATGTCTTTTTAATGTCAAATCTTACTCTGTCTTGAATATAAAAATTTCCAGAAGCGAGGAGCATGCATCTTACAATACTTCATGCATCTTTTATGACAATTAAAATAGACTTCACTAGCTGTTGTGTGTCGGGTGCGTTTATGTAAGCCAATGAAGTCTATCAGTTATTCAAGGTTCACAAGCACTGCAGTCATTCAGATGAAAGCAGGCAGGTGAAAGCACACAAATTTTAAATGGTATGTAGCATTCATATAAGAAACAAATTAAAGCAGGACCATGAAGCAAAAGGGTGGATAGTACTTCATTTTTACCTTTAGTTCCTACTCTGCCACCAAGACCCTGTGGTGGCCATCATCAGGGTACCCTGTGGTTCAGCTCTGGATTTATGAAACAAGCTAGTTCTACCTTCCTGAGGACAGGCCACTGAAAATCACAAATTCTTCATCAGAACAATGACATTACTAATAGAATAATTAAAAAAAAAATATTAAAGTCCTATTTAAGTCAAACTTAATATATGAAATTATGTAGTATCCTTTAATTTTCTCAGTTCCACACACAAAAAAGTGGAATTAGAGAGAAAGAGAGAGAGAAAGATTTGCAATCTACAAAGGACAAAGCATATGTATAATTTCCAGTCCACTGCATTCATGTCTTCATACTACAGAGCATATTTAAACCTCTGAAAAGTTACAGAAATATCCACTTTTGTATTCAGGCCTTTCATTTAAAAGGTTAAAGCTGTACAGCAACATTTAGAAGAATAAGCCTAAGCTGCATATCACTATCGGATGCACTATTAACTGGTAGCACTTAAAAGGTGCCATCAAAACCATTTCATAGAGCCACTTGTTTACTAGTTAAAAGTATGTTTTACAACCCACACTACACAAGTCTGAACACAGCCATCTGTATACATAGATTGTAAGTAAGCTGATGAAAAATGAAGACAATTTCCTTCCTGAAATTTCATACATTATTTTGTGTTACTATACAAAGATTCCAATTTGGAGTCCAGCTTTGCTGTTAAAGGCTTAAATGGAAATTTACTGTTCATTTTTGCATGGGAAGGCATTTTTAATCTTTGTTAGGTTCTGATCAGAAAACAGATAATGTACTAAAGGAAAACATGCTGTTTTATCAAGAAGTCCAATCCTACGTTAATACTACTAAGTCTAATACTACATTAGTATGCAGTTATTGTCCCACATCTCTGAAATTTAACAATTAAATTGACAAAAAGGCAGTAAATATATAGTAGGGGATTAGTTTGCATAATATTCAGAGATACTAGTGCTTAATAAGTCAGAAGATGCCATCATTGGTTAAGTAATACATATAAACCTCATCTTTGGACTACATCAAGGACTAAAACCCAACAAATGCTTCAACATCCATGGAACACTCTGCATGGGCCTCTACAGTCTAGATAAGAAACCTTTGCAATGCAAAAGATTGTTAGAAGACAAAGGCTGTAGTTGTCATAAAACTTCTTTCCCAGTATTCTAGCACAAGTCAGTGATGACTGCAATAGATTCCTGTTTTTTTCTGCTATCTGTCACATCTCCAACTGAAACACACCACGTGTGCATTGCTGGAGACAGGCTGATTCAGTGTCCATTGACATATTTAGCAAGCAAGATGTCTTGCACATGCTTTAGACAAATACTGTTTCAAAAAAAAAAAAAAAAGCATTTAATGTACACTGTGCATCACCATTCATAAGCTTTAAAATATGTAAGGCACAAACATAAATAATAATCTTTACATATAAGTAAAGATTTTTAGTTATATATACACACACAGTAGATCATACATGCTCACCCAGCACATAAAACAACCTCTGTTTTCTCTGTGCTTTTCTAGCTGCTAGGTAACACTGCCTTCCTTCAAAAATATTCTTTCAAGTTACTTCATGCAGAAAGAGTCAACAGGATGCAGACTGAATAATACAACTGTTTATTGATGTAATTTCCTACCTACACAAGCACATCAAAGCTCCCAGCAGAATGGCCTTTGCCAGAAGAGTGGAGTTTTAGCACCTTGCCTGCTTTCATCACCTGCTGGCCAGGTACACACAGCTCTTTCTTCTCCCCATTTAGGTCACAGCTACATCACCTGAATTCTCCAGATAAAAGAGGAGAACGACAACCATGAACAAGGAACGCCAACACCAAAAACTGGTATTTTAAGGGATCACAATCTCAATCACAAACCTTTTGAGCTCATGATCTTCTTTGTTCATGCTGTTATTGGGGCCAGCTACAAGAGAGTTGTGTTACTGCACCCGATTTGTACACAAAGTCAAGGCAGGCACTTCCATGTCTTTTGAGAAGCAGAAGCCTAATGAGCACAGGAAAACTGAAAGCAGCTTCTTAGACAGGAAGCAATAAGGAAGACAAAGTATTAATTTGAAATATATAAATTTAAAAGAAATTATAGGTTTTACAAGTGAATATGAGAGCTGCATAGAAACGCTATGGAACAAAAGATGAACGCATTAGGCAACACCCCCAGGCAGTGTATGAAGGAAACCTGTACAGCATACACACTTTGCATGATCACGACTACAAGCATTCATTTGGGCTCAGAAAAGAAAGTGACAGGGACATGCAGGAGGAGGAGGAAAAACCATGTGTTTGGGAGAATAAAGGATCTTAGATGACAAGATACGAAACAAGGCTTCTGGATTGGCCTTCCCATTTTATTATTACAGTGAGTATTCCTAAAGCTCTGAAAATAGTAAGTTAAGCATATGCAAAATACATATGCTACATTCCAACCTAGCCAGTGGTAACATACTTCCAAGCTCATTGAATATACAGCCAGAAAAGTACAGAAACTTTTTTTTTCAAAACTATATCATGAAAAGACATGACAGTTGTCACAGACGAAAATTGCTATCAAGGTATCCCAGCAAGGTGGGCCAAAAAATAAGTAGTCAATCTCACAGTTGATCTTGCAAATGCCAGATTTTTATTTTTGTATTTAAGATTGTACATGCTGTTTCCTTTTTGCTTTGTTTGAATAAACATGATTAAGACATACCGAGAAAAATCGGAGCAGCAAAAAGGCCAGAAAACAGCAATAACAACCTCAATTCCTCCCAGAGAGAAAGTTAATATTACATTAGAGTGATATAAATGTAAGATTTTAGCTACTTTTAATAAATAAAGCAATGGATAGGAAAACATTTTTTTTTTCTTATAATTGAGCAGTGCACAGAACCTAGATGTTAGTGAGCTACTCTAACAGCACTTTAGATTTAGTGCTCATCTAGGCACGTCAGAAGCCAGAAGTCTGCTACGGTCATATTCAAAAGCAAAACAGGATTGGAGAAAAAAAAAAAAGAAAAACAAAGGAGAAGACAAAGTTATTTAGAAATAAGCATAAATCATTATAACGCTGAGCTCATGCCAAAACGAAAAAAAAAAAAAAGAAAAACAATGAATCTAAAACGTTTAAATTTAAAACCTATAACATGATAGACCCAGAGGAGGTTTGCAGAACAGCTCAATGCAGAACCTGTTACTTCTTTCTGTGCCTTTTTCCAGCACACAGGTTGCAGCAGCCTACCGGGTAGGCTAAACATAATTTACAGGCAATTGAATATTTTAAAAAGAGAAAGGCACAGTGAAAGATTTACTAACAGATATATTCCACTCTCTCTCCCAACAGAGGATAGCAGTGAGAGGCTCCTGTGCAGGAAGCTCAAATACCTTTTTTAAAAAGAAACTATTGTTTCTCTCAATTGTAGTTGAAAACTATAAAGCAAACAAACAATAGTTTGTCTTCTTTGTTTATCCAAGGGTTCTAATGAACTAAAGTCTATTGAACTATGTACCACAGCATGTAATCTCTCACTTTAAGCTGAGAAATGAAAGTGGCAAACAAGATACCAGAGATCCATGATAACAGAGACCATTAAGTCTGATATCCGTACAATGCACATACATAAAAGGAAGAAAAATTGTAAGCCTGTGAAGTGTGGGGAAAAAAAAAAAAAAAAAAAAAAAAAAAAAGATATACCAGGTAAAATGAGAATAAAAAACATTGATGTGACACCCTTATAGGAGTAAAAGTGTTGGAGGACAGGAGGATCCAGCTTGTATTTCTCTCTCTAAGGGTGGTGTGTAAGGCTTCTCACAGAAGTCTTCTAAAGAAATAACAAAGAAGGCTGTTACACGGATAAATAATAGACTAAGATATAAAGAAATGAAGAGTAAAAATACACAGCTCACATACTCCCAGGGAAATGATTATTGGTTTAGACTAATATTCAATAAGACCTGTATTATTTAATGCATTTATGTGTGACCTGAAAAAAACAGGCATATACAGAGATGCCAAATTCTGCTGATGATTTTGTGTTACACGGGGGAAATAAAACAACAAAAAACATGACCTATGATAAACTGCAGAAGGAATTAATGATTAAGTGATAAAAGATGAAACAGTACATGCAAAATAAGAAAAAGCTATCCTATCATTGTATGCACAGTGATAAGCTCTGAACTCACTACCATCACTCAGACTGAAACCTTGGAGCTGTAACAAACTGCTTTATCTGCACGAGCTTAAAAAGCTACTGGAGAAAACAATGGCAGAAGAAACACCCACAGAGCACTCTCAAATATAAAGACCTCACCTGTCAACCAGGAAATCTCTGGGCTGTAAAGTGCTAAACATGCTGAGAAGTAACCAGCAGCTCCTGCACACCTTTACCACGGCAGTAATTTATGAGTAAAACTGATGAGGAGAGCACTAGCACTGCATGTAGAAAAATCTCCCTAGGTCTAGCAGGCGTGCTGTAAACAATAGTGTAAAGGACTCACATGAAAAAGATAAGAAAAACTGTGTGACGGGAAGACATTTGTCACTGTTCAGACTCCCCAGCAGCAGCAATACTGAGCACTGATAGCACTTTCTGCAGGCCTTCACGCAGTGTTCACAGACTAAACTCCAGCACGTGTAGGAGAGGAGAAAAAGCTGGTTGATACCCTGAGGAAGAAAACCACAACTTTGTATTTTAATAGCTTTATCCAGTAAGCTGTCTACTTATATAAATGGGTTCCTTACTTATAAGGAGTCACAGGATGTCAAGCATTTGTCAGTTAATAGTGTGAAACAGGGAAGGATAATTTACATGTTTGATGAAGAGTAGCATGGAACAAGCTTTCACCCACAGGTCTTTCCAGTAGCTAAGTGACTGAAGGAAGAGAGGAGGAAAAAAATGTCATCTTTGACATTAGATCTTCTCCCACACTTTAACAGATTCTCCGTATACCATTAAACATACTGATGTCTCAACTGATCAGTACTGTGCTGTACAGTCCTGAACTTTTGTTAAGCTCCAGGCATCCATCATTTTACTGCTTAGAGATCTTTTAGCAAGAAAGCCTTACTGTAAAAGGATCTGAAAGTGTCTGAATTACAATGAAAATTACTATACTTTTACTTTGATAGGATACTAGTATGAATAACCTATGTTCACTGCTAAACTCTACTCTACTCTTCCTATCATGCTCAACACAATGCTGAACAAATAAATCCGTATGTGCAGACATGACAGAAGACAAATAGAGGGTTAGCTATTGCGTTTGAAAAAGCCTCTTCCATGACTTTCATTATATGATAAGCTTGAAGCTTTTTTTTTTTTTAAATCTTTTGACACAAAAACATGCCTCTGAAGTGCAACATGTAAAGCTTATCTCATACTTAACGTCAAGATAAAGACACCAAAGTAGTGCTTGCAGATAAAACCAAACTGTTCTACTGTCATTATGTACTTTAGTTCATAATAACAAATGCACTCTGTGCCACGAGTTTCAACAGGGAAGCTATAGTTTATATTACACCATAGCTATCTAACCCAAATTTGGGTTAGCTTGAAAAAGTAGCAGCCAGGAACAGCTCAAAACCATGCTATAAATCCTATCCCAAAGGAAGTTAGGCTGGTACACAGCAGGGATGTGTACCACGTTTATGGTAACCAGAAACATCCACAAAAACAGAATCAGCTTCCTGGGTGTCAGTAGTTTTTATAATTCATTTTCTGTCCTTGATTTGTATTAAAGGACTCCAAAACGCGCTCTCTGTCCCCTGTATTTCAATGCCTTCTGTAAAATAAAGCTAGTATCAATGAATCATTGTCTGGCTTCTTAAAAAGCATCCAGCAGCTAAAAACAACCCCCTGTATTTGCAGACTGCCTTGAAGCATTGACATCTTCCAGCTCTGACCAACAGCGTGAGATTCCTAAGCCACCGTTCCAAGAAAATCGTCTCCTACTCCTTGGCTTTCGTCAGCCTTGTTCTCTACTCCTCCAGTATTTACCTTTGCTATAGGCAGAAAAAGAAGCTGTTACATCAAAGGCATTGGAGGCCTTGCTGCAGAGTTCAAAACTATGCTAGGACTGTATTGTGATCATCTGGTCTTTTTGGACTACTAAAAAAGAAACAACACATTACTGAAGCATCAGAAATAACAGCCTGTCACCAAAGTGAAGCAGTTAGTTTGTCAGAAGACTTGAACGAGTTTGCTTTGAGTTCACAAATGAAACATACTAGCTATAGAGTATCATTTCCTTGCAGATCTCTGCAGTAGCCTCTTTGCTGGTGTAAATAAAATTTAACAATGTTGAAAATGGAAGATTTTACAATATTAGACAGAAAATAAGCAACAAGAACGCATGCACATGCACAGTAAATAATGCCTAGTCTGTTCAAGCAATAAATGTTGTCACAGAAAAACTAGGAAAAAGAAAGCTTCAGGGCATGTCCACACAGGCATATTGACCTCGATAGATAGAGCGGAATACATTTTGTGCTAAATCTCACTAGAAGATACTTCTTTTGGAGTCAAGTCCTATTAATGCACTTCTAAAGGGAAATGTTACAGTAGCTCTTTTTTTTTTTGGAGGAAATGAGTTCCTTTTAAAAAACACAAATTTGTGAAATTTAACTAGATCCAACAAAACCAAAGTTTTCAAGCAACAGTCCACAGTTCTTTAATACAGATTTTATTTTCACTGTGAAACAAGCTCTCTAAAGACTCAACCACACTTAGGAACAAAGGTATATACACATTAATGACAAAAAGAAAGAATCATTTTATTGCTTGAAGAAGCTATGTAAACATATCATCAAAATGAAAGGGGAAAAAAAAAAAATCAAACCTTTCAGGAATGAGAGATTTAAACTGTTCGTCTGCAGGCAGAATGTCAATTATAAATGGGCTTTTAGAAAAAAGTTGGTCTGTACATTTTGTAACAAAAATTAATGTTCTAATAGCTTTTGTGTGTCATTGGATTGTACTATAGAGCTTTCAATGTTCAGAGGAGCCAGTCTGAATCTCTAGAGAAATCCTCCTACTCGCTTTGCACAAGCTCCAGGAGTTCAGTGCTATTGTGTGCAGTACCTGAGTAGCACTAAAGTTTCTAGAAAGACTGACTGATGTTCCACTTGAGAGCAGACATTAAGCATCACGTCATAAACATGATCTGTTCACATAGAATATAATGATACAGAGGAACTGACTGGAGAGGGAGAAACATTTTGTAAAACTAACATAGCTGTTTTAATAAATGGTTTTACTACTTCAGACCATTACTTGCTCATCCACAAATGTTCAATCCTTTCATCCATTCAGAAGCCTTCTCTATTCTTCTCTAACTGTAAAAGGAGGGCTGGGTACAATTAAGAGTATAATGCACTTTAAAAAAAAAAAAAAAAAAAAAGTGCTTCTACTTACACGGTAATATCTTAAGACAGTCCTGCTTGCCCCGAGAACAGTTAAATATATTTGTAGAAGCACACACTGTGAGGCACTCTATTCTGAAAGGCGGTAACAGGGATGAGCGTGAGGGGAATAACATTTGTTTGGAGAAGTGCTAAAGTCTAGGACTCAGCTTTGCTTTCTATAGGAGCAGCAATGGCTTTGTAGATACGATAACAGTCTTAGTCACACCACAATTGCAAGTCATCAAATAGCATTAAATTGAAAAGGGAACAACTTCTGCACCCCCACAAAATGAAGGCAAATTGTCAGGAGAGCAGTGTAAAAAAAGCATGTAGGCGGAAGACTAAGAGTGATGATATTATAGAGTATAAATTTTAAAAGTGGAGGGAAAACTATTCTTAAAAGGTATTTCTTTCTAGTGTAGCTATTATTGTACAATGATAATTTAAAGTAATTTAAAATAATTTTACACACAACTAATAATATAGCCCTGCTACTTTTTCTATGCAGGCACCTCAGATTTATCCCAATTTATCAATAAAAGATTTGATCAAACACATTCCAAAACTCGAGAGTTAAAAGTAAATAAGCTTTTTGTCATTTCTCAGTTGAACTTAAACACTGCTAACCCTCCCCACCAAAACAAAACTAAGAAAATCAAACTGTAGAAAAGCAAAGTGAGAAAGAGTTACGATCATAAACCTTACCAAGCCCACATATTTTTTTAGGTGAAGACCTAAAGTCTTCATAACAGCCTGCACAACACTCTACAGAATTACTGAAGTTCTGCAGTGGATGCTCTTCAACTTAGACACTATCAGTTTGTTAACTTACAGTCAAAATAGATGACCCTTAAAAAAAAAAAAAAGTTGTTTTGCAGGTCCATAGTGCCTTGTTAACTTGCTCAGTAAGCACTTCAAATAGCAAACTTTGCAAAGGGTTGGTTTCATTTCCCAGTTTACTTTTTCCAGTCTCATCTCCTAACTTTTGTAAGGAAGTTGGCCTTCTGCTGCCGCAAAGGGCCCCTCTAACAACACAGTTTCAAATCTCTCCTATGCATTAATTTGCTGCAGTTTCATTTAAACATCAGCGTACGGATTAGGTACTTCCAAATGTTTTCCTCCAAAACCACTGCAAAATATCTACAGAGGTTAGCCGGTCTCCAGAGGTTCTTGCTGCTGATGAGTTCAGGCGCATTCTGTTAGAGCCTTGGTTCAGATGTGTAATGTGTTTTTAACTTCCCAGCTGGTCCCATTTAATGCACTTTGTTAGCACGCTGGAACACACATACTGGATGCCTTCTGGAGGAAACTAAACGGAAAAAATGTATTTCCAACTACTAGATTTAATTTAGACCAGCTGAAGTTTGGTATAAATAAATCCTACAAGATGGATACAGTACGAACCTTGGGTCCTCAGCACCAAGCAATTGACTCCTATTTCATTACACAATGTATTCATGCGGAAGTAACTCTTTCCCTTCTCCTGCTCATTTCTGTCCTTCTAACAGCTTGGGACTCTGCTAGAACAAACATTTTGTTATCATATACTAAAACAGATTAAGGAATTGATCCACCTGTAAAAAATATGGAGGAAGAGGATCCAGCCAGGGCACCTTCCTTAATCTGGCTCCCTGGGTGGGCACAAAACCTATTGTGCTGGCACAGCCCAGCGGTAAGAACAAAAGGGTAAAAAATTAACTTCATCTACGTGTGGAGAAATGGTTTTCATACTTAAGCAACCCCCAGATACCCAGCCAGCATCAGGTTCAAAGATGCAAGACTTACTTCTGTTAAGGGACCTATAAGACTTTGTTTATCTGCCAAAGAAAATGCTTATAAATGGTGAAAAAAAAGCCGGGAAGGAATAGTCTTCCTCATAAATGGGCCTCCAATCCTACTTCCACAGATGGTAAAAACAACAGAACCTTACTGACGCCAATAGCAGCAGACCTACCTGAAAAATGCCGATTTCCACTGTTCTTCGCTAATTATGACTATGTCCCAAAATCTTATCTGAAAATACAGTCATTAACTTCGGTTTGTATAGAATCCTTTCTCCCCCACAGTAATGCTTGGCAAATGAGCTTTCCA
This sequence comes from Nettapus auritus, assembly GCA_011076525.1. Lineage (NCBI taxonomy): Eukaryota > Metazoa > Chordata > Aves > Anseriformes > Anatidae > Nettapus > Nettapus auritus. The sequence continues at coordinate 84,817,569 of CM021768.1, read as the reverse complement.
GAAGCCCTTATAATTACAGGTAAAGCTTGAAGGGACATCAATAAAATGACAGATAAATTGTTAAGTAATTAATACTTCAAGGCGTAATCCTCCTTTTCTAACAATCAAAGATTTTTCTGAGTTTTCTTCAAGCTTTGCACAAACATTTCACTTTGCCTCCAGAGTTAGCCTGTATAAGCAAACTGCCAGAAAATGAAGACAAAAGTGCTAAAACAGAGCTTTGAAGCATAGTTTTTTTTTGTAACTTTAAGTAGAATAGGTTAACATTTGGAAAATATTTGTAAATCAGCAATGTTTCCTATTTGTTAGCTTTCATTTAGCAATGTACTGGGGATGCACTGTGGTGTGCTGTTACAGTGTTGTAAATTGCTTGCAAGGTGGTTTTGTGTGTGTGTACTACTTACAAATTTTATGTCATACAATTTATAAAATAATCCTCTAAGAAATATGAAGAACCTCCTAACCTTCTAAAGTGCATGCAGAAATGCGCTCATCCACAGACATAAGGCTTTTTTCTGTCCTCCAAGCTCTCAGTAAAAATACCTTCCCCCGATGTTCTCAATTCTGGAGCAAGAAATCTGTGTATAATACCTTAATAATAAAAACATGGACAAAGGAAAAAATATTTCTCAAACCACAGAGAGATTTCTCAAAGCACTGCAACTCTGTTCTGCAGTCCTCTCAAAACTTCCCAAACTTACCTTTGAGATCCTACCTGATTCCTCCAGCTGTACTGGCTAGCAAATGTACATGAACAACGTAAAAGAAAAAACCTACACAAATAAAATCCCCTTCATGCACATAAAAGAAAGTATTATCACCTTCACACTGAGTACCAGATTTCTGTTATCCTAGAACGTCCTCTTACCTTCTCTTCTATTGCTGACCAGCAGACAGTTCTCTAACGATTTTTAAGAAAGACAAGTTGCATCCTTGAAAGCAGTTTAGGCCCTACAATAAAGAGAAGCACCTCCAGATAAGCTGGAATGAGAGTCAGTCCGGCTCAAGTTACCATTATGGCTGACTCAAATTAATTACTTGCATGCAGACATCCCAGGCTAGCATCCTATCATTATCACATTGTGGGAAGTTTCTATCAGTTTTGCTTTTTTTCCCCCACATCTGGATCTAAAATGTAACTTCCACCGGTCCACAGAAGGAGCTATTTCCTAACTCAGCAGTACAGACCACTTACCTAGAATATAGATTCATAAGCCTCTTCCACAAACATTAATAGCAAGGGGATCTAGACACTCAACTAAGTGAATATGTTGATGGTGCCTTTTTTTTTTTAAGCCACGATCCATGTACACACATGGGAAACAATTCCACTAGCAAGAATTATGCTTTTAAGCCTATTTTGGAGGGCCCAGTATTCTTGCAAGGTACATAGCACGTGGACAGAAATTGGGGTGGCACAGAAGTGTTTTAGAAGATCTGAGTCTTAGTCTGTTTCAGCAAACTTCACCAAGTTTCAATAGCAAGCAGCCACTGGTCTTCTTTGCTATATACCATGTTCCTTCTGGTGAAGACGACCAAAATAATGACAGAAGTTATTTAAGCAACTGGCAATTCTCCTGTAATTTGCTTACATGAATACTGATGACTCAATGGTTTTAAAATTTTGGAAACCCTAATTAGTAGTGCATATGCTTTGCTCACTAGTAAACTTCCTGCCCAGGAACATTCATGAAAGAGTAACAACTTTGTTTTTCCTTTTTAAAAAAAATAAAAATAAATAACAACACAAGAGTCAACATACTGATACGCATTCATTCCTCACTCATTCCATACACAAAAACAGTAACTTATGTAGGCAGAAGTTTTGCAGAGAAAACAACAGCCTCGGGTAGAAGAACCCCCATTAAAAACAAAGCAAAAAAATAAATAAAAAAAAAATCTACAAATCACCTTAACCTCATCAATTGAATATATGTTTTCCCATGAAATCCAGGCTTGATTTACACAATACATTCTATCAGTGCTGTTACCCCTTATTGTGAAATTGATTATATAAGGAGTAACAAACACTACCTAATGATGTATTAGCCTAAGATGAACTGAAAAACTGCCAAGAAAAAGCCTTCAGTATAGGCTTTTGACCCAAATGAAGTACCTATGCAGCTGAGGATGTGTATTGTGCTTAAGTGCTTTACTGAGTCAGAGCCAGGGGCATTGACTCCATTGCTAGATAATGCCGCAAGATACCGATAAAGCTGCAGGAGCAGAAGATAGGTGTTTCCTGGAAACAAATTACTTCATGTTCATATCAATGCTATAACTTTAAACACAGTATACATAAGCAGAAAATGTAAGGAAAAGCATGCATCACAAATACAGATACTTTGGCAAGAATATTCCAAGAGTAACAGGATGTCTGAGGCTGGAAGGGCCCCTAGGAGGACTTCTGGTCCAACCCCTGCTCAAGCAGGGCCACCTACAGCAGGTTGCCCAGAACCACATCCAAGCAGCTTTCAAAAATCTCCAAGGAGGAGGCTCTACAACCTCTCTGGGCAACCTGTGCCAGTGCTCAGTCACCCACACTGTAATGAAGTGCTTCCTGGTGTTCAGACAGAACCTACCACGTCTCAGCTTGTGCCCGCTGCCTCTTGTCCTGTCCCTGGGCACCATGAAAATAGACTGTATCAGTCCTCCGCTGAGCCCCTATAAAAATCGGGATCATCATACAGCAGACACAGCACACCAACCCTTCTCCAGCTGAAATCATAGCACTTTTATTAAAGACTACATTACTTGGATAAAATGCTACAAGCTTAAATTTGTAGTACGAGATACTTCAGTCATAAAGAGGAAGTGTTCTAAACCTTTAATAATTCTTATTGTGATAGCTTTCTGTACAGCAGTGTGTTGGTCTTATCTGTCCTCTTTTGCATCAGTTGCAGTCATCAGAGGAATTAGTGACACATAGTGACTGTTCAAAGCAACTGGCTTACTTTTCCAAGGAAGAAATGGCAACAGCTCTTCTCAAAGCATCTGTTCTATGTCCTTTCATAAAACCAGAACACAACAGAGCTACACGTCATGGCTACGAGACTGGATCCTTCGCTCTTCCCAGATCTATCAGCAACTGCAACATTACTTATTGGTAAAGGCTCTAGTGATTCAAAGGAACATCTATTCTGTCTGAATATTCTGAAGATTGCTGAAGTGCCAATAATCAATTTGCGATTTTCATATTTATGTTTCAATAAGCAGATATATGAATGTGTGAACTTTTGTGGATTTGTACTTCTCTTTCTGAAGTCCCACTAAAATTCCTGTTTTTAAGTTTTGATGTCCACTGCTGTGGGTCGAAGAAAAATTCTCTGCTACCCCTCTTTAGGAGAGTTTTTCAGTTCTAGGAACTATTAGTATTATGACAAATCTTACAAGGCTAAAATAACTGTAGAAGAAAATACTGGAAGAAGAAATGCTCTCACTGAACATTTGCTACCCAAATCCACTAAAATCTTGGCTGTTAAGAGATTCTGGCAAGAGAGAATTGCAATAGTAGCTCACTCTACAGCATTAAATTCTTGAGTATATTAAGGGGACATAAAGGGCAATGACAGTGTTACCAGTACTGAAAAGGTTTTTATGGGAATTGATTTAAATAATCAGAAATGAGTCACAACTGAAATGGAGAAATGTATCAATACTTGACAATCTTCTTTTATAGGGGCACAAAGAGAAGCACCTTTAATACAAAAACCAGCACAGAGATCATCAGTAAATACACCGGCCTGTAAAGAGACAGAATTGAGACAAAGCTTGATATGACTTTAAAAGCCCGATATCAATACAGAATAGAAAATCTCCAGATTAGGTAAAAAATACCTGACAAAGTCTCTGTTTAAAAATAACTCTGTATTGATAGTATGTATTAATTTTCAGAATCTCACATGAATGTGGGCACCAACAGCAGAAACCTATGCCTTCCTGTTTTAAGTGATACTGTAAAAAAGTGCAAGATAACTCCATACCATATTCCTAATATTGTTGCTATTCTCTTCTTGTTGAAGCATACTAAGAAATCGAAGAATGAAGAAAGGAAGAAAACATACCTGTTAGTGCTAATCCTAAATTAAGAACCATGCAATTACTGTCAGAATTGTCAATTCTCCAACATCTCTGAATTGTTTTACTGGTGGGTGAGATGACAAAGTTTGTAGTGATACCCTGAAGAATGTTAGAAATTCAGGTATCTTTTTTTTTTTTTTTTCCTTCTGTTGGGAATGAGCCCTTTGGTACCAAAGAACCAAGAAAGTTCCAGCAGTCAATTCCAAATTAGATGTAAGAAGCACTTAAACAGCCACGATATTGGCCTGAACCACATGCAGCGCTTACCTACACCTGATGTATGACACGAAGATATTCACACATTTAATAATTTTAAATTCTTCGATAGCTTTATTACCTTCAATAAAGCAAGTCAGATGTATAGACAGGTATTAAGGTATGCACCCGGTTTCAGAACTGAAAGTCCAATTTTAAAGAAAATTAAAGAGCTGTAACTGTTATACCTCGAACAGCAAGCTTCTTGCAGAAGTGTTAGATTACAAACCGAATTTAAAGTGGAACTCAGCAGCTGAACACAGAATACTTTTCTTTCTACGCTTTGCAAGAAACTTTTCTCTCATCCCACAATCGGTTTTCAAAGTTGATGAAACCGAAGGGGTTCACAATGAGGAAGAAAAAGTATTCTTCTGCCCTTCAAAATGTATCTTCATTCTTAATCTGACTTCTTGACTGCTAATCTTAACTTTATTTCTGTCACTCCCGTTTCATATATCAGCTTATTATTCCCTCAGTCTACATTACAGTAGTATCTATTCATCCAGATTAAAACTCATACTAAAGATACAGTTAACAAGCAGTCTAGCTAGTTAAAGAAATTAAATTGAAACCTTCATATTCTGCTAAATTACATTTAATTCTTCCTGCCGATTTTTCACAGAAACTTCTTTCCTGTTGCTCTGTATATGTAAGAAAAAGTGGATGGAAAAAAAAACAAACACAAAAACACGTACAAAATAAGCAGCAAAAGACTTATTTTCCAAAACAATAGGTCAAGAAATCAGAGACATTTATTTTTCTACTTGACAGCATCTCTTTAAAGCAAGAGCTGAATGCATGTATGTACTTCATTCTCTTAATGTTTACCATTACCCAATTTTGCAGAGAAACTGCTTTCATGCTTACCATTTTTTTCGGCTTTCTCCCTGCTATGGGAGTAGTCAGAACCCGAAGGAAAAGTTGCAGCATCTCCCGAGTGTGGTCCTGACCTCCAATTGTTCTCACTGTGGTCCACAGCAGCAGCATTTAGCTGGGACCTTCCAAGATGTTGCTGTGGCTGAGGAGGACTTGACTGGGGATCAGGATCTGAATTCATTTTAGCTGCAAAAGAAGAGAATTGTAATTAATTATCAGGTAACGTGATTAATACATGAAAACTGAATAAAACTTAAGATGGGAATATACTCATGTAATTATTTGAACAAAAACCTTGAAAAGGGCAAGGATATCAATAGCAACCACAAGATATATAAAAACATCCTTGAATAATTCTAAGCATTAACAGTTATTATTGAATAAGAATCTTCATATATATGTAATTAAGCAAGAACATCTACTGTCTTTTTTCCTTAACTAAATGAGAATTGGTTTTCAAATGTTGACAAAACAAAAATCATGAATCAATCCCATAAAAACTGCATATAATTTATCTGAACCTAATTTAAAAGACTAGCCCCTAACTCTTTACAGAACTATATCAACCATTCTAAAGTGATAGAAAAATCACTTCATATCAGGAGCCTGGTCCACAGCCACCACCTCAAGTAGGCGGCAAGGTAAAAAGTGAAGGATATGGCAGAGGAGGAGATGCGGAGCTATAACACTGGAAATGTGAGGAGGTACACCCCCAAAGACATGCTATGTTGAAACTGACAAGATCCAAAATAATGTCACTTGACTTGCTACTTAGTTACTATCTCATTTTATTAAATAGCTTTTACATTGAAAACAGTAGGGCAGGGAGGGAGAGGCCTTAAAGTCCTTACAATAGAAGGCCTGAACTCCCACTGTAAAGCCTCTCCTGAATGAGGGGGATCTCTGTTCTGTAGTTTGATTACTTACATTAGTAAACTTTCAGAGAAGTGCTTACTGAAAGATTAGCTTTTACAAGGCAGGAAGCGGAGAGGTACATGTACACTACTGCCACGGTGCACCACGGAGTAACTCCAGCTGCTCCAAAGCAACTTAGTTCCTTGGAATGTGGCAATTCACAGCTAACACCATAATAGGTGTCTGCCTACAAACTGCATTTTTAATTTCAGTGTGTATTTCCACCTAACAATGTGGAAGCAATAAGTCAAACGTGAAGATGCAGTCCCTAATTCAGGCAACAACTCCAGCCTTAATTAGAGAGCATTAAAATCATAGCAGGATGCAAGAAGCACCAACTGTATTATCAGCACAGAGCATTCTTTGCAACTTAGACAACATGCTTGCCAAAATTAACTTAAACCACCAAAAAATGTTTTACTGAAAAAAAGAAAGGAAAAAAAAAAAAAATGCATTCCTGACTTATATCTCCATAAAGTTTCTCCATAAGGTTATAAGTTTATAAATAAACCAACACAGTTCAGTTCACTCAACCTTCGGACAAGTCCTAGGAAAACACAGAGATTAAAATACTTTCCAGTAAGCCAGCGTGAGTATTTTTAACCACTATACAAGCACAAAAGTTACTCAGCATCTTGTTGTGAGCGTGACCTTGGCGCAGGGAAGTGCAGCAGTGTGCGATCAGCCCGGGGACGTGCCCCACTGCGGACCCCCAGAGCCTGTGGGGCGGCCCCGATGCGGGACGGGGAACCGGGCACCGGAGGCCTGGGTCCGTGGGCGTGCTGTGAGCAGGACGGGAACTTACCTCGGGCTGAGCGAGCTACCAGAAGCACTGCCCTCTCGCACGCCGCTCCGTGCTCTCCCCGTCCTATAAAGGACTCCCCAAGTTTCCTTCAGTGCCGGGGCTCCCCCAGAAGGCCGAGAAACCCCGGTGGAGAGGGAAGGAGGAAGGCAGAGAAGCTCGGGCTGTCCTCCCCCAAGCCCTGCGGGGGGAAGGCGGCAGCAGGGACTGCCGGCGGAAAGTTTCTCCGCCTGCTGCTGGGCGCCGAGTGGGGCGGTGGCGGCGGCCCGAAGGGGCGGCCCCGTCCCGCCCTCGGCCGCGGCCCCCTTCCCGCGGCGCCTTGCGAGGGGGCAGCGCCACCGCCATTCCCCGCCCGCCTCTCCGCGGAGAGGAGAGGCTCGGAAGGGGGCGCTGGCAGCGGGGGTGTCCGCGCTGGGGGGGCGGCTGTCCGCTGAGGGCCGGGGGCCATGAGGGAGGCGGCCGGGGAGGGCTTCCGCAGCTGCAAAATGGCAGCGCGGGGCGCCAAGGACCGAGCAGCGTTGGGCAGCGCCTCACGGCTCCCCCTTGAGGCGTCCGAGGGGCGGATGAAGCCTTTTTCTCGGGATAGGCCCTGAAGTTGTGCTTGCTGGGGCCAAAAGTGAGGATTTGGGCCGGTTCTTACCAAAATACCTCGTGGTTGGTTTAGGAGGAGGCGGCTGGGAGTTGCTGCTGCCCACCGGGGCGAGCTGAGCCTGTTTCCCCTGGGCTGTACTTGTAGAGAAATAAAGGAGCAAAGAGAAGGGGAAAAAAAAGTGGTAACCGTGAAATTAATTATAAGAAATGAACGTAGAAGTTTCCACTAAATGTGCTTATATTTCTGTCACATACAGCAAAAGCTCCTGGGCAGGTAGTGAAATGGGAATGTACCAAAAGCATTGGCATTGTACTAGTAGTACATTTCTTTTAGGAATAATACATTAATTTTTGAGCTACTTAAAATAAACTGCTCTCAACACAGTATTGTGAACAGCTTTAATTAACAACAACAACAAAAAATATCAGCTTTAATTAAAAAAAAAAAGCCTCACAAACTCAAAATAGGAGGTGAAATTTCAACTTCAGAGTAATTCATACGATTAATTTAGTCACTGAGTTTTCATAAGTTCCAACTTTGCAGCAGACCATGGGGTGCTGCTGCAATATGTCTTGTTTTTAAAACAGCAAATACAACACTTGTTGATGTTGCTACGTTATTTATTTATTTATTAATCCCCAAACAAAAATGTAGTCCCCAGCATGTTCTTTCTGTATTATTTCCATACCTTGGAACTTGTAACAAAATCATACTTTTTACCCCAAATAAACATTAATGAGTGTGAAGTTTGGCTTCCAGTTACTTAAAATAAAAATTCAAATAACAAAGGAGTTGCTTTTAAGAAGATGCTTTTGCAGTCTGAATCTAATGTAGTTTTATCAGGAACCTAAAACACCTGTCTTGTGTTATCAGTTTAGTTGTTTCTTTGTGCTGACAGTATGACTTCGCTCAGATACGGCAACTTTTACTGCTGCAATCTGCTCCCCCTGCTATTCACATTTGCTTTAAGATATTATTTTATACAATTGATTTGATATTTAGTGGGTGTGCTTAACGGATGTAACTTGCTTTGGGAACAGGTGGAAATGAGGGCGGTAGCTGGAAAAGTAACTACAAGGAAGCGTAAAATAAAGCCTCCCTCTGCTGCTTATGTCCGCTTCTTTCCAACACAAGGCACAGTCACACATGGCATAAGCCATGCCTGAGGAGCTCAGTTCAAGGTTAAAACTGTCGCCACTAACCAGTTTAACAGTGAAGCTCTATATAAAGTACATTCTGTGGTTGTTTGAGTGATCGTACAGTGGATATGTATATTAGTGCAATTGCTGAACTTAATCGGCTCCTTAGTTTAGAAAATGACACCTAAACCTCTACAGTGACTGGATTGTCACATACTTTATGTACGCGGGTATATAAATACACATAAGTTGATTGAAAGTAAACCAAGCTGAAACATGGTGTCAGCAACCAATACCAACTTCACTAACTTCACTTTGGCTCTCACTGTATCAAAAATGTTAATTTGCATTTGGCGTAATCACAGTTGACATTTGTTTCAGCTAAAGAGACAAACCATGGAAGTACTGTAAAAACTCATTGCAACACCTTTTCAATGTCAGTTATGTGCTATGATTAAAAGAAAATCCTAACAAAAACAAGCTTGAAATTCAGCCAGTTTCTTTTTGTATTATAGAACCAATAATCCTTGTAAAAATATTTTGTAAATTTACAAAGTGGTGTTGGCTTTAGCTGATTTCTGTAAACATTGTTTATTCAAGATAGGATAAGGTCTGAGTGACTGCCTGAATGTCTTAGGTGTGGTACTGAGCTATAGGCTGAAATTAACAGCTTTTCCATATATCACGGAATCACAGAATGTCTAGGTTGGAAGAGACCTACAAGATCGCCAAGTCCAACCTCTAAAAAAAAAATAATAAATAAACATCAAGGAGTTCTAGAAACACACATGAACAGGGACATCTAGTGATCTAAGCAGCTCATATGTAGCCTCTATTAAACTGCGGTGATTCTGGAATGTGATACAAACTTGACATTTTTACATTCTGTTGTGAAATTTGTATTCCAGCATTTAGGTATGAGTGTACTACTGAAACATTTTTTTAAAAAATCTGTCTCTTGGAAAACTTAATTTGTAACGGTAAAGAGAAGAGATCATGGTAGGCAATGTTACATACAACATTTTGTTATTAAATCAATCAATTCAAACTGATTTACCTTTCATATTGCTGAAGGGAAATCGCATTTGTAGTATTGTTGGCATACAAGCAGTTTCTCAACAGTCCAGAGAAAAATCTTTAATTGAATTGTTCCTAAAATGATGAGAGAAATCAGTGATAATCCAAGAAAATAGACCTGCATGAATCATTCCAATGAATAGCCTTCAACTCTGTTTGTCATAATAGCTCTGAATAGGAATCCATTTCTTTATTCTATGGTACAGTCAGAAACAGATTTGATGTAATTAGGCTGGATGTTTCCAGAATATGTAAATCCTAACAAAAAACATTGTCAGCAGTGCTGTTGTTGTAAAGAGTAAGGAGAGCTGAAAAATCCAGAGAAAAATGCCATGTGCATCTTCAGTAGTTATATATTATGAAAGGAAGTACATTATGGAAATAAAATTATTAATGTGATGCTAAATAAACTGTACCTAAACCTGTTTTAAATATCCTTTTTTATTTTTATTTATTTTTATTTTTTATTTTTGCCCCACCTTTCCAATTACGTGAACAGCTGCTATTTCAAAATAATAGGTTTTGTTGTTTACTTTGTTACACCCATTTTAACAGCATAATTTAATAGACAGAGGAATTACATCAGCATAAAATTAGTGCAACAAAAGCTCCAGCATACCTCATGAGCAGCTGGGGCACTATTGTTTTATTAGACTAAGGACCAACCTGAAAGCAGGCTTTTTTGGGGTGGTATAAAGCTTAAGCTGCAGGTTTTTTTTGCCAAAAACCTGAGCTCAATACTTTAAGCACAATGAGACGACAGACATAGAATCTAGAAAATGAACAATGTGATGTCAGTAACTAGGGTTTTGGTGCCATTTGGGATGGACATTTGGGAGGAAGAATTAATAAAAAGCAAGGGTGGGAGGAAATGGAAAGAAAAATGTAGAAAGGTGGGCTCAAAAAGCAGCTAAAAATAGCAAATGAGGAAGCAAATCTGTGAAGACTGATGATGAATCTTGTCAGATCTGCATATTAAATACCACTCTTACCTCGGGGGTGAATGGGCTTTTGCATAAGCACCTGTTTTCATGTGCATTATGTAGGGTAGTGTGAGCATCTTTCCACTGCTCTCCTAAATTCTTTTTATTCCACTGTCCTTATGCCAAGTACTCTTTGTGGCAGCAGGCAAGTAGTAATCAGCAACACTGTAATTCTCCCAGAAGCCCCCTCAGCTGGGAGCAGAGGGTCAGCATTCTCCTTTTCACAAATATCTATGCTATAGGTCACTTACATGGCATCAGATGTTTAGTTTTGTATTTATATCTCAGCTGTTTTCTAATCATGGACATAGCCTATGGAAAAGGTTATACAAATGTGCACAGATGCCATAGCCAGTTGTGCTGTATTGTACAGGCGTGGTAACCACACAGGTGATAATTAAGGCTGTGAACGTCTGACATAGCAGCTTCTCTGAGGTAATGCCTCGGTTGGATGCATTCCCAGCCGAACAGGTGAAGGGCAATGTGCTCCTCTTTCACTTCTTTAATGTTCTTTCTCTTTCTTTTTGCTATGAGAGAGCTACTGGTTCATTGCTAGTCTAAACCTAAATGAGACTTGGCTCTAAAGCCTGAAGCTGTACCTGGATCAAAGTTGTGTTTGTTCTGCTGCAGTCTAGGGAAAACAGAGCAGTTCTCCTATAGTAGAGGAATATTAGTTCAAATCTTTATACCTGGAAAAAAACAGTAAGTACTAACAGAGTCTGGCGCTATATCTCAAATCAAGTTGGTGTTACCAGAGATTAAATTTGTTCTAACATTACAATTTGATGTCATCAAACACAGAATTTGTTGGTAGAGGTAACTTCTCACTTCTCTAGCTTGTAAATAGCTTGTAAATAAATGAGGTTGTACTAAAAAGGACCATGGGTACTGTGTCTCAAACAACATATCGATGAGTTTGCATCAAGCTTTCAAATTACAAAGTATGCTGCAAATTTTATTCTGTAAATTGATACATTGGTGTTCTTTCCTTCACCAGTTGAGCATAATCTTTTGCCTACAGTGACCTCTAGTGTAAATGAACGAAACAGTTTGGCTACTGCTATGAATTGATTACAGGCAGAACCACAGTGCACGTAGAACATTGTAAGCATTGATACCGTTACCTGTTTGAGGAGACACATATGCATGCCATCTGTTTGACTGTGTAGCAGCCTGTTATATGGATTAAACAAGCATGCAAAGCGGGAACAGAAAACCACAAAAACAAAAACATTCTTTCAGCCGTAATAAATAAATAAAGAATTTAAAAATCATTCCTGACTGCTGTGTAGTTTTGTTTAGATTTTTCTTTATAGATCAAAAACAAAACAAAAGAAAACAAACAAACCCAACTATATATGATTCAGGTAACTTCCAGCATTCCCAAGTGTGTGATTACACTTACTTTTAGAAATATATTTTTTAGAAATAGAAATTATATTTCTATTAGAAATATATTTCTAAAAATAGAAATATATTTTAGAAATATAGCCTTGTATCCAATTTTGTATCTGAGATACAAATTAGAAAGTAGTAATGCAAAAATTTTTACAAGGATTGCTATAAAATTTAGAGATTTACCAACTCCTGACCCCAATTTATTGAGTTAACCTCAATATTATATATATATATATATATATATGTATATATTTTACTCTGGTATAGCCAAGTATCCAATTAACTCTTTCCCTCCTTTTATTTGTAGAATAATTTGCTCTAAACCAAAGATTTTTCTGTCTGGTTTCTATAAAACTGCAGGAGAAAAGGAGAAAAAGAGCAGATCATTATAGGAAGTAAGTTATCACGGAAAGCTTCTGATGCTTGGCAGTGTTAAATCTGGAATTTAACAGTTAAATGGAATTTAGCTTGAGAAGTAGTCAGTTCAGTCTCTGAATATAAAGAAATCACTGGGTAAGCATCTTCCCACATTTCAGGAGGAAATCATCTCTGGCTCACTTTGGACAAATAGAAATTACCATTTCTTTGTCAAACCAGTTCACGTGGCTTGAAATGTAAAGTGTTAATAATTTACTAAGGTACAACAAAAATATTTCTATAAACTACCTTCTGTCCTTTCCAGGCTTCCATCTGCTACCGAGCAGCAAACATTTTGTTCTCCATCCAGAAAACGATGTATCAATTGCTATCTGAAAAACTGCGTTGCTACATCTCAATTGCAAGTATGTTTAATGTAAAGGATTCTGTAACAGACAATGTGTAGCATTTGATTAAGTTTTCAAAATTGTGCAAAACTGTCATATTGCAAGTTACATTTCTGACAGGAATATATGCTGTTAGTCCTATACCTGTCAGATCAAATTCTGTCATACTGTGGCTTTCAGGGTTTTAGTCAGGAAGCCCCTGTAGAGTCATATTAGTCATTAAATTTTCAAATCATATCTATGTGAATAGTGCTATTTCCAAATCTCACCACTTTCTGCCTAAAAACACGTCAGCAATGTGAAAATAAAGTGAACTGTGACATGAGTTAGTTAATGATATAAGTGAATTAATTAAATATTAAATAGAGAAATTCAGACTGATAATATCTGCAAATGTTCACATTATTCCTTGTCAATTATATAAAATCAAGAGAAAGGCTTCAGTCAACTTGAAATGCAGATTAAAACACCTGTTCTTGGTCCATTCAGTTCTTATCTCCCCTAAACCTTTTACGTACAACTTTTCTGCTATAGACTTCACTGTACTTGTTCTGATTTTATTTATACATTTCAGTATTCCAATTCTATTGATTAACATTAAAAGCAGTGGGATTTTTGGTAACTTTAACAGTGACTTTACCTGGCTTCAAAAGGAGTGGAGGGACAGGTTGCAGCTATCTAATTTTGTACTTTTTTTTTTTTTTTTTTTTTTTTTTTTTTTTTTTTTTTTTTCTGTTTTGTCATAGCAAATGCAATCCGCAAATTATTATCGTGGTGCAAAATGTAGTTAGTGGATTCCCTCAGGGTGGTGGTAGTGAGCCTGAGTTCAACGTCTTCACAATCCTCTGTTAATTAAGTTGATACACACACGGCTCCCACCAGGGGGCAATAACACTTCGTTCTGTAAAGCACTTGCTGAATCTTGGCTGGTAGAAATGTACTTTATATATACTAATTAGAGGGAAAAATGTGATTTAAAATAAAGACAAGCTGTGGATGCCCTGTCCCTGGAAGTGCTCAAGGCCAGGCTGGACGGGGCTTTGGGCAGACTGGTCTGGTGGGAGCTGTCCCTGCCCATGGCAGGGGGATGGACCTGGATGGGCTTTAAGGTCCCTTCCAACCCAAACCATTCTGTGATCCTGTGATTCTACAGGCACTTAGGAAAAGTCATTTGTAAGTGATAACAGACTGCCTTGTGCTGGGAAATATACATTATTAGATTTTTATAATCTATTTCAATATAAATACAAAAAATAGCAACTTGGTTCCTGACAAACTGAAATTGTTTAAACTTGCCTTTCAATTAAACCCCAGGCAGCAGACAGCACAAAATGCTAATCTACAAGTGAGACTTTAAACCTCTCAGCGATCTCACAATTTTAGCTCAAATTTAGACTGATCAAATCCACACCTGTATCTACAATATAATTGTGCATTTTAGATTTTTAATCTAGTTCCATTTGTGTAAGTGCTGTACACCTGCTATATCCCTATCGTATATTTCTAGAGGAGAAAATATTACTTGCTGTGCGTTCACTTTTCAGATGCTCTGCAAGTAGTCAGCAATCTTTATACAAATGTACTTCACCTGCAGATTTGTGCACCTGCTTAGACCAGCAGTACGTGTTCCACAAATTCAGGGTTTCCAGATGTGTTGCAGCTCAGTTAGAGTCACTGGTCTGACAGCATGCAAAAAGTTCTTGGCCAGTGAGAAAAATCCTCAAATTTCTCCTAGAACAATTTTCAGGAAGAGAGTATTTCTGAGGAAAATTATGTAACAATTGTGGTGTCTCAAAACTAGTTTCACAATAGTTTTCTCGACTCTTCGGTATATTATCATGCAGAGGCATGCCATGTGCTCAGCTATTTTCTGGAGTTCCCTATAATAATGTGTGAGAAGATGTAAGTGCTCAAAGAGGGCTTCACAATGAATGAATAGGACAGCATCTAACCAGGCAAGTAGAAAATTCTGTGGAAGGAGATGGAGACAAACATTGCAAGCTTTCTCGTACAGAGGAAACTGTTTAGAACAAATGCCTATTTCTGCTATTACAATGCAACCTACTGTATTTTTGAGAACTTAGGTCATCTTGCATACTTTGCATGCAGTTCTTTTGTACATTTTCACTCAGCAGAACTCTATGTTCCAGTACTATACCCATCAGTTCGCATTTTCCACAAATCCTATGTAAGTAAATTAAATTTTTCCTGCTCCCTCACATTGAGGCATACATGTCTAAAATTTCTTAAGTATTTCTGAACCATTTCATAGTAACTTAAAAAAAGAGGTATGGTCTGAATCCTTTCTTGTGTATTCTGAATTTTAACCTATTGCAACTTGTCTGATTGCATAAACTGCCCATTTTCATCTTTCTGTTCTCCAAAATGCTTACACTTGGAATAAAGAAAAAGCTGCTGCAAGAAAAATACAGTAGTGACATAGCCATTGTCCTTTCACTGTAGTTAAGTTTGAACTGCAGAGAAAAGTAATTTATAGCATTGGTTGAAATAGGATATTGCATTTGGTTCAGTTCAGAGAAAATGTAAGGTGGTTGCAAGTTACTGTTCTTGATGTAACACTTATGAAAAATAATTGCTAGTTTTATATGACTGAGTATATCATGAAATACTCATAAAACTGAAAAAAATATATTTAATGTGTCATTTAATACCACTTTTAGTGTGTTTCTAATAGCTTTTTGGATGAAAGCCCTTTGAATATGAATAGCTAAGAGAAAAAGGCCACAAAACTTATTCTTGAAAGAGAATGTGAGTTAGGTATTGCTTCCTTTTTCAGTTTACTTTAAAAAAAAAAAAAGAGTCTAAAACATAGAATCATAGAATCATGTTCATAAAAAACATGTTTGAGTTGGGAATGTTGTGTACAGAAATAAAAACTTTACTGCCATATATATTGTTGAAAGGTCTAAGACACATTCTGTTTCAATGTAAGGAATCATTTGAGTATAGGAAAATTCTAGCTGAAGCAGTTCACTACAAATTCAAACCATCCTGTACAGCAACAGAGCTAAATACTTTGCAGTACATCTAAGGTATATTCTCAACTATGTACAAATGGACTTCACTAGGAGGGCCTATTAATGATGTAATTCACTGAAGTGGTGCTTAGTGATAATAAATCAAAAATGTCCCCAACTTGATGATGTCGGACATTTATTATCATAGACCTAATTCTGTCCAATGTGGGTTGCTGCATTAATGTTTTTATTTTGCTTACTTAATGAATATTTTTCCCTTTTCTGGAAATACCATTGCAATGCAAAACAATTAAGAATAAAAGTAGAAAACATATGTTCAGCCAAATTTTGGAACAGGGTCAATTTAACCCTCAGGATGCCAAAGCCATTAGGGAGCACAGGTCATAAACAGCAGCTTTCATTCCCTGTTGGAGATACAAATGTTCTGTGTGACAAACTTGTTCTCCACCAAAGTTACATAATTATATATGTGAACTACTGCAATGGAAGGAAAAGATGAAGAATTCTAAATTTCTTTTCACAGTGGAAAAAAAAAAAAGAGAGAGAAGAATAAGGTCAGTTTAACTACACTCTATAGACCATGCTTTCCCCCACTCATACAAACATCCATTATGTAGAAATTTTAAGTTAATTTTTTGCATTTACAAGTCACAGAGGACATAGTCAAATACTATGCACATACATGATGTTTTATTCTTTCACACTCTTCAGCCACATATTCTAATGCAAATAAAGGATTTTTCCTACCACTTAGGAATGGTGCCCAAAAGCAGGAGGCAGCCTTAGCTGAGTTTCACAAGTGGTGGAGTGTCATCAGCAAAAATTACATGGAGATGCGCTGATGTTCCTCATGCTTTAATTCAGTAACTTCTGGCACACTTCTTGCCCCACTCATCCCAATTCCCTCCAAAAATCTCTCTTCCAATTATTTCCTAGTGATGCATTCTGCTTTATGTATAGCATCACCCTTCACTTCACCTTTCCTACTTCCAACACACTCAAACACAGAGGTGGAAGTATGTTTCTCTGTCATTTCTGGATCCAAGAAGACTCCAGTATCAGTAGTAGTACACTGATGCAATTTGTGTCTGAAATTTTATTTGCTTTCTGCTGTAAATTTGCTTTGTATTTTTGGCACAATTAATCTGCAATGCAGATGAACTACATCTGGATAAAAGAGAGTTGATTAACCACATGTATTATTTTTTAAGATATGTTATTACAAGTCTGTATTTTTTTTCTTCTTTATACTCAGTTCTTCAGCCATCAGTATTTGGTTTATGAGTATTTTGGGCTGCCCATTATGCAATAAATGCTCTAACCATTATTGCTGAGTCAGATACTTACAAATTCTTTGGTTTGGCACAGCATACACAATAAATACTTTTTTTTCCTCACTGTATTGTAAGGTCATATTTATTCTGCTATATGCTTTAAGTCATTCTAATTACTCTTTGCCAAGATGGCTAGTAAGGACATATGACCTGGACTGCCTTTTTCCCATGTAGATTGGTATTTCAAAGATTAATCTTACTTCATATGTTTTGGTCCATGCATTTAGACTCTGAGTTTTGTGAAATTTCCATGCAACTATCCTCCTGATTTATCCTTAGAATTAGCCTAAATGTCTTTGTTAAATAAAACTTAGATAAGGCAAATATCTTTTTTCATCCATCTGCCAGTTTTCTATGTGTTCTGATTAAAAATAAGCAACAAAATATAGCAAGACTTTGTGAGGAAGATAAATAGTGACATACATCTGCAAAACATTCTGTGACCTGAGAGAGAGCTTATTCAGGATGGCAGTGCACATCTGCTGTGTTCATTTTAATGTGCGTAAAGGAAGTTAGGATGACATACGGCTATGGATACTGATGTATATGGATGCTACATGACTTGGCCTTGTTAAGGTGTTAAGTCTTCCCAGTATTAATGCCTGATTTAACCTGATTTAAGTTAGGGTTGCATGAAGAAAACGAGGATTCAGCAATACTTTCAGACCAGGAGTCTTGTAAGCTAATATCATGAAGAAATAAAGGGCAGACGTATTCCAGCCTGCAGGCTGAAATAACTGTTTTAACAGTTGGGAGTTGGAAAGAACTGAGCAATTTTAGAAAGCCATAACCATTTTAGCTGGTTAAAAGGCTACAACCATATAAAAGTGCTAAGATTTTTTAATAAAATACTTATTTTCTTCAAAAATGGTAATTGATTGACGTACATTGTTATGGATCAAACGATATCCGGTGGGATGAGAAATTGAGAAAGAGAAGCCTTCAAGATTAATTTGCAGGGAGCAAGGTAGACTGTCTTAGAAAGGAAGATGGACAGACAACTGATAAGAAAGATGTCTGTCTTTTATTGTTTCAGAATAAATACAGCTTCTTACATTTTTTTTTTTTTTTTTAATTCTAATTAACAGTGCTCTATGGTAAGGAGAACATTCGATAGCTGATGGCCAATTTAATTGTTCCAGAAGAAGAAAAAAATAAATAAATAGTAGACTTGTGGTGAATCTTGGCTGATTCACTATAGACTGCATCTTGGTCCAATTATGAAATCAGGGAAAAAAAATTGCCTTGACAGATATGTGACTGAGATCATTCGCAGTCCTGAACAATCACATTTGGAAAAAAACAATGAGCCTGAGAGAAGATATCTGGTACATTTTAACGGATATAAGCTTATGTTGGGTAGGGGAAGTCTTTTTAATGACATCAATATTCTTTTCTGCTTGTTCTGAACAGCCTGGCATTAATTCACAGAAAGGCTCTCAGAAGTCTTAGAAGGTCTTAAAAGCTTTTGTCAAACAAAAAAGCTTTTTTGTGATATACAGCCATCATTTTAGTAACAACACCAGAGAGGGTCTATCACAGAAAAATGACTTACCATCATTCAGCATTTGCAAATGAAACAGGAAGAGCACAAGAATAATGTTTGAATTTTTAGACTTTTAAAAAAGAATTTTAAAGTAACTTGAGAGACATAAAATCTGTTCCCAACTCAAAATGTTGATTTCTAAAACTGCATAAAAGCTGCTTCACTTGAGGAGATAGATGACAATACAAGAATATTAATAAAGCTTTAATTGTTGAGACCTAATTTGATTCTTTCTCAGTAGTTCAAACTTGAAAGCAAACAGTTCAGCAAATACACTAGGAAACTTTTTGTTTGTTTGTTTGTTTCTATTCAAAGTGTTGTGCCAATAAGTGGGTAACTTCTTCAGAGGAGCAGTGAATTCTGAGTAATGTTAGTGGAAAGCAGATGAAAATCAACTTCATTTTTTCAGCTTTTGAAATTACTTAAATCAATAAACACTTAATCAAGATCAACATGAAAACTGAGGCAGTGAGACTAGCAATAGCAAGTATACACCATTAAGAGCAGCAAAGACTGATCTGCAAGTTAAATAAATCATTGTGATCCTACTTTTGCTGTAGACTGGAGTATGGGGGCCGAGGAAATACTTTGTTGGTTATTGGCCCTGTCTTGTGGAGGTGGAGCTCAGTGAAGGATGGGCTACTCCTACCAAAATCAGAGGAGGTAGCTCCGTGTAACTCAGCTGTCCTGCAGCCCTGCAGCATCAGGTCAGGAAAGTGGGATGATGTTTGTTTCCATTCCTGAAGGCAGCTGAAATCTACTCCGTTTTATAGAAAGTTTTATAGTTCTGTTGTGGCATTACTGTTGTGGAAGTACCAAGCTACTGTAATCATCCCCTTGCTCTGTATGGGTAGAATTCACAGAATCAAAACAGATGAACAGATTAAAAAAAAGAAAAAAAAAGAAAAAAAAAAGAAAAAAAAAAAAAAAGACTTTCAAGCAAGTAACTACTGTTGATTTTAAAATCTAATGCTCATCAAAAGTGAGCAAGTGTTCTTGGCATACAAGGTCAGGAAGAACAAATGGAGTGGTTATTCAACTGCTTTCAAAACTGTCTTTTAAGTTTTAGACTCTGCAAACAACAGAGTGTTTTGCTGAGTGACAGACATATAAGGAAACAAGGAAACATTGTTCACTAACAAAATGAAGCACTGTAGATGATTTCAAATGCTATATTGATTTACCCTAACTTGAAAATTTGGCACAAGATAAATAATTTCTTTATTATATTCTGGAAAAAAAAAAATAATAAAAAAATAAAAAAAGTGAACAAACCTGTGAAAATGTATGGCAAGATGTTGAAAAGAAGTGCCATCATTTACTGTCACTAGTAACCCAAAAATCCACCAATAAAACCCAAATGTGAACCTGGCATGCAGCAGGGAAAACACAAATCGATTAGCAAGGTAGAGAGAGAAGGAAAGAAGCAAATATTATTATCATATTTGCAAGCTACTCTTGTCTATTCATCCATATGCTATTTATATTGCTCTACTGTAAAAAGAAACAAGCAAACAAACAAAAAACCTTTTTATTCTTCATATATGTATTTTATAAGGAATAAATACCTAACATATCATGTATATATTGTACAGATTTTGCCTTTAAAAATCCAGTTGCCCTTCATATTCCATTTCCAAGCTTCTCTTTAATTCACCAAGTTACAACTCCTTACCTTTTAAGAACTGAAAATGTACTTAACACTTTTGCTATAACTGTCTGAAAGATAACTGTATGGGCATCAGCATCAGTACGCTATTAAATGCCATCAGTATGCCATTACATTTAGCCAAGACCACCTATGCCAGAGCTGAGGTTCACATAACTGGAGAATGTTATACAACAGTCTGATTTTGTGTATCAGTTTTCTGCAAGGACTGTGGAAGAAATCTGTGAAGCAAAGAACCAGCAGAATAATTCTGCAAGCACAAGGTGTTCTTTACACCTGCTGCCATGCCTCAAATTCTACTCAATCTAAAATTGAGTAGAATCTACTAAATCCTAACAAATAAATGCATTTAGTTATTCTTGAAAAATATGTTTCCCTGAATAACATTTTCCAGCGAATGTCTCTTTCAATCCTTAGAAAGCTCATTTAAATATGCCTCAAAGGCACAAAAGATAAGGTGTTTTTTTAATGTTTTTAAATTCTCTAGGCTAGAGATTCTTGTATGAATGTTACTCTTCTGGCACAGGATTTCAAGGCTTCAAATTGCCACTGAAGGTGTAGAAAAAGCCTATTGAGTTCACCAGATTCCCTAGGTCTGGACTACAGATATTCTTTAATTCATAGCCCTCACCATTATTATCCATCCTCTAATTGCTTGTTTTCTTTCCCTCCCAAATAGGAAGGCTATGTTCAGTCAATCTATTTCTAGCATATACCATTAAAGCACCATTCAATGCATCTTCCGACTTGTGAATTTTTCTCTACAGGTAAGAAGACTCATGATTACATTTATTCTGTTTTATAAGGAATAATCTGCCTTTTGCGTAGTTTTTACTGTGCATGCCCCAAAGCCTTCTAATCATACCGTTCTCAGATAGATTCAGCATCTGAATAGTTACACAGCAGGTTTGAAAGCTCACACTCCAAAGTTGTAAAGAAACCCTGAAAATACACTTATATTCACTTAGGCAGCCTGGAGTCTAGAGAAGGCATTAATTACAATTTTAATTCTCTTTAGGCATGTCATTTTAAAAAATCCCTGCTTTAATCATTTCATTGTTACATTTCCACTCATAAGTTACAACTTTCTGGCTTTGAAGAGATAAAGACCAACACTGAAGGTTTTGTATGTATCCAGCAGTGATGGAGATGAATCAGTATTACAACACCCTAGCCTCTTTTAACATCGAACAGAAATGTATCTGTTTGATGATTCATGTTTTAAATGAATCAAATCAGTGTACCTAGACATTTGTATAAAAATGTTAGCATTAAAACAAATTGTGGTAATAATAAGCAAAGCTTAAAAACTCAAGTGTTACAAAAGAGGACTAGCTGTTTGGTTGAGATTTTATAACGAGAGCTCATATTTCCAGACTCTGCTTCAATAATTATTTTAATTGTGTTAGAATTCATCTTTCATTTCCTTTCCCCATGAGGGGGCAATCATGCTTAGCTAACCCGACAGCCTTCTATGATGAGGCGACCAGCTTAGTGGATGGCTTTATGACACTGTCCACCAATAACACCCTCACAGAAAAGCTGATGAAGTACAGACTAGGTAATTGGACAGTGAGATGGACTGAAAACTGCCTGAACTACCAGGCTCAGAGGGTTGTGATCAGCAGCATGAAGTCCAGCTGGAGGCCAGTCACTGGAGTTGCACCCCAGGGGCTGATACTGCCTCTAGTATTGTTTAACCCCATCACGAATGACCTGGATGATGGGACAGACTGCACACTTGGCAAGTGTGCAGACAGTACTAAAATGGGAGGAGTGGCTGATACACCACATTGTTGTGCTGCCATCTGGAGGGACCTCAACTGGCTGGAGAAATGGGCAGTTTGATTATTTCAAACTGAACATATAAAATGCAACCACATTAAAAAACAGAAAAAAAAAAAAAAAAGAAAAAAAGAAAATACAGATTTGAAAATGTGGCTTTCTTTACAGATTCTGGAAGCCAACATACCCTATAATTTACATTTTGATAACTGCAAGGGAAAGAAAAAAAATGATGCCAGAATGGACTCCCATATTTCAGTGCTGAATCAGGCAGCTGTCCTAAAAACATCAAACTTGTTTTAAAGACTTAAAGTCATCTCTGCACATCCTTGTGTTGTTAATGCATAATAAGATTCTTCACTAAAATCAGCAACTACAGTGCAAATATGCCAAAAAAAAAAAAAAAAAAAAAAAAAAAAGGCTTTCAGGGCATGCCTTTTTGACTACAAATGACTGAAACTTATTTACTTTATATTCATACAGTATAATAAAGTACAATATAAATATAAAAAATGTAATGCTAAACACATGAAACAACTATATTTATTGGTAGCAGAGCAATTCAGTATAATGATCATAATTGGTCTCTTGGAGTACTGCTTTTTTTAAAAAATGCAGCATTGATGACTGCATGAGAATATATAGAAATAAATTTCCCTGAGGTGTATCATTACACATCACAGATGTATACCTAAATCACTTATGGAAATTTCTCTAGGGTTGTGAGAGATTTTTTTATTGTCTTGGAAGAAGAACACACATCTAGGGAAGGACTTGGGGGCTCACTTGTACTATCTGACCTTTTTATTAAGGGAAGAGAATACGTTTACAGTGAAAGCATTGTAAATTTTATAATTTAAAGCAAATAACACCACCAACTCTTTTAACAGGAAACAAAGTGTTCTGGTGAGAATATAGCATACACAGTTCTGGTACGTGACTGTATGGACAAAAACAACAAAAGCCATTAACTACTTACACAAAGCTAGAAAGAGACCAGCTAGTTAACTTAACAGTATGTCACTGAAAAGCAGGTACATTTTGGTAAACCTCTTCAAAACATATAAAAACAGCCCCAGTCTCACAGCTCCCTTGTTTTCAGTTACTGAATTTATCTGATGAATTACTGAAAGCAATGGGGTCTAAATGCCAGCTACTTCATGCACATGATAGATATGATCTAGAGGACAAATATAATATATGTGATAGCATGAAATGCATTGCTAAGTTAGGGTTTTTTAGCCTGGATAAAGAAAAAAACAAAGAACAACAACAACAAAACACACTTAAACGTTATCAGAGTTCTGTAATGTGCTGCTTTTCCATAAGGGGCTCTTCCTTTGTCATTAGTAGAACTGAAGGGAAAAACACAAACAAAAAAAGACAACAAAAAAGCCACCACCAGTTATGTGTTCAACAAAACAAGTAATTGTTTCATTCTTCTGTTTATACAGGGAAAACCAAACCAAACCAAAAAAAGCCAGCAAACAGTAGTGAAGGCCAAAAGCATTTAGCAATGCTAGAAGCTTGTATGCACTAAATAACAATTCAAACCCACTATTTGCTGAAAGGAGAAAACTGCCACCAAGGTTTACAGAGAAATGACTACATGGAACAGAAACAACTATCCAAGAAATGCTTTTAAGACTTTTGGGCAAATCCTAATTCCACAGACATGACAGATTTTTTAAGGCAATGAGACTCCACAAATGTATTTCATACAGGTGCATATATGTTCAGTAATTGTCACTGCAATTGCAGGGACACATCACAGACATGCATACACAGAAGCCCTTTGTCCTCTTCCCTTCCAAACTTGAACGCTATCAGAGAATGTAAGACAAGCCATGTTTAACTTCTAGCTCTCATAGCTCTGTTATAAAGGACTTTGTTTCTAGAGGTACACCATTCATCTCCTTTTTCTCTTTGGAGTTCCCATGTCAACATTTAAAGAAGTTACTGATCTCACCAGAGATTTTCGGTCTAAGCTTTGTTCTGTAGTACTGTCTCTTTCTTCCTAATGAGAGGACCATGGCTGTCTTCTTACCTGTCAAGAGTTGCATGTAACACTTCTAAAATGAAAACAAACATACTTTAACCAGGGTCAAAATCAGCTAAGAACAGAAGGTGAGTCATTGTAAGACATAAAAATCGTGAATATAATGCTTCCTCAAGGACAAAAGAAACCCTGACAGTTACTTGAACGTATGGTGCAGAAGTAAAGCTGAGAAATACAAACAGATTATTTTTTTTTCACATTGTTCTACCACAATAAAGAACAGAATGCAGGAAAACCACACTCCCCATAAACATGATGGAACAATGAGCTCAGTAAGCCGTATTAACTGTATCTCATATTAGAATTGGAGAAATGTGAGTTCTAGTCCTAATTGTCCTACTGAATTGCTGCCTTGCTCCAGGTCTCATATTTGTCATTTTTGATACCTGCTTCTCTAACTGCAAGAACTAGTTAATTGCCTTTATGAAGTACCTTACCAATCATTAAATAAGGCAAAGATTTCGAGAGAGGTAATATTGTTTATTAGACAAAGAATTATAGCTGGAGGAAAGGCCATCCAAGTTTGTGGACACACAAACAATCCAGGTATTATGAAACATTACAAAATTTCTAAGACATTAAACACTAACAAGAACCCATCTAAAAATTAACCTAATGCTTTTGGTCAAGCAATTACTGCTACTTCTGTTCCCATTTAAGCTGTTTATACTAAGAATACAGGCTTTAAATTCATTATAGAAGTGGCTTTTTTGTACCTTCCTCCTGTCTTTCCCCACAAAAACCAAACAGCTATACAGAACAGTGATTCTTTCACAAAGAGCTGAATAAGATGAAATGTACAGATAAAAATAAATTAGGATGCAAGTAAAGTCAAAATCCACAGCAAATATACATAAGAGGACAGACGCAGGTTGGAAAGGCAAGTATAATTGTGCTCTCTCCTGATATTGGACCACTTTGTATTCTTAATATCCTTTATCTTAGGTCCATGCATATTTAAGCAAATACTTACAAAAACCCATCAAGGTAATATCAGCTATCAGGCTTTTAACATGTGCCATCTATTCCTCTCCACTGCTAACATTCAGTTTTAATGCACTTGCATCAGTCACAGGTATATATGCTTTATTCTGAGATTTATTTCCTAGAAATACTCCTCCTGTTGAACAAATGAACAGTAGCATTCCGACTTTCATAAAAGAAAAGGAATGCTAGCACATTTTCAGCAAAACAGAATCTGCAGTTCCCTGTTTGTTTGTTTGCTTTCCCAGTACAAAAACCAGAAGATACTGTTATATTCTGGTATTAAATCCAAAATTCAGATGCATTTTTCATTGAAGGAGATTATGTATCTTCCTCAATGGAATTAGAGTTTATCAACATGGCTTAAAACAAACTACAACAGTTCACACAGTTCACTACAGAGGACTGTCCTCAGTCTCCTGCTGATTTTGTTAACTGTGAAGGGAACTATTAAAAAAAAAATAGCACTATATGATTACAAAAACACAGGATTGGAAGAGATTCAAAACCAATCCTCTACTACTCCTATCCTAATGCAGGATCCAATTCTCTTTTGTTGAAATTCATCCAGGAAAGATTAAACAAAATTACTTCTCAAAAGAAAATCTGCTATGGTTCTTCACCGATGTTAACGTTAAAATGATTTTAATAGACTGCAAAACAAAAACAAACAAACAAACAAAACATCCTCACCTCCCAGATGGAAAGTAATAAGAACAAGTAGAGAATGTTACATTTTCCCCAGCTAATCAGTGATCTAGGATAAGTCAATAACAGGATGGATCAAGTAAGAAAAAGGATGAAGAATAACTGGCAAGGTAGCAGTATATTGGGGATTATGGTAGTTTAAAAACTGATAAATCAAGAATGTCATTCTATTTCAGATAAAGGCCATCTTGGCATGTAAGGCAAACGAGGTAGTCCTACCACTGCTCAGGACTGTAAGGCCACAGCTGCCACGCTTCAAAAGCCAAGTCCAAATTATGATAAAGATCACATGGACAAAGTCTAGAGACAAACAGTGAGTGGTCAAAAACCTATGAGAAATTCAGAGAAAAGGTAGAAAAACTAGTCTTCCAGCTCTATAAAAGAATATATTTCAAAATATGCAAAATCTTCTGCTAAGAGAATGCTTTTAGAAGTCAAAGTAGATAGAACTCTTAGAAATAACTTGCAGCAAAGGAGGTTTAGATTAGATGTTAATTAAAACTTTACAAGAAAACTGAAACAGACCATCTGTGAAACCATCATCAGAGTTTGTTGTTGTTGTTTTTACAAAAGGGTGATATAAGCCTCTATAAGGGACATCCAGGCCATAGGAAGAATGCCTTGGAGAACAAGATGGTTCTCAGATCCAGCTCTGAGATTTTTTTATCAACATTCCTTTATTCTTCAGATGTAAATTGTTTCTCATTTTACCACAAAAAGTATTATTTTTTGAACTGCACTTCTTTTAAAGAAGGTTTGATAAGTGTCAATATTTTGGCATGCATTTAATTCCATCTCAATCTTGCAATATACCACTTAAACACCACTTAAAAAGGTATAGTTAGAATACTCCCTTATTATTTGCTGTCTCTTTTAATCCCACTGTTGTTTTTTGTTTGTTTAGTTGGTTGGTTTTTACTTGACACAGCTGAGAGCACTGATCAGATAGCACCTTGTTTCTTACTAATAGCCAAAGATGGGTATCTGATGAACATAATGCTTTGCTTACTCAAAATGCTGCCGAGATAACACAAAGGTTGACAATATATTCACAGTTAGCTACTTAATAACCTGTAATCCATTTCTGCTTTTCTTTTATTTTGTTGACATACATATGTGAATTATTGCATTAACAGAGTATTTTATTACCACTTCAAAGAGTAAGAAATCTACTGTTTACAAGTGTTCATGGTGATATCTTCTAGTTTTAAGATAAATCTTCCAGTAGTAGCATAGAAACAACTCTTCAAAAAACTCTCAGGACACAATAAAAAAGAAAGGATGGATTTAATTCTTAACTTAGATTCCCTTTAGTTATCTTAATCCCACCCTGAACTTCCTTGGTGGATTAAAAAGGGGCAGAGAAGGGTGCATAGGTTTTTTTTAATTTTTTATAGTTTGCTGTCAAGACTAAAAAGATGATTTCATTAAAATGCAATTAGAAGTTCACAAAATTTTCTAGGCTTTAAATTTTTAATTCACTTCCTCTTTCCTCTGGGCCATTCTCAAAGTCTTTAGAATATTCCAAATTTTTTTCCACTAAGGGCCCA
Source organism: Nettapus auritus (assembly GCA_011076525.1). NCBI lineage: Eukaryota > Metazoa > Chordata > Aves > Anseriformes > Anatidae > Nettapus > Nettapus auritus. The sequence goes on along the minus strand of CM021768.1, from coordinate 84,790,054 downwards.
AACCACGTGAAATGACTCATATGAAAGGGCACACGCTAAGAGTGCAAGTTAAGTCATACTCTCTGATAGGTATACAAGGAGCTGACAATTCCTTTGGAGGTTTAATTTTATTTTCCTTGTAGGTTAGATACCATTTCTTTTCTGAAGCAGGGTAATACTTTGTATTACACTGTCTCACATGTCCCACCACAAAGCATTTTATATACATTGTGCTTGATTCATTCCATTTGAGCAGGAAGGGATTCTGTAGGAAATAGGCAGTCTGAATTCCAAATGCAATTGCACAGATATATATATATATATATATATATATATATAAGCTAATTTCGAGCACCTTCTGAGTGCTTTGCCATTATCAGATTAAAACAATTTTGTACACTAAGGTCAGAGGTATTGACAACAACTTGTGTTTTTTTTTGTTGTTGTTGTTGTGGTTTGTTTTTTTTTTTTTTTGCTTGTTTTTCCCTGCAGTCTCCTTAGATGGCCTTTGGAAAATTGGCAAGACTGTACAGAAAGCAAATAAATTTGTATACAATACCTGCAGCATAGATTTCTCATCTCAATAGCCATCTCTTTTTGATGTAAATCATGAAACATAACTGAAGGAGAGCCACAGCAGGAAAGCCCATGTGAGGAAGTAACATGGCTAGTGCCAGCCCTCAGCTGCCCATACGGAGATTAACCAAGCTGCCTTTCAGGAAGCTGCACAGCCATTATCCCATCAGGCTGTGAATTAACCAGCTTACAAAGAGTGGTAGCTGAGAGGTCTCAGCAGTTCAGTCACCTGTCATTGACTACCCTTTCCTCAATTACATGTTCTTTGTATCTTCTTATAACCTAATTTCTATACCCTTTCTATTATCAGGTTCCTGCTGTATTACCATGGCTAGACAACAGTTGACTGGACCTTTTTCAAACTGTTATGTGTATAATATCATCCTAAGGGAAATCCTCACCACAACATTTTCATACTGTTGCTCTTTAACTAGGACTCTAATAACACAGTTTAATTATATATTGTTTGACATCCACATTGTGTCCTATTATTTATTTGCAAAGTGATTCTCCCCTTCACTATGAAATGACAGTCACAATCTATGTCAGCATGTATTATTCGGTTGCATACAATGTATCTGTTCTTATTTTGTCATACCAAACACATACCTCTCGATCAGTCCTACTTTTCTCGATTGTGGCTGTACTGCTAATGGAACATGTTGAAGTATCCACAACAATGAAGCACTGGGATAGTTGTCAAATATCTGAGTTCTGGAAGATGTTTGTTGTGAAGCCATCCAATAAGAGGGGTGAAAAAAAGAGTGCTATAGATAAAGCTCATTATAACATCTCTGAGGACATAAGAAAACTGAAAAACATCCCATGTTATTTGGACAGAAGTTTGTGTTTATGCAATCTTAATTACTTAAGTTGTGACTGAACTCTGGGCACTGTACTTTAAGACATTAATTGATTTTCTAGCCTTTCCAAAGGACAAATGTAGTAAGGACAGAGCTAATGTCATTAACCCTGTCTAAAATGTCTTCTTATTGTATTCTGTTTCATTAAATGGTGAAATTGTCTTTAAAGTGGTAAAATGAAAGCTGAATTATAAGGGCAATTAATTAAAAATATCTGTTCTTACTGTAAGTTTAATTATATCTGACACTGATACAATTAATTTTTAAAATTGATAAGTATATTTGTTTTATTTTCCTCTGTTGCACATTACCCTGTCACTTAACAGAGATTAAGCATGCTTTTATTAAGTACGTGAAGATCCGAATTCTGCAGTACTAAGCAATTTACAGACTGTTAGGAAAAACTTCAGTCATTTTGCCTTTGAGTTTCTAGAATATGATGATAATACAAAACCAATTGCAGTGTCTTCATTGACAAATATCATGCTAGTGCATCACTGGGATGAGTAATGAAGTGTCTAGTTCATCTTCCACAGCATATAACTCACTGATTCTTCTCCTTTGGATAGCAGCTGATCCTATCCAATATCTACCTCTAAAGAAAAGACCACATTTAAGATTCAAAGTCCTACTCTCTCTTTAAAGAGAGCTTCTTTCAAGTGAGAAACAGCAGACCTTGCAGTTTTCCTAGCCTCAATTGCATCCTAGCTTGCAAAGATAAACAAATTTATGGATCCTCTCCTCTTTTAATAGGGAAAAACGATTGAATTTCTCAGCTGATCTATTCATTTCTCTACACCCTTTCTTTCCTCATGAAAATGAACTTTATGACAGCAACATTTTTCTATTCTATAAGAAAGAGTAACAGAAGCTGTGGTATTTCTTAACAAAGATTTCCAAGTGGTTGCTGCCTTTTGAATTGATGCATAACCTTGTACTATATCCTGAGTGCCTACAATTCTCAATATATAGATACAAGAAAAGTACACCTACTTTTCTAACCACATAAACTGCTTTAAAAGTACAAAAATCTTCAATATGATGAAATTCTAATATGAATTATATTATTAATAAGACAGACTTTTTTCACTTTTTTCCTTTGTACCTAAAGTTTGTGTTAAAGGAATGTTGCAACTCAGGGTTGCTGAACATATAGAGTATTATTAATATATACAATATCACAAAGATGTCTTTAGAAATTTGAGGTGGCCATTAAACTACTCAACCTTAAAAAGAATGTGAATCATGAAGAGAAAAAAGCCACAAAAATGTAATGTTTTTAATTTCCATGCTTAGCAGCCTTTTTCCAGCATAGCTCTCAACATCTCGCAGTGCACTATGCACTACAGCAAGCATGAGTCCACAGAGAATTCTTTCTAAGTATTGTGGCTGTTACTTTAATCCCCAGTCTCTCTTTATTAGAGCTAATCATCTCAACATATGTGTTAAAGAGAGCTATACAGGTAGCACTAGAAATCAATTGCCACCCAAACCTCTCATGCTTATTTCAGTAGCCATATCTTCAACAAAACATGGGTTAACGTATTGTAAATCTTCAGTTTTCCCCTTTGATTCAACATGGGCCAAATGCTTTATTCCCCTATTCCACAATACAGTCATTAATTCATCTATTTATATTGTCATTATCAATTTGATATGTGACTACACAGCAAGGCAGCTTTTAAGCAAGTCAGCTGTACATGAAGCCCATAATAAATCTTAATTTTAGGGTGTATATTCCCAGAAGACTCTTCTCCCTCTATTATAGAAAAAAAGAGGCTTCTCAAAAATAGGTGCAAGAAAATATTAAAAGTGCATGCATATCCAGTCAGACATGCCCACACACAAGAGAAAGGAATAGTGTACAATCTACTCAGTGCAACACAGAAATGTAAATTATGATTGTCAAAATTAAATTTGGAAAATAACATATTTCAGCTCTTAATTGCAGTCTGATTCCTTTGGCTGCTAATGATAAGAGTGCATGGTAAGTATTCCCTAACAGAAGCACAGACTCAGTAGCACATTTCTGGAGTTTGCTACCGATACCCACCTGTGACAGAACCAATCAATAGGGTGAGAGAGAGTGAAGAACACTGCTAAGAAGAAACACTACACCTTGTCATATCAGGATTTCTACCATTTATAAAAGATTTGATTCTGATAAAATATGTGTTGTAGAAATAATTTGTTCCACTCACAGGAGGCTGTAGGCAGCTGCTGGCAGTTTTTGCCTTTGGCCAAACTGAAGGGTGTCTCCACTCCACTAAGATTTGGCACTATGATCTGCAGACACCAGCACCAGTCTCCCTTTTGGTTCAGCAGTATTTTACTTTATATATATATTTTTTGATGAATAGGAAACCATTATTATTTTAAATGAAAATCCAAGGCAAGTTTTGCAGTGCTTGTAATAACTCACAAGAATAAAAAAATATTCTGTTTCAGCTACTCTGAATCTCTCAGGCTCTCTGAAAAGGATATCTTAAATCCATCTTTCACAGAAAAATCATTCCCATACAACATATCACACAAAAATCCTTTAGGGTGCATAATGACAGTCAGTCTGCTTAAGGATCCCCCTAAGGGTAATTTATTTTTCCTTTCCTCTCATAAACAATAGTAACATTAATAATAATCAGAGCTGAACAGTGAAAAGTTTTAAATATGGCCATATATTATACATAATTGCAGCAGTGGTACTATGCACTATTAAATATTTGCCTGCAGATGGCTGCATTTCAATAGACAAAAAACATACTGCATAAAACTAAATTCTGTCCTTCAATGTGTATTTCTGATTTCTAAAACAGTAAAAGAAACTAATAAATCAATGCAATCATTCTACTTTTACAGCAGCAGATAATTTGTTTCCCTGTATGTAAATCAGTATCAGAAGTGGCCTGGAATGTTTTTTTTTTTTTTTTTTTTTTTTTTTTAATGAAAGAAAGTAAGAACTCAAAGCATTACTATTATTCAGAGCCAAAGTTTTTAAAACTTCTCATACTTTCAGTTTTGACTGAGTAGGAGGGCCACCACTGTTTGCAAGGCATTCTTCTTACTATTAAAAAGGTAGGGCAAATTTAGAGCACAGATTCTGATATCCTTCTGCTAAGCCACATGCTTAAAGCTTTTTAAGATGAGTATATCAATATTAAAAATGGATTAACTTTTCAATTATGGCCTGTCCTTGAAATTTCATTTTGCTTTCTACTTAATATAGTTACTTCAGCATAAGTACAAGAAAGTCAAAATGCCTCTAATTCTAAACTCTGTAGCTATAAAGTCAGCAAGAGTTTTTTAATGAATTTTTAAAGTGTTACTTTTAAGCCCCCATTCTATTCCCACTAAACTAAATGAAGAATTTGTATTCATTTTGAGGGATTCCAAACAGAACCTAGTATTTTCTTGCACTTGTCTCACATAGCACTTTTTGTATTTGGTATTTCAATCTGCTTTACTAATGACTAAGGGCAGACTTAGAAAGCTGGAAACACAATACACAAACAGTAATGATATGTCAGACACTGACTGGGCAAAATGTCTGTTTTCCTTTTAGACTTCTTCTGTAGTTCACAACTGTGTACTTCATGTGTATTTTTCAGAAGCCTCCCAGGCTGTCAGGGGCATTACAGGTATCAGGATATATCTGGATTAATTTCTGGCCAGCCCATAGAATTCCTGGATGGTTATGGGCAAGTCTTGTAGGAACCAACTTTTTTCTTGAAGTAAGTCAAGCTCCCAACTGAGGCTAACATAGTTCCACTGATACAACACAAGAAACCAAAACCAACCAAAAAAAAAAACAACCAACCAACCAACCAAACAAACAAACAACAAAAAAATAAAATAATAATAAATAAAAAAAACAAACCAACAACAACAAAAACAACAAAACAGGTCAGATTTTAAATCTTTATATTTCAGTCATCTTGGATACTGCGTGCTTACTAGGAACATTAGTGCTTTAGGGGTGGAAACTTTGCAGTACCTCAGTGCCACACAAACAGTGCAATGGGTCCCTCAGCATGAATCCAATACTGATTTCTAGACATTAGTGGACATACCAAACCACATGCTCTTAAAAGAATGCTCTAGAGTTTGTAAAGTGAAAGTGCTTTCCAACTGAAAGGGACAGTACATTATAGATCTTTATCTGTCAAGAAGCTAATCTTTTTGCCTTGTGCAAGCCAGATGATCACATACCCTTACTTTCAAATGAAGCCCAATTTATGTACATTTAAAAAGCTCAAACGCTTCTATTAATGACAAATACTGAGAAACAAAGTGTTAGCTAGGTTATAAATTTCACCTCATTTATTTGTAAGTACTCTCAAGCAAAATGATTTAACACATAATAAAATTAGCTTGCATGGTACAACCCTTTGCATCAGCCCATTATAAGCAAATACTATACAGAACATCCTTCCTTTTTTCAGAAGACAATCCTGCATCCCTGCACAGGACACAACACTGATAAAAGGCTACGCATATATTATTGAAGAGCTTCAATTTCCTTCATCCCTGATGAGGGCCAGAACTAAGGGTCAGAAATCCTATTTCTATAAAGAAAAAGAGAGTTACAGTGTAGCTAAAGCATAAGGGGCTGCTTATTATTGTTTCATTAATCCAGACTTGGAACACAGCAACTAATAAACGTATTGACTTTTTTAGAGTGTATACATCAAACATTTATACTTGATAGTGTCTTAGAAAATGGAACAAATAAACTATATGAAGTAATTAATGCCAGCCAGGATATTCAAGCCATTAATTTTAAAATCAAAAGCAGTGTTTTCAATATAAAAGAGAAATTTCCAGGGTTATTCTGACTACACGAATTCCTCCAGCTCCTGTTAGAAATACCTCCCTTTGGAAAGAGATTTGTTTAAATGTTGCTTAATACTGCAATGAATGTTCCCTTTTGGCTTTAATATGTAGTCCTGACTGTTAATTGCCTTTATCATTAAAAATGTACATTCTGTTTCAGATTTAGATTTTGGGCCATCCCGTTTGGCCATCAATAGCATTATGCTTTTGCCTGCTAGACTGAAGTATCCCATCATCAAATTTCTATTGCCATGTTGTAGCCTAGTCACCCTAGTGCTCTCCTTCTGATGAATTGCCTCAACCTACCTCTCCAGGTATGTTTCAAGATGGATGCAAGTTTCTTGTATTTGTGGTTCCTCTTTCAAATTCATCTAGCTATTTTCCCATACCCATCTCATGTTGTGAAACTAGTTATGGACCTTGCACCCCAGCTGCAACAGCGTGAAAAAAACAATACAATGGTAACACAGCTTTTCTCCTTGAGGCTGGGTCTGCTTATACAAACGCTACATTAGCCATCAATGTAACATTGAGCTAATTACTGGGACAGTCTCCACCTGCTGAGATCTTATTATTTTACTGACTGAAGCACGTTGCTGCTGCATGAAACTGGCCAGCCACTGAACCTGGCCCACCAGACATGTACTCACAAGCAGCACTTCAGCTTGGTCGTGATCGAAGCCAAGGTGCGACAGTGCCAAAGAGGCATTCTGGTTGGAAACGAAGCCTGGGCCTGCGAGCCTCAAGCAGATAGTCTCTTCCATTCTAACAAAATAATGAGGTTTTAAATGGCATTAGGATTTACAGCCGTCTGGTGTGGATAGCAAGAGCTAGCAGTTGAGTTAATCTGACAGCTCTAATTCTTCTCCGTAACGATAGCGCCTAGCATAAAAAAAATTAAATCGATAAATCATTTTTAGCACTGTACTCTTGGAGGGTTGAGGCCCACCTGTATTCAGTGGCGAGCTAAAAAGAAGGGTCCCAAAAGGGGGCACAGTGGGGCTGGTGGGGCTTCAGCCACACCGCACCGCAGGCTGGGGATGTTTCGGCGGGCACATCACGCTTCGGGCAGTGGGGTTAGGTTGCTGGGGGTCCCCGGCAAACGCTGCCCAAAGAGCCGGGACTAAAAACTACCAGGACCCGCGGAGCAGCCGCCTCGTGTTCGTTGTCCCCCGTTTATCCACCGAGAGCCACCCGCTCCCCTCAGCGCCACCACCGCCACCCCTCAGGGCCACCACCACGACCACCACCGCTCCCCGGTGTGGCGGCGGCGGGGCTCCCCGCCCGTCCGAGGCGGGGCTGCGGGGAGCGGCAGGGCCCGGCGCCACTGGCGAGCTCGGCTCGGGGCCGCCGCCTCCCGAGGGCGGGCCGCCGGTGACAGCTGGGGAGGGAGCCCGGGGTGGGGACCGGAGCCGGCATCCGAGGTGCAGCCGCCGCTCGCTCCGGCGGCTCCTCCCGCAGCGCTGCGGTTCCAGGAGGGTCCCTGAGGGGGCGAAGAGGGGACAAGGGGGCTCCGAGAGCCGGCGGGGCGCTGCCGCCGTTGCCGGCTGCGGCGTGGGTGAGTAGCGGCGGCGGGAGGGATGAGCGGGGGAGGCAGGCAGGATGCTGCCGTGCTAGGAGACTTTGACCGTGTGAGGGGATAAAAGTGCCAGCCCGCGGCTGGGCGAGGCCGTGCCCGGTCTCCGCTCGCCCTTCGGTGCGGCTGAACCGGGCAGGGCGGCCGGTCCTCGGCGGGGCTGGGCGCCGCCTGTCCCGTGGCGGCGAGCTGGGGCGCGGCTGCTGCGGGAAGGGAGAGCCCCGAAGCCGCCCCGGAGCCCCCCGAGAGGTCGTCCCCGTGTCCCTACCCATGTCCGTGCACCCCCGGGCCGGGAGGGACGCACAGCGGTGCCCGGCGCCCCGCCGCCCTCCTGCCCGCCCTACCTGGGGCCCATCCCGGCTGCTGTCAGCCCAGCCCTGCTCCCTGGGGATCCCAGGAGCAAATCCCAGGCCTGCCCTCGGAAGACTCGCAAGATGAGGCCTTTATTTGATTTGATTTTTTCCGTGAGGGGTGCTGGCAGGCTGTTATTTACATAATATCCCTTGTTAAGTGTGACCTCTTATCTAATTGGAGGCTTCCTTGCCATTTTCTATGGCAACACCACAGAACAGATTGCTCCGGGGGGGCTGGATGGGAGGAATATCGGGATGCTGGGTGATTTTGGTTTGTCAGCTGCCGTTAGGACTGGTTTGTCATGGGAAATAGCTGAGGTTTGGGGGAAAGTTCCTCATCTCAGCCCTCAAGGCAGCTGGTAGGCCCCTGGGTCACTGCAGATCTGCCGGATCTCTATTTAAAGAGAGGATGGAGCAGGCTCAGCTTTAACAAGCAATTAGGAACAATTTTTGTTAGGTTTTTACAGATCAGAAGTCATATATTACTAGCCTGACTAATGCCTTAAATGTGCCATGCTGCCCATAATAAACAACAAATTCTAAGGAATGATGTTAATTTAAACACATTTAATATTATATATAGTTTTTGAGTTCATAGAATTATTAGAAGGAAATCCTAGCCAATTTCATAAAGAGGAAGAAAATGAGTCCCATTTCATTTCCAAATTCCTTTTTCTCCCTAAGATCCCTGCCATATACTTAGGACCTACCATGTATACACAGTAATGTCTTTTCTTCCTTGGTTGGTTTCACTGACAGTAAGCACGATGTGCGTATGCATTTATGCAGGAACGGGATTCTGTAATGCTTATTAGGGTCTTACGTGTTTTATCTCTGTGAGATGCCTGTTCCCGTTTCAGGTTTTATATAGCTAGGGGTGAATACGCTTTGTGTGGGTTTTCTAAAGCCTGCTTAAAATAAATGTTTTCCGATTGTAAGAGACACTAATTCATGGTGCATTTAGGCAGGAAGGTTTTATGAAGAGTTTTAAATTCTGCTTAATTATTGTTTGAGACAGTGCTTTTGTTCTGCATTGAAAATATGCATGCTTACTATTAATAATGCTAAAATTAGTTACTGTAATAGAGGAGCTGTGGCATTCTCTAGGGTTTATAAATTTGCTTTCAATTTCTGTTCCCTGTTGTTTATATTTCTCAGTCCATTGGGATGACTTTGTTTCTTGCACCTGAGGTAGAGCAGCGTCTTTCTGGGGTTTGGGTGCTTGTTTTGGATGGGTGGAGTTATTGGGGATGTTAATGTGAAGTCAATTCATATGCTGGAGTTTTATACAGGAGGGCCAAGAATGTAGCACCTGCTAGAAGAGGTAGTTCTGCTTATGGATGGAGAGAGCAGGTGTTTGGAGTGGTGCCCCACAGGTTTGAGAAGGAGGCCACCCCCTGGGGCTTCAGCCTGAGACGCTGAGGTACTAGTACTGTGGAAGTTCATTGGTGTAGAGATTTGTGGAGATCATTTTTAAGTTCTCCTGCATGAACATAAAGCATTTTTCCCCTTCTTTTTTGAAATGCTTTGAATGATGTTCATTCTTCACTTAAATGTATGTTCCCTGAGCATCTTAGACAGTTGTTATGGGAACATAAGAGTTGGAAATATCCTTAAGAGGCCATGGTTTGAACCAGAGCTAAAAATGAGGCTTGAATTGGAAGAGATGTGCTTTCTTAAAAAGTTAATCTCCACTACACAGTGATAGACCTGAGATTTATCATCATGCTTTTTCTCTTAGAGGTCCATCTCATTAAGGTCACAATTTGTTTTCATTACTATTTTTGTGTCTCTGCTAATGTCCATTCCAGTTTACCTCCAGCACTATCTTTCTTGCAGTTTACCCCAGCTGTGCTGTCAATTTCTGCTTTTAAATATAATTTCTCAGCATTTAAATGTTAACAGTTATTTTCATGTATAGTTTTTTCTTTCTGTTGAATATTTTGATTAGAATGTGATAGAAAAATAGGGGATATAGAAGTAGCAAGTATGTTGAGGTAATAAATGGGCCACATTTCTGGACAGTGTAAGGCCAGCTGGTATAAATATGTGTCAGGAACAGCACACAATGCAGTCGGTGTGGTTGGATTGCCTCTGTCGAGAAGCAAGGCTGCATGCTGCCACCCTCCAAAAGGATATATGGATGTGTACCGCTGATTACTGCGGGGCTACCGATCAGTCTCAATTTATCTATTCATATATTAACTTTGGACTACAATTGTTCTGCCATCCAGGAAACAAAAACCATTACATTCTTCCTTGTGTTCTCATCTGTAATCCTCCTGATTCATTTTTTTTCTCTCAACTTTCATTAACTCCATTCTGCTTCATTTAGAGGAGACAATATGCAGTCTTAATTGCAGCTTTGTGCACTGATACACAGAAACACACTCCAACTCTTTGTTTTTAATTTAAAAATACAAAGTTGCATATTTAGAACAGTTGCTGATTTATGGTAGTTATTGCAATGTTATTCTGCATAATTCAGGAAAACCAATTTCATAGTCATTGTTTTATAGGTTATTCAGATGTTATGATAAAATATCCTGGACAATTCATGGTCTAAAAAAAGTGCTTATTTTTCTCCCCATCTTGGGAAGGCTTCCTCATATATATGAACTTTTTTACCAATTTCTTTTTAACTTTTGCTAAGGCTTTTTTAAAATATAAAGTGTTACTATCCCTAACTTCAGTAATAGGTAGCCTTCAGTATTGCAATAAAAATGGTACAGATTCATTCTCAACAGTGCAAAATGGAACTGTAATAGTTTAAATTATTTTTTATCTCTCTCTCTCTCTCTTTTTTTTTTTTTTTTTTTTTTTTTTTTTTTTTTCCAGTGGTAAATCATAGAACATGTTTTCTCATATGGAATGCTTTAGTGAGCTGTTCTTTATGATCTTTAAAGCTTTAAGTTGGTTGATTCCTTACTTGTTGTATTCCCTCTCTTCTCTCCATTCATCTCATAGGAATGGCAGCATAAGAGAAACTAATTCAATGTGCTGTGATAGATGAGTTTTCCCCCTTTTTCCCTCAACCCAATTCCAGGCTCAAAGACTTGGCATCTTTCCACAGTTTTTCATGAATTTCATTCATTTTTTACCATATGTACTTTCAAACAAATGCATAAATGCAAACGAAGAGCCAAATGTATCTGGGAATCTCCCACCTACAGCTGTTCTTATAAATTAGATGAGGAGTGGAAAAGGTGCTTGATGTAATGAGAAACAGTGTGAAAGGTTGCATTTCCTGTTTTGGTTTCCTGTTTTGGTTTTGATGTGTTTTAGGCACAAAAATTTGGAATCAGAAAGTATCTTGTTAACTCTTCACAATGGGAAATTATATGTCAATATCAAAGCGCAACATACAGAGTGACTGGCCATTTCGAATATATCTTTTTATCTTCTGGTTTTATGGCAGATGTGTCTTAAATACTCTATATAAAAACATAAAATATAAATATATATATTATATATAAATATAATATAAATATATATAATATAATATAATATAATATATAAAAATATAAATATGTATATAATATAATATATATATATTATATATATAATATAAAAACACAGCTATTTTATTCCTTTGCTAGTAACATGGTGAAAAATCTAATTAACTGACAAGTTTCTAGAGGTGAAAGTTTGAAAGATAAGCAAAAACGACATTTAGAAACAGTAAATAGGCTTTTTTATATTGGCTATGTCTTCCATGAAAAGCAGTTTCCATTAGTTTGTTGTTTGTTGTGCCTTTTTTTTAATTTTTTTTATTTTTTTGCTTTGATATTAATAGATGGTTGATGAACATCATATTACTTTGATGATGATTACTTTGATGTAAATATTATTTGCTTTGTTTCTTGTAGGTTTTTAAAAAATACATATATTTAGACTGTGAGCTCACATTGTGTAATCAGTATAAAATTAAGAGGGATGCTATTTCTGCTATCAGCTCAGTGTGTATTTGTTCATGCTTTCTTGTTCCTTACTAAACCATATCCCTAAATCCCTACTGAACATAGCCATAACCATAGAAGGATCAAGATGTCTCTTGTAACTCTTGTCATTATTCTTTGACGTTTTGTGCTGTTTTCTTCTCATTTTCAGTCCACCCTAAAAGTATTTTGTCTGTTCTCTAGCACTCTAGAAAGTAAGGAATATTGGAACTGTATCAGAAAGTATGTTTTCCATGTTTCTCAGTTTCATTTTGACTAAACTTTCATCCTCTTGGATAGCTGAAAGTTGTCGTCCTTTTCAGTTGTCTTTGATAAGACATTTGTATGGAACAGTTTTAGTCACTTTTGTGATAGCTCTTACCTTTTCATTCATTACGGAAGTGTCGTTAGTGCCCCACTGCTGTTTTTTCACAGTTTCACTTTTGATTTAGCACTGATGTTAAGCATGTGCTGCAGAAGAAATGCATGGCTCCCTGGCAATAACTTCAGCAAATGGCATACCTTTAGTTAAGGTAAGCATGGTTGTCAGCCTTCATTTTGGACATTGCTTATCTGCTTGCTTTGACTTCACTATGAAGGTGCTTATTTTCTCCTCTTGAGTATAGTGTGTTCAAGTTTATCTTAAACGAAATAGATAACACAAGGATTAAAGTGAGCCAAGTGGCATGTTAGTGTAATCGAAACTGAAATATAATAATAATTATTATTAGTTGGTGAGAATAAAACTGTGCAGAGCAATCTCCCTTGGCTTCTTCCAAAATTGCCTTATTTCTCTTCTTTAATAACCAGAATGAGGAACATTTTATCTATCCAAAACAGACCTTTTTTAATAAGACTTTCAGAATTGTCAATGGTTATGGGGCTGAGATTTCATCTTTTTTTTTTTTTTTTTTTTTTTTTTTTTTTTTTTCTGTTTCCTGTCTAGTCTATTAACCAGCATCTGATAACTGTCTATTTACTGCACCATAATACTTCCACTTGGGCTATGAAAATCCTGTTAAATATTTTGCATTTCTTCTCACTGACTTGGACTTTACCTGCCAGACAAAGGTAGAAGCCTTCTTGTAGACTATTAATTCTCTGAACAATCTTGTTCACCACTTTTATAAGTACTTGTGGTGTGGCAATGCACTGCTACCCTGAACCTAATCAGGGCACATTTCTGGGGAGGAGGTTCTACTTTGTGAGACAGTGATGCCATCTCTATTTGAGTGTCTAAACTGCAGGCTCTTCTGTGATGATTTAAGTACTTCCTTCAGTTCTTTCTGCCTTATCCGGATAAAAAGTCACTGTGGTCCCTGTCAAGACGGGGACGGTGTTTTGCAATGTGTTGTTTCTCTAAACTGCTTAGAAAGGGGGATGAAACCCCATGCATACAGCTCTTTAACCTACAGAGGTGTAAAGCATACCCTTCACAATGTTTCTACCTTGTGTTGATGTACTTAGAGCCACATCTTGACATTTTCTGCAGAACAGAACCTGTCTTAGGCATTCATTACCAAACTAGTTAGATACAGACTATATTACAATGATCCTCTTAGTTCAGTGGAGCTTTCTTCTTAAAGAAGAATACATCATTTCCTTTCCTGGACTTTTCATTCTTAAAAAAAAAAAAAAAAAAAAAAGACCTATAAGTGCATTCTATCCCAGCTTCTCAAATTGATGTCCTTTGATATTCACTCATTTTAAAAAAGATCAGAGTGAAAATCTATCTGCACTATGGTAAAATAAAATAATTCCATTGATCAATAGGATGATGGACTTAGTTCTCACAAAGGCAGACTTCAGCTTCTCTGCTCTGCATAATCCTAGCAGATAATCACCCTATTAGCCTTTGCACAAGGCTTTGGCCACTACCACGTAGCATGGGGAAGGAGGATGGGTTGCTGTGCCCCCAACACTTAATGCCTGTTTTAGCAATTCAGAGTCACTTAGTAAAATGGCAAACTCTTACTAAAAACTGTAATTATATTTGCTGCAGTCTGGCTTCTTACGGAAATTAGACTTAAATGCTTCTGCTGCTTCTTACTGCCCTATGACTAATTTTTGAATTTGTTGGTCAACTTTGTTGCTCAAGCTGCATTTGTAAGAGGAGCTGAAGTCTCAAAGATAATGCTCCTGCCCCAGAACTCAAGATGTGTATACTTGAATAGGATGGTTAGATGAGCTGTTTTGCTGTTGTTTGTTGTTGTTGCTGTTTGTTTGTTTGTTTTTCATAATTATTATTAAAGCAGTTTCACTATTGCATTCTGTATAAAGAGTAACCTTGAAAAGTGAAAATTCTGGGGCTATTTTTTTTTTTTTTCTGATATCTCATTATATCCAATATATATATTCATGCTTTCAGGTTCATTTTTATGTCCTTGTTTTTAATAGCTTGCCATCATGTGTTACCATTTCTCTTTAGACTCCGCATTCCAACAACCAAGAAGTCAGGGCAATTACTGTGTCTTGCAGTAAAATACCAAGCTTTCCTGCACTCAGCTGTATGCTAATTGTACTAACATGGCTTTACATTAATAACAAATATGCTCTGTTTTTTTTTTTTTTTTTTTTTTTTTTTTTTTTTTTTTGCTATTGTCCACTGTGTAAAGAAACCTCTAAGATTTTTATTTTTATTTTTATTTTTTTTCTGATTTTTCCCACCTTAGCCTTTCCTAGATGACTTCTAGACTAGCTGGCTATTTCTGCACCACAGTGGGGGAATGTGACCACAGCTGTGGTTAAGTATGGCTAAGTTAGGTTTACTCTGTCTAGTTAACTAACTACTAGCAGTCTAGCTATTGGGTAATAAAGCAGCACTTTCTAAGAGTATCAGTGGTAAACACAGACAATTTTTGTGTCTGTACACATGCACTAAGAAAATACTTCGTGAATTAACATACAAATAAATATGTGTCAGGAGACAGTTTATCTGACAAACTGGATGAAATAGATGGTTCCCACATTCTAGTGCTATAAAAGAACTTTATAATAATGCCAGATTAGGCTTTAAGAAGGGATGTACCGGGGATGCGTTTGATTTAAAAACTGTTTCAGCTCTAATTATAGTACTTAGTTTACTTGATGTATATGTTGAGGTTAATTCTTGGAGGAGCACAAAAGTAACATAGGATTCTAGTTATCTACAATTTCTAATGTAGGAGTTATCTACAATTTCTAACGTAGTTTCAGACTGGTCACACAAAGCAAATTAATCTCTAAAAAGAGGGAGGTGTCCCAGTATCACTGTAGGTAATAACTGCCATGCATTTCTTACAGATGTATTTCTTACAGATCAATATCTGTAAATCTAAACCCTATTGTATTTCAGTAAAGCAGAGCCTGAAACATCATTATTATCAAGAAAAATAATTATTGTCTGCAAAAAGGGAAAAAAAAAAAAAAAAAACTAATATACTTATGGTTTGCTCCTTCAAACCAGTATATCTAGCTCTTCTGCATCTGATACAAAAATGCATTACTGGTTTGGCTGCCACAAGCAGCTGTAGCTGGCATATGGAGTCAGGGCACTGGAAAAAATCCACGGACCTTCACTGGAATGCAGTAATTGCCAGCTCCTTCCTGGGAGGTGGGACCAAATGAATGAATCTATCACAGCATGAAGATTAGATCTGCAGAATAACTATCCTGCTCCAGTTATTTCAGATTTCAGATACCCTGGAAATAACCCCTCGCTTTCTCAAGGAAATTATTTTTATTGGCATCTGAATATTTCGGGAGAGGGAAAATTAAAACGGATGATTTATTCTGAACTGATTGTAACAAAATAACTATTTCCTTGGTCGGTTTTCTTGTGGGAACAGTTTGAAGAAGCTGGTAAGTCAAAGAATAGTCAGTGAAAGATGAAGGAGATGAGTGAGTTAAAGAACATGCTACAAAAGAAAATAGGAAAGAGTGGGTGTCTATGTAAACAACTTTGTTGATGGCAAACTGCTACATGTTCTTATTTTGCTGTGCTCTTTTTCGTGATGGAGGACTGGATGTTCTGCACAGTTTAAGCCATGCCATTCTGTCTTCTGTTGTAATTTTTATTTTTATTTTTTATACTGGAAGGGTATAGTTAATTTAAGGCTAAGATCTCTTCAGTAATGGAACTGTAAAATGGGAAACATATTTCTGAGAGTTCTTGAGTTAAACAAACCACTCTTCTTTTTGTCTTGATTTATATTGCCCGAGACACCCCACAGGTGATACTTTTTCTTTTTCTTTTTCTTTTTCTTTTTCTTTTTCTTTTTCTTTTTCTTTTTCTTTTTCTTTTTCTTTTTCTTTTTCTTTTTCTTTTTCTTTTTCTTT
>CM021768.1:84691245-84770584 GCA_011076525.1 Nettapus auritus | reverse complement strand
AAAAAAAAAAAAAAAAAAAAAAAAAAAAAAAAAAAGATTTTTTATTTTCCTTTGTACAAGCCACTTTTGAAGTGCTGATAAGCATTTCAGTTTAAATGGAGTAAGAGGAGGGTAGTAGGGTAGTAGGCTACCTGATTGTATTTGCCTTGAGAGCAAACTGCATGCCTCTTTTCCGTATGGGATTTAATCTGCTATCAGTTTAGAGACCTCTAATATGCTGGAATCTGCCGTCTATGGACAGGGTAGCACATAAAATTTTACTGTCTGCTGATTAAACAAAATGTCAAGAGCAGAGGGATGCCTTGTAACCTATGTGTTGAAACTCCTGGACAAGCCTTTGGAGAACTGTCAAGTAGTTCTTGATTTATTTTTTCCCACCTTTTTCAGGTAAATGTTTTCAGTATGCTGGACTTGGATGTAATGGCTCATTGACAGCAAAACTGCTTCCTTTTGGAATATGGCCCTGCAGTAACCCTCAATACACCCACTTATGCTGCAGACTGCAGGAGCTCTGGTTTGTTCCTCTTCTCTCCTTGGCAGCAAGGTCTCTTCTGTTGCCATTTCCACCCTCTTTGAATCCATTTGAAAAATTACAGCCAGTTGTACAGGACCAAACACTCTGTAGTTTGATATCCCTATACAGTAACTTCATCCTGTTCATTATGGAGTTTTCATTGCTCTGGAGATTTTGAAGGCATATTCCAGCTGTACTAAAACATATAGATCACTAGACAAATATATACCGTGATTCTCTGGTCAGCTTTTATCATCCTGCATTGTGGTATCTAGGGTTGTTTGACTTGCACAAGCAGGTTGTTGGAGAAATCGTGCCAGCCACTGAAGACTTAAATGCTGTGTAAATCCACATAAACTAACAAAGAGCTTTTGAAGCCCAAGAGGAACACGGGGAAAGACTTGCAGGAAATATGGGACTATATAGCTCCAAAGAGGCTCTGATGACTGTCAGCACCCAGTTCTGTTGTCTGAGCCTCAGGTTGGAGTACCTATGCAGATGTTAAAGCACAGCTTTAACCTGTAACTATGGCAAGCTTAGGTTCAAAACCAGCTCTAGATCTGAGATTTCTTTTCTGAATGTTGTTAGTAGTATTGTGCTAATAAATAGACTAAATAAGCTTGCAGTGCAGTGAGAAATGTTAGCCTCAACGGGACTGTCAGGCTAAAACTGTGTTTTCTTTTTTTTTTTTTTTTTTTTTTTTTAGCAATTTACAATTTCAACCAAATTCAAATTCAATGATTCATTACTTGACCTATTTGCACTGAATTTTGCACTTCTTTGGTTTTGTAATGCTGGAGTAGACTGGCAAATGCTGTGGCATTTGTATTCAAAGGAATGTAAACACTTTATTTTTTTATTGGAGGAAAATAAAATTTTGAAAGCATTTCTAATGTTTGGTTGTATGGGGGCCTTAACCTGCAAGTGGCCAGACTTTTATGCCTGTATGTTTTTGCCGTGTGTACACCTGTAGTGAAGCCATGCAATGCATTACAGAATTAATGCATAAATCTCAACTAACAAAAAGACAGTGTGCAAGCTGGTTCAGAATTTGACTGCTTCTGTTTGTGAGTACATGTATGGGGAATAATAGTCCCTGTACATAAATTTATTTCATCTTTTATTGTCAGAGGAGTTTGATCTGTTCCTTCTGTGTTTGGAATAGTCTCTGTGGAAGTATGTCAAGAAGACAAAACTATCATCCTGTTCCTGATATACAGAAAGCACAGTTCTAAAAACTGGTGGTTTTTTAGTTATCCTTCTGTATAACCACATGGCAAAGAGACATTTTTTTTTCTCATCCTTCTACTTGAGACACTGGGCCAGCAGGAAAATGCCATGCTCATAATGTTGATCTGAATGCAATTTGGAGCTCTTAGCCTAGCATTTTTGTCTGATACTGCAAAAACTGATTCTGTTTTTTATAAGTAGAATTTATATTTAGTTATGTCCTATCTCCATACAATAATCTGCATATTTTAAACTCAGTTGCTTTAGTAACTCCTCCTCCATAGTACGAGTTCTCTGTTATTGAACTTTCCTCCCTCCTTTTTTCATGAAACCCCTAAACCTTAAGCATAACTTGAATTTCAGTCTTTTTCTGATATCTGTTTCGTTCTATGATTCCTTTTTATATATTTGCTTCTTTACAATTGAGACTGTCTGTCTCTTTTGGATGGAGTATAAATTTGTCTTCACAGATGATCTGTTATTGCAATTTATCCTTATTAATATTTACAATATGTTTTGATATGATGCAATTTTAATAATAAATGTTAATATCATTCTACCTGTGTTGTCCCAAAAACCACATTTTTAATATGTTTTGTTGCTGCTAAACATGGGACTTATCTTTCTGAATTCCAAATCACCTTTCTATCATGTGCTGTTGGATGACTTTACATTTACAGAGAATGTGCAGTGCTTACAATAAGAAAAGTGACCATTTTTTTCTTCCTTGTAAATAGCAAGCTACTGTTTTTTCTGATTTTGCTTTTTAGTTAGCATCAGTCCTCACTTATCTCTCCATTCTTTTTTCTTTTTTGAATGAGTGTAATGACGCTTCTAAATTTTCACTATGTTACAAATTTATTATCCAGAGATTGAAGTGGTTGAAGTGTTTTCATTCTCAGACACATAGATTCACTTTTTTGGGCTTGGGAAGAAGACTGAAATTCACTCTTTGAGTATATCAAAGAAGACCTTTATCAAAAGTGATATTTAGACTTTTCTCCTGTATGTTTTAACTCACTGTGCAGCATATGATAAGCCTAGGTGAATGGTTCTTGCAGGATGGTTCAGAACCTGGCCCTTCTTGTTCATTTGATTGTAATGACTGAGTTTGATATTCCACGAGGGCAGTTTTCTGTGTTTCAGGTGGTAGCTTAACACAAGAAAAATCTTGGCAACAAAAAAAGTCTTCATATAGCTTGACTACCAGGCAGACTGTAACAAGATGTGTTTGTATTGTATTGTATTCACATAGTGCAGAAATTCTGCCTTAATTGGTAGATCTACCACATGATGGAAAGATAAGGGGATTCACATTCTGTCTCATTCCCATCACAGAATAAAATATCTGATTTGTTTGTATGTAATAGTTAAACAAGCTTAGAGCTTGGATTGACAGTCATCAATCTTGTTGTACTCTTACTCTTTTTTTTTTTCTTCATAAACTTTTAATTCTTGTATTCTTTTGCTAAAAGAGGCCATTTAAATTTTTTTTTTTTTTCTTATCACCATGTGTTTCTTTTTAATTAAATACTTGAGTAAAATAAATGTAAACTGTTTTTCTTTGATGCACCTCATTGTTTCCTTTGTGAAGAGCTAAATTAGTGGAAGAAGCTTCCACTGGACTATGGCTTCATCTTTGTAGGGAGATAATTACCATTTGAAGCCAAGATACTATGTTTATGGTCTATTTACCTTGTTTAGCTTTTGGAATGCTGTATCTTCATCCCCAGTATAGCCACTGTTCCCTGAATCTTTAAATCTGTTGAGCTGATGTAGCAACAGACAATGGCATCCTGGTCCCTGGTAGAAAACGTGATGACCTGAAACTATAGCTCATTGAACTGAATTTTTAGTGCTTCTCCTGCGTATACAGTAGCAGTAGGCACAGGGTAAAGAAAACAACTATAGGTACTGCAAATCCAAAGTACTTTTATGCATATATTACGTTTGCATTATGATCATTTATTGAGGTGATCTTAAAACTAGCAACCCTAAATACAGCTGAATCTCAAAACAACAGCTACTGAAGTGATGTAATGACAAATCACAACACCAAAATCTTATTTTTATTTCTGTTTGTAACTTTTACCATTCTTACCTTCTTTTTTACGTTATTGTTTTATATTTCATGCTGCTGTGTTTGATTCCAGACAGTACGTAGAGCTTATTTTTGTGAGATGTTTCCTGTAGAAGACTTGGGTCGAAAAGCATGTTCTGAAAATCTCCATCTTTTTCCCTGCACCATTACATCTACAATAATAATTTTTCTGTACACCTTTCGTCACCACAGCTGTCTTTCAGCAAGAAGGAGTGAACCAACCTCCTTTTAGAATGTCATTAATGCCCCTTTCAATCAGCTGACAGATGTTACTGAGTGATCGATGATGCTCACCCCGCTCAGCCCCCTCTGATCCCCAGGAGCCATATGTGTCTGCACGGCAGGTGGCTGAACGCAGGACTGCAGCGGGGTGGCGTGGCCCTCAGCGGATGCTCTCACCGAAACATGGTGACATTTCTAAGATGGAAGAATGTTCTTGGATGTACATTTTCTTGAAGAGGCCACTGTGATAAGAACTCACTTTCACTAATTTCTGCATGTGTTCCATTAACTTGTAAATGTAGCTGTCAGCTCTCACCATGAACACTCTACTGCCAAGGAATTTACCAATTTCTTTACTTACCTAATTCCAATGACAACTTATTCCCCAGCCACAGGAGTCTCTTACTAATTTGGTGGCTACAGATATATAGCAAATTTAATACAAACAAAAATATACTTTCTGAGTTAAGTTAGGCAGTAGTATATTTATTAGGTTATTGGTTATACTGATGACCAACACATTAAACAAGAGTGTTCTTTGTGTTGTGCAGCAATTTTTACAATGAAATTATACTCTCATTATTGTGTAGACTAAAACAAAACAAAACAAAACAAACAAACAAACAAAAAACAACAAAAGAAACCAAACCAACAGTGAAGTAGCTGGCAGGCATATCTGGGTTAGGCTGCAGTAACTCATTAGAAGCTTCTAAAGCAAGATTACATAAATGGGAACCTGACTTGTCAGGTTAAATATAGTTCTGTAGTTGAATCTTATATGTGGCTACCATAAAGTCACTCAGTCTTGACTGTCAGTAGTAGTCTCATTTGTTCACCTTTTCAGTACCATGAATAAATAAATAAATAAAATCAGAAATGAGATTCACTGGTGAATCCTTCATGGAATTCATTGTGAGTTTTCTGCTGTTATTTAGGGTGTTGTGGTGGTGGATTTTCTGTTTGTTTGTTTGTTTTAAATACAAATATTATCTAGTCAGATTGGAATAAACTTGAAATAAAGGCAGCATATCTTTCATGAACCTATTTTCCCTTTAATGAAGTTGTGTAAAGAAATTGCCTTCCTTTTTTCTGTTTTAGGGCTATAATCTTCAAGGGTGCTGCTGCAAAAGTACAGATACTGCTAGCTATAAAAATCTACCAATTACAAAATATGATTTTGCAATATATCACAATCAAATAGAAAGTAATATAAATTTATTTGTAGGATATTTATATATTAAAGGAATATATAGCTTCCCATTGGACTATTTTTTGAGAATTGTTAAATTTCCAATACAATTATGAACCATCATGGACTTGTAGAAGCAGTATTCCTTAGTAAAATACTGGATGTTATACTATGCTACTACTCTATAAATACTTAACTAGTTGTATCATTATTTATAAGCACTATTTCTAGTGGCATTATGCATCACCTTCAGGTTTCCATTCAAATGTTTGAAGCAAACCAGAATAAAAACACATACACAGGGGACAGACGCAGGGATTGCAGCAAATTTTAAACAGGTTTATTTATCAGTTTTTCTATAGGACTTCACATGTGGTCAGAGATGACATAATTTTTATACAGTTGGCAGTGTGTATGTTTGCAGTGTGTATATATCAATGATTTTACACAGCAGGCAGATAAATTGAAAGGGTCCTTCCCAGTGCCTTGGTTAAACTCTGGTCTTACAAAGCCTGGTGTTGGCACTGCAAGGTTTATTCTAAAGGCATCAATATCAATTAGCTGTTGGGTAAGCAGCACTGCTTTTGACAGTACTGAAGTTTTCAACTGCAGTCTGTTAAACTCATTGAGTTGCATTTTTCAGTGTAGCTTTGCTTTTCGTGTGTAAACGCATCAGATGCCAAGTTATCTGCAGTTTCAGATACGAAGTCATTCTCCTATTTCTATGTCTAGAGAGAAGCATGGTTTGGCATGATTGCAAGCCTTATCTGAAGGTGTGAAGAGGATAATTGTCTGGTGATAATGCATGGTTGCATTTTTTTTTTTTTCTCAGATCAGATTACACAAATCTGACAAGCTCATGCCATGTCTACCAAGTTCAAGTGATACTAGTAAAATTTTGTTTAAACTAAACAAAATACTGTGAGTAGTTGCAAATCTCAGTCCCTTTCCTAATTCATTGTATGCAGTAAGTATGCTGCTGCTTTTGTGTTGTTTCATCCTAAATGGAAGATCTGTTTAACAAGTTAATGAGGACATAAAGATAATTAACTTCACACTCTTCACTTTAGTAATGGAGCAGAAATTATTTATTGACCTTAAGTTTTATTTTTTTCTTTAAAGCCTAGGAGCTGTGGAAATCTTGTTTTGTATATATAGAACAAAAATGATTCTCACTGGAGTATTTCTATTAGTAACACCTCATTGTTTTTATTACAATCTTCTAAACATAAAAATAAAAGTGTTCTTAGGTCATGCATTAGAAATGTAAAAAGCTAGGTTCCCAAAATTTACATGAAATAATTAAAAGCTAAAAGTAAGATTACTTCTTTCTAGAAAATCAGTTAGCAATTGATGTATTATAAATCTTATTTAACATCTCATTATTAGCTTATTTAACATCTCATTATTAGCAAGTAATTAGCTGTTTTATGAGCATTGCTAAACTGAGAAGTTACCCTTGGTGCTTTCATGTTTTTATGTTTCTATTTATTCAACATTTGCTACCTTTCCACAAGCAATGTTGCCCCCCCTAAAATGCTGCTGTTAATTAAATTGTTAGATTTAACACTGTAAGATGGGCAGTGTTGTATTGTTGCCGCATGCCATGTGTGACAAATTTTTGACTGATAAATATTCTCAGGGTACTTCAGGATTTTTCTGGTTGTAGGAAGCTATCATGGAAGAAAAATAATAACTGGAATATTGTTTTTATTAAAAAGCAATGAGAAGTTAGTACTTGATACCAAGTACATTTAAGGTGTTTTCAGTAGAACTTTCCTAAACGTTGTATCCAAGATCAGAACTGGGGAAACTATTTCTTTTGAAACATGTAGGTGAAAAATAAAAAGTTGGTAATTGCAGCAGATTCTATTTCCATAGACTTTAAGCTTCTTCTTAACTTAAACTGCAAGGCAAAACATAAGAGCAACCTGCAAGATGGAAAGGTTTTATTCTTTAAATAAAGTGTTTGTACAAAAATGTTCAAATAGCTTTCCTTAAATTTCTTGTTTTAATTATTTTGCCTGGCAGAGAGCATCAGTTGGGAAGGCCTTGTGAAAAATCACATATTTCCCCAGTTAACTAGTAATTTTTTAAAAATCTTGACTTTTTGTTGCTTGATTTCAACAGGAAAAGTATCTTCTCAGATTGTATCTGAAAATACACATAATTCTTCCTTTGCTTCCTCTTGAATTTAAGTTCCTTGGAACAAGGTCTACCCTGTACTATTAATTCTGGCTTTGTTGTCAAGGCAATAAATGTGATAATGCAGCCAGTATGTTCTAGCATGTGTTAAAAGTATCGGAGACAGGCGACATATGCTTTAACAAGATGGGGCTTTGCTAGTTTCAGTCTGTCTATACTTCAGCTTTTTATCTGTACCAGCTTCGGTGATGTAAGGATAGAGGTTTTTTGTTTGTTTGTTTGTTTTTCACCTGGACAAGACTCTTACTGTATTCCAATACCTTGTCTTCACCTAGGGATAAAAACTAGCATGTTTATGGGATAAGCAGTCCAATTTTTTAGCTAGGCTCTCTGAGCATTTCTGAAATTCCAAATAATAACAGTAGCTATTGCCATTATCCCTCTACTTTGTCCAGGTTAGCTTTGAAATTGTTTGATCTTCAACTCATACAGTTGCTTTTGCTCTCCTAAGTCTATTTGGGTGTACGTTTAATGCTCTGATGGATGTTCTAGAAATAAGTACCTGAAGAACTGTAATAACACGTATATTCACACACTTTCATTTCAGTGGAGTGTGTGAGTGAACTCAGATTGCCCTCAATAGTCTGTAAGGATTTCAGCTTCTTTCCTGCTAACAAGATATTTTGCAGGTGTTACTGTAAAAATAACTTCTATCAGAAGTCTCTTTATCTGATTTATGTTTTAAGTAATTTGCAGCACAATTTTCGCCAGAAGATTGATGCATGCCTTAGTAACAGGAATGCAAAGTCACAAATGTGATATTTAAGTTAAAAAATGTAGAGAGGAGCTGTAAGAGTGGTTTAGAAAGCCAACAATGATAGGGCAGGTGTATTTCTGCCTGGAATTTCCCAGGTAGAAGAATGTACAGATGTACTGTAATGAAGTGCTTTTGCATGCCCTAGGTGCTTACTAAGGGCATCAGATTTGCTGTTCAGGGACAGTAGTTTCCACATTCTTAGAAGTCTTGGCTTGCTCACTAGCATATCATGTATGTATAGTCAATCTGTCCAGATTTTTTTTTTAATGATCTTGACAAGAACATATTTCTTTCAAAGCAGGAAAAGTCAAAATGTTCAGGTAAAAACCAGGGCATTTTGCACTGTGTTTTGTAGCAAACAAGGTACTTCATGAATGTTCCCAGATCACAGTGACTATATCAGGTTGGAGAGGAAGAAAAGAACAGCAGTGCTGTAGCATACACATAGACCTTTGATTTATCTAGAAGTATGAATGACAAAATCAGCTCAACATCATGTGCACTACCTGTGTGGCATTCTGTCAGCGTTCTGTAACTCCCAATACATTTTGTCGAAGTACCGAATGATGAATTTGCACCAGTTTTGGATTGTTTGCCCATTGTCATTCCGAATTTCTTCCTCTTCTATGATACTTGGAAAAATCCTGTAATGTCCTTTCATTTCTGTATTACTTCTACTCTTGAATTTCCACATAGGCTTACGAAGTCTCCTTGAGCCAGAAGTTAGGTGAAGTGCTGTCATGTCTGCATGCTTGGTTCTAAACTGTCTCTGAGCTGGCACCTTTGGCTGCTGTCAGAGGCAGGATACGGTGCGAGATGGAGTTGGACCTACCTAAACCAGTGTGGTTGTTCGCAGCAGCATGTGATTCTTCACTTTTAGGGTGGTGCTTTGGAGAGGGCCTCTGTAATATTGGTTACCCGGATTGGTACTTGGTTTTATTGGAGTCATGTCACTACAGGAATAAGTGATAGAAATTAAAATGCAATTACAGTGTGGAAAGGGAAAGACCAGGTCATACTATAATACTAAATGTGTTTTTTGATTTTGTTATTGTTATTTTTGTATTTTAAAGGGGAAAAAAAGGCCTAAAGACAGGTAGAGCACAAAAGAAAGACTGATTTCACATAAGGAAGGCGTCATATCCAATGAGACAAGAGTTTCCTTTGTATACACATATGGATGACAGTGAGTTAGATCCACGTTAATGAACACAGCAATAGTCTCTGTATGACACGGTTACTTTGTCAGTAATTTGACTGGGGCTATAGCACATCTCCTCTTGTTAATACTGGGAGTCCAGGTACTGTTTAATTTGTTTCTCCTTTTGTTTGCCAAGCTGTCCTTTCACTATGAAATACTAGCTTAATTGTCAAGTCTGAGGGGTTTGTGCTACCTGGTAATTTGCATTTGACATCTCAGATTTCTTGCTATAAATTTTGCTTGCTTATGAAACTACTTAAAGCAGAATAAGTGAAATAGAGAGACTTTGGTAATAGTCCTTTACCTTTGAATGGTTCTATTTTAAAGAGATAATATGTCATCTACACAATATTATTTATTAAAATTTATTTGATTAAAAAACATATTAAACTTCCCAGTGAGAAGATAAATACTCACTTTTTAGGAACTACTATTGCCTTATTTTTATAGTACTCCCTTGTTTCACGGAGGGCTGGCACTTTTTCTTCATGCTTCCTAGGAAAAAGGAGGTCTACAAAAAACCTTATTCACAAGAAACTTTACTTAGTATCTGAACACATGCATCATTATAAGGCAGGTTTGTTTTATTTGTTAAAACAATTTCTTCTTCCTCCAGAGTACTAAAACTTTGCTCATAAATTCCATTGAGTTTCTCATATATTCAACTGCCAGCTTCCGCTTCCTGCCCTGTCTTATCAAGTGACAACTTCCCATTTGCTCAGTGCTCACAGAGAAAGAAACCCTCTCATAGTAATGTTCTGATTAGGATCTTCTTCAGTTTATCTCTACAGAAGGATATTAAATCAACCAAGTTTAATTTCTTAAAGGGCTATTTCTGAGACACAGCTTGTCCCACGCCTATCTTACTTAGCCCCAACATCTGACATTTTCTGTCTTTCTTGTATCATATCATGCCATATCACATCTTTTTCAAATATCCCTTCGGTTGTCTCTTCCATTATTCTGTAAAGGCCTTGCAGATATTGGGAAATCCAACAATGTACAGAATACTATCCAGTGCCCAAGTAAAGTAGATCATTCCTCTTCTTTTAATCTCTGCCAGTTCTAGAAATCTCTGAAAATTTCTAGTAAAGGGCTTGAAGTCTGATAACAGTGGGAATGCTTAAAAATGTCTGTACCAATTTAGATGGTTAAAAAATCAATTATTTAACAAATGTACCCATTTACTGCAAATATGAAGTGAGGCGCGTGCAGATTGTTAGCTGTGTTTTGGAATGGGGAATGGGTTAAATGTTTGTAATTTCTTCCTGCATGGAGCCAAGAGCTGGACTTGATGATCCTTGTGGGTTCCTTCCAGCCTGGGATATTCTGTGCGTCTGTGATTCTTTCTTCAAACAAAAAAGATGAATAGCAAATACCATTATATTTTAGGCAGGAACTCTAAATTAAAACAAAACAAAACAAAACCAACAACAAAATAATGGGATTAACAGTTTTTGGGTCTGTTTGCAACAAGTTGTAAAGTACAGCTTGTTGAATTTCTCCTCCTCTTTTACAGCTACGTATAATTTCATAAAATTGGATTAGTACGCTTATTTAATATGTTAATAGTTGGAAAAAAATGATCACATCTATTCTACTATGTGTTTTTAAGTTAAAAAAAAAAATCAAGTGGGTTGTAGGACATTAAAATCTCATTAGATGTTCATTAGACAGAAGTGGATGAAAAAGCTGGAAGTAGGTTTGAGATACAGTTAAGCCATAATCTCAGAAATGTTTTGGAAGCCACCTCAATTGAAGGAGGTGTTCCAGTTCTTCCACACCCAGCTGCCTTTTCCTCTGCCAGCCTGTCTGTGTTGGCTCCAGCATTTTACAGATAATGAGAGAAACTGGCTCAGAGAGTGATAAAGGTTAAAGATACTGAGAACGGCAAATGACTGGCTATTATCTGGGACATATCTTTTAAGGTTTACACCAGTTTGAAATGTTCATAAAATTGTGGTCTTAATTGAGGCATGCTGCAGGGAGAGAATGATAGCTCTCCCTGCATGCCCATTGAGGGATTACCTCAAGTATCACTGGATATAAACTTTTCTCAAGATGGTATTTTCAAGTGCCTGCCTTAACAGTCATCTCTTGTATCCCCTTCCTCTGTTTGAATTACCTGAACCTAAAGGTGCAATTCTCAAAATGTCTGCTTGGTATCTTCCATTCTGTAAGTGAGTTTCTAAAAGCAAGTTTCCTATATATCTGTAGCTCAGGTTTTACATATTTCCAAGTTATTCCATATTTTTCTGCTGCTAAAGCAGTCACTGTTTATCTGTGTTTAACCTAATCTGTGTCCCCAAAGTAGACTAAGTCAGTAGATGTGCTGTGCTAAAATAAACTGGTAAACTGGGGGCCTTAAAGAATGTATTTACTGGAATTTTTGCTCAGAAATATAATCAGAGGAAGAGTGCTTCCTCTGTGCTTGCAGAATTCTTTTTGTTCAAATCAGCAGCAATCCTACTACAAAATATTATAGGATGCTAGTTCCCCATTGAAACTAGGTCACTTCATATAAAATAATTAAAGATTCATTGGTCCTCAGGGAGGGACCTAGCTCTCTAGACAAATGTTTGGGGCACTCAGCGCAGAATAATGAATCACTTGTGTTCAGGGCAAGGACTGCAATCATTATGTTTGTGCGAAGGGCTGCTACAGCACAGTCTTCCAATTGCATCCTAAAGATAAAATCGACCCTTGCTTCATCTTTGAAGAAACTGGCAAGAAAAATTGAACTACAAAAGAAGGGTTAGAGCTGTGTTCTGTGGAGATGCCATCTTTGGAAATCTTAGTGTCAGAAATGCATCTTTTTGTCTGTTTTCTACTGAGGATTCCACAGAGAGGGGAAAGTAAACTTTCCTGTGCACTACAGAGGTAGTGGAAGGGCTTAACTTCTTTCAAGCGATCAGCATCAGAGCTGTGCCTTTCGTGGTGATGTAGCTGCCAAATCCTTCTGCAGATCTAGCCCCAAATTATTAACTAAAAATGTTGTAATACCATCACCACTAATACCGGGTGCAGCTCCCAGCAGGTCAGCGTGCTACCATCTCACATATTCAGAATAACCTTGAAACTTAGAAGCTGTGTCTTTTTTCTTTCTTTGCAGTAGCAGCATCTGGTCAGAGCTGGAAATGCTTGCTTTTCCTTCTCTGAAAGTACCTGAAGTGACAGGAACTTGAATGCTTAGCATATTGATGACCTAAGCTTTTCTTTCGCCTCTGCATGATTTTAATGTTCTGGGCAACTGGAACAGCAGAGACACAGTTAAAACAAAACAGCATGAGCAATATCAAAGAATAGTGAGAAATTGAATAGCAGCTTCTCTATCAAATATTCTTAAGTCATTCATCAATGCATTGTTTACAGTGAAGTGTTTCGTGTTAATGATATTTAAAAAGATGGTTTTCTAAATGACATCAATTAGTGATGGTCCTCAACTGCAGCAAAAAATTAGACTTGATATTGGCTTGGCTCAGGTTAAATGTCATAAGGCTAAAAAAATACCATCCAAATGAAGGTTATAAGAAATGCAGCATCCTTACATAGTTAGAATGAGGCCTGATTTAGCCCAAATGCTGGACAGCTCACTTGCATGGCAGGGAGCCCACCATGAGTGTTTTATCTGTCTGCTGGTTCCAGAATTAAAATGTCTTTGCAAAGGACTGCAGCTTCCAAAGTTGTGCATCTCAGATCCCCAGCAGTTAAATTAAGCAATGTAACGCTGCCTGTCATTAAGAGAGGACTGAATACTATCAGGTACTGTATTTTTTTATTAGCTATGAACAATGAAGCAACTTTTTTGTTTGTTTGTTTGTACATCGTTATGGACGGCTTTTTCTCTAGTTGAGAACATCTCACCTTTTTACCGGCAAAGTTAGCTGCCCTAATTAATTTGAGTACCAATTTAAATTAGCTTTCTGAAATTAAGGGGAAAAAAAAAAAATTCTCCTTCCTGCTCTCTAAAAAATTACTTTAAATATATATTCTCTGTGCCTATAGATTTTCTGGTATTCTGACGTGCTTCTGCTTTCAGATCCCGTGCTAAGTTCACTTTTATCCAGTGTAATCTTTCTTCAGTGCTTTTCTACAAATATTATAAACTCACTGAAGACATGGGGAAGATAGATGAGATTTAATTGTCATTTTCAAATGTATGTATGTAATAGAGGTGACCTCTCCTGAGAAGGTTTATGTACTAAAATAAGATTTAAAATAATATTTACAAAATTTCTATCATTTCAAGTGGAGGAACTTCATAATTGTAGTCAGAAATTCCATTTGTACTCTAATCTGATGCTAAAATAATCAAGTTAAAAAGAAATATCAGCTGTGCAAATATGCAGCTATAGATGGTAAGCTTTTACAGTCACCAGGTATGCTAAAGATGATGCTGACTTAAACTTTGTCCTTTTCCATAAAGAGGAACTGTATAAGAAGACTCCTAAATAACTGTTTAGAATAAGGGCATCACTGTTATACTTAATCTGAACGTCAAAAATGTGTTTCTTTTTCCTGTGTCATAGTAATGTATCATTACATAGAGTTTTCCTGTCTTCTCTAAGTTATAGAAAATAAAATTGCATCATTTAGTGACTGTTAGTAGAATAATTCTCTTTCCTCCTCCTGAATATATTTTCCAGTAGCTAGACAGCATGCAGAGCAGCCAAGTGGTAGGTGGAGGCAATGCTGTGATGTGGTTCTCTTCCAGGCTAGCGCAGATAAGTGAGTATCTCTAGGATCCATTGAAAAGTAAGGCAGAAATTGCAAGTTAATGCATGTAGCTGGGAATATCCCACAAAATCAGGACACCCATCATAATCTAACATATGTAGTTATGCAAAGCTGTACAGATATTTTATGTTGTCAGGAAGACAACATCTATTCTGTTGCTGTCAATGCACAGCAGACTTTCTGCAGGATGATAAATGGAATATTTTTAATGATATTTGATGCGGCTGCATTGTCTGCTGAAGGAATGAAAATAATGATTTATTTATTTAATTAATTCAAAAGCATATTATCACATAGCAGGACTTGATTTAGACATGAAAGGTTAAATCATGTTACTTCTTATACTATTCATTCATCTGCTCGCAGCATTGCTATTTTGATTTGAAGCATTTGCCAGAGGATAAGTTCTTGGCTTCAGGTCCTGAATATGATAATTGTTATCCCTTAAAGGTAAACTTTACTCTTTTTTTACAGCTAAGTTCATGCAAGGGAGAGTATCTTATGCTTTGACAACATTCTGCCAGAGAAGTAAACTCTCATGCCTTATGAACAGATATGTAGTTTGGGTTTGTTTTTTGGTTTTTATTACTGAAGGACACCATACTCTATTATTGTGAATTTTTAGAACATGGATGACTATTACAGTTTATAAGGAAGGAACAGAAAAATAAGCATGTATTTTGTTCTGTAGTTTATTTGGGTTTGAAAGGCAATTAGTGCAGCATACCAGCAGATAGCACAGCTTGTGGTAATGATATATTTTAGGTAACTGATGTAGCACTTCTAGTTCATAGCATGAAAATTTTATATTGATTTCAATAGTTGGCTTCAGAATTTTTTTCTCCACTTTCTGACAATGAGAAGTTAATACACTTAGGGATTTGTTAAGCCATTTCACCTCACATTATTTCCAGTGTTAGTGCCTTGTGTGTACTCATGTTTGTACCCAATAGCTAGCAGTAACCAAAATGAAAGAAGGAAAACAGTCTATTGCTGACTTCATTATCTCCTCTTAGTATTTTTACATTTCCTGCTTAACTGTCCAATGTCTTCATTTGTTAGATCTTTTGAGAACTCTTCAGTTTTTTAATTGCTTCTTGCAATGAAACTCCAGTCAATATTCAGTTTAATTCTTGGTCCTGACTCTTGTAGATGCCTTTGCATAATGCCCTTGGGTCCTGTAGTATCTGCTCTCTCTTGTGTTGTGTAACAGGAAAGGTTGTCCCAGATAAAGGGAGGTTTCAGGCGTATTTGATTCTGGTTGGATTGGATTTATTTTCTTTAACTCACTGTTATTTAACAGAAGAATTTTGCTATTCTTGAAAAGCATAGTGTATCTTTACAACACAGTGCTAGTCTACCTCTTATTCAAGCCAAAAGTAGTAATGAAAAATCAAAAAGTCATAATCAAAAGTGGTTCAGTGTTCATGGAAGTCACCGAGTGCTCTCAGAACCAGCAGAGTTTCAGTTTGTGTCAGGTTTGGTAACGCTGACTGTTCACCGAGGATCAGAGGCTGTTCCATAATTGAATGAAATGCAATTCACTGTTCTGCCAGAAAGTTCTCTTTTTGTTTTAAAGATATTTCAAAGCAAAACATCTCTTCCAAACATGTCTCCTGGATGTATTTATTTCTCTAACTAGACTGTTCTTGAAGTGCCCGGGTAATTTCATGAGAATCAACTGAGTGTCACCATAGTGTTCTGCTGGCAGCTTGCCGAGCTGCAGATGGGATGGCCAGACCTAACACTTATATTTTCTAGAAACTCAGAAGGGTTTCTATATCTTTATTAAATAATACCACAGAAGAAATGATGTCTAGTCCTGTTTAAGAACAGCGAAACCTAGCAAAATCTCAATGCTCTCAATTTCCTCTGTGAGTCATTAGAATTTCACACATACAGGGCAAAATGCCACTATACAAATCATCAGTGAAGCTCTTAATGCCACGGCCAGGAAGCTAAGACAATTATCTATCCACTGTCCAAAGGCAGCAACATAACCTGAAGAGAAAATAGTGTCTTCACTGGTCTCTTCTCCCATCCAGATTTTCTCTGTAACAAAATTTTAAATTAAACTAAAAAGGATTATGAATCTAGTGCATGTCTTTTTGAAGTATAATTTTGTAGTAGGAATTCAGTTTCTTTTTGTAATTATCAGCATGATTCTATGTAGTAAAGAACTGTTTTTTACTTCCCTTTGAACTTAGAAAGCATTTCTTTCCTTTCAAAGGATGCATTTGGTAAGAAAAAACACTTTACAGAAATGCTCTATTGTAATTTTGCTTTTATAACCCTATTACCATTTAAGTGCATTATTTTTTTACAGTCAGGATATTTCTCAGGAGCACTTCTTTTTTACTCCTCCTGCACTTTAAAAGCATAATTATGGATTATGTGTTATTGGAATACTAATGAAGACTTTTTTTTTTTTTTTTTTTTTTGAGGGAGGTTGTAGTGTGTGGCAGTGGTCCACTCAACATCTCTTAACTCTCATGTAGTTGTTCAAGAATGAGTTTTATAAAAGTGTGTGGTTTTGTACTACAAAGACATCGATATAATCTTATGCTAGTGGTATCATAGGTAAGAAAGGCTGGCTGGACATGGAGTTGACAATGCTGAAGTCTGTGGAGAGCACCTTTTGTTGTGGTACACTAGAAATGCCAGGCTACAGAACTGCAGGAGGGGCTCTTGGGCATGGCCCTCCTTCCCTGGGAGAACTGCTGTTTCCACTTTAAATAGTCTTAATTTAGTTGGACGGAAGATGTCTGATGGTAACCCAGAGAGCTTCTCAGGATTTTGTCAGATTAACTCACAGTTAAAGGAAGCTTAGGATGCCTTCCGAGTTATCCTGCCCTACTTCACGTAGGACACAACGTAACTGTTTAATTACATGTGGGACATAACAGTTTGGTTACACAATGAAGTTGAAAGAAAACTTGGCAAATGCAAAGCTAGGAAGGGACCTGGACAAGCTTGAGAACTGGGCTCATGTGAACCTCATGAGGTTCAACAAGTCCAAGTGCAAGGTGCTGCACCTGGGTCAGGGCATTCCCAGCCATGAGCACAGGCTGGGAGAAGAACTCACTGAGAGCAGCCCTGCAGAGAAGGAACTGGGGGCTCTGGTGGACAAAAAGCTTGACACCAGCCAGCACTTTCTGACTGTAACCCCAAAGGCCAACTGTGTCCTGGGCTGCATCACCAGAGGGGTCGCCAGCAGGGAGGGGGGGGATTGTCCCCCTTTGCTCTGCCCTTTTGAGGCCTCACCTGGAATACTGCACGCAGACCTGGGGCCCCCAGCACATGAAGGATATGGGGCTGTTAGAGCAGGTCCAGAGGAGGGCCACAAAGATGATCAGAGGGCTGGAGCACCTCTCCTATAAAGACAAGCTTAAAGAGCTGGGGATGTTCATTTCCAGCCTCATTGTGGTCTTTCAGTACTTAAAGGGGGCTTATAGAAAAGATGGAGAACAACTTTTTGCCAATTTCATATCTTTCTGAACTGAACATAGTTAAGACTGCAAAGAAGAGTGTATCATATGCTGTCAGGATCAGTAATGCAGAAATTTATTGAAAAATAGCTTTTGGTGTAAAGTGGAGCTTCTGAGGAGTTGTGATATGCCAGCAAAGCACTACTGGAAAAGGCCTTAAAACTATGGTTTCCTTTTTATGGTGATTTTATTAAGTTGACTGATAAAGATAATTAAAACTGATCACACCATGACAAGAGGCAGCCTGCCAGTACAAAACAGGCTGAAAATTATCTCATTAACCAAAATCATCAGCACCTGTTCTGCCACTTTTTGAGCAATTTTTAAAGCAGAGAATTAGCCTAGTTCGTTATTGCTGTTTCATTGCCTTTAGGCTGTCTCTCTCCCCAGTTAGGAAAATGTTCAGTACGGTTGCTTCCTCCCAGTTACTTTTTTTTTTTTTTTTTTTTTTTTTTTTTTTTTTTTAATTCAAACGCCTTGGCTTTGTCCCTCCAAAGGGAGGCCTATTGGAGTTCATGAGGAAACCCAAGAGTCCAAGTATATCTTGAATCGAAGAAAAGCCAGTTGCGCTGTTGGTAAGATCCTTGGCAGTAAATAATCGATAAGTAATTTCTGAAAGTGTGGGGTGAGTTTCCTGATGTGACCTGCCTGTTTGAAACATTAATATATTGCTTTTTGTCATTTCTATAGGAAAGTCTGTTCTAGATGATTTTCTACATCTAGAAAATATTTTTATTTATATGTGTGCATACAAAACGCCCTATTTGTTTATTTATTCTTTTGGAGAGAGTTTTTTTTTTTTTTTTTTTTGGCCTATGTTCTTTCCCTAAATGGGATAAAGTTTAGTTTTCAGGGGTGGCAGCTAGCTAGGGGAGAGTGGGAAGGCATATTTTCTATTTATATGTGGAGATAGATCAAAGAAATTACTTGGAGGGAGTTTCAGGTTTTGTTACCGGCCTCTAATGAAAGGAGAAACTAGAATATATTACCAAACACAGCAACTTTAAAATTTCAATGAGAACTTAAACTTTGGGGTTGAGATAGCTATATATGTATTCTTTTCTGAATTTACAGATTTATGTTTGGTTTTATTTATTTATTTATTTTTGTACATGTGTCAAAGGCTGGGATGTTTGCACTGTGTGAAGTGTGAGTGATTGAAGTGTCTATGTTGTTCCCTGGAGTATGTGTGACCTGAGCTATTCATCTGTCTTGCAATTCTGGTGCTCTATATTGAACATCCTACTCAGGAACCCATGTTAACCACAGTCATTTGAACACTTGCAAATGAGGTAGTTTGTGTATTTCTCTTGTTTTGGAGAAGATTTGTCTGTCTAAAACTTCTTTGAAAATGGAAGATATTCTTGCCTTGCTGCTTAGTAATGTTATGATTTCTTTTCTTTCTTCTTTTTTTTTTTTTTTTTTTTTTTTTTAATGTTCTATCTATAGTCATGTAAAGAATAGTTATCTCCTAGCTATCTCTTTCTTCAACTAGCTTGATTTGCAACTAAACCAGAGAGATTAGCTGTCTTCTTAAATTTTGCTGGACATGAAGATGAAAGTTGAGTATACAGTTACAGACCTGGATGAAACCAACATAAATATGTTGCAGGGGATACTTGCTAGTGCACTAACATGCCTGGGGACCACTAGTACCTGCAACTAGTGTCTGGGGAGTATGCTGGAGCCCACAGGATTGCCCAGGAAGAGGCATCAAATCTTGTACTGGATGCTGCACCTGGAAGTCCTTCCCACAAGATTTCCACATGTTGAGAGTTGAGGAGGCAGCCTTCTGCCAAGCGTACTTGGGAGGAGTACCACTGATGATGAGTTTGTATCACTTTAGGAGTTTCTTCCCTAGAGTACCACTGTGTGCTCAGAAGTCTTTGACAGTGGGAGATAGAAGTCCTGTAAATCATTGTATCTGAAGGTTAAGTGGCAACTTAGGTGAGATGCTGTATTTCTGTTCTGTTTCCAGTTGTGCATGAATAACAACAGATTAAGACTTTTCTAATATAATAAAAAAAAAAATCAAGCACAGCACTGCAAGAGAAAAGAAATGTTACTGAGGACCAGTGATGCTATTGAAGACATAGCTAGCCTGTTTTACAAAAAGTAATATGATCTCATAATATTACCAGCAGGTGGGAAGCTGAAAATCCAAGTAATATTTTTCATAGTCAGTAGCCTATAATCCTGCTCTGTAAAGAAAATATCAATAATTGAAATACATTAGAGAAAATGGAATGGACTACACTCAGAAGGGTTCTGAGCTTAGAATTGTTTTTCTATGGAAGTTTTGTCAACTAAAAGTACTCTTATTTACTTTTGAGGGGGAGTTATACTAATTCATTTCAATATGTGCCTTAGGATTTTCATTTGGTCCTAAAGACTAAAGGGGTAATTATAGGATAGCTTTATTCATTATTTAAAAAAGTAGTTAAAAATGCAATAACTTGATAACTTCTGGAAGAAAAAACAACCAAACACACAAAAGAAAAACTCATGGAAATATTCCACGTGCCTTCGCACACTTGGGTAGTGGTTACTATGAAGTCTAATGGGATATTGAGAGAGAAGAGTTGAAGCAACTCAGAAATTTGTGCCTTACCCTGAGCAAAAATAAAGCTTTCATAACAAGATTAGTAACAGTTGTTATGATAAGATTTAAATGGATTATCCTGGTTTATTTCTGTCACAGGCTGCACGTGTAATCTTGGACAGGTTTTAAAATCCTTTTGCCTCAGTTCCCCACTTACAGAATTTCTCATAGAAAAAGTGAGCAATTTCTTCTTTCCTTTTTTTTTTTTTTTTGTAGAATTTTTTAGGGAAAAAATTATATATATATATATATATATATATATATATATATACATATTTCTCTCTTCATTTCTCCTCTAGGGAAACTTCAAGCTGTTAGTTCTCAGAATTTCAATAGAAATAGAGGGATGGAAGCTATGAGGCAGTCACTTTTTACAGGAAACATTTTCTTTCACTTTAAATTTAAAAAAAAAAAAAAAAGGAACAAATTTTTGTTAACCAAAGTGCCTTAATGCTGAAGTTTCTTCTTTCCTGTTGTGAAGAGTATATGCACATGCCATTGCAGGTTGGGGTGTTAGATAAATGAAGATTTTTTCAATAGAAAGTGTTGCTAGACTTCCTTCTGGTTTTGCTAAGGGAGTAAGGTAAAAAGAATTGAACTTCAGCATTGTAAAGGGTGATTTCAGCTTTGTTAGACCTTTTCCCTTTTAACTCTTCTTGATGTGAACCTATAGTGTGGTTGATACGGGCTGATCTATGCCACTATACTGGTACTTCCCACT
This sequence comes from Nettapus auritus, assembly GCA_011076525.1. Taxonomy (NCBI): domain Eukaryota; kingdom Metazoa; phylum Chordata; class Aves; order Anseriformes; family Anatidae; genus Nettapus; species Nettapus auritus. Next base: position 84,749,617 of record CM021768.1, on the reverse strand, counting down.
TTGAAGAAAAGAAAATCCTCTTGTAAGGATGGCAACAATAAAAAGGGCCTTCTTACTTCTGTGTTTCATTTTTTGATAATTGAGAGCTGGCTTTTATGTACTGTAAACAAGCACAGAATGGTACCTATAGACTAGTTTCTAAATACAGATTTTATGTGCATGGTATCAATTCAGTATGTTGGGATGAAAAGACATAAAATGTCAATTAACCATTCTTATAATAAATGGAAGAATACACGTTAATGCTGCAGACATTTCCTAGCAGTTGGAGTCAATAGGTGGGAGACCAGCTGAGCAGGGAAGAAAATCTCTCAGTGGAAAAGGGAAGAGCAGTAGACTGAGATATCATCACAGTATCACACAGGGTGCTTCTGACATAGGTCTTGTACAGGTCTTTCTGTGCTCAAAGGAGAGGGACTACAGGTCATCCATCACTGTGAAGGACAATAATCCACCTGGTCACAAAATGACAAATTCTGTTTCACAAAGTTATATTTTTTTTTTGTGCTAGACTGCCTCATAATAATTGAAACCATCAGGTTTTGTCTAAGAGTATGCTACCTGAAGGACATGTATAAACATTTCGGTGAGGACTTTTTCCTTAAAGGTTTTTACATATGATTAACATCTAAAACACAAACTTCCCTGGCCTTCATGTTTTATTTCATTGGCCTAACAGTTTTGTATATGATCACTATTATTTGAAACAGGTATGCTGCTAATACAGCTGTGAAGCAGTTGTGTGGCATTATTACATATTATATATTACAGACAAAATTTACCCAGCCTGTAGGTAATGTTACAAGTCTATAGAAAGATGAATATCCTTTGCGGAACATTGCTGAAATACTAAAAACTCTGAAATATATCTGTCATTCATACATCATTTCCACATATTATAGTTTTTTCTTCCCTTAAAAGTAAGCAAAAGGATTTGTAGGTTTTCAACAATGTATTACAGTCATATGAATATCCACAACATCAATGGGAAAATCATACATAATATGAATATCAAGTGTATATTACTCTAACAGTGTCATTCCTTACAGAATTTTCAGAAAGCTGAGCAGCTCTTCGGAGCATGAAATGTAATAAATGTCATGGAATGAAAAAAAATTCATGCAATGCCTTAGGTATGAATTTTCCTAAACCTTCCTTAAGAAGTAGTTTCAGTGATGCTGAGAAAAGCCCTCAAGATATGAGTGGAAAAAAACCAAGGTGTATCAAACAGAACTTGTTTTTCCTACAGCTTTAGGGAATCTGCTGTATAAATTACTGTCAGATTGCTTTTTCTTTTCTCTTCTGTGTTTTTTATATGCATTTCAACGTGACAGCTTGACACCATAATACAGGATGAAGATGGTAACCAGTCTTTAGGAAATTACTTCACCCCCCTTCATCCAAAACTGCTTTAATGTCCATTATTCATTTCTGAAACTAGAAATAGACTTGTTATCCAATATTATCCAGCAGCAACAAAAAAATCCACGTAAACACTATGCTTAGAAATACAAAGATAATGGCATAATATTTTTCACTTATTTCTCACTATGAAGGAAATTATGAAAACTTAATTCAGTAGAAATCATACTTCAGAGATTTTCTAAAATAAAAAATGATAATATGATCTGTGTGTCCTTCAATAACTTTTATCTAATTAAAACGATCCAGTTTTATGGAAAACAAGACATTAAGAAAGGTGTGTGTTTTTTTTTTTTTTTTTTCTTTTCCAAGTAAAACATTGAAATGTTTGCAGCTAAATGACTCAAGTCCACTCTTGTAATGCTGGCTGTAACAGGTACGATAATATTGTGGAGTGAAGGTCAAGAAACTTTCAGTATAGCTCTTAAAAATAATCTTGACCTGACCAATCCTTGTATGTTCTTGTAATATTTATGACACATCATACTATGTCATATTGCATCTTATCTAACACAGCATCTGGTATGCTAAGCGTAACTAATCTGAGGACAGGGTAAGGGTAAAAGCAGGTCAAGAATACATGATACTTTCCACTTAGCTCTTCCAGCTTCCAGTTGTTTGTAGCTCAGTGGTTTTCCATGCTGAATATAATTTTCTTTGTCTTTGGTAACCATTAGAGGATTTTTTTTTCTCAGAAATCTATCCATTCACCCCCTCAGCCCATCTAAATTTTTAGTGCCACAGGCCCTTTCATTAAAGCTTTTCATTACTCTGCTACCTGTTGCTTGAAGATTTCCTTCCTTCCCTCCCTCCCCTAAATCTGAATCCTACTATATTTTTGTTCCAGAAGAGTGACCAGTTGATTCTTGAGTATCTTTTTCATGTCAATAACCATGTGAATATACACCTTCAAACTGCCTCTCTTCTAAGCTGATGAGTTCTTCATTTGATTGATCTTTGCCCATGAGCTGTTCCATACTTTTTGTCTTCCCCTCCCTCCCCCCCATTTGCTTTGTTCTTCTTTTTATCCAAAGACATCTGCTGTTGGATTAGTACCCAGTTACTGGCAGAGTCAGTATGCTTGACTGTATGATCCTGGTCTGAGCCAGTATGGTTATGCTTAAGCTCTTCAGCAGCCTATGCTGTTGTCTAGTACTGCATGTTGTCTAAACAATACAGATGGTGAATCTGCAAGTAATTTAGAAAAATATACACAGAAGAAGGAAGTCTGGTTCTCCCACTTACAGTAAATTTTACTGAGGTTTATATTTAGCAATAATTGTTCACGTGCTCATTAAATGCTCGTGTGTGGGCTGACAGTTTGACCAGACTGCTAGTCAAATATTAAGTAGATGTTGCTAGATTTTTATTTATTTATTTATTTTTAAGATATATTATCTTAATGGATTAATCTGACTCTGTTAAGACAGGAAAATTCTAGGGTTCTTACCTATGTGAGTACTCAGTTAATGTTGGTCACTTCTTTCTATCCGTAATTTCTGTTACTTAAGTAAATGTAAGTAATGCAGTAAGACTTCTGTTCACATCTGGGCAGGCTACATACAAACAGCAAACATTTACAAGCCATTCACATCCAAACAACATTTAAGATTACCTTTGTATCATTTGTTTTTACTCGTGTTATATATCTGTTTAGCTTGTGTGTTCACAGTGAAGATGTAATTTTTGTTTGGTCAAGAAAAGTGGAATGGAGGGAATACTTATACTTTATGCTGCGCTTTTTGGCACATGTCAAAAACAGAACAGTTTTTGACAGGTATTGCAGATCCTACAGTGATTTATTTTTTCCATTTATTAACATTACTGTGGAAATTGATATGAAACAATTTCCTTAAGTTCACAGCCCTTAGACTTCTAATGTATGACCCTGGACCCTGTGACCCTAAGTCTTCATTAATGAACCTTTCTCTCATCAAATTAATTTCTGTATTATTGGTTGGAAACTGTAAGGTAGTTTACAGATTTAGGTCAGAAAGCATCCTTAGGTGAGATTATAGTTACAAAATCCCAGTGCTGTGAGCTGCTTGTAAAAATCCACTGCCTATTTCAAAACAATTATAAATCTAAATATTTAGGATGATTTTCCCCCAGCTGTGTCATTTAAGCTGTCATTCTTTCTGTTTTGACAACCCCATTCTTTGTATGCCCATGATTTGCTGAAACTGAAAATTTGGATACATATGATAGATCTGACTACTTTGAGATATTTCTAGTGATGCTGTAATGTTTCAAGTTGTATGGCTAGAATTTCATTCAATATTGAAAATTATTTAGAGGTCTGATTTGGGATTTCTTAAAGTTAGCAGTTTGAGAGGCTGCTGTTGCTTGTGTTTGAAATAAAGTTGCAAGAGAGATAAAATAAGGGAATGGGTAGGCTGTTGACTGTTTGTACCACAGATGCTACCAGTGTGTTACTAACTTGTAGGCAATCAGGAAAATTTTGTGGATGCCTGATTGTATTTTATTTTTTTATGCATTTATTCTGTTAACTTTTCCAGTTTGGAGAAATGGTTTTGACTGCTGCCATCTCTGTCATGGTAATACAGATTTCTAACATTCTACCCATAGAAGAAAGAAGCAGAGTTTTTTATTATTATAATTTATTTCCTTTTGGACTCTTTACAGAGTAACACGAACAGAAGTGCTGTCAACATAGTACTTGTCCAACTTCCCCCTTTCTAGTTTATTTTAATATTCACAAACATGCCAGTAAGGGCTGATATTCCTTCCTTAACAAAAATCACTTTACTCCTGCAGAGTCGGTGTGGTCATAACATATTCCAGTAAAACACAGCAATACATAACAAAAAATAAAAATAAAAAATGAAGAAATCAACATGGTGACCTGACTGATAAATAATAGTCAAGCTGTATTACAAAAAGTGCAAATAACTATTTGGTGTTTGGGATTTTCTTCTCATACCAATAGGTTATACTGATCTACAGGAAGCAAGAAGTTGCTAAGCTGATATTAGTCTTATGTCAGTCTATCATGTACAAAGCAGGTAAGATACAAAATTAGATTTAGAAGGACATTTTTATTGGTTTGCATTTCTATTATAAAACACATGATATGGAAAAGTGTCAACAATTGCTGTTCAAGTCCTTTATCCTCTTACAAAAGTTGTGGTTTTATAAAGGCAGATCTTTCAATGGTGCTGTATATCAACACATCAGGTCAGTTGTAGCTGCTGAATATTTATAACTCCTGAGTGTTTTGAATTTTTCTGTAATGAATAGGAGTTCATATTTTGTGTTTTGATGGATCAAACCTGCTTTAAGAGGACTGTAGAAGCTTGCAGTTAGTTGAACAATTACAGCGCTTATGTTTTGTTTTCAACAGATGTCTGTCATTTTCAGAGCAATACCAGTTAAGTTAACCATGCAGTGCGTGTGTTTCTCTTGTGTGTGTGTTTTTTTTTTTTTTTTTTTTTCTTTTCAGAAGTTATGCCTCTGACAAACTTGAATAACTGCAGAGGAGTCAGTAAAATACCAGGCAACAGTTTAATGTGTAGTGAACTGATGTTTAAAAAGGAAGTTGTGTTTTCCTAGAGCATGCAAAGAAAAGTCACTGCTGCTACTTGTGCAAATAGGTTCACCATTGTTGTAGATGTTAGATAAGTTGGATGCTTTTTGTGTTGAACTGTATATTGATGTGGAATAAATTTGGAGCAATCATTTCAGTTGGATGTTTATTTCCTTCCCATTGCACCCTGTCTGTGTTTTACTTTGCCCAAACGTTAAATGTTCTGTATTAAATGCACTAATGCATGTTACCTATTCACTCCCCTTTACAAATCTGTAACAAGAAATTCAGCAGAAAATAGCTAAACAGAAGTCTTGGAACATGTAATTCGACATTGTTTTGTGTGTTGTCCTCTTTGAGAGAGTCACTGGTATATAAAGCTCATATTTATTCATCTTGTTCTTAACTCTCTGCCTGGTATAGTTAACTTGTGATAAAGATTTCATAGATCTTTCCAGGCTTCTTCTTTCTACCATATCTCACTACTTAGCCAGTGTTACTGGATCCCAACTTTTCCTCACGTTATCTAACCTAAATCCTACTCCTTTCTCACCTGCCTCCCACCTCATCTGGTGAGGAGTTTATTCCTCTTTCTCTTGGCAAAAAACCTTTTACAGATATAAAGGTGCTTCACACTTCTCATTTTCTTTTCAGCCACACTTTTTATGTTATTTCTTGTTGCTTCCCTCTAGACTCCTTTAATGGCATATTTCTGCATAAAATTGGATGCAGTAATCTAGACTGAAAAGAAGGAAGGAGTCACCTCACATGGTGATATACCATACCAGATATATTTTGACTGTTTGCAATGTTAACTTGTAATTGAGCAAAACAATGTTAATTACTTTGGAGACACTAATACTTTATCCAATTTGCTTATTACAACCCAATCTCATTTTTTTCTGTTACTGTCTCCAAGATTCTGGGGAGGTGGTATGTTTTGGGCACTAATTTGTCTGCTTTTTGGGACAGATGCACAGTATGTTAAGTTGTTAAAGACATTTCTGGTTATGTGATACTTGGGACCTTCTAGATAGTTTGGTTAAAATGCTGCAAATGATAAATTATCTCCTTTGTTTAAGAAGAAATTTTTGATGTAGACATACTTATATACATTCTTTGTTGTTTGTGAATGGCAACTTAATTCCTTCTTGGAGCTCACATGGTAAACTTTTTTAGGCATAACTCCAGGTTTTTACATTTCAAGCTCATCCTTTTTCTAAATTGAAAAAAAAAATGTAGATAGAAAATGTTTTAGTATGTACAATACACCATATTTTTTGAATAAAAGATCATTATGTATAGTTGCATTATTTTAACTTTTTTTTTTTTTTTTTTTAAAGGGAATTCCAATCTGGTCTTTGTCCTACAGACACTCAGCTAAGAAATGTGAAAGCTGGTGTTACAAATAATAAAGAACATAATTTTGTCTCTTTATGAAGCCTTTTTGTTGGTTTATACTTACCTGAATCTAATGAGCTGTGTGATGTTCTAAGTAACGGGTAGTAATTTCTGGGGTAGCTGGAGGAGCATTCACTTTGCTGGATGGCTTCCCCTGGCTTCAAAGCTGAGGTGCAAAAGCACATCTGTTCATGGGAGGTGTCCTGCAGCTGACACTCACTGAGAGGCACTAATAATGCAGCAAAGCCAGCAAGATGCTATGCTCTAGTACAGTTATGATTTGTAGTTTAGGTTGGACTTTAGCCTAATTAAGAAATTTAATTAAAATCCAATAATGCTAGAACTGGTAGTTAGCAAGAGCCAGGTCAAGGGACAAGTGTTTTTTAGCTTCTTACCCCACCTTTGCACAAGATGCGAGTTGTAATAGAGTTATGTATCTTCCTTTTTTTTTCTTTTTGGTCAAAATTACATTATTTATGTTGCTGTTTTAACCCTGGCCTCTCACTTTAGATTTGTGTATATATAATTTGAATCAAGTATTTTACATAATTCTGTAATAGATAATAATCACAATAACAATTCTGGATTAGAACGGAATATTATGTATTAAGTCTGCCAGATTTCCAGTTGATCAATGTATCCATATTACTGATTCATCAAGTCTGTCTTAAAAGACTCTGGTGCTGCTCTTGAATCAGGACCTCAGGTCTGTTTGAAACTTCAGCCATCAATTTTCTTGATTTCAACTTTTTATTTGTTACTGAGATGTTATAACAGTATTTATAAATTTTGGAGTAACTCTGCTCTTTAACAAGAATGATTGGAGAAACTCCTCAGGTCACAACATGCTTCCAAAGAGCAGCATACTGATGGGGGAATACTTTTTACTCCATGCCTCCAGACTTTGGGATTAGAGCAGACTGTATTAAAATTTTCATATATAATTACCAAGTTTTATGGAGTTTAGAGTAAACAAGTAGTGTATACATAGGAAAATATAGTTCCGTGTGCACAAATCATCTCCTCCTCCCTCTGTAAACATGTTGATCACTTGGTTGTGGGAGTACTCAGTCATATTTTAGGAACAGCCAAACCAAAAAGAAAGGGAACGTTTATCCTATTGTCACACAGAAGCCAGAGGATCTTGCAGGATTATGACTTCCTTTCTGTTGCCCTCTTGTTGAAGTACCAAGAAACATCAATTATCTTATAGGTACCTTTTTTTTTTTTTCTCAAATGCTGCTGATTGGCTTGGTATTTAAAAAATGATAATTAACTAGGTGGCTAAGTCATAGATATAGATATATTATGTATGTACTCATAGATATATCCTACAATCCTTAATTAAGTTACTACTCAGAAACTTTAAAACAATTTCTCTTTTGTTGTGCATTAAGCATTCAGTGGTCTGAAATTAACTAAATTTGAACCAATCAAATTTGAAATACAATAATACTTCGTACTTAGCAGTGTTCCGGTATGCAGTTTAACTGTATTTTGCTTGCTTTATAACAGCTGTTATGCTTTTAACAAATAAATTGTGTTAGTGAGTGAATATTGTAAAAAAACAAACAAACAAACAAAAAAAAGGATTTTACAAAACTTGCGGGTGTGTTGGCTGTATGGTGACAAGAAGAAATTTACTGTCGGTTTGCTCAAGGTGATGGATATACAAATGGACAATTGTGAAGTCTGCTAGATTTTAAATTACAATAGATACATGCAACCTTGTCGACAGCTTAATTAAAAGGCTGTGCTGAACCAGAAATAACCCAACACCCTGCCTGATGTATCGGGTGATAAGCACAGAGGGTGGTAGTTGGTACTGAACTGCCTTTAGTACCGCATAAATGGTCATGTCCACAGCATTAGTCCTACCATGTACCAATGCACCTACCATTTAACAAAAGGCAAACTATGCCAGAAAGTTCAAAGTGTATGTGTGCCCATTTTAAACCCTTCTGAAGGAAGTGATATTAAAAGCATTGTTTTCCTGGTGTAGAGAGATGTACATAAATGGATGCTGGTAAAAAAAATAAATAAATATTTTTTGTGTATGTTTTATATACACATGTATACATATTTATCTCTTTATACAAATGTAAGCTGTGTAAAGGAGTGTACAATCCAGATGAACTATATCTGAGGACTGTATTCCTTTTACATGGCTTCTGAAATAAAATTTATCAGCAACACGTGTGCTTCTGCTGATGGCTGCACTTTCCTTGATTTTTTGTTCCATTTTCCTTAATAAATATGTATCTTTTGATGCACCAGCATGAATACGTTACTGTCGCTTTTTCTAATACATATGCGCTGACTTGAGCAGCAGTCTATTTCACCTGAAATTTTATTTACTGAGAGGTGAATATATTAATATGCAGTAAACAAAATGTGGAATAAACCAAGAAATTTTTTAATTGGGGGAAAAGTAAAGGCAAAAACCAACCAAACCAACCAAAAAAACTGAAACCAAACAAAGAATTTCTCAAAACATGTCTGTGTGGCACTGAAGTTAGCAATGGATTTTTTAAAAAAAGTCATAATTTTATTATACTTATTAAAGGTGGCGTTATAGAGAACGTGAAAAATAAAACAATACTCTAAACAGACCGAAGTCATAGTTAGTATGACAAATAATTTAATTTGAGGTAAACCTGCTTAACTGAATCATGAATAAAAATATTTGGTACAATGTATTTGGTATTGCAAATAATTTGAGTTGATACTTCCTGACATAATGTTAGAAGAATATTATTTTCAAAATTAATTTGTTATGGAGCACACAAATTAAAGGAAGTTGAGACTTCTCCAGGAACCAAATTTATTTTGCTTTGTAAATCTATTAGGGCAGCAGGACACTTTCAAAAAACCGAAGTGGAGTTAGCCAGCAGAAGACAGGAAGGATCACTCTGCACAGGTGTGGAAACAAGAGAACATCACTGAGTTGCACTTACGGCTGCTGAGCTTGAACTTTTTGAACTGGCAAAGTAAAATAAGCTGAGCTATGTTACTGCTGACAGGCCTGAAAGAATTTTAAGCTCAGCGTGAGTCACGGTGATGAGAGCTGTGAGGAACTTCTTTGTGGGAATGCTAGAACTAAGCTTGAGTCTGTGCTTGGTCCCCATGCTCATGTTCTTGAAAGATAGATATTTGAAATGTCAAAGGGAGTGAAACAAATCCAGGAAAAAAACACACTACACAGAGTACTTTGTAGGCACTTTGCCCTGCAGGCTGGCTCCTCCTGTTGTCACCTTTTTATTCTCCGCAGTACGGAACGTGGCTGTTTTACTGTGGTATCGCGCATCCCAGTTAAAATTCCTCCTGGCCTTTGTGAACACCAACATAGTGCCTTGGTTGGGTCACCGTTTCTGGGGATGAGAGTACCAGACATCAAGCATCACAGAAACTGACTTATCCTTCCAAATCTGTGGCCGCTTCTGAAATGTGTTTGACAGCATTCTGTTTTGGTATATAATATGTATTTTAATCTGTGTGTATGTATTTCTATAATATAAAAATGCCTGGGGAGAGAAAGGAAAAAGGATTGTAAGTATCAGCATACATTGTTTGTCAGTTTTAAGGAATATGACGACCAGCTCTTTGCATCTCTAGACACCTAAATATCTTTTGACAAGTAGATGCATTTTCAGTAATAGTTGTAAATTTTTTCTGTGTCCTGTTGTGAAATGTGCTACTGTCAGACATGAAATCCTCCTAATAGTGGCATCTGAAGAATTCAGTTTGGTACATAACTGGAAAGGAATTAACAGAAAACTAGCATTTAATACCTAGCATGATTACACATTTCCACATCTCTATAGCACTTTTCCTCACCATGCAGTTGGTGAAAAGGCTGAAGAAGGATGTGACTAGACCACAGGGTAATTGTTCCATAAAGGCAAGTATCTAAAGATCACTCGGATTTATTTCTTCTCCCATCCCCCATTATTATGACTCTAACTGGAAGCAGCTCTTTGTTCATGTAAAACTAGAGTGAAGTCCTTTATTGGATGATAGTAATGTCTTTGTATCAAACAGTGCCTGTTTCAAACTGTTACGCTTGTCAGTGTTTAATTGGACTCTACAAGGTTTCTGGGAGAATGAAACTTCTGTCAGCTTTTATTGTGCATCACTTTTTCTAGTCAGAGACGGCATGTTAAATACGCTTTATGAGTAGGTGGAAAAATATGCTAACCAGGTTCTGATATTATTAAATTGTAAGTCATTGTAGAAGCTCAGAAGAGAGCAGTGAGAAGCTCAGAATTTACACGTCTATGTACATCTGTCATTTTAATGATCATTATGAAGTCCTTAAGCATGCAGGATCTGTGTAATTAACAGTTTCTGTGTAACTCTGAGAAATGTAGAGATCAACTTTGCTGTAGGAATTGAAGCATTTAGTAGTAATGTACTATAAAGTGAACATCAAAGAGGCTGCTCAATCTGTGTCATAACACATAGCTAATTGATGCATTTAGGTACGGAAAGTTTAGGTTTTATTCCCAGAGCTAAGTGCTGAACTGCATTTGAAGCACATGCAATGTGGCTGCTCCAAGTCACTTTTGCAATTCATTGCTGACTCACTGTGTGACCTTGAGTACACCTCTTCCCTTGGCATGCTGTATCTGCAAAGAAGTACTGATCATCACCTGTGAAGGTATTCTTGGATGGCTAGAACTGCAGATTTGATGAGACTGATCTGTGGTGTTGGATGTTTTACCGGCATTATGTTAGGCACTGTGTTTTAGTAATGAAAAGGAATATAGTGAATATATGTGTTGGGGGATAAAAAGCAGAAAACTGGAAATGAGAGTTGAATTATTTCATCTTTGGCTTCCTTGATTTTAGAGCACATGCAAGTTGATCCTGCAACACTGATTCAATGTTAGTAAGAGGGCTGTGTTTTAAACAGGACAAATAGTAAGTAAAGCCAGTGCTGAAATTCATGGTAGGTATACCAATAAATTTCTTCCAACTTAATGTTATTTCTCATTTAACAAGGTATGCATTTTTTTTGTATGCATACATGTCTGTATTTAGGAATACACAATTTATAGACTTGGAAGGAGATTATAGCACTATAGTGGACTGCCTCTGTAATGAGTCCTTGACATCTTGTCTGCCTCCTTTTGACAGATAATTTTAGCCTGTTCAGGCAGCATGTATTCTAACTTTCTGCATCTTTGATCATTTTCAGGTAGCTACTGTTCTTAACTTTTTGAACTAGCTGTGCAAAAAATTATCAAAATACAAGAGCAGTACCTCAAGTCAGAAATTTTAGTCTGATATTAGTGGAAAAGTTTAAGTGGCCTACTGTGTGATTGCATCCTACAAGGTATTTGTAACATAATGAAGCAGAAATTTATATTTTTCCAGTTCTTCACACAATACCAACTTCTAGACTGACAAAGACAGTACAGCTTTTGGCTTTCATTTTGGTTTCATTCTGGAATTTTATATGTATCAATTTCAATGTTTCTCTTACTGAATAGCGTATTTTAAGAGTGCTGGTAGTTGTTAGGATCTGGCTTTTAAAGGAAAGAACCGCCATAGAGCTGCAAGAAAAGTTTTTTGAGCAGTTTGTTAAAACCTCTGAAAAATAAAACACATAACATAAAACATAACTGTTGTGGAACAATGCATTTTTCTTATTGGTGCAAAAGGGAATTTAATGGGAATGCTATTATTTATAGAAAGTCACTTGTCTATTTCCAAACTCATGCCAACAGCTTGCTCATGTGAAAGTTTCTTGCTTAATTGACTTTGACTTTGATTAAGAAGTTAAATGAGTAAATTCCAGCCTTTGCATAGGGGTTTTCAGAGATGAGATATGCGAAACAGCTTGCAGGTTGTTTAAGCTTAGAAATCCAGTTGTTTTTGTAAAGGGCCACCAACATGTATGTGCTGATACCCTTACAAATGCCAATGTCACCTCTGCATTCCCCCACCTCCTATCACAACCTTGCCACATCAACACAATCATAGAATCATTAAGGTTGGAAAAGGCCTCCAAGATCCAACCATCTCCCCAACCCCACCCCCAACACGCATTAAACCATGTTCCGAAGCACCATGTCAACCCTTTTTGAATAAACTGCTGAGGCATAACAGCAAATAAACAAGCCATAGGTGTGGGAAACTTAAAGGCCAGAATAGCCTAATAAATCTTTCATTAGGCTTAAGTTTAGCAGATACTAGGGCCTGAGGAGCACCAGTGGAAATATAGTTGTTTCTAAAAGTGACAACCTTTACTTTTCTATCACAGAAGGACTTCAGACATAATTGCCTCATCAGTGACTTAGGTATGACAAACATCTCTTCAGACTTAAAAACTACAAGTCTGTAATAGCTGAAATAGTGAGGAAGAAAGTTAGTACATGAATAAGGCCCCTTTGAGGGCCAGTTTAATTGGCAATCTTGTCTCAGCAGTCTCAGTCACTTTGCGAAGGTACTACTAAACTCTGAGTAGGAGTGGAAAATAAAAATAGTCTTGAAAACCTTTATTGCTCCAGACTATGTCTTTGAGTAAGTCACATAATAGCAAGACAAAATAGCTTCAAGTGCTGGGTCAGTCCACGGCACAAAAAATGGTATTCAGCAGCTTGAAACTGATCTGGAAGCAAGCTTCTGTTAGAGAGAAATGGTTAGAAACTCTCCCTGGATCATAGAATCACAGAATATCCTGAGTAAAAAGGGACCCATGAGGATCATTGAGTCTGACTCCTGGCTACACACAGAGCCACCCCAAAATCACACCCGATGTCTGAGAATGTTGTCCAAACTTTTCTTGAAGTCCAGCAGGCTTGGTGCTGTGACCACTGCCCTGGGGAGCCTGTCTCGGTGCCTGGCCACCCTGGGTGAAGAACCTTTTCCTAATACCCAGCCTGACCCTCCCCTGTCCCAGCTCCATGCTGTTCCCTCAGGTCCTGTCGCTGTCCCCAGAGAGCAGAGCTCAGCACCTATTAAGATCTAAGAGTTTTCCTTATAAAAAATGATGGTGGTTGCACCTTTGGCTGTGTGTGTGTTGATTGAGGATATGTTGAATGCTCTAAAAATGTTGTGCTGGTGATTATGTTAAATACAGGTCTTTTTCTGTCTGCTTTTGGTGCAGCCACATTGGAAGGCTTCACGTTTCCTGATTATAATGTGGTGTACTAGGTGGAGACTAAGTGGGTAAAATAGAGAGCAAGCAATATACATTGTGTACAAGTGTTGCTTGTGTTCGGGCTGTCCACATGTCGAGTCCCATGCACAAATGGCTGTGTCTGTGCCACTGATTTATGTGCATGCAAATTCTTTGCTCCCTTGGGAATTACAGAAAATCTGGTACCAAAGTAAATATCACATTCTTAGAAATCAAAGATTGGAGGCAACATTGGGAAGATGCAGTCTTCTTGCATATAACTTGTATGCCAGACATATATATGTCCTGCTAGAAGAATATAAATCAAATAAATCAGTTTAATAATATGAATTTAAAGCTTTAGGCTAGAAAACAAGGTACTATAGTAAAATGACATGGGTTTTTGGAAAGAAGAGTGATTTCTGTATTATTTTTTAATATGTGAACATCTGGTAATAAGAAAGAACCCCCACCTTACCCTCATCTACTTTTTGATTACCTTCTTTTAAGATGTTATTCTAATTAAATTCATATTACAAAGCATTTACTGAGCAAAATTTCTAGCAACTACTGCAAAGAACTCGCAGATGTGCTCAGCACTGTATTCCCACATTGCAAAGAAATTGCCTTTTTATTTGGGTCATTCTTGTCACTGTCTATCATGCTTTACACTTAGTCATCCTAAAACCAGAAAGTCTTGTTTCCAAAAAACCATCAAAATGTGGATCATCTGTACAACAATATTAGGAGGACATCTGAAATATTCAGGGAAAATACTTTTGCTACAGGGTAAGGATGTGGCTGTTGTTTATCTTGTTTTTCTGCTCTGAAGATGAATTGGCACGTGCCTTATGATTGTTTGAGTTTGGAGGGCAGAGGAGGGAGGACTATCTCTCTTGTACTGCAAAAGGTCTTCTGAGTTGTTGTTTTTTTTTTTCCTTTTGTAGTACACAGACCCCGCATGTGTGGACCATATGCAACATCCCCCCAGTTGACAGAGGAACTTTCCTCAAGTGTTATACTTCCAAGAAGAAATCTCTAAAATATCTTTCAACCTTATGGTTTTAATTTTCCTCAAGTAGTGCACTCCCTTAAGAGTTAAAATGGACTAGGATGCCCTGTATCTGGCTAAAATCTATAAACTCTGAGTGCCTTGCCTGTTTAAGGAATTTAAAGCAAAGGGCATCAATCTGTTATGGTGTTACCTTTAAAATTACGTTGATCTCAAGAGATTATGCTATCAGACATGATGACATAAAGTGTCAGAAACAGAATTTTCACTGAAGATTCTTTGTATTTCAGTTTGTCATTTCAGAGAAAAATATCTTGGATATATCCCTTTTCTAAGTATTTGGGAAGTGTTTACAGAATTGCAAGTCATTGCCATGTAAACAGGAATAAAACCTTCATTATTATAACACTGAATTTTTGTCTAGAGAGCCATTATATAACAAAGCACATAATTTAATTGACTTTCCTTATTTAGCATGTTCTGCCCTAACTACAGGATATGAATATGTTGGTGACTTCATTACACTCAGAGAAATTACTCATTTATCAAACATCAGCTCAACTGTCATATTATTTCTATAATAGCTTTGGTTCTTTGAGTATTTTTTGGCATATATGATATCTTTTGAGTTCTGAATGAATTTGAATGAGTATGGTTAATGCTCTGTTTTTTTTTGTAGATTAAGAAATACATATCCAAACCAACCACTTCCCTCTCCTCTTTATCCATCCCCCCACATTCAGAAATTGTTTCACAGAATCACAGAATCACAGAATTTCTAGGTTGGAAGAGACCTCAAGATCATCGAGTCCAACCTCTGACCTAACACTAACAGTCCCCACTAAACCATATCCCTAAGCTCTACATCTAAACGTCTTTTAAAGACCTCCAGGGATGGTGACTCCACCACTTCCCTGGGCAGCGCATTCCAATGTCTAACAACCCTTTCGGTGAAGAAGTTCTTCCTAAGATCCAACCTAAAATTCCCCTGGCGCAACTTAAGCCCATTCCCCCTCGTCCTGTCACCAGGCACGTGGGAGAACAGACCAACCCCCACCTCGCTACAGCCTCCTTTGAGGTACCTGTAGAGAGCGATAAGGTCACCCCTGAGCCTCCTTTTCTCCAGGCTGAACAATCCCAGCTCCCTCAGCCGCTCCTCGTAGGACTTGTTCTCCAGGCCCCTCACCAGCTTCGTCGCTCTTCTCTGAACTCGCTCAAGCACCTCGATGTCCTTCTTGTAGCGAGGGGCCCAGAACTGAACACAGTATTCGAGGTGCGGCCTCACCAGAGCCGAGTACAGGGGGACGATCACCTCCCTAGCCCTGCTGGTCACACTGCTTCTTATACAGGCCAGGATGCTGTTGGCCTTCATGGCCACCTGAGCACACTGCTGGCTCATATTCAGCCGACTATCAACCAATACTCCCAGGTCCTTCTCTGACAGGCAGCTCTCCAACCACTCATCTCCCAGCCTGTAGCTCTGCTTGGGGTTATTGCGTCCCAGGTGGAGGACCCGGCACTTGGCCTTGTTGAACTTCATACCGTTGACCTCAGCCCATCGGTGCAGCCTATCCAGATCCTCCTGCAGAGTCTTCCTACCCTCGAGCAGATCGACACACGCACCTAACTTGGTGTCATCTGCAAACTTACTGAGGGTGCACTCGATCCCCTCATCCAGATCATTGATGAAGATATTAAAGAGGACCGGCCCCAGCACCGAGCCCTGGGGAACGCCACTAGCGACCGGCCTCCAACTGGATTTGACTCCATTTATCACGACTCTTTGGGCCCGGCCATCCGGCCAGTTTCTAACCCAACGAAGCGTGCGCCAGTCCAAGCCAAGAGCAGCCAGTTTCCTGAGGAGAATGCTGTGGGAAACGGTGTCAAAAGCCTTGCTGAAGTCAAGGTAGACCACATCCACAGCCTTTCCCTCGTCCACCCAGCGCATCACTTTGTCATAGAAGGAGATCAGGTTCGTCAAGCAGGACCTGCCCTTCGTAAACCCATGCTGACTGGGCCTGATCACCTGCTTGCCCCGCAAGTGCTCTGTGATGACTCTCAAGATAATCTGCTCCATGAGCTTCCCTGGCACTGAGGTCAAACTGACAGGCCTGTAGTTTCCCGGGTCAGTCCTCCGGCCCTTCTTGTAGATGGGCGTCACGTTTGCTAGCCTCCAGTCAACTGGGATCTCCCCCGATAGCCAGGACTGTTGATAAATGATGGTAAGCGGCTTGGTCAGCTCATCTGCCAGTTCTCTCAGTACCCTCGGGTGGATCCCGTCCGGCCCCATCGACTTGTGCACTTCCAAGTGCCGTACCAGGTCACCAACCATTTCTTCATGTATAGTGAGGGCCACATCCTGCTCCCCATCCCCTTCTACCAGTTCAGGGAATTGGATATCCAGAGAACAACCGGTATTGCCGCTAAAGACTGAGGCGAAGAAGGCATTAAGCACCTCCGCCTTTTCCTCATCTCTATGTTTCAACATAGCAGTTATTGGAGATGGGAAATTAAGTATCCAATTATTCTAAATTATTTCTGTATTATCATATCTTTTAAGAAACTATGGGAAAACTACTGGAGGATTATTGGGTTGCAGGTTTCCAGTGGTTACTGGTAATTTGTTACAAGAAGCATTCTGATAATATCTAGTGACATAAAGGCATAATGAGATATGTGTCAGGCTTGCAATAGTTTTTGTAAAACTTACTCCCAATTCTTCTGTTTTAATCTCACTGATATACTACATCAGTGAAACTTCCATTTTAAAATGTATATTGTTACATTGCTGTACTGCTTTTATTATATATGCTGTTATTGCAGCAGCTTGAATTTGCATGTCCTTGATTTATGTTCATCCTTCTCAAAAGTTTGTAAACACTGTCCCCTTCATATAGGAAGGCCTCTTGGTCAAGAATATGATTAAGATATTTTTTATTCCCAAATTTACTGGAGAATTCAAATACATATGCTGTTTATTTTAACAAGTTTTCTAGAATGCAATAACTTCTTTAAAATGTTAGTATTATAGAACGAATAGATCTGTTAAACTTGAATACATTTTTAAATGTAGGAAACTCCTCAGTGTAACTTTTGAATTTGAAAAGATTTATTCTGTGACCACTTAGCAAGAACTGTCTTCTAACTCTGCTTTCTTGCTGGCCTGATTGCTGTGTTTTGGTATTTTTGACAAGTAAATTCTTGTTTTCTTAGACATTTCTGCATTTACCTCTTAACACTGCAAAAACTTCTCGTTCCCTTTTATTCAAATATGTTCAAATTAGCTTCTGTAAGCAAGAAAAAAAAAAAAAAGTTCTTTTATGTGGAATAACGACTGGAATATTTAGAAACAGGGCGCTACAAAAGGATAATGAAGATGAGGTGAAGTCTGACATCATAAAAATCCAGGTTCTTGGCCTCCTTGTCCCCTGAGGAGGTTCGGTACTACAGGAACAAATCAAATTCCTCTTTTCCAGCCTCCCGTGCTGCTTAAAGATGCTGACTAATCTGTTTCAGCACTTTGATCTCTTGCCATGATATGGTCCTAGTTCTACTTTCATCCCCTTAAAATGTATTCTTTCACAGCAGAGAATATGGCCCTAAGGAATAAGCATGCAGATTTCCCCCCCCTTTTTCCATTAAATCCTGCCTAGATGGCTGTCCTTATTGAGCAAACAAGCTGCTAAGTTATTCCCTGAGGATTTAGTTTTTATCCCAGTAACATCTGAGAATTGACTCAAAATCTTTAACAAACCACTTGAAATGAATGGAATACTTCCAAGGAAATGAAATCAATTAGGAGTTAACATTTTGGGGGCTGGTACCATTGGACACAAGCCTGGCATATTCTGTGTTAGGTACAGCTTTTGGTGAAGGCTTGAACCAAGTGCGAGGTAATAGATACGTCCATCATGTTTCAGTGCTGTTCTGAGATGGCATCCTGTCTGGCTTGCAGCTCTCTGCCAGAAGGACCCTAGACTTTGATAGGCTCTTTGTCATGTCTGCCCACCCTCTGCTTTGGAGCCCCTAGTGTGGCTTGCCTTAGACATAATTACATTATTTAAATTTGTTTTCCTTGTCTGAATCCCTTTTGAAGTGTAAGTCCGTGACTGACTAACACAAAGGGTGTACTGCCAGACTTGTTGCTTAGGAGACTTCACTCCCTTTTCTGTACTCCACAGTTTTAAGTAAAGGTGCTGCCATGCTTCTGTTGCTTCCCCTTATGATCAAAATATGTTGAAGTATTTTCAGTAAATGTGAACTGAAACAATATCAGGGCTTTGTGCATCTATTTTCAGTATTTTTTTAAGAGAGGAAATTAGCATCTTTACCTTCACTATGCAGGACAGACACAGAAAGAAGAATAGGATTTAAGTTTCTCAAATTCAGTCTAGTCCTTTGTTCAATAGGACATGTGATAACTTCCTTTTTTGGTATATTTTCGGTATTTATAAACATCAAAGACAAGGGCCAGTGGGCATGTGACAATTTTTAGGTGGTCACCACAATTTAAGCCTGTAACCCCCAAACAAGTAACTTGTTTTGGAAAGGAATACAGCCTTACCACTAGCTATGCTCAATTACCAGTCTGTGCTGCCCTGTTCTAATTGTAAAGTATCTTAACATCTTTCATCCCACTTTCGTTGGGGATCATCTAGCCAAAACAACCATGAATTAGACTCTGCATATTTGTGGATGTGTGGTTAATATAAAGAAGATGGCATGGCTGTAGTTTTGCATGCTTTTTTTCTGTTGCATTTTGTTACCCTGTGTAATTATGTTTTCATTGCATTACTACCATCAAAGCTGTTAATCAAATCTGATTTGAATTAGATCTCTTTTTCTTTTGTTTGACAGATGATGTCACTAATATTGCTCAGAAATCCCTCCTTATTGATGAAAAAGAGGATGTGCCAATAGGAGTAGGACTTGTGGTGTGGAAAATCCCAGTACAAACATACTTCCTGACTTCACTACTGGTGCTGCTCAGTGTAAACTTCTTTAATGTAAAATCAGACAAAACTGCCTCAGGACCTGAGGACAAGAGAAAGGTACTGTGCATTGCCACCATGTTGATTGCTCAGAATAAGATTAAAGCTAAAATATAGTTATATGTTTATAAATTTATTACAGACAATATCATGCAAAACTTCAAGGGTTATTTTTTTTCTTTGTGCTGAGATAAACTTTCAACCCAAACAGATGTGCAGTTAGTAAAATAAACCAATCAGTACTAAGCTTCTATCTGCTTTAATGTGGTTCCTTTTACATAAAGCCTTACTGTGTTCAGTAAATACATTTCTTGAT
Source organism: Nettapus auritus (assembly GCA_011076525.1). NCBI lineage: Eukaryota > Metazoa > Chordata > Aves > Anseriformes > Anatidae > Nettapus > Nettapus auritus. Next base: position 84,729,802 of record CM021768.1, on the reverse strand, counting down.
ATCAACATTTTCATGCTCATGATATTTTTCATTAATTGTGTTTTTTTTTTCTCCTCATAAAATCTTAAGTCCTCAGTACAGAAATGTTGCCCAGTGTCATACAATTGTCATATGCTTTCTAACCTCACCACAGTTTCTGTGTCCTGTATACCTGTCACCATTAATAAAGAAGAAAGTCTTTCACTAGAATCGTAGAACTACAGAATATCTTGAATTGGAAGGTACCCACAAGTATCATTGATTCCAGCTCCTGGCTACAGACAGGACCATGCAAAAATCAAACCATAGGTCTGAGAGGCGTTGTCCAAATGCTTCTCATTAGCTTGGTCCTTGTTGATGCTAAGCTTCTTGACAGACTTTCCAAACCTTCTGTTGACTTTTGTGTATTTATTGTGTGCACAAGTCTGGGCATTCAGAAAGCAGCTTTATATGCTGTGTGTGAAAAGTCAATGGTTTTGTTTCCTTGAGAGACCATCTACTTATATGGGGAAAAATACCAGTCTCCTCCTATTGGAGAACTATGGCAAGGATAAGAGTTTAACACAATGTCTAACTCTTGGCTTTTACATGTTGTAATATTCCTACAGCAGAACTGCAGTGATAATGCAGTTACTAGATTTAGAAATAGTAAGAGGACAAGATGACCCCTACTCTGTAACTTTTCTTACTGCAACAAAATGCCATTGGATCCTAGAAATTAAATACTTCTAGAAAGACACTGAATACCATCAAGGTTGGTCAAAAAACTATATTGCAGAAAGTAGCAGAAAACTAGAAAATATCCTTTCAAGGTGGATATTTTGCAGTTTGCATATTGAAATTGTTGCCTCTTTTTTGCTCACAAACCCTGCAATTATATTAAATATAGTGGGTAGTGAAAAACACTTATCTTCCACTTCTGATGGACGGATAAATTATGACCCTAAGCAAGGAGAGTGCTATGAGAAATGACGGCTGTACAGTGCATAATCATTACTGAAAACATCCTGAAGATGGAAAGAGTAAAGTTTTTGATTTCTTTTTAAACAAACAAACAAAAGAAAAGAAAAACAAACAAAATAAAACAAAAACATATGAGAAATATCCTAGGGCCTCTCTGGGTAGTATTTGATTGTCTTCTGTGACACTCTAGTACAGCTAATAGTTCATTAGGATTTTCTATTTTAATGCTTGAGAGAGAATAGCATAGTCATTATCAAAGAGTATATAAAGAGTGAAACAATTTCTAAAATAATTTTGTGTTCATTAATTACATTTTAGTATAGAGAATTACTATAACTATGTTTTGAGGGCAACAGACACACTAATGTGATCCTAAATTCTTTCTTGCTTTTGAAAAGAGTAAAAATGCTGATTATTTTGCTTTGCCTTGACTTTCTGCTAAGATGGCTGCATTTTGATTTTAAATCTCAAAGGAGTGCTATTTAAAGATTTTTATTCTGTTGTCCTTGAGTTCCATCCTGTTCCTGTACGTCTAAACAGATGAACATACGTTAACAAATTGATTTAGACTGAATATTTTATTTAGCTGACTCAGCATAATGAAAATGAAATGTTCAAAATATGAGTCTTTAACAGCTAATGTATTTCTGAAACTTATTTTGTCACGTGCAAATTATATATAAGGAGGCCTCATTACCTGGCCTCATATACTTTACCTCATTACCTCATATACTACTTTATGAAAACATGAGCACAGGAATTTCTGTATTGCTTATGCAGATCTGCCCAATGTTACAGAAAAAAAAAAAAAAAATCTGGTCCCCGCTTATTTGATTAGTCATATGTCTTGCATGTCAATGTCATATTTATTTGGTTAGACTGTTTCTGATATTTCCAAACTATCTCCTCAGAATGGCTGTGTAAACACAAACATGTTTGTGCAGGAACAGTACTGATTTGAATAGGGACTGTTACATCATGCAGCTATGTGTGGGCACTTTGCTTTAAAGACTGGCTGGCTTTTTCTGTGAAAATTTAGGATTGCTGCAATGTAGTGGGTGTGGGGCCAGGCACATTTGTGTTTTTTAAATGTCTGTTTCTTTCTTTGGCTGACTGATTGCAATTTGAGCAGTTTTCAGTCTTTTTTTTTTTTTTTTTTTTTTTTTCTTTTTTCTTTTTTTCTTTTTTTCTTCTCTCTCTCTTTAAATTAATGCAATTTAAATCTAAATAAACTTTGGTATTACTCATATATTTCCATTTTTTTACTAACAGCCTTTGAACAGTCTATCTGTGCTGACTAATTGTCTGCACAAATATTGTTTATGTTTCCTACCATGTGACTACAGATCTATTACTCTTCAAACAAAGCAAAGAATTACTATAACATGCTTACGTCTGGACAGTTTCTCTTGCAAATATTCAGCTTTACTAAAAAGGTACTACATTTAGACAGCTGATAGCTCTAAAGCTGCTGGCAAAATTCCCACATGCATTTTACAGTTAGATAAGTACATGGCTGGTAATGGTCTCATTAAGATAAGTTAGTTTAGTTATGTAAAAGGACTTCTGTGTTTTAAATATTTGCAAGTGGTGTTAAAAAGACCTTTCTCGTATCACAAAAAGGTCTTTTATGTATTTAAGACTTGGTGTTGGATATTAAGCAAAACAGATCTTCAGTCTGTTATGAAGCTACTTGTCTATTCATAAATGGGTATGAACGGAAAAAGGAAGGTATGAATGAACCATGAGAAACCTTTAGCCTCCATGGTATACACTCAATAAATAGTATGAGAACAAGAAGTTGAGAGTTTTGACATCTCCTTATGATGCCATCATCATAATAACATACTTCTTTTGATAAGTAGGATCTCTCTTCCTTGTGGTTCTCTTTCTAGCTCTTTAAGTGTTTTGTTGTGGGGTTTTGTGTTTCTTTTTCAGCTCTACTATTCCATTGATTTGTTGAAAACATCAATAACTCTGACCTTTGCATTATGAATATTGAACAACCTTGATGATATGGTCTAATTCTGACAATATAAGTAAAAAATAAAAATAAAAAATGCATGCTTTATGCATAGCAATGTTATAAATGTTGATTTGCAGGAGAACAGTTGTGTAGGACACAAATGATTTTACCACGTAAAACTTATCCTTTCTGAAGGAAACATATCCATTTGTGCATACACACATACTATAAATATACACATTATGTTGCATATATTATGTTAATATTGTATTACAAGTAAACTTAAGCAACAACATATTTTTAAATGTACCTTATATATTATAATCAGCTTGGAAAATAACAATCAATTTCAGGTTGTCACTCAGTATCTCAGTATTGCATTTCTTCAGTACTACAGGGTGATGTTTGTATTATTTTGAAAATAATATTGGATTTTTTTTTTTTAATTCATTGAGACTTCTCAGTTCCTTTTCCACCTTGTGTTCTGTATCTTTCATATTAAATTTAGAGTGAGTGTGCTTGAAAAATGCTGCATACCAGAACAGTCCCATCTCACAGATGAGTTCATTTTTTATTTAGTGTGAACTGTCAAAAACCAAACTTCGACAGACTAGAAAGTCTACCTTAAGTTTATTTGAAAAAAAGAATTCAGATGTTAACTTATTTGGTAGAATTACATTTATTAACATTTCCTATTTAGAATTGTACTAGTAGATCTTTTGTATTTTGGTTATAGCAGGGAACAGAGATGAGGAAGGGAAAATATGGGGAAAAATAAAATATGTATGAGTACAGAAACTAAATGAATAAAGCAGAACATGAACCTATCGATACTAGCTAGAAAACACAAACCATCATAATGAGGAAAAAAGCCTTTTCCAGAGAATTCACTCTTTTGGGTCAGAATAAAGCTGAATAGCATAAATATACTTCCTAATTGCAAAATTCTTATATACTTATAAATATACTTCCTAATTGCAAAATTCACCAACAGGATTCAGCCTGGTGTTGAAAAAATGCTTGCTCATCAAAGATTTTAATTTGAAGATATAGTATGAGGATAAGCAACTAGATGGCATCACTTTCAGAAATTCTCTTAAATTCCATTTCATCTGCTTTTAAACAAGTCATTTGATCTTGGAAAAATTGTCTGCTGTGAAGTCTGAAACTTATTTCACTGATTGAATCTCTGTGATCCTCTTTACCTGAATTATTTTTAGATGTTGAGCCATGATGTTGAGAAATTATGACCAAAACTGGCAAACAGGTGTGTTAAACACTTATTGTCTAGAAGCATTATCATGTTATTGAAACCAGAAGTTTTGTGTGCTACTGGAGGTTTATCAGATGCTTATTACCACAGTACCCTTCCCTGTCTTTCCCCTACCCTGGGGACAGTAGTGATTCATCCTCCAGGAAGAATCCTCTTACAGTTTAGGAAAGGGGATTTATAGAAACTGACCGTGTGATTCTGTTAAAGTGTGTGGCAGAATAGTATGTAGACAGAATGATGGGTTTAGGTGTGCTCTGAAGTCAGGACCATCAGGGATGCAAATCTGTATTTCATCTTGAAGATGAACAAAGTGTTGAGGGGTGGGAGGAATCAGACTTTAGTCATTTGGATGGGAGAAAAGCTTAAATTTGATCTCCTGACTGGTAGCAAAGAGAATAATAATTCCAGTTTAAAAAATAAATGAACAAGCATGTTGTGTGTGGGTTGGCAATGAGTAACTTCCAACCAGAGGAGAACATGGTGATGGTGGTAGCATTTGCTTTCACTGAAAGGACTGCTAAAAAGGGTCTTTTCTTGGAGGTTGAAAGGAAGAAGCAGCAGGGCTCAGTTAGTACGCGGATGTTATGTATGGATAAGGAGAGGCAAGAAAAACGAGCAAAAAAACCTTCTTTGAATGCTAGGGTGACTTCATAGCTGTATGCAGTCTGCAGAGGTGTGAAAGAAGTGAAAAAGGTGGTCATGGTTGGAACGATGGCCAGGGAAGGTCGGAATTCACAGGCTGCCATCAGATTAGTTGTAACCCCAAACAGTGCTGCACGAGCTTGGTAAATATCTTTGCTATAGCACGGCTAGCCTAAGCACTACTTGCTGCAATTAAAACCAAAGTAAAAGTTCAGGGGAAGGAAATAAATTCTGTTTCAGCTATGTTAAATCTAGCTTAAAATTAAGAAATGCATAGGGGAAGTTGGTGGGGGAATATACTGAGATGTAAATTACGAGTTTCCAATCTATAGCAGAGATGTTTCTATTGCTTCATTCAGGAGCTTTATTGAGGCGATATTTTATTGCCTTGTGGTGCTTTCAGACAAGAAAGTGGAAAGAGATTTTAAAAAAATATAGTATTTTACTGTCCTTTTGAGACTTATGGTATTGTTTCACCTTTGGGATCAGTTGCGCTTCTGTTCGATTGTGGCAGTTTAATATTTCTGTGCTTATCAGGAAACTGTGGAAAGCTGACTTCTCATTTTTCTCAAGTAAATCTTGGGCTAAACTGCTTGCAAGACTGCAGTGGTAACAATTTCCTGTTTAGGTAAAACTTAATATTTTCCTTGACTTTGCATTTAGAGATCCATACATGAATGACATTTTCAAGTAAATAGAAGTCAGTGAAAGAAGGGTAGTAAGGAAAGTGGGTTATAATGCTGGTAGAGGCATGACAGAAGTTTCCAGGTGTGCTGTAAGTTATTACAATCCAAGAAAAAAGAGAGATGGGTAGTAGAAGAGAGGTGAAAAGTATTTGGGCATTTCAGTTAACTTCCAAAGATCAGTCTGAAACTGGACTCATTATCACAGAATCACAGAATCACAGAATTTCTAGGTTGGAAGAGACCTCAAGATCATCGAGTCCAACCTCTGACCTAACACTAACAGTCCCCACTAAACCATATCCCTAAGCTCTACATCTAAACGTCTTTTAAAGACCTCCAGGGATGGTGACTCCACCACTTCCCTGGGCAGCGCGTTCCAATGTCTAACAACCCTTTCGGTAAAGAAATGTAGTTATGTAGTTATTTATTGGTGAAGACCTGCATATCAAAGAAAACATCCACAAATTTCCTATCCTTAATCCCTTATAAAGTCTGGGAAGTGTTGGTGAAAATCTTTGATGTGATGCTTCCATATTTTTACTATTTAAAAAAAATATAGAAGTGTGTGCAGCATAGTCATTTGAATAGATTTCCCTAGAGGTAAAGACCATAGTTAGAATTCAGAGCTTCTAGTTTTCACATTGTTCATTAACAGGCAGTGTTTCAGCATTTTCTTGTTCCTGTGCAAAAGGAGTCTTGATCTGTGTGCAATTCAGCTTTCCATTTCACCTTTTTATTTTTATTTTTTCCTTTCTCTTCCTGTTCTGATAAGCACTTCTCTTCCTTTCCCTTCTCCTCTTTTTGAAGACTGGTGGTTGTAAGGAAAAGAGCTGGGACAGACTCCACAGGGTGCTGGGGGGGCTAATAGACAAAGAGCAGATAGGACTCTTGGGCAAGTTGTAAGGAGTGGGCTCTATTAGATTAAAGGTTCTGTTCTGGAATGGTGTTCCCAAGGGTATATGCACCCCTGCTTTTTTTCTTTCCTGCTTTGGAAACTGTTAGTTTTGCTAATACAGTTTTGCTGTTCAAGAGGTGAAAAATTGCGTTCTTACTGCCTCAGCTGTGCTGACTTGAACCTTAAAGCAAAATCTTATTCAGAGATTCCACTTGGGGAGGTGATGAGTGATGTGGCAATACCTATTTCTGTATTTCTCCACTAAGCCTTCATTAAGGAAGGCTACTTGTGCCTACAAAGTCACTGTCGGTGCCCTAACTTTTCAGGCTTCTTCCTGCCACTTCTTTTCCCAAAATGATTTTGGGAGAGTGACAAAACTGAATAGCATAAATTATGTGAATATAATTTTACACAACTGGACAAAAAGTCTCCTATTTATGTGATAATGAAACGAATACAAATTTTGTCCATAGTCAAAGATGATTTACAGAAGCATTTAGACCATGGAATGAAAGAGGTTGTGTTTATAAGGAATTCAGATGCATAAACATATTTCCTTCAACCATACAGGCTGGGAAGCCATAGGTGACATACCTAAGCCTGCACTTTAAGTTAAACACTGGTTAGTGTTCTGAAACAAAATACTGAAATAAAATCTTTATTTCAGGGTAATGGAAAAATGTTATATAGGTACAAATAGGAAAAAACACATAGGGAAAAATGTTATATAAGGAAAAGTTTTTCTGAGAGTGAACAATAAATCACTTTTTAATTCCCCTAAATAAGATAAAATAGCCTGACTGACAGCATTCAGCAGTGTATGATACACTGGTACCAATGCTGTACCCACATGACTTGAATTTGGATGCCCAAATTTCTTACTGGAAAAGTTAAAATTTGCATGCATTGATTACATTCTGAACTCCAAAATACCTTGGGACCTTAGAATAGTCTAACCTGGGAAGCACTCAGTCTCATTTTGTAATAGCTGGGCACAGAGTAATTCTAGAGTTTTGTTTTGCATGTTTCTTTTTAAGCCAATGTATGACTGACTTGTCAATTTATTTTTTGCTTGTTTGTTTATTAGCATTGTGAGGGATGCTATCCTTAACTTTATGATTTTGACATGCATATCTGGATAAAAGTATTTTCTGCAAGTGCTCCTGGACTGCACACTCAACTCTGAACGTTGCCAGAGGGCACCTTTGTACTTCTGTTGAGCAACTTGCCAACAACCATTCCAACTAGTCTGGCATGCTTTGAATCAAAATTGCTGGCAGTTGCCAGAAGGATGTTTTATTGGTAGTCTTCTCACGGTAGTGAAGTTTCCAGTTTGTGGATGTCGGAAGACAGTTACACAACAAAAGTCTTTAGTTCACAAAGATTCTCTGCTGTGTTTTTCTTGTGCTTTGTCATGCTTGTCTCTGTCTGAGTAAGAAGTGGAAGTTTGTCTTCAGGCTCTTAGTGCATTACCATCTAGCTGTGCATTTTACTGGTTGTAATTTTAAGCTGCTGCTCCCTTATGGAACTGAGGGAAAACAGGAAGCTAACATCTGACGGAAATATCCATTTTTAGTATTTTATCCTAGGTGATTCTGTTCCATCAGCCTGTACTGCAGAACCAGAGTGACTTAAACTCTGTTCACTCCAATGAACAGTCATTCAGTTATCAATAACTGAAATGTCAGTGTTAGCTGGCTGACTATCAGAGCACTGTTTTAAGAATAAATTGAAGTGAATCACCTCATTTTGTCACCACTGGTAGGCACACATGTAAAAAAATACGCTCACTGCTTCCTTCAGCCAGGAAGGATGCTCAGTGAATTGACCAGCAAGGTGTCTGATCACACAGGATCTAGCATCCCTGAAATCTTCTGATCAGTATAAGGTGTTATCTCTCATTACAGTATATGGGAACAGGGTATTACATACCTGCAGAACAGTATCTAAAGTACTAATATGAGAGTTATTTAAGCCACCCACTAGAAAACATTAATAAGATGGCATCCAGTCTTGCTTCACTACAGCTTTAAATGCTTTAGTCTGTACTGCAGTGGTTAGATTATGCTCTGTGTGGAAGGACTATGAAAATTCTTTATTGAGAAGAAACAATTGAATACATAATGATTTTACATTACATATTAGATGCCTATAGAAATAAGGAGAGCATCAGAGGACTGATTTTTGGATATTATTTTTTGTCTAGTCCAATATGGGACACTCAGGTAATCTTATGAATCTGTATCCAAAATACTTTGTCTTGTTTCTGAACTCATTTGTTCAAGGAAATACTCATTTTTTAAGAGCACATCTGTCAGGAATTCCTGGATAGATCCTTTGAGGGAATTGCAGCTTTGTGATATGCTAAATTTGATGGTTCCTGCCAACTAACAATTGTTGCAAACTCTTGGTATTTTCTCATAATCCCCATTTCTCATAATCCCTATTCACTGCATCGCATTTTAATATTGTCCGCAGAATATGAAGTATGCACGTGTAATATCCATTTTTCTGAGATCAAGTGATTTGTTCATGGTCATACAGGGAATCTGTGGCAGAACCAAAGGTGAAACCAAAATCCATCAAGCCTTAGTCTAATATGTTGCCATAAAATAAAAAACATTATGATAATAATTTGGTTAGACTTGAAATTAGATTTGAATGCAGGATGTCCTAGTTCAGCAACATAGTTTGGCAGAAGTCCTTGTTAATAACTGTCAACTGTAAGAAGTTTGAGTTCTTCTCCTTACACTTACTTGACTGAGGTCTATCAGAGGCCAGATTTACAAAAAATAATATTAGATTTATGAAATAAGCATTCAACATTTTGCAAAGTGTTAGAATATCCCAGTTTCTTCTCCTGCTAAGGTTCAATTTTTCTCTTTGAAGCCATTTGATTGAGAATATGAGCCTATGTCCCTCAGTCTGACTGTTTTGCACATTTCCTACACATCTGTCAATTATTCTTTTTTTATGGGTTTCAGGTTTTAACTACTCCAAACCTCTACAGTGGTAATAATAATGGTGATAATAATGAAAATACATACCAGCGAAGAAAAACTAATAATCTACCACCACCAACAAAGGAACTTTCCTGCAAAAATCAGATAAATAACTAAGCAAAAGTAGTCCAGTATAATCCAAAGGCCTAGGTTTGACAGGATGATTAAGTTGCAGTGTTAGTGAATAAGGATGTTGCAGTCTGTCTCTGTATTTGCCCTTTCTCCAGCCCTAATTGGGAAATGCTACAATTTGATCTTTCCACCTATCCCCACTTCTTTGCTCTTAAATACCATGCTTCAAAGGAAGAGCTGCTCGTCAGTGTGACCAGGTGTCTCTTTGAATCACAGTCTGGGTACAAGCAGAAGGATGGGAGGCTGGTCGTAGGTTGCATTGGACTGCAGGCGTCTCGTCAGGTCTCCTGTGTGTGCTCAAGGGAAAGGAACTGACACATGGATCAGAGGAACGGCTCTGCCTTGAGCTGCTGGCCTCACCTTGCAGTTAACCCAGCACCTTAAAGGGCTCAGGCTCTGTAGGAAAGCTGACTTTGGAAGGTTGTGGAGGGAGGGTCTGGTTTTTTTTTATTTAGTTGGGCTTGAACATCACGTTGTGGTGCTTCTGTCTTCAATTTTGTGTGTCACAGGGCTGCTGTTTCAGTTTGTCTTTTAATACATTTAGCAGTGTCATTATAGGGATTAATCCACAAACTGGTGTTACAAGTGAGTAAATATTAACAGAGGCCAATCTAACGTTCATTGAAACCAATGAATATTTTTTATTTACCTCAGAGACGCACGTTCAAGTCCATAGCATTTTGAGAAGAGATTCAGGCCAAGGTTTTGGTAACTTCTGATCTTAGTGCTGTGTAGTGCAGAAAGGGAGCTGCAGAGTACATCTACACAGGGTCTTGAGGCCAGCAGAGCCAGAGGAGGAACAGCACAGGGGAGGATATAAGTGTGGAGGTTCGCTTCCTCTCCTAGGGTGGCTGTGATGGAGCCAGCATTTTCCACCACTTTTCTACAAGAGGACCCTATGCTATTGCATTGTAAGGCAGCTATACTGCTCAGTGAGCACAAGGATGTCTCTGAACAAGCTGTGTTGCTGTGCAAACACATTTGCAGTGTGTACAGGCCTCTATTTATTTTTTCCATCCCATTAGGTAAGTTTTTTAAATTATTATTATTATTATTATTTTAATTCTTGTTCTCTAATGTTCTAGTAGCTTTGGTATGAGCAGCTGTAGTGATGAAAGTATAAATTTCAGGATATCAGACAGGGTTCTCATATCCAAGGTTAGTGTTGCTGCACCCAAAATTGCATTTCTATTGCTGCTTTGTGGTGGCAATGACAGATGTCAGTAAATAACCCATTCTAAGTTATGTTTCTGAACTGGTCCTTCAGTTGCCATGCAGAGCAATCTGTAAAATCAGAGACCTGTTCCTTTAAATCCTTTTTCATGGTGTAACTGTTCTGTGGTTCCTGTTCTAAATGACTTGCCCAGGACTACTGACAATATTGACCCTTCTGTAAGTAGCTTCAACACACTTTTTTATTTTTTATTTTTATTTATTTTTAACTATGTATATAAATTCAAGTTAATCTTAGTGGCTAAATTCCCTTCCCACTGCCTTGTCCTCTTCAGCTCTGACATTCCTTTTTACTGCATACTTACTTGTGATAATTTATTGCAAATAAGAGCTAGCTTGCTTTTTTTTTTTTTTTTTTTTTTTTTTTTTTGGATGCGTTGCTTTGACTAGAATGAGGCCATTAGTGTAATGGGTGCTATCCAATGGCATTATCAAAAATAATTATTCAGTGTTGTATTGGTAGGTACACATATGTTTGAGCCTGTGTAGAGGGTTTAAATGAGTTTGAAATACTTCAATTTTTTGCGTGTGTCATGCTGTGGCTTGGAAGCATATTTTTGTTGCATGTGTTTTAGCAGATGCATACGTGCAACAGGCAACCAATTAACTGAAATAAAAATGAATATATTGGTGAAATTCATTCTGAAGCTTGCCAAATTCCAGTTCTGCTAACTGCACAGTAAGGACCTGGAAGGCAGCGATTTGTGATGAGATGTTAAAACACAGCTACTGATCCCAGGGAGCAATGAAAAAATTTCTGAAAGACTGTGGAGGTGAAGAATCTCAGCACATCTCTTTAGCTGAGGTGCCATGGTAAAAAATAATGGTGGTAATTAAAATACTTGACAGAAGAGTTGAGTGATTTACAAATACCATGTTCTTACACAGGGTATCATCTGTTACACACCTTCCTAAGCCCAGCATTATGAAAGTTGAACTCATGCTACACTAAAATCTCTATAAAATAAAATAAATGTTTCCTCTTCAACTATGCTTGACACAATTATGTTAATATGAGCTCTTGTTGCAAAACACCACTTTGAACAGCTTAGTGCTTCTTGGTGATTGCTTTCCATATAGTTTGGTTCTAAAGGTGTATATATTATCCTCTGAAAAAAAGTCATAAGTAGCACTTAAAAGTGTTCCACTATGAAGAGACTCAGCAATACCCTAAGTACAACAGGTTTTAAAGTAATCCTTGAAAGCTTTGCCGTTACAGAAATAGATTTCTTAGGTAGCTGACAAATGGGTATCTAAAATAATAGTAGTCTACAATATACTTTAAAAATCATCCTGATAATTTTGATTTATATTTCTTGGCTTGGAAAAGTATTCTTTTTCATCCTCTAGAGATGCTTTTGCTTTTATCCATTCAGTCATGTTTTATTACATACAACTGAGAACTGAAGCAGGAAATGTAGGTCAATCTGAACCTTGTGGGAAATATGCCTTGGGCATTGACAGCTATGAATGTCCCTTTTCCCATACAGCCATTGGCTGATTACCACATTTTTCAAATTCTAACACAGATGAACTAGCACTTCTGAAGATACCGTATTGTACCTGTGTCCACTGAGTTTACTTTTATCAGGTGCAAGGTTAATAAATTTTATTTTAAACTTCTTGAACATTCAGAATTGTGCTGTACTGATGAGGTACTTACGTCTCATGTTCACAAGCATAATAAAGATTGTGGTTAGGCCACAGTAGGGCTTTGTAATATTGTAAAAGAAAGGATGAATTAAAATGAAAGAAAAATAAAAAAAAATAAAAAAATAAAAAAAAATACAAACTTAATCTGAATGGAGGCAAAATGTCTAGATGAAGAAGCTTCTATTTACTTTTTTTTTTTTTTTTAAATTTATTTTTTAATGTATTTATATATGTTTTTTACACATAGTTGCATGAATTACTGTTGGCCTTCTGGGAACTTCTGGAAGATAACTAAGTATCCTTACAAAAATAATATATTAAAGTGATCAATTTTAGTCTGTGGAAATGTATTGAAAATATTTTATAAATATATATATTCAATGAATATATAAATATTCAATGATTTTACAGAAATGTTTTTCCACAGCTAAAATGTTAGAAACAGATTTGTTGAAATGGTGAGTATGGCAAAGTTCAGTATTCAGGCATCCTTGAGAGCTTTAAGGGTTGCAGTTCTTTCTGTTTCTTGCAAAGATGTCTGCAAGTTAAAAATCTGAGTTTCAGGAAGAAATTAAAATTGGAAATAGAAGGCTAAAAGCAATATGTAATCATACAGAAAATGAAGATAGTCCTGCAGACAAATGCTGAGTGAATCTTTCTAAAATATTTCTTGGGGAGAAGAGAAACCAGACTATGCTATTGGTTTCCATGTTAGACAGAGGTGGCAAATATGGACAATGACAATGTAGAAACAGATGAACTGAGGAATGTATCTGTTGTGTAAGAGCCCTAGCCAGAAGGTGTGGTATGGTGTTTTGTTTTGTTTTTAAAGTAGAGTCAACATGAAAATTTCAGCAGTAAGGTTTATTATATGTAGTAATTGTTATTGTCCTCTATTTCTCCATTTGTCTTGCTTGTATGTCAGATAAAAAGAAAATGCATGCCAGACCTGAAGGAGCGGACAAGATGTTGTTGTTCTCAAAGTAAAAATATGTGTAGTCAAAGAAGTATTTATGGTTAGGTTAACTGATGTCCTTGATAATATGAACTTCGATGTTTAATACTTTGTGCCTGTATACACATTTGCAGATCTCTATTTATGTCTTAGTCCTAGATGTCTTCTTTTTAAAAGTTATGTTGCTAAAGGCTGCTAGTTTAATCTCTTATGCAAGAATCGTGAAATGGCATTGCATTTCAGGAAGCTCCAGGTAAGAATAATTAATCTTCAGTTTATTTACCGTCATGTATAATTTCTTCAAAACTTCTTGCCTGGATGTGTCTTTTTTTTTTTTTTTTTTTTTTTTTTTTTCTTTTCTGGTGGAGATGTGTGAGAGACAGTGCAAGATTTTTTTTTTCTTCCTAAAATTCAGTAAAACTCTTTCATTTACTGCAGATTTTAGCACTGTTGGTTTTTGTGTTGCGTTTGAAAGATGAAATCTTTCTCTGAATTAAAACTCCTAGTCTAAAATGAAACTGTACTCCAACCCGGCAATTTTCTTTCACATAAGATGAAAGAGCTACTGATTCCATGTGGTATGCAGGGAGATAGCTTTTTAACTGACACAAACTATTTTCTTCTCCCCCAAGCATTTTTTGTCTGTCTGTGCTTTTGCTTGATGCTTCAACTGAGATGACTCATTAACTAGTTCACCTTCCAGAAATCTTATTCAATCTGAATAACATTGTTCCAGATTGAATCAAGGCTAGAATGCTGAGTTTGGGATGACAATTATAACAGAGTAATAACTTATTAACCATGTGAAATATTGGTTCATGTACTTGGTTCACTTGTGAAATAATTGTCTTTCATGTACTAGTCCCCCAAACAGTTAAACAGTTGAATCACATCCAGTCAAGTTTATGTCTTTTGCTGTTCTTTATTTTAAATTACAAGTGCCCCTTTACCTATCAAGTAAAGAGGGAAATTTGGTATGTTCCAGAGACTGCTGAAAAGGTGACTTGTGACTTACAGGCCATTAGTCTTCTCTCTCTCTCCCTCTGCTCTTGAAATGCATGTATTCAAAAGTTCATAAGATTTGCAATGAGTGTGTAGAACTCAACACCGCTGGAAGTGGTTATTTGTATTCATACAGTGGTTGTAGGACTGTACTGTGGTGGATGTATTGTGAGTTAATAAGTGGTGGATGTATTGTGAGTTAATAAGTGTGTTGTCATATGAAGCTTCTGAGTTAGTAAAATACAAATTTTATCAGAGTAGAATATTTCTTCCTTCCTTTTTCTTGCTGTGTTTACAAGTTTAATATTTTCTGTCCTTAGAGTCATGCAAACAGTAAGCAAGACTAATCAAATAGCACAGAACCCTGGTACTCACTGGTCCCAACCATTCGGGAGCCAAGATGCATCCTCTTCTGCTGCAGCCTTTGTATATCTGGACTTGGTGCCTTTGTCAGTGTTGAGAGGCTTTGTGATTCCATAGTTTCTGCTTTTGAAATAGAGAGGCTAGAAGATGCATGTAAAGTAGAGTAAAAATAGAAATATTTATGTGTCCTGCACCACAGGTTGTTTCTTGATTTGTTTTGTTTTCCTTCAAAGCTTACCAATGACATAGGTGATTTTCTTCAGGTCCTGCAGCAAAGTTTTTATTTCACTTAAAAGGTACAATTTTTAACTCTTATGAGTTACACAAAAAAAAAAAAAAAAAAAAGATTAATAGCAATCTCTTGAGATTTCCATTTTAAGTACTCAAGAATACTTCAAAGAGTACTGCTGAACTTTAGTAATTTATAGACTAATTTATTGTTTGAAAGCAAACTGGTAGCAATTTTCTTGGAAATATAACACTCCATGAAAGTAATTCAGTTTTAAGGTGGAATGTCTTTGCCTTGTCAGGAATTTAATGATAAAAATTATGTGGATTTTTAAAATGAGTAGGGGATGTGGTTTTGGAAACTAGTTAACATGGACAGCACTTGTTGCTCGATTTTTTCCAGTGGAGCACCGGGTTCTTCTTAGAGCAGTGCTGGGGTAGTGTTGGGGGGAAAGGTTAAGCTTTTATAACTACTCATGAAGGAAACTAACCATTGGATTTCCTAATTATTGAAACTAGACTTCTTTGCTGCTGATATTCTCCTTGAATATAAAGCTGATTTAAATAAATTAATACTTTTTGAACTTAGAGGCATGCCAGGGAATAAAAATAAACTACCACTTTAATGTTTTTATTAGGTTATTTCAAACTATCAACCCTGAATGTATGCAGTTTATACACGCACACAAGCACGCACATTTAAGTTTTTTAAAATGTTTGTCTAGGTTTGTAATACCTTTTCCATATATCCTGATGTTGTGAGACTCCTCGATAATTTTGAGGAATGCAGTGTAACTGATACACTAATGTGAAAAGTGGGTACTCCATACTACAGGGAGTAAACTATTCCTGCTGAAACACCACTAGGCTCAATTAATTTATGACTGTCTCAGTGCCTCTTGAGAATCCTGAATGTGGTTCAAGTTGGGTCCTGAATAAGATATGATATATGTTTACATGCTACATTCATCTAAAAATATATATATATATATATATTTATGTGAGCATAGGATGAGAATGGATATGGTTTTAGATAAGATGACAAAATATTATATAACTTCTTATTTTCTCATCTATTGCTTTTTAAGTGTAGTACACTATGCAACATAGCGTATACTACAAGGTATAGTTCAGTGTGCTTTAAAACAGGATGTCAAGCCTGATGCTTGATTCTGCTCAGTGATGTAGTCTAATTCTACTACTTTGTTTCTTCCAGGACGTGAGGGACAGCACCCAAAATGGCTGAGATTAATTTGAAAGATTTTATTGAACAATGCATTACTCTTAAATGCTAAAAGCAGAAGGCACTAGCTGGTAGCTCAGTGTGGAGCAAAAATTTTATTTGAAACTTCAAAAATAATTATGTCAAAGAAAAGTCGTTCCAAGGGAGAGAAGTCCGACATGGATACTGAAGCACTGCAAGCTGCTAATGAGGAGCTACGAACTAAACTAACCAACATCCAGATAGAATTTCAGCAAGAAAAAAACAAGGTATGTGTATGTATTTTGTGTTGTTTATAAAACTTAATGTTTACTTTTCATTCATTTTTATATTTACTTTTATGTGTCTCTGTAGCATTTTAAAATATGGTAAGCCAATAAGGTTATTTCTATTTTATAAGTTAGTTAATCTCAATTAGTGCTTTTGACTTTGCACAATACAGTCCTGGAGATGAATCCATGTGGAGATCGATTTATCTGTTTTTGCTTGGTGATGCTGTATTTCTAAGGGTACCGAGGACTTACCAGTACAAGTATGCGGTAAAAATGTGTTCACTTTATACAAAATAGCATTGTTCTGTACTTCCTTCTTTATATCAGTGTAAAACTCAGAGCATCTTTGGAACACTTGAAAAGTAATATTCCAGTATGTTCAAGTTTCTTTAACAGCCTTATGTGATACTCAGCTTTGAATGGTGTTATCTTTCTTATTTTATTTTGTTTTATTATTTCATAAAACAAACAAGCAAATCTAAAAATTGAATCTTCAGAATTTATTTCTCATAGAAGAAAAAATAAACAATAAAGCCTTAATTCTTGGCTGAAAGTAATAGGTTCAATATATAGCACAGAAACTAAATTTATTGGAAAATGGAAATTTCTGGGAACTTGAATTTTTTTCTGCTTCACAGACTGAAGCAAAAAGTATGATACACTTTACACAACAGAAAATTGAGAATTCTGATGTTATTTTATATTTCCTTGTTTCCTATTGCTGTTTCAATTGTCTTTTAGACTGCAGAGGCTATGAACTTCTGTCTCTCTCGTTCTTTCTTCCTATCTCTTCTGGGTCACCAGTATTGATGAGTGAACAGAAAATCCAGTTATGTTGGTATTAGCTTCCTCATCTAACAACTTCTACTTTTCTTTCATATGATGTTAGTAAACTATAGTACAAATGCAGTGCAAACCCCTCTGCTTCTTAAAACATCACTACATGAAATTTACCAGTGGCTGAAACCCTCTAAAATTGAAATTTTAAGCTCATATATTGTATCAGTGTCTTTTAAAATTTATTTATTATCTGCTTCTGTTTGGGAAGAGAATTGAAAGTGCTGGTACATTTAGCTAGTAATTTCTTCTGTTTAGTTATTTTGTCCTGTATCTCTTTTTATGTAGAAATGCAGAATGTGAATTTTATCTCCCTTTAATTACCTTAGAAAGAGCACAAAATTTATAAAGTTATCTTATACATAGGATGAATGAATGAATTAATCTTGAGTGTTCACACTGAAGACTACAAAAACACTAAAAAGAGTTTAGTCCTGGTATGCTTCAAAGTTTGATGCTTTAATAGTGTCAAGTTTAATTCTGATTCAATGAAGATTGAAGGATAGCTTTAAGATACTTTCAAAACACTACCAGTCTTCTTCTAAAACTAGTTTGCTTATTTACTTATATCCATTCTGGCAACAGTTTCTTTAGTTTGTTTACTCATTCGTCTTTTTACAGTTTGAGGATTTTACGTTTTTGAGTATTGAGGTTGTTATATATATGCATACTGTATACTGAATGTATGCTCCATATTAAGTTCTGCTGCATGAATGCACTTCTGGGAGGAGAGGGGTAGTGCTGTCTTCAACCTCTTCTGCATCTTTGCTGTGATGTTTGTTGTAAATAATTTGACTGGAATTGGGGCCATAAAGCTTCTTTCTCAGCATCAGGGCAACAGCCTGCTAACTGTGTATGTGTTAGCTGTGTAAGGATGGTGAAGGCCTGACTGACGAGAAGATTAAATTATAGCTACAGAGATTTTACCTCTTTAGACTGCAACTTAAAAGTGAGTAACAAAACCAACAGGAATTACAGCTTAGTATCAGAGTAGTAAAAACACTGTGCCTAGAGGATGCTAAATAAATTAAATGGCTTTATTGACACAGAGGTAAGAGGGAATGTATTAAAGCTGCGAAAAAGACATTTCTGTGGCCTGTGGGATATAAACTGTATTAGGAAAGGTAACAAACTCTTGTGGGGCTAAATCATTTAATTTTATTCTCCTAAACTATTTTTTCCCTCATGTATATGCATTTATTTATGAATTATCTGAGAAGAAACCTTCTAATTGATGAGAGACATCACAAATGGAAATTAGTTGTAATATATTTCTGTGTGCAAAGTACTGTTTTTTTTGTTTTGTTTTGTTTTGTTTTTTTTGGGGGGGATGTTATCCAAGAGACATTGAAGACTTTGTGAATGTTTTCCGTTCCCAATTCATTTAATTTAATTTATTGTTGAGCCTGTCCAAGAAATTTCTTCTGTAAAACTGTTCCCCTCCATATTTATACAATGCCTTATCTAAAAGTGATGTGTTTGCAGTTCACTGAATATGCACTGCTGTGGCTCTTGCTGTTGGTGTTTTGGTCATCTGGCATAAGAGCAGCTGGATTGTACAAAAATTGTAGCTATTTTAATATGAATGGAAACAGGACTCACTCTATCTGAACATTAAAGTCCTGCGCAGTGACTAAGCATCGTGTTGGTAGCCAGACTCAGGAAAATGTGAATCAGCTCAGTGGTTAAGTGCCTATGCTGAGATCCATGAACATTTAGAGAAGAATATTATCAAGCATATATTCCTACTAAGATGGTTAGCAAACATTAGAAGATAGTCTTCCAACACTTCACTTTTTTCCTGAAAACAAGGTGTTACAGTATTTGCTGTCACTGCTGTTCCATCTTCACTGAACTATGGTATTGTTTTTAAATATCAGTGTTCTGCATTTGACTGTACATTTTATAGAGGTGAAATCACAAAACAGTATTCTACACGCAGAAATATGTTAAGTCTAGTTTCCATTTGTGATGTCTCTCATCAATTAGAAGGTTTCTCCTCAGATAAATCATTAATATACACATACACATGAGGGAGAAAATAGTTTAGGAGAATTAAATTAAATGAATTAGCCCCACCAGAGTTTGTTACCTTTCCTAATACAGTTTATGTCCCACAGGCTACAGAGCTAGAATAAATGAGACATTTCAAACCAGTAGTCTCTGTGCTACCTTGCAATTTCACAGCTTGTTTTTGCAAGTCTTTATGCTTTTCCCCAGATTTCTTAGCTTTTTTTTTTTTTTTTTTCAGCTTTGGTATCAGGTAATAAATCTCTGTGTAACAGAGATTTAATATAAGATTTAATCTCTGTGTAACAGAGATTTAATATAAGTACTGAAAACTCTACTTTCAATATGTGAAATAAAAAAAAAAAAAAAAAAAAAAAAAAAGCAGTGGCATATAATTCTGGCAAAACACCTGTATGTGCTGGGGATTAAAAAAGTAACATAGCAAATTGTTATGGTTAGTACGTATGGAAGAATTCATACAGGTGTTGCTTTGAGAATCCAGGCAAACTGAACATACATAAATGAATGTTACTACCGTCTTTCATGTATGGAAAAACAAATGAGCAGATGATAACTTCCTGAACTGCAAAGAGCCTCATGAACAACAAGGAGGTAGTAGGGGTTGTAATTGGCAATTGTCTTGGGGCAGGGAAATGGATGAAGTATTGGTAAAACAATACGTAAAGGTTTTTCCAATTAAAGTTGAAGGGCAGTAATTAATTTAATTTTCCAATTAAAGTTGAAGAGCAGTTTGCAGATGCTCAGGATTACTGAAGATCAGACAGAGAACAAAGTATTTCTATTAAATATTGTTAAGATTCTTCAGATGATCTTGGCTGGAGCAGGTTTGAGGTGCATTGGTTACCATTGGATTTATGTGTACCTGGATGTACCAAAAAGAGTTCTTATTTTACTGCTTTTGTTCTTTTGTGGTTTTGTGTGTTTTTCATTTGTCTGGTTGGTTTGTTTTGTCTCATCATGTCATTTAGTCACACAGTAGGATAATTTGTCAACTTTTTTATTTCTTGTCCTTTTACCTACAGTTAGTTGATCTCTAACTTTAACACAAAAGGTAAATTCAAGATAAATGTTTAAGAGAAACAGAATGAAATGCTGCTGAATGCTTTTTCAAATATCAGTTTGTATCAGACTATGTGACCCTTGCTTTAAATGTAAAAATGTTTTGAGGAATCTCTCTGGTGATGGTAGAATCCCTGTGGAGTTAAACTAGTGTGTATGAATCTGCTCAGTGTGTGTTTGCAGTGATGCAGAAATGTATTTGAACAGGAGACAACTATGTGCCCTTGCAGCAAAGGTCACCTGCATCCTGGTCTTAGGATTAGGAAGAGTGTTGCCAGCAGGTCAAGGGAGGTCATGCTTCCCCCTATACTCAGAACTGGTGGGGCTGTGTCTGGAGAGCTGGGACTAGTGCTGGGATCCCCAGTACAAGGACCATGGATGTGCTGGAGCAAATACAGTAAAGGATCATGAAAATGATGGATGGCTTGGAGCATGTGACATACAGGGAAAGGCTGTGAAAATTGGGACTGCTGAGACTGGAGAAGTCTTAGAAGGACTATAAAATTGCATAAATAGCTGAAAAGGGGAGTAAAGATGGAACCAGACACTCTCAGTGGTGCCCTGAAAGACTGGATGCATTTGTTTGCTTATTGACTTCATTTCTTGAATATGCTTGATATTGTTCCGGTGAACAGAACAACTTTTTCATTTAAAAAAATAAAAAATAAAATAAAATAAATAATAATAATAATAATAATAATAATAATAATAATAAAGGAATGCCGGAAATTAAAGAAAGACTAATTGTTTTTAAGTTCATTTTGAAACTGAAAGGCATATGGGAAAATGCCATATAAGTAGTAATACTTTCATTCCACTGATTGCTCTGGAAGCAACAACTGTAGAGATCTACATATTGTGAGAGAGTGAGGGACAGGGAGAGAAGAATAGAGAGTTCATGGCTTTCAGGGAAGACGTAGCAGATTGATCTGTCTATCTTCTCTGATAAGAAGCAATAACAAGAAAAGACTTTTTATACATCTTGAAAATTAGGATGCATCTGTATTACTGGGTCATGAAGAGTGATATGCATTTAAGATGCCATATAAAACCAGTGATATTAGAAGGACTGTTATTCTTTTTGTTTACATTGCTCTTGCTAAAACTTTGTTAGTGAAATGACTGGATGATACGTGATGATATTCGGTTACTTTGAGTGGTTTAATATGTGTTGTCACAGACAGCAACAATCCATATAGATACTGGAATGCATTCAGAGAAAGATCAAAACCACTGAGCAAGCATACCATTTTGTGTAAACCGGTACTCCTCCAAAATTTTGGAATCCATTTCTCTTATGTTAAAATGCTTTTAGGAAGTAACAATCAATAACTGCCTTTTAGTTGCATACTTAATGTACAGTATGACTAATTCTAAATTACTGTATTTCTGGAGAAGTACTAACTTTGTTTATAACTGCCATTATACAACTTGCTTTCCCGTGTTTGTGGGTTTTATTTCTCAGTTTCATTGCAGTTTTCTTTACTCATCAGCAAGGAAATAACTAATGTATTTAAGTCACCGTGAGTGTTGGTTCATTTGCAAATTTGTCTATAAATTCATCCACTTGTGATAGTAAATAGGCTTAGTCTTACATGGAATTGGATACCCTAATACAAGCACTGAAAATCAGTGTTATCAACCATAGGATTGGAACTGTATGTTATAAAATAAAATACGGGTATCTAAAGAAGATAATTTCCAGTAGCCAGATTTACCATTCGGGGTTGATTTTTTTTTTTTTTTTTTAATTTATTTTAAAAAGAAATATTATCTGAATCATCTAGTAATAGGATAACAGTACCTGTGCAAAAATATCCAGGTCTGATGGTGCCTGATTCAGAAATGTTACCTTTTCCACATCTGTAATTATAGTGCTGTCCCAGTTGGTGTTTAGTCCACAGTGGATCTAGAAGATTGCTTTCATGAAAATGTAGATACCTTCCCTCCCTATCCTGCTCCAATAAACAAAAATAATGAAGCCTTCTAAATGCTTCTGAAGTGGTATTACTACTTATATTTTAACCCTTTACATTTCTTTGGACTCAAAATGTTATAGTAAATAGAGTTACATCAGGCTAGTGGGGTCCATTAGTGGGGTTTGACAGGGCTCCATTTTAGAGCCAGTCTCCTCAATGGTTTCATAAATGACTTGGACGTAGGATGTGAAGGTATACTGAGTAAGTCTGTGGATGACACTAAATTGGGAGGAGCAGCTGATGCCATCAAGGGTAGAGAGGCCAGGAGGGCCAACCATATCTTTGGGTGCATCAGGCACAGTACTGCCAGCTGGTAGAGAGAAAGGGTTGTCCCACTCTGCTCTGCATTGGTGTGGCCTCACCATGAGTACTGTGAGCAGTTTGGGGCACCACAGCATAAGAAAGACATAAAACTATTAGAGAGTGTCCAAAGGAGGGCTACAAAGTTGGGGAAGGAGCTAGAGGGGAAGACGTATGAGGAGTGGCTGAGGTCCCTTGGTTTGTTCATCCAAGAGTAGAGCAGGCTGAGGGGAGGCCTCATGGCAGCCTGCAGCTTTGTCACAAGGGGAGTGGACGGGCAGGTGCTGAGCTCTGCTCTCTGGGGACAATGACAGGACCCGAGGGAACGGCATGGAGCTGGGACAGGGGAGGGTCAGACTGGGCGTTAGGGAAAGGTTCTGCACCCAGAGGGTGGCCGGGCACTGGGACAGGCTCCCCAGGGCAGTGGTCACAGCACCGAGCCTGCCAGAATTCAAGAAAAATTTGGACAACATTCTCAGACATCGGGTGTGATTTTGGGGTGGCTCTGTGTGTAGCCAGGAGTCAGACTCAGTGATCCTCATGGGTCCCTTTTTACTAAGGATATTCTGTGATTCTATGACTGCAGAATGTAGACTTGTGAAAAAAATAAATTGTATTAATTATGCCTTAATAGTAAAAGTTAGTCTGAATATTAATAGAGGTCTCCTCTCCATATTGCACTAAAATCTGAGGCAAGTTGCAACTTTACTTTAGTTTAGCATAAATGAAATGCATTGTGTGACTACAGATCCCAGCTGTGCATAGCAGAGATACAAGCAGCCTAGGAATATTGCGGCAGTGCCTAACATCCAGCTGCTCAGTAACCTCATTTTACCATGAAGCACTACATGGTTTATATATTTGTACTGCCACTCAAGGTTAAAACACAAATGTTTGAAAACCTTGCTTCTCTCTGCCTTCCCTTAAGAGTAGCAGATCATGCGTAGAGCTCGTATTTTGGCTGACACTCCTATAGGGGTTGTAGGAAGATGCTGATATTATTACTGATATTATGTGGATACATTATACCCTGTCTGGTATATTATAATAGAGAAGCAAGCCTTTCTCACTCTTTCCCCTCCCATTCTATATCAATGTCTAATCCCACTTGGAAAAAGCACTGCTTCACATGCAGCCTGCTGAGCATCATTTTATAATGAGATTTCATCACAGTGGGTATTACTATAATGGGTTGTAAGACCTCCCCCCCAGCTCTTAGAGTCACTGGCCTACATTTTCTGAGGTGTCTGGGACTCTGAATATCTTGGTTTTGGGGTGTCCAATCTGAAACCCCTTGAGTAGACTTGATTTTTTTCAGAACAATTCATTTGGTTTATCCAGTAAGGACTTTCCCATTAAATTGGCTAAGAAATTAAGAAATACAAAATCAATTTCATTTTATTTTCCCTTTACTTACCCCCTCCCCCATGTTTCTACTACTAATAATCCACCTTTTTAATACAATTTTTTTCTTTCTGTTACTTCAAGGTAAGATCCTCCCATCCTCCTCATCTTATCAGCAGGAAGTATCTTAGGTCAAGTAGTGGATTTGGGTGTAGGAATTTGGGACTCAAATCCCAAAGACAGTGTGTGTGCGTAAATTAGATAAATCAATGTATGCCTGTCTGGGGATCCCATCTGTAACACAGTGGTAGGGCTTCTTAGCTACAGAAGGATGTTGTGGGAATAAAATAATTGAGTGTATGTAAAGATCTAAGTCACTATGAGGATCGTTGAAGTATGGTCCTTCAAATGCTAGGAAGTTTTCTAGCATCTCCTTCATAGCATAAATATGAACACTTCTCTCTCTGCTTCTTTTTCTGTCACCTTGTTGGGCACAATAGAGGGGTTGCAGATAAGAGTAATCTGGGATGGTTGATGGGGGAAATAAGGACAGGGTTGGATGCTGCTTGGTTTTATTTTATCCCCTAATGCTTTGAGATCTTGTTGCCAGTAACACATCTGCACAACAGATTCCTTTGCACACACAGGAACAAACAGCCTTTTTCAAGCTCTAGTTCTCTCTAGCTGTTTACTGAAGAGAGAAATTTCAGGTATGCGGTCTTTGCTTTTCAATATTCAGGATGAGTTTTTAAGAGGGTTTAAGACAAAGCTCCCTTGATGACTTTTAAGGGTGTGGTGGTACTTGCTAATCATTATTTTATATTGATGTTCCAGGTGGGTAAATTGAGAGAGAAAATCCAAGAGGTTAAGCAAGAAAGGGAGCAGGAACAGCACAAACACACTGCTTATGTTTCTGAACTGAAAGCTAAGCTCCATGAGGAGAAAATGAAGGAGCTTCAGAGTGTCAGAGAGCTACTGATCCGACAGCATGAGCAGGAAGTAGCGAGAATGGTGAAAATCAAAGATGGTGAAATTCAGCGTTTGCAGTCAACAGTCAATGTCCTGCGGGACGGGGCAGCTGACAAAGTGAAGACAGCACTGCTAAGTGAAGCAAAAGAGGAGGCTCGGAAGACATTTGACAGTGAACGAATGAAGTTGCAACAGGAGATCTTGGAGCTGAAATCTGGTAAAAAGCAGCTTGAAGAAGCTTTGAACAACATTATGCAGGCAGATAAAATGAAAGCTGCTGATCTGCGCATGGCTTATCAGTCCCATCAGGATGAGATTAATAGAATAAAGCGTGAATGTGAGAGAGATATCCGCAGGCTGGTAAGTTAATTAAGTTGTATGTACTTACGGCAGTTTATGGCAGCATTTAATATATTGCTTTATCTGCCCACAAACAAATATCTAACCTGTTCTGCAGTGACATATTTTATCGGTGTTGGTTGGTACAATAGGCTGCTACTCCTATTACTTTTTCTTCTGTACAGCATAGATGAGCCTTGGCTCCGTGGCTGTCTCAACCCAATTCAAAGTTTTATGTCCCATCAAGTCAAATGTGAGTAAACCAAAACTTTCTAGAGTGAATTTTTTCAACAGATCAAAGAAATTGATTTTCCCTTTCCTACTTGCCTGAGCTGTATTTCTTTACAAAAATCCCTTTGATCAAAACAGTGAGGCATTCATCATTTGTCAGTTCAACAACACCTTTGTGAGATGGCAAAACTAAATTTTCAGAGCGATTTTATATTTTTATGTGGGGAACCAATTGCGATGAACTAAGACAATGTATTTTCTCCTTCTGAATCATTGTCCTTCTCATTCAATTTTAACTATTGTTGCTCTTTTTGGCTCTTTAAAATTTCTGGGTTTATATTATGCCTTTTAGGGGCAGAAAAATTAGGGTGCAGGACAGCATGCTTTTGTCATGTTTCATAAGCTGTATAACTTCAGCAGAGATAGCCAGACTATGCCGTTTGTGTAAAATGGAAGAACACACAAAATTTCCTGACAGCAACTGTCCCGAATATTTCAAGTTCTGCAGCTTTGCAAAAGGTAAAGAATCCATAGCATGAGTCGGACACATCAGTATATTTAGAGTAGTTCAACATCAAAGGACATTTCTGTTGGTACCATGATACTTTGTATGCATATTCAAGAACCGATAGTTAGGATGGCTAAACTAACAGTACAATAGTTATGCAAATAAAATGTAAAATTATAAAAATATATCAAATATTTCTCATATGTAAAGTCTGCATTTTAAATGGAAGAAAACATCCTTTTTCTGAAGCAAAAAATATGTTATCAGTTTGTGCTTATACAGATATATCCTCTCATTTTTTTGATTCCTTAGGGAAAAGAGATGGTGAGGGCAAGCTACGAATGAGTGGTGATTTTCTTTCTGGGGCAATTAAAGCTTGTAATGCACTTAATATTTGTGCTTTAAATAAATTGGATATTGATCAACTCAGGGGTATCATTTCCTTGATAAAGACACTTGATAATGATCACTGCAAAGACAGACAACATGATATTGCTGTGAGCATAATTTCTTTCATGTTTTGTTCCATATTAAATATCTAGAGTTTTAAAATCGTGACTATAAAGCATAGGTAATTTTAAAAGGTGTTGAGGAGAGACGCTTACTACATTGTCGCCTGTGTTTTTCTAGAAAATAATTTATATTAAATTTAGTCTTCTGAAACTCAAGAAATGGTGAGATGAGGCACATATGCACCCCAGATTTTGTCATCATAAATTACCCCAGTAAACACACCTACAGTATGTTTTTGAGCGGTACTGTAAATGAACTGCACTTCTCTTTCAACAGTCGAACCTTTCAGCCTGCTGTGATATGAAAGTGATGAAGGGAGGGATTCAGGGTTTCTCATCTGGCACAAAACAATTCTGTCAAATCATTCAGAATAGTAATTGGAGCCTTACTGGGCTAATCCATTTCTTCCTCCATTATCCAGTACAACTATGTCTATAAAAGATGACTATATTTGAAACGTGTAGATAACTCCTGTTATCGACTCCCAGCTCTGGTGGAATTCTGCCATTATTTTCACAGCCTTTCAATAGAAGTGTTCATATTCCTCTCCACCTTAAGGTGGGGAAAAATATCAGAAAAATATCAGAAGTCTGGTGTTGCCTTGCAGTGGCTTGACCCCTTTCAGATTATGAATTTCAATTTTTTCATTAAATTGTGTGAGTTTTTATTACCAAAAAAAAAAAAAAAAAAAGTGTTTCTTCCAGGAATTCATAATGATTTAGGCAGTTGTTTCTGTATAGGGCAGTCTTTTACTCTGGGGCAAGGTAAAAAAACAAAACAAGCAAACAAACAAAAGCACTGCAGAGTCTTTAGGTGCTGCTATCTTCCGCTGGCAGAGTAAGTGGGATTTGAGTCAGATTATCAGGATATTTACCTCCCTCCTGCCCCCTCATTTTAAATAGTGCAAAGGATGCTTGCCTTCAATTTCGTATCAACAGTATCTGTAGCAGATTTGGGGTACTCTATTATTTATATCCTACCCTTGTGAAATGAAATGGCAAGAATGTGACAGGCAGTATTAACACAGATCTATAACTGAGCTTCAATTAACCTGCTTTTTGTATGTGCTGTTGCACAGTATTCAGTATGGCAGTATTAAGAAATCTGTGTCTTTGGTATTAATGGCCAAAATGAGCTGGACATACCATAACTGAAAATCCGATGGAGTAAATCAGGAGTCAGTGTATGATTGTCCTGTTAGACTTGGCAGATTTATTTTTATATTTTTAGATCACAGGTTGATTTTGCAGATTTATTCCATATAAACATTGCAGCTGGGAAAAAAAATCAATAGTATTACCAATGGTTTTAATACCCATGACTAATTTGAGTAGTCTTGCTTTTCCTTGTCTTGTGGTCAAAAAATAATAAAAAAAAGTATTGAGAAAAAAAAAAAATTCATTGTCTTGAATATATGGATGTAATTTCATTGGGTGCATTAGCAGCCATGCTTGTATTGTACAAATATTAGCATTTTACAAATATCATTCATCGATTTTGAGATACGTCTTCACACTTCTGAACTGAGCCATGAAAAATACCCAATAAGCCTCAGTGGAAACAAGAAGAATGGGAAGATTCTAGTTCCCAATAAGGGAAAGTAAAACAGCTACTTTACAAAGAATATGTTATTCTTTTTCTTGATATGGTAAGGAATCATATTGGAATTTGTCATTTCATGTAACTGACTTCATACAACAGTTATATAAATGTTTTCATTGATTCAAGGAATGTTTATGGACATGGATGTATTTTCTTTTTCTTTTTTTTTTTTTTTTTTTTTTCCACTTCCCAAAAGGGGTTACACTTCTCAAAGGGTTACAATAAATGAGGTTACATTGGGCTGGTGGCCAGTACATTGATTCTCTAGCTAAGAAGACTGGGTCTATTTTTGATTAAAGTGACATAAGTCTTTCAATTTATTTAAATCTGAACTGTTTAGGAATATTCAGGAAGACCATGTGTGTGAAGATTTTAACTAGGTTATAAAACCTTTGAAAGTTGGATCAGGTTGCTCAGGGCCTCATCCAGTCAAATTTGAAAACTTCTGAAGATGAAGATTCCACGTCCTCTATGGCAGCCCCAGTAATAAATTGCTTGTGGAGTGAAATTTCTTTCTTCTTTGACCTAATTGGAATTCCTCTATTCCTCTTTCTGTTACCACTGATTGTCATGCTTTTCATTTTGCTATTCCACTTTTCTTGCATCTTTGAGAAAAATCTGCCTGGTTCACCCCAATGTGCCCACTTCGATAGCTGCAGTGGTATCAGCACTAAAGGCTTTTTTTTTTTTTTTTTTTTTTTCTCTCTCTCTCTTTTTCCTCTGCCAAACGGCCAACTTCAGTTGGCTTCCACGTTTTTCTGCTGCAGAGCTTAAACTATTTAAGGGTCAGGAGTTTCTGTCTGTTTTAGGTGAACTCCATGAGATTTCTCCAGCACATCAAAGTCCTTCTGAATGGCAGACATCTCCGCTATTATAGCAACTCCCAAAATTTGGTGTGCCATTTCTTCATCTGGGTAGTTGATGAAGTTAACATGCATTATTCTCTTCAGTTTTTAAGGGGTAAAATTTATATGTCCAAACAAAAATCTCTCTTGCAAGGTTCAACAATTCTTTTCAGTAAAACATCAAAAACAGTAGGAGCAAAAGTTTAACACTCCACCAGAAAACAAAATTACATCCTTTATAATGGCTGCAACTATTTCCTTGTAACATTCACTTTCTCCCACATTCCTGTTACTAGGATTTTGCCATTTAAAGCCATTGGTATTTCTATCTCTAGGTTACACCCAGGAGTGTGGGTGATACAGTCTTTTTCTCTCTCAAAATTCTGGTAGTTAGCTCTTGGCAGGGGGACTTTTTGTTCCTCTGCTGCCCTGAGACTTGAAAAAAGTGATAGGGCATGGCTTTTTTCACTTCACTTGTGCAGTGGGTATAAGCACAAGTTTTTGTTTCTCCCAGATAGTGAATTTTTGAAACTGGAAGCTGTTTTGAATCTTCCACATGTGTCTTTGAATCTTCTAAGTGTGTGCAGTCATGCATGGTTGGGTAGAGATTGCTGTGACATGCTTCTTATCACCCACTTAAACGTGTATGTATTTTGCGTGCAGCTGCTGATATCAAATTGTATGCTGCTTCTCTGGATTTTGCCATCTGTTTGAGAAGCCTGTTTCAGTTACATTCCAAGGCTGAACTAATCTCCTGCAAAGACCCTTCTACCACCTTCAGCATTTTAGGACTGCAAATAATACTTTGCTTTCAGACCTCTGAAGATTTATGCTTGTCCTCTCAGGAGCTAACAGGGCAGCATTTCACCCAAACCTTGTATTTTTCCTGAATCAAGCAGATCTAATGAAAGTGCTTTATAATACTGGCTCAGCATTTTGTGTTTATTCTTAGTATTTTCTTAGGACTCTGTTATTGTAGTTAGGTTACAAATCAGACTTTTATGTACTTTTACAAAGTACATAACTCTTTAGACAGTATTAAAAACCCGCAGAAATGATGTATGGTGTGGCACCTGGACAAAAACTCATGAAGTTTCAAATTACTGAGTTTTTCTACCTTTTCCACCATTTGAATGCTTTTGTTTCAGTTCTTTCAATCAACAATTAAGAGACTGCAGTCACTTACAGTACTGCAAGGTGCTTTTGAGAAATATACTGTAAACCTATGAAAAAGTTCTGGAATTGTCTGCCCTTATAGCATATCTTGCATAATTTATCAGAACTTTCAATATATCCCTTAGATTTACTTACTTACTTAAAAAAAAAAAAAAAAAAAAAAAAAAAGTGGGAAAAGCTATTGGTGGAAAATATTGACTATCGGTTTAGGAAAATTACAAGAATGAAATTTAAGAATATCCCAACTACCTGCACAGATAACCCTTACTTCTCCACTGCATGCTTGGAATCTTTTCTCTGTCTTCCCCCGAGGTTCATAGATAAGCAGCAAAAATTTAAATAAAGAGGGGATCATGTCTGCTGTAAAGGAGACTATGAACATTGAAGGAATATTTTGGTTCCTCTCTCCGGGTGGGCTTTCAGTGTAGAATATTGCTGTTAGATCTTACTGTCCCTTTATTAATGTAAAAGGTGTTAACTCAATTTAGTTTTATATATAACTATTTATTTGAATAGCCTCTTCTATTTTTTCTAGTAATCAGCAGTCCTCCTGTCAAGATAACCCTATTTTCAATGTCAAGCATTTAGTATAAAGATCAATTCAAGTTCTTCTGGAGAAAAACACTGTAGAATTCTGTTCTGCAGTTGGCTAGGAGATAACTTTGATATGGATGGGTCTTACATTTGGCCATGCAGCAGCTGGCTTTTTCCACTTTGAAAACTGAGTATGTGACTGCCTTGATAGATCTCTCTTTTAATTCCCTGGGAATTTCTCTTTCAACTTGGTGAGAGGCTAAAGTTCCCCCAAAGGTCTCTGACTTTTTTTCATTGCAGCTATTGAAGTGTAGGATAATTGGCACAGAGATACTTTTTCCAACGGCTGCTTGGTTTTCTTTCATGTCTGATAAATATTATTACAACACTTTTTTTCTGCTCATTTTTTGTAGCTTTTAGGAGGCTTAGATACCTGTTCTTAGGAAACCATGCAATTTTGGCACAGGCTATAAACACTAGCTCTTCATGGATATAATGCAGGTAATTGCTGTGTTCAGCACCTAACATATGACAGTACAAAACCCATTAATTAAGAAATGATACTTCAGAAAGCAGTAATTTTAACCAACAACACCAGAGTTACTTCCAAGGTGATTTTGTAGTAATATCCTTCTGCAGCTGCTGGTTGATGACCTTATTTTCTTTTCAATGCTCTTTCTGAAGTTATTTCTACTACTTCCCTTCTCCAAGCATATAACTGAAAACGAGTTCTAACCTTTTGCTGCTCCACTGCCTTCTGATCACCTAATCATTTTTTATACTGAATTGTGCCATGCTTAACTGCATAAAGAAAAATGTGACTTTTCTAAAATGTTCTAAAATCCATGCAGAGCAGAATGCAGAATCTATGTGACCCTGTTGTACTGCAGAAAAAAAAATAAAAAAATCAATATTTAAAACTGAGAACAAATTCACAGCCAAAACAAGCAATTGGAAGGAGTTTCTGAGAATATATATTTGATTCAATGTAATACCTGTGAGCCAATGCATGGATTGGGATTTCACCATGCTAAATATATTGGAATAAAGGATGGTCTCTACCCTTTGTATCTTACTGAAAGGTCTCGAATAGTAGTACAGGGAGGAATACACAAAACCAGTGCGACGAGCTTTCAGTTGCTTGTCTCAGCTATATTGTGTCACAGATGCAGAAATGTCCTGTAGGCACCTGCTGTGGCAAGTCATGCACCATGTTGCCAGGACCACAGGGGGCTGAGGAGCGCAGTGGAAAGGCTTCTGCTTGCTCAGAATCATGTCATGAATCATCAGGTGAGACCTGATCCACCCAGTTTTATCAGCTTCAGCTCAGTGCTGACCTTAGCATACCTGAGTGTTTTTGTATATACATATATATATATATACAACCATATGTATACATACCAAAACATTTGTGGAAAAAGCAAACTTATATAGGTGCAAAAAGCTTTTAAGCAAAAGGCTTCTTAATCTGCTGAAGGGCTTCTCTATGTGAAAGTGTTTGGTTTTTTTTCCTTGCCACATTGCATGGTGTAATAAAAAATATTGCTTTTCTTTAGACCACGTGGATTCCCAGACAATCTTGGCTATGACAATGTTACTTTCACAACATGTGTTTGGTCAAAAGAGCAACCTCCATTGAAACCAGATTAATTCACTTTGGATTTCATTTTCCTAAAGGAAAATATTCCGCTTGCTGCTAAAATAAAAACTGTAATAAATAGTCTGATAATACAAGTCTGTTTTGTTTTGTTTTATTTTGTTTGTTTGTTTTGTATAACAAATCTGGCAAGGCTTCTTCAGGAAAAGAATAGCTCTCCAGTGGTGTTGAACTGGCTTGGTGACTATGTGAATGCTTTTACAACCGTTAAAATAAGGCTACACAATGCTTAAGCCTCTTTGAAGAGTTGTTGTTTTGTCTCTGACTATCAGTGTATGTTCAGTCTAGGAAAAGGAGATATATCACTTGGGTTTAGTCTTGTATCTTCTCTTACTTTGCCTGCCTGCCCCTTGACCTGGCACCTCACACGCTTGGAGCTGAGGGATGTTACATCCCTGAAAATTCATCTCCCCCTGCCTCCCCCCCTTTTCTTTTTTCTTCTTTTTTCCTAATTTGTAGTCTCTGCTAAGAAAGCAGATGGGGAAGATGAACAAATTTGCTCTGTAGTATGCAAGTGAGAAGAAAGATGATAAATCTTTGGGTCAGGCATTGGGGTAAATTTAAGAAGAGTGAGGTAGTAACTGGGCTGATATATTTCCATTGAAATCATACGTGTAACTGTCCCCTTCAGGAAAGGAGAGTTGTATTGTGAACCAATCTGTCAGTGTACGTTACTTGAGTAAAATTGCTTATAAAATCCTGCTAGTTTGTGCTTGTATTGAAGTTAGCACTCTTGCAGTACTCTGTACGTGTGTGTATATATGCATGTTTACTCCTGTAAGGATTCTCTACTGTGCAACTTAAGATATAAGTCCAATTTTTTTTTTTTTTTTTTAAGTGTGTGGTAATGGCTATTGTGTTACTGTTTCCAATTTTTATCAATGTCTCAATGATTTTTCTATTATACTGAAACTTTTTTTTTTTCCAAAAATATTTCACCACATAGAATTTATGGTAGAAGAAAAGCAGTATGAAGAGTAGAGGGTAATTCTGCCTTCTTCCCTGCTTTCCCCTAACCCCACCCTAGACCATGCACTTTCATAGCCTTTCTTTGCAATGTATGTGAGCTTGTGTGCCTTCATGCATGGAAGTGTCTGTGAAGGGTGACCTGGACACCATTTCACTGATGCCATGTTTCAGAAGGTTTGTTCTGCTGCGGTTCAGCATCTATCAGTCTATACCAAAATTGTTGCTTTCTTTTTATTTCCAACTTAAACATCTATTAAATCTGTTAAATTTAACATTTAAGTTGCGAGAGTATGAAGAGTACAGAATGTGTGACTGAGTAATTAAAATCAAGGCTCCCTACATAACATTAGGTCTTCCTTGTTAAGTGTGTGCCTCACATGGCCAAATTTCTATCTCTGTTACATAGATGCAATTCCGCTTATTTCAGTATGAACACCTGTGTTATTGAGAGCCAAACTTTGTCCACAGTATTTAGTTACATGACATTTTTTCCTCTGAAGAGATCCCAAACAGATCAGTGTGCATGACAGATAGCATTCAGTGAATGAGGCAGCTGCTTAATTTTTGTCATTGCTGTTCTCTGCACAGTCCCTCTGAAACCCTGCATGTTGCAGATTCTTCCAGTATTAAAAAACTGTACGCTTTCTGGCAGTCCTTTTTGATATACTTGAAACTCTCACAAATCTGAATTAATTTACTGGTAATTATTACCCCCATATACTGGATGAGGAATCAAGACCCAGTGACCTTCCCAAATCAGGAAGGAAATCTATGTCAGAACCAATAATTGGGGTTTAAGACCAGTCTAGCCCAGTTTATTCACTTCAAATCTGACCTTTTTTCTGTGATCATGTTATGAGTTCATCTCATGCCATCTCCTGCCACTCAGATCCAGAAAACTAATTTCACTTGTTTTGTAGCAAGGAATAAGACTGGAATCCTGAAGAAGCAAGTTGTATCTGATGATGTAATCTGGTTGTGTTAATCCTGTGCATCACTCAGACTCTCAGACTTGACAGTTTTATTTTTTCTAGCATTTGTCTCTCTCTCTCTTTTTTTTTTTTTTTTTTTTTTTTTTTTCCGGAGTGTGGGAGGGTGGGTTAGAACTTGACTGAAGGACTTCTATGGGTGTAGGACTATAATACATAATGCATGTAGCTATAATAAACAATACATGTATGATTTAACAAGTTCATGGTTTTATTTTTATTTTTATTTTTGCATACAAATATTATAGTCTGACTTCCAAAATTCCATGAGTTTGTTGGCCAAGAAAATGATTTAGTACACTGAAGGAGATACATCATGGTTCTAATAAATATATCATTAATGGTTAATATTCTTGTTAAGAGTTGTGTTTCTATAGTAACTGCTGCAGATTCTCACTTCTAGTATTTGGAATAGTACCAAAGTGAATTTAACACTGATGCTGGGATGGACAAATCCTATGAGAGCTGCAATAGATCCCTGCTAGCAGCATGCTTTATTTGGTATCGAGATGTATGAACAACACAGTCCAGTAACTATAGACGGTGTTTAAAAACTAGTTCTCCCTACCGTTTATTCTAATGCTCAGCATGCATTTGCTTTTTTCCTTCTATACAAAGACTAGGCCTCCTTTGAATCTTATAGAAAAAAATGCTTAGGTATGCTTAAGAAAGGGTGTTGAAACGTGTGTGTGTGTATGCTACTAATTTTAAAATGACTGTGAAAAGATTCAGCCTGTGTGATTTTTTTTACTAATAAAGAGGGGAGTCAGCAAATGTGTATTGCTCAAATTTCAAAACATAGCTTAGGTGAGTTTTAAAGGGTCTTCTTGTCTTACTGCGTACTAGCCTTGTGTTTCTTCTCTGGAACATAGTGAAGGGAGATTTCAGTTTATAGAAGTGTGTATAGTCAGATAAAGTGGAGACAGTTTGGTGGCTATATATTCTGTTTCAGTGTGTTTGCATCTATTTTTGTTTGTTACTTGAATTGAGACTGTACCCAGCAAACTCATGATCAAGTGAAGGCTGAAACTCTTTTAAGGGAAGGGAAGAAGACTTCAGAGAAGAGGTATCATCCTTTAAGCAACCCAAGTTTGGCTGAAACTCTTTTAAGGGAAGGGAAGAAGACTTCAGAGAAGAGATATCATCCTTTAAGCAACCCAAGTTTGGCTGCTGGTATAAATCTGAGAGAAACCGAACTTCGTTTTTGCAAGTTTGTGGATATGCATGCAGTAAACACTTGGGGATGTTATAGAAACATCCTTCTTGCTTTTTTTCTTTCCAGATGGATGAAATAAAAGGCAAAGACAGAGTGATTCTGGCTCTGGAGAAAGACCTTGGCGTCCAGGCAGGCCATACACAGAAACTCCTCCTTCAGAAAGAAGCTTTGGATGAACAGCTTGTCCAAGTGAAGGAGGCAGAACGATACCACAGTAGCCCTAAGAGAGAGCTTCCTGCAGGAGTGGGGGATATCACTGAGCTGATGGGAAGCCCGGTAAGAAAATTGTATTCTCTTCAAACGTTCAGCACGGAACAATTACTGCCTGTGTATTCACATTGTTTTTGTGTCTACTTATAAAATACTAGAAGGACTAATTCATGATAAACGCCCTTGCACTGCATTATGGTGTTTTGCTGACGGTTAGAAACTTCTTAGACCTCTTCAATTTAAAAAAATGTTGAAAAATAGGTGGATACAGAGCTTTTAGCTTGTGAGCTAAAGTGAGTTTCATCTATGAACTAACTAGTTTTCTGTGACTGAAAAGGAACTTTATCTAGAATTCCATTATTTTCATAGAGTTAGTTATTTCATAATTTTAGAATTATAAAATAGAAACTGTAGTTTTCAAAAGCTGCCATGTGATTTTAATCCATGTGCTATGCATTAGATTTGTTCTAGCTGATAGTAAGAAATCTTCTGAGAAGTTGCCAGTAATATATGAAATATTATTTATATTAACCTTTTTTTTAACTCTTAAATCTTTACGTACATTTGGCAAGTAGACCCTTTTAATGTAAGATATCACGTAGCACTTCCACAGTATGTTATTGTTTAGTTTTCCTTTTAATTAAAATAAGTTTTCCAGATATTGATGTAAGAGTTGATTTTAGATTTACACAGTCTACTTGCTAAACCATGATATTAAATTTATGGATAGTAAAGTATATTTTAAAAGATAATTTTATATGTCTATATGTTTTCACATAAAGGAGCAGCATTTGGATGAACGAGATGTGCGGAGATTTCAGTTGAAAATTGCTGAACTGAATGCTGTAATAAGGAAGCTGGAAGACAGAAATACTCTCTTAGCGGATGAAAGAAATGAACTGGTAAATTAATTAGTATCAACACAGATGGTGACTGGGAGGGCATCTTTATGGTAAATGAATTAATGCTGGAAAGTCACTGTTCTAAATAATTTACAAATTAGTCCTGCTTGGCCACAACCAATTATATCTAAAGGTAAGAGAGATTTCTATGGATATTCACTTTGTCACCATAGACGTGGATGGAATCCCTTTTGTTCCAGAGTAATAAAGCTTTATAAATTTATTTTGGGGCCGTCGTAACCAAATAGACTGGTAGCTTGCCTGTGGCACTGTGTAATAATGTTGTGTAAAACATGCATAATCCACGCACTCAAATTACTATATTCATCTTTGAAATAGACAAAATTGACATTAGTTTTGTGACATGCTTATGCTAGCTAGGAGTTAAAAAGCTCTCATGTACTGGAGATGAGTAATCCACAATCCACTTTCTCAAGGGTAATCTCTTAAGTAGGTGAAATTGTCCTAGGAGAATGATAGTAATGCATAAAAGAATGGATATGACAGTAATTTAAGAATGAATTTTATTAGCCTGCATTTCTTCTTAATTGCTTGTAATTAGATTAATGGTAAAACTCCCATTGACTGCAATGGAAAGTGAGTTTTAACAATAAGAATTTTTATCCATGTCCTGTTATAATGCTCTATTCCCGATGGCAATAGAAAGGATTTCTCATTCTAATCAGATGGCATTTTACCCTCATGCAACCTGTGTATATGACTGTAAAGCAATGTTATTATTTATGGAGAGGGTAGAATTTCAATGCAATAAAATGAGTGGAGCACCAACATCTTCATAGTTGCTTTGACATACTTAGTTTTTCCTGTTGAGATTTGAGGGCTTTGCTTTATGATAAAAGGACTAAATTTAGTTGCAATATATTGATGATTATCAAAACTAATTTTTGAAATTTTATTGTCCAAAATCTTGGCTGAATCTATACTAGCAAAGTTAATTGAACCACAGTAGAATAAAATTGGATCAATTGAGAACATAACCATATATTAAATATATATATATTCCATTTTAAATAGCTATGTAGTCTAAACTGCCTTTTCATATGACAAAATTGATTCCTTGTTAATTATTTTATTTTATTTGGGGTAAGGAGAACATGCTTTTTAACCTGGCTACTATTAGCTGTTTTCACTACTTTGCCTAGATGCTGAGTGGTGTGGTTTTTCATTTTCTTTTTCTTCCACTTTTACCAGTACAGTTACTTTTCTCTACTCCGTACTCACAAGAACATCATGCTTGCTTTCAAGCATGATGCTCAAAATTGAGCAGCCTGGAAATGTCAGCAGAATGCTGAGATTGAATCTGTGCCCTCTGGCTGACTCTCTCATTGCTCTAATTACACATTAAGTATATGTTTTTTTAAAGTAGAAGGAGGAAGAGTTTACTAAGGGATAGTTGAGTCGGTGAAAGATTGCTACCCTAGACACAGTTGCTCACAGTAAGATTATATGCAACAGGGTTAGTTTATCAAGAAATCAATTTTGCAGATAATCATAAGCGTTTTCCAGGAGAAATACAGGGACCAGAGCTATTTCTTAATTGTTTGGACTCCTTTAGTTCTTAGTTTAGCAATAGCTAATCAAATGCCACTTAACAAAAGAATTAA
This sequence comes from Nettapus auritus, assembly GCA_011076525.1. Taxonomy (NCBI): domain Eukaryota; kingdom Metazoa; phylum Chordata; class Aves; order Anseriformes; family Anatidae; genus Nettapus; species Nettapus auritus. Next base: position 84,691,501 of record CM021768.1, on the reverse strand, counting down.
ACTTTCCGAATGAAGGAAAAAGGCAAGAGAAAACCCACAAATTTCTTCATTCCTACAGTTACAAACTGAAGCACAGGTTACTTTGTTCCTTTGCCGTTTACAGCTGAAACGTTCTCGAGAGACAGAAAGTCAGCTGAAGCCTTTGGTTGAAAAAAATAAGAGGATGAGCAAAAAAAATGATGATATGATGCAGTGCATCCAGAGAATGGAAGAAAAAATAAAAAATCTGTCCAGGGAAAATATAGAATTGGTAAGT
>CM021768.1:84640851-84691235 GCA_011076525.1 Nettapus auritus | reverse complement strand
TCATGTTATGAGAACACAGTTGCTTCAAGGTGGAAGTGCTTGTGAGGCTTTTGCTCTGCTTCAGACGTTTCAGAGTCTCAGCCATAGGATGGTATATCTGTCAAATTCAGCCAATACACTTTGATATTCCTATTCTAAATTCAAAGTGACATATCCTTTGTGTCTTTGTGTTGTATCAATTCACACTGATTATGGAAAAGAATCATAAATAGTTAAAAATGTGTTTGGAGACTAAAAATTTATGACAAAATCAGCTTTAGTAATGCTTCTTTTATGATTAAAAACTGAATTTAAATGCATGTGCCAATGGCTGTACCATTGTGGAATGGTAAGTTTGCTTACCTCTAGTTTTGACTCCGACTGGTCTTTGATGCTGCCCTAAAATACCGTATGTGAAGTACTAACACTAAGGCACACAGAATGTATAATTTGTTGGTGAAAGATGACTTGTGGTGGAGGATGCAGTGATGAGTATGCAGAATTCTTGATTGCTACATCACATGTGAGGATGTTCCTACTGTTATGGGAAGACCCTTTAAAATATTCTTGTGTTTAATAACAGATTTTCTTTTAATTTTGTAGAAAGAAAAGTTATCTGCACAACCAGCATTGAAGAGGCACACATCTTTAAATGATCTTAGTAGCACACGGGAGGAACAAGAAATTGAATTTCTTAGACTTCAAGTCAAAGAAAAGCAGCATGTTATTGATGACCTCACAGTGGTAATACTTCTCACGTCTGGTACACATAAACGCATGCATACACATCTATAGGCAAACTAAAGATTTGAGAGCAATATTTTAACTCCAGTTGTAGTAGTGGCATAGAAATAGTTCTTCAGCATTGAAGGGTTCTTTTTATTTCCCAAGTGGTGAATGAATTCCTTTGGAATGTGTATAAATCTCTGGATCTTAAAGCACTTACCAGTTATGGGCTGCTTGTGGAAAGAGGTGCATCAATCCATTCATCTTACTTACAAAACTGGCTGTAAGCAGCTGAGGAACCTGGAGGACAGGAAACTTCCCAAAACTTAATGACTGAAACATGTTGGATATAGACCCTATTGTAAACCCAACCTTTCCCTTGATCTATAAGTTCTTTTGAAAAAAAAAAAGGAACATGCAGAATGGCATTCATTTCAACTAACTGAGCTGCCCACACTAGATGTATTTATAGCAAATAGAGAGAAATTTGCATGACTAATTTAACTAAAGGTAGCAGCGTATTTTGGTATTTGGCACAGATGTTACCCTCTGTGAAGACTAATAAAGATGATGCTTCAAGTTTTTTGCACTGTTTAGGACTCACTTTAGTTGTTCTAGATGTGTTTTGGACATTAGGACACACCATTCTGGTGCTAGAATAAATTATCATCCCTGAGAGATCCATGCCCTTCTGGAGCAGCACCTGGAACTCAGGCAGACTGTTCTACAGGATCTCAGATTGGCACTACTGAAAGCTACATGATGATGAAACAAATTTAAGATCACTGTCTAAATAAAGATTAAGCAATTGATTAGAACATTGAAAATAAAAATAGAAGATACAAAATATAAACCAATAAGATATTTTATTTCTCGGTCTGGAATATTGTCTCTATTCTTGACAGTTCCCTTCAGATTTTGACCCAAGATTTCTCTCTGTAATTAGTGCCAATGTCTGTGTGCATTCTCCAATGTCAGTGTTGCAAGCAGTAGGACATTTGCCAGACGCTAATGGAAGGTCTGATTCACAAAGGGTTGCTGCTTTACCTTCCAAATACAACTTTGCAGGCAAGGTCTGTGTCACTACATTAAATTCCCAATATATGCAGATATAACTCAATTTATATTTCTGCGTGAAGTGGATATGAAAGAACTATACGCACTCCATCTCAGCCAGTAATTTGAGGAAATGTATCCTATCCTGACTTTGGTCAGCTAGTATTAAATAGTTTTTAGTATGAAAATGAAATTAAACATTTTAAAATATGGTTTCATTGTTGCTTTATCTCCTATTTACAGATGCATTTTCACGGGCAAAAATAAGTTAAATCATTAACTATGTCACTGCTTTGATTGGTGGTACAAACTAACTGATGTTTTGCCTGCAACATGAATGCAGTGGAACTTGGCAATTCCGTTGTGCTTTTTAGCTATTATTTCTAGTTCAAATCACACCTCAGGAGAATACAAATGTATCATAAATATTAAAAATGACCCACATGTCACATATCTGATTAATATAAAAGTCATCAGCTTAACTCCAGCTGAGACCAATGTGATACACAGACAAAAGAATGATAGTCTTAGGCAATAGTGTTGTCTGAATCGATTTACCTCGTCCTTTGAAGAGTATCTTTGATGCTCTTGAATCCCTATCAACTTGAGTTCTCTGATCACAGGGTTTCCTGGTCAGGTCTTAACAGGAAAGCTGGCAAGATAAACTCAGATGCTTGCAAAACGTGCTAGTGATTTAACAATTTTAAATTTATTTATTTTTTAATTGGAATTATTATTGTTCTGGTAGTTTGACGTAAGATTGAGACAGAAAGTAAATTGAGCAGTCTTCTTGCAAACAAAATTAGTAATAGTGAGGAGCGAGGTGTTTAGGAAGTGTTCATTCTTCAGTGGAGTGAGAGGAAAGAAAAGGAAAGACAATGAGAAAACTAGCTAGTTTCTCCAATTATTTGAACACCTGCTTTGAATGCAGGAGACCTAGGTTAACGCAGGGACTGTTCTTTAACCAGGTCCCTGAGGAGGGAACATTCTTCTCCTACGTCTAAAATTCAGCTTTCAGGTTTTAGGTTAAGCTTTATATATTATGTTTTCCTACGCCATGGAATATCTGTTTCAGTCTACCTCAGCAGTTGCTACTTTTCCTTATTTCAAAAGCCAGATATATTAAAGGTGCAATAGTAAGTGTTGTGCTTTTCTGAATTACTTCTTACTTTTCAAAACTTCTTTCTTGGGATAACGTGCTGATAAAGATGAATTATTTTATTGTGATTTCTACTGGGTGCTTGTTATTTGTCCAGTTTCTGAACTGAATGTGTAACAAGTAACTCTGAAAATAAAAATACCATACAGTGAGCAATAACTGTTAGAGATTCACTTGCTACTGCTATCATTCCTTTAAAAATAGAGGTGTTGCAAACAAAGACACAGAGCTCAAGAAAGAATTGGGAAAAAGGCAAGGAGATAAATCATCCTTTTTTTTTTTTTTTTTCCTTTTTTTTTTTTTTTTTTTTAAATTTATGCCCTCCTTTGCTTTTCTTACCTTATCTTCTCCTCTTCTTTGGAATTCAAGACAATATTCATGCACTTCAATGTTTCTCAACTCAGTGTTTTTCCAATTATAGCTGTATTATGACTTAGTTAATTGTGATCTTATTCCAAGGCAACATTAGAAAAAAGACATGGGCTATTCTGAATATGCTTGATCTGAAGCAGTCTCTGTTTTGATGTACTAAGTTAAATGAAGGGCTAATTTCCCTTAATAAGGGAACCTTTGGATTTTAAACTTTTGCCGTTAAAGGGTAAGTCACATGTAGCACTATCAAACTGTATGTCAGAGGACGGCTAATATGATACTAAAGCTGGATTCATTTTTGGCTACCAAACTGCTTCTTCAGGATGGCTGAAAGCTGGACTGAGAACATTAATTCTGTTTCCATAGTGAGCTTCTTGGTAAAAGAGTCAAAAGAACTGTCAGAAATCTGTGCCCAATATTTAACGAAGCTTCTTCTTGCCAACTTCCAATCAAGCATGTAAAGCGTGTGGCTGAATGTTTGTTTGCTTAAAGAGATAAAACTGCAGTATGACATGATGTTACACCAACATGGTGTTATTCAAAAGATAAAGACATTGTCCTTGTGTTAGCTTTATCCCAGGCTTTAAGAAAATTGTAATGTTTATTTGTGTTAGACATATCTAAATACAGATTTCAAAAGAAATCTTTAATAAAATGTTATCTTTCCTTCTAGGAAAGGGAACGGTTATTACGGTCTAAAAAACAGAGGAGGAAAAGTCTGAAGCCTCCAAAGGTGAGCAAATCTTCATTTTCTGTGCATTTTTATTGTTGTGAACAGTAGTTTCAAATACTTACTGAAATTAGAACTCTCTTTAATTGTTATCATATAGAATGATAACATTTCATGTAATTCTCCTGTTTTCTCTAGTAAGGGCCTATTAAGTATTTTGTTGTTGTTGTTGTTGTTGTTGTTGTTGTTGTTTTTTTAGATAATGTAGGAGCTGCTTAAGGAATTTTGTACTGCACACAAGTTTGATTTTAATGCACAAAATAATTGCAGTTTTAGCCATTGTGGCCTAAAATCAAGTGTCTTGAGGCCTAAATGATATAATGATTTGAAACAGCCCATATTTTAGAGGGCAAATTCTCAGTCCTTCTTAAAGACAATATACCCCTTTAAAGCACTTGCACAAAGTTACTGCTTAATTGCATTGAAAACTTTAACTCATGCTAGGGATGTTATTGAAATGATATTTATGTAGATATATAAATAGAAAAAAAAAAAAGATATATCTATCTTTCTCTTGTAACCGTTTTGTTCTAGAGTGCAAAGAGAAAAAAATAGAATTAAGAAAAAGAAAGTTCAGTGTTTATTGCAATATGTGTTTTAAGTAATTGCTAAATACTGTGTTTTATTTTTGTGAAGTTGAGCATGAGCATCCTGGAGCATGTAAGGGGTGGAGAATGGGGTAAGAGGGAGAAAATGGAAATGAAGAGAGGTTATTATCAACTATATCATGGTTTAAGATGCATGCTTTTAGTATGTTTTTTGTTTTGTGTTGATGTGTTCTGTGTAGTATACTTCTGATGACCTCCAGGTGGTGCTTTTTTATTGCTCTGTGCTCTGTAATATCTGTATTCTGAAATATTTCTCCTTTTCAGTTCTCTGTGTTGGTGGTAATTCTTCAGATGATGCTTCTAATAATAACATGTCTTTGTCATTTGAAAAAAGAAAAATTCAGATGCAATGATAAATCTTATATACCTTCTTCTTTTATTTAATGTTCTTTCTTTTATATAATGTAAGGCTGATAGAGGCCAAATGTTTTTACACCTGAACTAATCTTTCCTTGTGTACTATACCTGGAAGTTTATGCAAGTTTAAAACAGGATTATAAAAAAAAAAAAAAAAAAAAAAAAAAAAAAGCGTGTACCTAATCTGACACCACATTTTATATGAGTCTTTTCTAATTATTAGCACTCCTCATATTTTAAATAAATTGTGTAGATCATTTGCTAAACTGTAAAGTTCCTAAATGAAAAAAAAATAAAATCTATGATTTGATAACTAATAGTGCTAATTTCCATAGGCTGAAAACACCCATAATTATTAATTTATGTGTTAAAAATATCCTGTATTGACAGAACTTCTGCTGACCTAAGCTTTGAACCCCTTCCCTTTACCTATTTTTCCTTGAGTAAGATGCTTCCTTTGTGATATCATCTTCTTTTCCTTACCAAACAGAACAAGAGTTTTACAACACGAGGGTTTGAGAATTGGGTTTGATTCCACTGAAATTTATTGCATTGCTATTCTTCATGTGGCAAGAATGCTATAATCTGCAGTTTACAGCAAGAATTGTGTGCATATGAGCAGCAGAGTTACTAGTGCTTTGCTTCTTATTTCCATCCATGCTACCTGTTAAGGAAAAGCTTGAGCTTTTGCCAGCTGCATCCTTCCTTTTGCTCATCACTCTTCTGCACCAGTATTTTTCTACATTGGTGATCTGGCTGTCCTCCTCTAGACTTCTTTGTGAGCCCAAGAGAGCACCTTGAGGATGTGACCCTGAGTTGTGAGACTGAGGCCTGAGCTAGAAAAATGAGGTAGACCTTGTTGTGGAAGACCTTCCCCTTGCTAAAGGTTCTTGGGAGGATCTTTAGGAGCTAATGTGATATATAGCAAGTCTGCATTCCTGTCGTAAAGCTTGTCTTTGCTTACTTGCAATTTGAGAACATCCCATAATTTTCTCAGTGAAAGAGCGGGGTAGGGAAAGGTGAATTGCTATTGTTGGTAGAATGAGGGGCAACAAACAACGTAACAGGTAAAAGAGAAGGTTTGTTAAGTTGGACTGGCTCTCTATGGACCTGGGTTGTGGGGCTATAAAATTCTCCACCTGACTTTTTAATAAGGATGTAAAGAGTCAGCTTGTGTGTTTTACAGAGGGACAGTGACAGAGACTTCTGAAGAAAATGCAAATGGAGGAACAGCTAGACAGAAGGGGTCAATCTGGGAAAAGAGAAAAGGCAGATCTAGTTGAAAATTGGGTGCATTTCATGTTATATATACATACATGTATGTGTAGATATGTAGTTTTTAAATGTGCTAGTTCCTTAATGAAGGAAATAAGTCATCAGTAATATATTTGTTAGTGTCCTATTACTTGCTATGTGTACTTGCTTGTATGTGATATGTAATTTGGGTTATGATGACTATCAGCCCCTGTGTAAAGGCAGAACTGTAACTTCCTTCAAAGTTATGCTTTGAAACTTTGCACAGCTAATCTGTTATATCTTAATATCAAATTTTCTAAGTACCTTTTCTTTTTTTTTTTTTCTTTGCCTTACTGTTTTAATAAAAATATATTGAGTTACAGATGGGGTTGAGAATTTAACAAAAACTAGAACAACTACACTCCAAAAACTAAAAACAAAACAAAATAAAAAGCAGCCTCTCTTCCTCTCCCCCACCCAAACCCCTCTTAATGTTCAACTCAAAGAACCATCCTTCTTCCATTAAGGCCTTTGTCAAATAATACTATAATTATGATAGGCACATTCTAAAATTTCTCTTTTAAAATTTTTTAAAAATTTTACATTTTAAAATTATTTTTAATTTTTTTTTCTTTTTTATTCTATTTTAATCGTTGTTATAAGCCAAAGAAATTTACATTTTTTGTTGTTACATTATTTTTATGTAGAGGCACTACAGCTTGACTCCAATGCAAAATCCACATAGGCAGCTATATTGAAAAGGTATATTATACCATTTAAAATCTTGTCAAAGTTCATTGCAAAATGTGCTCTGTCTTAGTTGTGCCTGTGTAGCTCCCAGTTAAAGGTTAGTTTAACAGGACTTTCAAAAGGTTATCTCAGGTCAGGAATTTCTTCACTCTTTTCTTGACTCCTACATTTCATGAACAGGGAGTCAAAAGGGTTTGGAATGCTCTAGTTAGGTTCTAAATCCAGAAAGATAAATAAAAATCCTCAAAGCTATGTAAACTTCCGGAACTTTTTATTTAAACAATCTATGTAGAATGGACTGCTCATCTGGATATGCTGTTGGGATTGTACCATCTTCATCTTCTCTTTTTTTACATCCCTCTCTACAATATAGTTGAAAATGGTAGAACTCATCAAACCAAATGCTTGGGTAGATGTCATTAACAGCACTGAGATACAAACATCTCACTCTGGACAGAGTGGTAATGTTGTGATTGTTCTCCTCTGGAAGTAGATATCTAAATAGGCCATATGGGTTTTGTCCTGAAATTGCCTATTTCTCTCCATGGACCATAAATGCAGTCTAGGATGAGTTGCTTTATATAGAGAAATGTACAGTGCAAGTGTGTTTCTATGATCTGCACAAGATTTTTATATCATACAGATTATAACCTATATATAACAGTAGAAGAAATTATGGCTTTATTTGTCCTAACCAACCACTCAGAAGGAGAAATTACTGATGTAAATCTTTGGCTTTGCTTTTCTAAGTTTTGTTAAGTGTAAAATTATCTTTAACACTAGTTAATTATCAAGTTTGGCTGTTGGAGTTGGATCTATTTCCAGATCTGTGCCCCACTTTCTTTGACAAAGTGAAAAACGAAATAACTGGTGGGAACTGAAGTTTCATGAATGCGGTCAGATAAGCTTACACTAGAAGGTATAGGAAGTTTCATTTTTTCTTTTAATAACACATTACTCTAGACAATATCCAGTATATGGACATTTCTAAAATGAGTGTTTTCCTAACAGTGATTCCTGTTAGGTAGAACAGTACCCATTTACAGACTTTCTTAGTCTGTAAAACAGCTTATGGGAATGATCTTTCAAACTAATCCAATAGCCTTTATCACCCTATTCTGTCTAAATAACATTAGTTCAGCTGAAAATCTTTTGAAAGTACCAGGGATTTAATTATTTCTTCTTGCAATTAGATATCTATGTTATTTCTGGAGCAGTGTAAGTGCACTAGGTTACTGTTGCTAGTATAGCTGTAACTGAGCACTTGTTTAATTACCAAGGGACATACAGGTCTATGGATGAGCACTGGCAACAAGCTCAGGTCACCCATGAGGAAAGAAGCAGCATAGTGGGATGGGGCTTTATAACCTCTGTGACTGCAAGTCACAGAGTAAATCTTCCTTACTTTTGCTGTTCAAGGCATGTTTTTTTTTTTTTCGTTGCCTTTTTTTTTTTTTTTTTTTTTGTTTTGATATAATTTGTGTGTTTTTTTTTTTTTTTTTTTTTTTTTTTTTTTTTTTTTTTGGCTTTGTTGTCTCTGCCCAGTTTTGGTAGTGAAATAACGAAGTCTGGAAACAGTGTATTTTGTTTTTCCTTTCTTTCATCCATTTATTTATTTATTTATTTATTTTTAAACACCCAGAATGGAATAACAGTGATTTCTCAGGTTGTTTGGTAACTGCAGGACCCTGCAGATTTTTTTCTTTACTTAAACTTTAACAAGTGAGCTCTGTCCGTGATAGTGGAAGGCCTGCATGCCAGTGTGATGGAGTTCATATTTCTTGTTTTATATTTTTCTTTTTTTATCTGCCTCTGTGCTTTGGTGTGCCTGTATTTTTCTGGCTGCCAAGAAATGACTTATAAGCATGAAGGTAAGAAGTTACTGATAAATTCATCTGATTGAATTACAAGGAAACTCATCCTGGATTATTTTCATCATGTTAGATTAATTTACTGAAAACGAGATATTTAACTGTAAAGTTCCTACTTTAGGAATAGAGAAATTAGATTATTTATATGTAAGTATATCCAGCCCAAAACATTAAAAATGAAGTTATGTTGAAATATGCATGTAATATGTTCTATGTAGTGATTTATAATAATCTAAACTGTCATGTTTACTGGGCATTATACTTCAGCAGAAACCTTAATACTTTAGTTACAAAGGCCAAATGCACAATTTTACTTTAAAATTACGTGAAAGCATTGTTACTAATTCATGTGAAAACTACTTGCTATCAAATACGTTATAGTAGTCAGAGGAAATTAGAATTTAAATCAAATTTTTAGCAACTGATACGACTATTTTTTTAGTGTGATTTACAGGTAACAATAGAATGCACAATATAAAATAATAATTTGTTGATTGGGAATATTTGGAGAACGTTTGTGCCTTTTAAGAAAAGCTTGATTGAAACTTGAATGAAAACAGTGTATAGTTACAAAAATCCAGTCAGTATTGTACATGCTCACATGTACTTTACAAAAGCCATTGTGATCCAGCTCTTAAGCTATATGTGGATCTCCCTAGAAGTCACTGTATTTATTTATGCTTTTAATCAAATTTGTATGACTCAGATGTCATCTTTTTTTTTTTTTTCCTACAGCTGTTCTTTATCAGTTAATTCGTTCTGATTTTGCTGTGAATCACTTCTTGTAGATAATTGCTTCAAATATTAGATTTATGTCATTAGAATTATGTCATGGAGAAATTCATACATGTATGATTAATACACAATGGTTAAATGACTTATCTCTGTTTCTGTGGAAAGTATCTGATCCACAAAATGATAAATATACAGCTTCTCTGTAGAGGAAGGAGGCATTAAAAAGCAAATAAATGGTTCACTTATAACTCCAATATTATAAGCATAGCATAGTGTTTAACAGGTTTTGACTTTTAAATTTCCTTTAAGATTTGGGATTTTTTAGTATCATAGTAAATACTAATTTTCTTGCATACTTCCCTTCCATCTAATAATCAAGCATATTATTTATTAATATATGCAAACATAAATATTTAAATGCTAGTATATTTCTTTTCAAATTGGTGACATTTCTTTAAGTACCTTCTCAAACCTGTACACATTTATGTAAAGCCAAAAAAAACTGTTGCTTTACTATTGTTTTTTCACTCTTTGAAACAGTGCACAGGTGGGTGTGTGCATGGTTTAAGCAAGAGGCATATTTAAGCAAGTTAAGGGTTATCTGCAAAAGTGCATGTAGTTCGAAATGCTTATTTGCATTTGCTTGTAGCAAACAAGCAAACAAAAAACACCAAACAACAACAACAAAAACAGTAACCTAAATATAAGACTTGTTAAATCAAATGGGTCTGGCTAAGAAGCTGCTGACCTTCATGGTACTGTATTGTCTGTGCTTTGTGTACGCTGGAGTTTTGCTCTCCATCTTTCAAAGTCCCTCCTACCCTTAAGATCAAGGCTTGAGTTTTACTTCGTCAGCCCTCAAGCCTATACCTCATTGCAGGCTTTGTTTGAACTTTGCTGACGTGTGTTTATCATTTTTGTTAGGCTGAACAACCTTGAAGTTTTAGTCATGAGCAGGGTCAGCCATTCTTCAGTCCTCTGAATTGCTTGTCGTTGGCTAGGTTGCTCCAAAGCACAGACCAAATGTTTTGAGCTGAATCCACAGACAAACTAGTACAGATGGAAGAGCAGGATACAAAAGCATAGGAATAAAAGTCTGCATGCATCTTTGTTTTGGGTTTACTCTCAGCATCTTCGAGTAAAAGGTATCCACACTGAGAAATGAGGATGCAATCTTGGTGGCAGTCTCTTGGTTTTTGTTTCTCTGCTCTCTTCTTCTTTACCTCTATACAATCTGCTTTCATTTTTATGAAACTATATCTCTTCATTAGTCTGGAGTCATAAAGCAGTCTTGTGGCCTTCCTTATAAATTGAGTGCAGTCTATTTAGCCCCATTTTCAACTCCCAGTATCTAGTTGTAGTACTACTGTTAGATGATTGTAGGCTGTAGGCAGTGTCCAGTGTGGGAAGAAAGCTGGATGGGCTTGGATCTCTCAAGGTCTCAAGGTTCTCTCAAGGTTCGTTCACCTCAGTTCTCTTGCTAAACCTTTGTTCTGATGAGAGAGGGGTCTGAAATGTTTGTAATTTGAACGTGAGAGAACAAGTCTTTATATTTCTAGAATACAGTTTAAATCTATTCCTTGTGTCCTGTGTTTTGTTGATCAGGGCAGAATGGTGAACAAACTGGTGTAGAATGTGAATGTTGGAATAAAGAATTATATTATTGCAGGGAAGTGTTTTTCTTAAGCACCTAAGACAGTTCTACTAGGCTCACAGTGCTGGGAATGCAGTGCTTCCAAAATGACTGAGAGAACAGAAATGTGCCTTTACACGGTTTTAGTACTAAAACTGCATTTATTTTCTTTTCTTTTGAATATACCTGAGAGTAATGCTAGTGGTCTAGTAGCTTGCAAAAGTAAGTCTGTTTTTTAAAGATTGTTAAAAGCTTTCTGCCATCTGTGCAAGCAATATCATATTTATCTGCATATCCATGAATGGGTGTAGAACCATACACAATTTAGAAAAGATGTGATTTTTTTTTATTTATTTGTTTGTTTGTTTATTTTTCTGAGTGCATAATATCCTTTCAGGTGCTTTTAGTAAAACAGGTTAATTTAAAAATGCAATCTGAATGAATTTTTTAAATTATTATGTGAAGGACTCATCTTAAGTAAAGCAATTAAATGTCTTAGGGCAGGGCCTTGAATCTGTCTTCAGTAGCTTGAGTGGGATTAGCTGTGCCTTGAAACAACTGTGGAACTGTTCAGCTTGGTAACCTGTTGACCTGGAACTTAGAGGGCTGCAGGCTGTAAGTGCAGTACACCAACTCACCCCTTGATTTTATGGTACCACTTCATTCAAGATAGGGAATTTTGGCTGTTTATTAGAGTTAAGCCAAAAGAATATATATTATGGGGCTTTATGCAAAAGTGGAGATAGTATTTTTCATAACTGTGAGGAAGAATGCATAAGCTCTAGAAGACTTCAGTGAAAAGTAAATATTCAGAATTCACAATGAGACAGAGCAATATAGATAAAAATAAAGCCTTTCAGTACCTTGAAAGAAAATGACAATTCCACTCAGCCATTTTGGCCTTGCTGAGATGTAAAATGTCTGATGTTCAGAAGTAATAACAACTAATCTTTTTTTTTTTTTACTTTTTTTTTTTTTTTCCCCATCCTTTAGGCATGTTTAATGAACAGGGCTATAGGGCTATTAATTTCTCAAATACAACCTGTTGTTTATAGTTAAAAAAAAAAACACCACCACCAACAAAAACATTAATTAAAAAAAAACTGACATCAGAATCTGTGATTCAGCATCAAGCAAGGCCAAAAAATATAGAGACAGGTAGACAGATTTTTCCTTCATCTACATAGAGTCACTTCTCTCCACCATCCTCTCTGTCTATGATGCTTCATAACCTGATTTAATTTTTTCAGCAACTTGTATCTTTTTCTTAATTTCCTTGGTTCTTTGAATTTTTGTGGGTTACCAGAACACTTGTGTAATGTAGAAAGTTAGACTTCTATTGATTGGTATTTTGGAAGAAGCAATGCTTGAGAGACTTATTTCCCAGTTAAATGTTAAAGCAGTATTTTCATTTTTTTGGACAGCAGCATTTTCCATAGAGTTTTGCTGCTTTCTAAGTATGTATTAGGAAATTGATGGAAATGATAGAAGGATTGTTTCAGTTGTGACATTTTATGTAAAATGTCACATTTCTTAGTACTAATATTGTATTTATTCACCATTATTCACTTCCTTTGGCTACAAATTTTCTCTAGTTGTCAACAAGCATGCATTACAGTTTTTAAAATTTGTATTAAAATGATGGGTTTTGTACTTTTTCATTTGCCATTGGAGCAAACTTTTAAACTTTTGAAAAAGTTCAGAATGATGGTGTTGGAAAAATAAATGGAAAGGAATAATGCATACTTTTAAGTAGGATTTTGCAAGATAAATACTATAAATGGATCTCTCTCTCTCTTTTTTTTTTTTTTTTTTTTTTTAAGCAGTATGAATGTCAAAGTTAATTCCACATAATTCTTTGGAGTACTTTTTTTTTTAAGGTACCATATCACATATGTTACACCCTGTTGGGTTGCTTTCTTCTGTAAAGATACTTCAGTCCTCCACTGTGAATCTTGAAATATTCAAGATCTGTATGATTTTGATAATTAGCTTTGATATTTGTGTTAAAGTGTTATTGTACTGGCAATTACCCAGTGCTATGTGCAGTTTTTTTAGTAAAAAAAAAGAAAAAGAAAAAAAAAAAGAAAAAAAAAAGAAAGAAAAGAAAAAAAAAATAAAGAGCTCTTCTGCGCATGTACTTCTTCAAACCTTCACCAAGATAATTTGTTTTTTTTACAGTGTTCTTTTCACTCTTCCTTCATAGGCCTGCTCCTATTCCTGAGGAATCGTCCTCCCTCCTCTCACTTTTTTTAAGTGAACTTTGCTTGATCTTGACCATGTGATGGCTGGGTTTCCTTGCAGGATTGGGGCACAAGAGACATTAGATTCTTCTTTTTTTCTTTTTCTTTTTTTTTTCTTTTTCTTTTTCTTTTTCTTTTTTCTTTTTTCTTTTTTCTTTTTCTTTTTCTTTTTCTTTTTCGTTTTCATTTTCTTTTTCGTTTTTCATTCAGGAATAATTACAATATATGCCTGCAAAGAATAAGATCTGTAGATTTAGGTGCATTTGCTACATGTTTATTTACTTTGTCAATAATGCTGCAAATATTGGGGGACTGAACTAGATGATCTTTCAAGGTCCCTTCCAATCCCTAACATTCTGTGATTCTGTGATTCTGTTTAGTTCTTGAATCTACTTAAGCAAATGATGCTGGAAACTAATCCAATGGAATTCATAGAACAAGAGTTTACACAGGAACCATTTTTCTTCCTGAACACTAAAACAATGGTCAGAGAAGACCTTGGCTGCTGTTTACTGGGTCACGGGGGTTTTCTAACTGTTTTGCTAGTAACTGAGGAAAACTAACTTTTCAGAGGCATGTTGTGGAGACGTTTTTTGGATTTGATGAAGAATCCATAGATTCAGAAACATCATCTGTAACTTCATATAACACAGATAAAACAGACAGGACACCAGCAACACCAGAGGAAGATTTGGATGATGTAAGTAGCACATAATTTGTTTTTAACTTCTACAGAAATTGGCATGGAGTATAACTGCAAACATTTTTCAACTATTCTGCTGTAGGAACTAAAAAAGATTTGGCAAGGAATTGTTTTGTTTTGTTTCAAGTCCAGTAAAAAAAAAAACAAAAAAAAAAAAAACAGTCATTGCAATAGAATTAGTAAGTTAATATTCTGCCTTACGTACTTGGTAGATAATTGGGCTGAGAAACAAAAATGTTTTTCTCAAACCCTTTCTAGTTGTGAAAAGAAAATGAATAGGCATGCTGCTTTGCCAAAAGTCAATAGTTACTAGACAACAGTTTGCCTTTCAACCTTGTAATTTATTTTACTGTATTGTTACAACCAGGATTTTCTTCTTGTTTTTGTGATAGTAAGAGAGGCTTTTGCAATTCATTAAGGCTTAAATGATCATAGGTAGTAAACACCCACTGTCATGTTTTGTCTGAGCTCTGTGATATATGCTGCAGCTGGCCTACTCTAGAAGATTGCAAGGCTGAGGACAAAGCATGAGTTAGATACTCTCTTTCATCTTTCTATCCTGTTCACTCACTTGTGTCTCATACTCCTCACTCACAACAGGCTTCCTATTTTCCTAGCTTTAATACCTAATAATATTTTAATCTCTTTTCCTTGGAGCCTGAGTTCCTGGAGCAAAAATTAATTAAAGGGAAGGACATTTCTTGCTCTTAGCAGTATAGAAAAGACCTTGAAAGTGTTGATGTCAGTTGCTCAAAATTCAAAGCAAATTAAGATATTAAAATTATTTCAAGTAAAAAAAGAAAAATATATATATATATATTTAATCTTACGGCTTTTTAAATATAACCTCTGTGTTAGTGTTTTTTTTTGCTGGCAAGTTGCTTTATGTGTAGTACAGACAGAGTAAGGAAGCAGTGGACTGCATGACAAGTATGACAAACCCCTTCTGAACACTTTGTGGCACTGGAGTTACTGAAGAAAATGTTGCATAGAACTGATCCCCCTTGACATTCTTCAGTCAGTTTCTTGCTATTTCTATGCATTACTGCTTTATCTAATATCTTACACTGTCCTGAAATTGTTGAATTGATACAGCTACTGATCTCTGCATTTCTACCTTATCCTCAAGTCATCTTTCCTTCCATTTCTACTTGTGATGTTTTTTTAAAGCTTTCTTGAACTTTGAGACTCAAGACAATTGTTTCTTGCTGTGTGTTTGTGTCTCTGTTTATTTATACAAACCCATTATCATATATCTTTGTCATTACATAAACAAACCCACTTCTTTTTCCTCTTCATTAAGAGCACACCAAAGGAAGAAGCTGAACTAAGATTCTGCCAGCTAACAAGAGAGTATCAAGCTTTGCAAAGAGCATATGCATTGCTTCAAGAACAAGTTGGTGGAACCCTGGATGCAGAGAGAGAAGCAAGGGTATTTTTTTTTTTTTTTAAACTGGAATTTCTTTTAGCTCTGAAATAGTTGAAAAAGCTGAAAAAAAATAATAATGTCTTGTAGGAGATATCCTTGCAGGTCAGTAAAATGCCTAGTATGATGTTCTTGAGGATTAGAGAATATTATCAGTTATGCAGCAATTTAGATTCAACTGCTGTGATCTGAACAAAATATCATTATTCTTCATTCTAGCATGCATAATGTTTAAAATATTTCAGGACTAAGATGCTTTTATTGAGAATGATATTCCAGTAGAACCCAAAATTTGGATAATAGCATGATGGATTTAAAATTATTTGGAGAATAAGTTGTAATGAGTACGCTAGTACCTTTATCATGAGTATATTAAAAATCTGATCCCAATCTGACAAAGTAAGAGTTTCTCTTCAAATGTTATCACCATTATCACTATTAGGTCATCATGAGCGATTGTTTGACTCTCTCTGAAATCAATGCATTTTTAACCTCACGGCAATCTCTTTAGTAAGATTTTAATGAGATATTTGAGGTATGAGGTAATATGTAATCTTTTTTCATTTACACTTCTGCTATCACTATGTTTAACCATTTAGTACAGGGATGAGGTCAGCAGAAGTAATGCGAACATCTTGCATTCTAGTTTTCCAAACTGGGGAATGGAGCAGTCACTTAATAAAGATTTGGTGACCTCTGACTAGTATTTTCACGCCCCACAATTATTCATTGAATAACTCTGTCACCAAAACAGAGCTGGGTTTACTAAATACAACATGTATCTCTCGAGTCCAGAGAAGGGCTACAAAGCTGGTGAAGGGTCTGGAGAACAAGTCTTACGAGGAGCGGCTGAGGGAGCTGGGACTATTTAGCCTGGAGAAGAGGAGGTTCAAGGGTGACCTTATTGCACTCTACAGGTACCTTAAAGGAGGCTGTAGCGAGGCAGCAGTTGGTCTATTCTCCCACGTGCCTGGTGACAGGACGAGGGGGAAGGGGCTAAAGTTGCACCAGGGGAGGTTTAGGTTGGATTTAGGAATAACTTCTTTACTGAAAGGGTTGTTAGTCACTGGAATAGGCTGCCCAAGGAAGTGGTTGAGTCACCATCCCTGGAGGTCTTTAAAAGACATTTAGATGTAGAGCTTAGGGATATGGTTTAGGGGAGGAATTGTTAGCATTAGGTCAGAGGTTGGACTCAGTGATCTTGTAGGTCTCTTCCAACCTAGACTATTCTGTGATTCTGTAACATCTCTCCTGCTTTATCCCAAGTCCTTGCAGGCAGGGGCATGTCTAGAAATATAGCTTATCTACAGGTCACTCTCTACTTGAATGACTGTTGTGATCAATGAGAAAAAAATATGCAACATCCATGGGGGTAAGAACTAGCCATAGGACTGGAATCTTCACCTTCACCTCATGCCCTTCAATCTGCATCAAGTACAGCTTGAACCTGTAGAGTACTGACTACTGAGGGAACTGGCTGATGTCATTGTAAGGCCACTCTTGGAAGGATCGTGGCAATTGCAGGGAGGTTGTTGAGGACTGGAAGAAAGGATATGCCAGTCATACTTTCAGGAAAGGCAAGAAGTAGGATCTGGGGAACTGAAGTTTGGTAAGCCTCACCTCAGTCCTTATGAAAGGGATGGAGCAAAAAACCATGGAAACCATTTCCAAACTTGTGAAAGAGAAGGAGTTGATCAGGAGTGATCAATCTGGATTTATGAAGGTGAAGTCACACTTAACCAGCCTGATAGCCTTCTGTATGAAGAGATGAGTAGCTTGGCAGATGAATTGAAAGCAATAGATCTTGGTTTTCTTGGCTTTAGTAAGGCATTTGACACTCTCCATAAGATCCTTGTGGACAAACTGATGAAGTGCAGACTAGATAAGTGGACAATGAGTTGGACTTAAAACTAGCTGAAATGGCATAAAGGTTTGTGACTGGTGGCACAAATTCAGCTGCAGGTGAGTCACCAGTGATATACTGCAGTGGTAGCTACTGGTTCCACTACTGTTAACTTCTTCAATAATGACCTAGATGATTAGACAGAGTGAACCCTCAGCAAGTTTCCAGATGATATGAAACTGAGATAATTATTTGATACATGAGATGCTTGTGCTGCCAGTCAGAGGGTCCTTGACAGGCTGGAGAATAGTGTAAGCATGAATCTCATGAAATTCAACAAAGGGAACTACAAAGTCCTGAACGTGGGGAAGAATGTGGTGGTCAAATACCGGAACATATTCTCAGAGAAGTTTGGGTATCTCCATCCCCAGAGATACGCAAAACTCAGATGGACAAACAACCTGCTATACATGTCCCCCTACTTTGAGCAAAGCAATTGGACTAGAAAATCTCCAGATCTCCTTTTCAAGCTCAGTAGGACTGATTCTAAAAACATATTTAAGAATTAAAAAGAAAAAAAAAAAAAAAAAGGGCAAAAAAAAACCCCAAACCACTAAACTAGAAATGTGTTACATGTTGTGACTTACTACATATTACTGCCTTGCTACATGTTGCCTTGTCTTGTGCCACCATAACATGCTGCTAATAATGCAGAAAGGCAAAGATTTTTATGAGGCTTATCAGTTACTGGTGGAGAGGGACTCAATTTATTCCCAAGGTAAAAGCTGCTGCTAACTTGATGTTTCTACTACTTAAAACAATTAATAAAATTCTCACAAAATTGCATATTGCTAGATTGCAGATGAGCATACATTACTCACTTCACCATTTCATCCACATCATTTTCTCTGGCAAGCATTTTAAAATCCACTTACAGAATTTTATCAAGCATAGAAGCAGTATGTTTGTGGGAGCACAATTGCTGTGTCTTAATACACAAAGCTTTTCAGATAAAAGTTACAAAGAAAGTAGACTGCTTGACATTATCTGCATTTACTTACCTCTTAAAATGCTGGTCTATTATCCCCAGAGCCAGCATGTAGGAAATTCAGATTGTACTTTGTGTCTTTTTTTTTTTTTTTTCCAAATCTGTCTGGTTTTCATTCAATCTTCACTTTTTCTTTTATGTGAAGTTGTGGTGGTTTTACTTGGGTGGGCAGCCGAGTTCCACCACAACTGCTCTCTCACTCCCCCTCCTCAAAGAGGAGCGAGGAGAAAATACGATGAAAGGGGCTCAAGGGTTGAGATAAGGACTAGGAGATCGTGCAATAATTATCGTGACGGGCAAAACAGACTCAGCATAGCGAGAAAGTAAGATTTATTGCTTATTACTAACAAGCTAGAGAAGTGAGAAACAAAGAAAAGAAACGAAAAGCACCTTCCCCCCCATCCACCCTCTTCCACCTTCTCCCCCCGAGCGGTGCAGGGGAACAGGGGAATGGGGGTTATGGTCAGTCTACAGCACTTCTTCTCTGCCGCTCCTTCTTGGTCACTCTTGTCCCCTGTGCTGTGGGGTCCCACCCACGGGATGCAGTCCTTGCCGAACTGATCCAGCATGGGCTGTCCACAGGCAGCAGCTCTTCAAGAACTGCTCCAGATATGGGTCCGTACCACGGGGTCCATCCCTTGGGAGCAAACTGCTCCAACCTGGGTCCCCCACAGGCAGCAGCTCCTGCCGGGTCACCTGCTCCTGGGTGGTCTCCTCTCCACGGGCTGCAGGTCTGGCCCGGAATCTGCTCCGGCAGGGGTCTTCCACAGGCCACAGTCTCCTTCGGGGCACAGGCTCCACCGTGGTCTCCTCCACGGGCTGCAGTGTGGAACCCTGCTCCACCGTGGTACTCCATGGGCTGCAGGGGGACATCCTGCTTCACCATGGTCCTCACCACAGGCCGCAGGGGACTTCTGCTCCTGCACCTGGAGCACCTCTCCCCCTCCTTCTTCACTGACCTTGGCGCCTGCAGGGCTATTCCTCACTCCTCTCACCCTCCCAGCTGCTGAGTGGCGCAGCGGTTTTTTCCCTGTCTTAAATATGCTCTCACAGAGGCGCAAAACAACATCGCTTATTGGCTCAGCTCTGGTCAGCAGTGGGGCCCTTACCAAACATGGGGCAGCTTCTAGATCCTTCTCACAGAAGCCACCCCTATGGCCCCCCCTGCTACCAAAACCTTGCCACGTAAACCCACTACAGAAGTACAGTTCTTAGAGGAATTCTTGCTATACAGCTTATTTGTTAGAGTTCTCAACATCATACAAAAGCTTAGTCATGTTTGAGACCCTAACTAGGAAGCTCAGCTGAGGAAAAGAGCAGTAGATAATTTCTCAAGGTAGATGTAAGTCTAGAGACAGAACTGAGTGGTCTAATGCCAGAGTCTTGCTACCTTCACCCATTAGACATTTTCCTTTAGTATTTACCATTATTTATTTATTTATTATTTTTTATTTTAAGCCTCTGTGATGTATGAGAGCATGGCTGAAGAATATTTGTGGTAGTATTTCACCACACATGTTTTTGGTTGGAATAAGGAGAGTTGCTTCTCTCCTGGCCATTGCTGTGGCAATTTCTACTATTCCAAATGGCTGTTATGATGTTAACAATATTGTGTGATTGCAGCTGATGTTCATTTAATCTCAAAGATGAGCAAAGGAATTGTTTTATTTCTTAAAAAAAAAAATAAAATAAAAAAATCTGGTAGCATTTTTGCCTCTACTGTTAAATTAAGATTTCAGAGGTACTGATGTATTTGACAGTTATGACAGACCATTATGTATTTCATCTGCCTTCATGGGAAGAGAAACACTGATATGAATATTTTTGTAATAGCTTTAAAATTTTTTTTTGCAGGCATTTGTAAAATGTCCCTTTAGTACACTTTAGAATGGTTGCTCTTTCTTGTTAAAGGCATTTTCATCTTTTCTGTCACATTCATACATTGTTTGAGGGAGTCAGAAGGTTTTCAGAAGGCAGCTTTTTTCATGGTTAGTTTTGGCCCAGTGTTCTGGTGTGATGAACTTTTCCTGCTACGTTTGGGTGAGGCTTAAGGTAAACAACAAGGATGTGAAGATGCAGAAGGAAATCCTTGTGGGAATTTTTGATCTGTGTGGGTGAAAAAGTACCTAAAGTTGGGTCAGAAAATTCTTGTAGCAGTTCCAAGGAGTCTCATTGACTGAGGATCTCCAGATATCCTTAGTTTTGTACACTTTTTGCTTAGTACTTTGTATGATGCTGATGCCTCTAGGTCATCTCTGAACTCAGTGGGTATTACCTATTTGATAGTTTAAGAGTCATGTAGAAGGAGGAAAAATGAGTGGTATATGCTGTTTATGGGATAAACAAATTATTTTGGGTCTATATGTTTTATTCATTCTTAGCCCTTTTAAAAATCAGAACCTGTTATTAATTTATTCACTGCTTTTTGCAATTCTGTCTTGCCCTTTCTGCCTAGTTACCTTACGAATATCTTCTTATGAATTGCTCTTTCTGTTCCTAACATTATTTTCTTTCTCTTCTGGGAAGAGTTTTGTCTCTGAATATATGATGTTAATATCTTCATAGGTTAGGAAAGAAAATGTTGTTTAACTGATGGCTTTAAGTATTTTGTAACATAGAACCAAAAACCATTACTTTAATAAAAACCATTAAAACCTGACTGGTTGACCCACAGGTGGGTGAAAACCATTATTTGATTCTGTATAAGATTATATATCTGTTCATTTGTATGTGCATGCATATACACACAGTTTATAACATTTTTCTTTTCCCCCCAGACTCGTGAACAACTGCAAACTGATCTTCTCAGGTGTCAGGCAAAAATTGAGGACCTGGAGAAAGCTCTAATCGAAAAAGGACAGGTAAAAGGCTCTCTTAATGTCCTCTGCCACATCATTTTCTCCCTTGCATGCAGTGGTGCCCTTGCCATCTTCATTGCTTGCTGGTGTGTTAGTGTGACTGATGCAGCCTAATTATTACTCCAGCAGCAGATTACTTAGAGGAAAATATTACATATGCTAAAAAAATAAAATAAAATAAAATAAAATAAAATAAATCCATCAAAGATTAATAAAGATTAATTTTATAACACCAAAGCGTAACATTGGAATATCCACATATACATGCATTCTAAATTCTGTTCCTGTTGTCATTCAGTGCAGGCTTTTCTTCTGTTTTGTTTCTTTGCTATATATTCCAACAAGATGTGTATTCTGTATTTGTATTTTAGAATATTTTTGGTGCAGTGTAGAATAAGAATGCTTCCGTCCCGCCACACAGGATAAAATTAGGCCTCATGCTTCATTGTATCTTGTACATGCTACTAGTGCATATTTTAAAAAGTCCAGGATCTTCAGGAAGGCTGGTTAGAGTTTTAAGACTGCATTTAAGAGATATTCAGTTGCATAACTACTAGAACACACCAACAATATCAGAGAGGTTATTTTGTGCTTTGTTTATTATTAAAAATAGTAACTTAAGATTGCAGGTAGCATATGGTAATAAAATAAGATACATTTATCTATAGAGATGCATTTCAAAGACTAATGATCCAGTAGTATCAAATAAAAGCAACATACAAATAATGCTATTTATTCTGTGTAAGAAAGTGTTCTGTAAAATTCTGTAAAAATTCAAAGGGGACCATATTCATGTTAATAAAAATTGATAAAATTGTTTATGCTCACTTCCACACAAATTTCAATTTGCTTAGTAAATTCTATGTAAATAAAATATTACTAAAATAAAGAATATATTATCAATCTAACAATATTGGCCCACTGAGGTTTTGGAATAATAATTGGAACTGAAAACCTCTTGAGGATCAACTGCAGACATTTTAGTTTGTTGATGATAAAGGTGCTGTAGGCAAATTGCTGTGTAATTGAAAACATTAACAAAATAATTGACTATTACAGTGTAAGATATAAGTGCAATGTATGTGAATAAGATAAGCAACCATGGATACACGTGTAAGAAATTACTTCTGTGACTTCTGTTTCTGGAATGGCACATGAAAAAAGTATCTTGGAAATTAGAATTCAGTTATTATTATTATAAAATAATAACTAACTCTTAATAATAACACCTCGTAACCACATTTACAACCTTGTATCTCTTGGTAATCTGAGATGGCCAACAGGGATGTGACAACACAAGGAGCAATACAATATTGTCCCTAGTGAGCTAGTTTGTACACTAGCATTACCTTTTTACAGAAGTGGTCACTGTGTCTTCCTGAGAGCCTGAGAACCTATTCAGTTTTCCTAACCTGTTAGTATTTATATTCAACAAAATAAAAGGTGGTGATGATAAACTGACTTCTTTGTGCACAATGTGATTTTTTTTATTATTATTTTTTCCCTCATCTAGAAGGTAGTGCTGATGACTTAGTAATACTTGTGAAATGTTTATTTTGGGAATCAGTCCTTAAAACATTTTCCAAAAATAAAGAGTGAAATAAAATATTCTAGTGCATTATCCCAGGAATTTTTAGTCTTATATTACAGCAGTAGGAAACAGAATCTGCAAATACCTTCACAGCTTTCCTGAAGTAAAATTCAAAGCAGAAGATTAAAATCATGTTAAAAAATAATTTTAAACTTGACTCTTTCATTTCATTTATTTCAAAAATTCTTCCCAACTACATTTTTTTCCAGTACTCATTTTAGTACATTTTTCTTAGTATATTACTTTTAATGCCATAAGATTGAAGAACTTGTTTACTGCAAGAAAATTAAAATGTGCTTGCCCATTCTTGTATGTAAGTTAGAAAAGGAGAAAAAAAACAGTACAATATGACACTATTGTCTACAGTAAGTAGAAAAAAAAAACAAACTTTAAACTTTTCAAAACTGGCTATTTGTAATAAATATTGTCTAGGAGTGTTTTTGTTGGACTTTTCAAGGCTAGTTGAGGGGCTTGGCTAGCCAGATTTCATTAATTTCTAGTACAGCATCAATGTGCAAATACCTTCCTGACAAAAAAGTATCAGCCTTAATGCTGTAGTGAATATATTTAGATTTTAAATGAATTGTCACTTTAGCAAGAAAATAATTTGATTTGAGGTTGGAATGTCATATTAATTGTTGGACATTGCTTTACTAAACTCACTAGAGCACAATAAACTAGGTTGTATGAGAGAACAGAGTGAATTTGACTGTTAAAATTCATTAAATCTGAATGTCCAACTTTGTTTTTGCAATTTGGGTCTTTATAAGGATATTTGATGAAGCCTTTTGAAGCCATGGAAAAACATAAAAGCAAAGAGCAGCTTTGGAGCAAATGAATACACAGCTTCAAATAGAAATGCACAGTTCAAATAGAAACACAGTTTTTATTTGGAGAACATCTTATATCACTGTCTTTCCTCCATGCCTTGAATTCCTTATCATAAATGCTGTGTATTAGCTTGATTCTCACACTTTCTTGAGGAGGGCAATTGACTGTATATCCCTGAAAGTTATTTTCCTTTTTCTTCCCTTTCTCCATTGGGATTTATGTTATAGAACACAAAATGGGATGCTTTTACAAGAAACTTCCTAACTCATTGCAATGGAAAAATAAGTAGATGAATAAATAAATGTTTTTAAATCACAAAATATTATATAAATGTGTTCACCCACAATTACAATATACAAACATTTAAAAGTACATGCTTAGCTGGAACAAATTAGGAGACAGGAGACAGCTTCAGGGAAAAAAAAAATCTCTGTAGTTTCAGTTGCTGTTTGTCCTTGAAATATTTATGATTCTTTGATGTGTGACTATTTTTATACTTGATTGTGCAATGGTGTCTAGGATCTTGTAATTAATAGGTTTATTTGTCTTGTTTAATTTTATATATATACGTATATATGTCTTTTTAATCCTTTTCTTCCTCATAGGATTCAAAATGGGTAGAAGAAAAGCAGCTGCTAATCAGAACAAATCAGGAGTTGCTAGAGAAGGTATGTGTTCAGAGCCAGGGATTTTTTTTCACAATTGCTGCCCTTTCTCATAAAATGAATGGTAAAAGGAAATGAATGTACCAAATACTGGGACATCAACATAAAAATTGCACACTTTATTTCCCTCCAGAAACAGACATCATTAATTCTGATTAAAGTATCATTATCAATATGCTTTTGTATTCTTTGGGAATGGAAGCTGCTCTTTACTGTGGAATTACATGTAGTATAGGCCACAGTAGGACCCAAGCCTTCTGATGTTTGTAGTTTCTGCCAAAATATAATCTAAAATATTCATGGTAATGTGGAATGCTTGTATTTTATCAGTTACGCAAAGATGACTATTGTCAGGACTGCTAAATTTTAAACCTCAGCTAAAATTTCCTGCTCAGTCTAACCTTGGATTTTTACACTTTTTCCACACATTAAGTAATACTAGTTGATTTAAGTCTATTATATTATTTCTTTTCTGAAGTATTCAGAGCTAAGCATCCTCATTGTTCTTCACTGATGCTGGGGGGAAAGTTAGTTGGTACTCAGAATCATGTTAGTTGGTACTCAGAATAACAATTATTATTGTTATTAGCAGACCAATATTAATACAATAGAAATAAGATAAAGAAAAGTGCATGACTAAAAGCAGCTAGAGCTGGACTACATTTATTCAGACACTTGCATGGATAGTCTAAATGCTATAGCACATTCTACTAGGTGCTACACTTCTGTTTAGTTTCATACAAATAAAAAGATCACCCAGGTAAGCTAGCTAGTAGGCCAAACTAGTTGCCATAACAGAGTCAGTTTTGAATTTCTTTTTTATCGTTGTTAGTGCCCTAAAGCAGAAGACTGGAAAATTGAAAATTAGGCATTAAAATACCCTCCATTATTGTGTTTCATATGCTGTAAAACGTAAATGTCTGGTTATGCAAAGACAAAAAGAAGAGTCTGTGCAAATGTTAATCTAATCCAGTTGTATTCAGCTGATTTTAAAAGAAAATTTATATTTTTAAGTTGTTTAGATACAGTATTCATATCACTTTTCATCCTGGCTTCCACATTACTGTTCTAAGAGATCATAGACTATTTTCTGCTATGAGTTCTTACAAATACTTTTTGGATGTGAAGTTCCTTCTATATGTCCAAGACATAGTCCACCATCTAATGAGAAACTTGAAAAACAGTTTTGCCTAAAGCCCTCACCCATGACTTAGTATAATGCCTTTTCCATTGTTTACAGGGTGTTAATGATACTGTGTTTGTCTCCTAGATTTACAGAATGGAACAAGAAGAACATCAGCTGAAGAATGAGATGCAAGATGCAAAAGACCAGAATGAGCTGTTAGAATTCAGAGTGCTAGAGCTTGAAGTAAGAGATTCTCTCTGTTGCAAACTCTCAAATGGAGCAGAAATTATGTTTGAACCCAAGCTGAAATTCCTGTAAAGATTACTGATGTCTGGTGCATGTTTAAGGGAAATCACTTAGGTATCTATTTTTTAAATGTTGTATCTTGGGATAATGAAATTGATACCGCTGCCTTAATGTGTTTTGGAGAGAGTGCTCACTAATGTTTATGAAGATGTAATATAGCTAATATATATTGCATATAGTTTGTTTTACATCTAATAAAATATTTTGTTTTTCAGTATTTTGCCTTTTTTATTTGTTTCATTTCCATAACTACTCCTTTCCTGCATGTAAAATCACTCAGTATGTATACTACAGCCTTGGTTAGCATTGCTTCAATTAACACACCTTCTCACATCTTGCATGCAGTGAAATCTAAAGATCTGACACATCCATCACATCAATGTATAATTGCTTTTAACTACATTGATTTAAGATTGACAGCATTAATATGAAGTAAAATGATCTTAAAAGAACACATTTTGATAGCAGCTCTGAAATCATTTCTCTTACCTGAAATCCATTTTCTGATTGGATAAAATGATCATGGAATGGAAATAACTTTCATCACTCAGTTAAAAGAAGGAAAAAAAAAAAACCCTGAGAATGTCAGTTAAGGGTGAAGCACACCACTTATACAGTCTGTAAGTGGAAGTAGTATGTTTTCCCTAGCAATCTTCTTTAACTAATTCTATACTTTGAGTTAATGAAACAACTGTGAATAATTTTTGCAAATAACAATTTGAACATGTGGCCTGTGATCACAGTAGAAAACAATGGTTCTCTGCCTCATAAATGGGGCCCATATAGAATTCAGTGAACTAGTTGGGTGTGATGTATTATCACACAGTCATATCACCTGATAACACATTGTTCAAAGATCATCAGCCTTCTTAACACCATTTAGAATAAACTCTACAAGAAACCTGTCAATGTCACTCCTCCATAATTTTCACCCAGCATGTTTCACCAAAAATCTTGGCATGTATAACTTTTCTGATAAAGATGAAAATGTCATGTCATCCTGTTATATGGACATTCTGCATTTTGTCTTTGATATTTCTTAGTCTATTTTTTAATAATTTATTTTATCTACCATACCTTTTAATGTCATAGCACATTATACTCTAAATTAAGAATTTAGATTATTGGAATTTCAGTAGGTATTCTGGAAGATAAAAATGCTTTCGAATATATATTCTTTATATTCTGTTAAGCAACTGTAGACTAAAATGCTGAACAGTTTAGCATTAAATTGGCAGTTACCCTAGAATCTGCTCCCTAAAACATAAGTTTTTTTAGAAGTAAAACAATCTGAAAAAAATGTTTTTTAAAATAAAAAAAAAAGTGCTTCAAAACATATTTCATAAAAGTATTTTCCACATACAAGAATTACATGAAAAGTAGCTCAGTATAATGTCTAATTTTGTTATCTGCCAAATCTTTGAAGACTTGTTTCACAGAATAACAATTAGAGTATTTTCGTGTGATTGCAATAAAAGATTTTTCTCTTTAGTAGGCAAGCACGTAGACACAAATGTGATTGATAATGTGAGTTCTTTAGTAAAATTGTAAATGCTTCTCATAATCAGAACAGTATTTTTGTCAGAACAGTTAAATTATTTTAGATAAAAAATTGATTAGGGTAGAAAACTGAATTATTTGTTTATCATTTAATGCAAGCAAATCCATGTAAGTTTACTGAAATAGCAAGCGATTAATTCCCAAAATAAATAAATAAATAAATCTATAAAGGTCACTGAACGTGGACAAGAATTAAGGTTCAGGTTTTGTATTACAATAACTATGTCACTTAAGTTTATTTCAAAATTAGGCTGTTAACAGGAACATTATTTAAAATAGAGCCTGCGAGGTGGGGGAAATATACGGAGCACAGAGATATTTCTCTCAACATTGTAATTTCAGATTAGGTTTAGGCTAGTTAATGAACAAGAGTTGCCATGCTTTGTAATCTGCTTAAGTGAATGGATTCAGCCCTCTTGCCATTATCATTTAAAGTGCCACATTTTTTGGTTCAGGAAATCAGGCATGCATGGATGGACATAAGAAGTAAAATATTTGCAGAAACGCTCTTTCACTGAAACTGAAGGTCATGTTGTCAGTACCTCTCTCTTGGAGAAGAAATCTGATTTTCTTCACTCATGTTCCCATGGCCATAGCGAGTTCAGAGTAAGACCCAGGGCCTTGGTTTCCAGGGTCTTCAGTCCAGTCATTTTCATAACCATGTTAAAACTTCATTTAAATTAGATGTCTTATTTGTTGTTTTACTGCATTTTTGTCTTCCAAAGAAATAATAGCATTGATATTTTGAAGAAGTATATGAAAATCAAGTCGATGGGCTGGATGTTTTAGAAATACTATTAGTTTTAGGCAAATAAAAATTTATAATTTTTTAGTTTTAGCACAAAGGCATATTTGTGCTAAAACCCAGCATTCTGGGTTGTACAGTGAATAGGTCTGGGGATTTCACATGCTTTAATACAAAAGTTAACTGAAGAATAAACAGGGAATAGACACACACCTTTAAATTTATTGAGAAAATCTGTGATAATATTTGTTGATTTTTTATATTTTTTTTTCCCCTGAAGTTTATTCTTCCTAAATAATCCTTTGTTCAATGACAGAAAGCAATAGTGAAATGAGGTTATAACTGACATTAATTATTGCAAATAATTTTTTGCAGCTCCAGTCAATTATTTGGGCAACATGCAAGGGTTTCTGGCTCTGGAGTGTGTCAGTTAACTTTGCAGAAACTGTGTGCATGGAATTTGTTGGAACCTGAAACCAT
Source organism: Nettapus auritus (assembly GCA_011076525.1). NCBI lineage: Eukaryota > Metazoa > Chordata > Aves > Anseriformes > Anatidae > Nettapus > Nettapus auritus. Next base: position 84,662,598 of record CM021768.1, on the reverse strand, counting down.
TTTTGTTCTTAACCTCTGCCCAACATCCTACAAGTATGACAGAAAGAAAGTAGGAGGGAATGTTTGGAATATGAATAGGAATCTGTCTTTTTAATGTACAAGTCTATTTTGTAAAGGTGGGAAATAATTGTTTACATGTAATCACACATATTGTTTTTAAACGAAATCTTTCCTCAGGAGAGAGAACGAAGGTCACCAGCATTTAATCTTCATATAACCACCTTCCCTGAAAACAATGGAAGTGCGCTTCAACTGTTCTGTCAACATGAAGGAATAAAGGTATATGTGGGAAATTAGGAACAGTTGGATGGCCAGAATGAAGAACCCAATACCCAAATGAACGGTTTGCCATTTTTATCATCTCACTGTAGGAAAAAAAAAAAAAAAAATGAAACATACATATAGTAAGCAAATATATTCGTAACTGAGAAAAGGATTTCACACAAAAATGATCTGGTAGGAATCTGGTAGTCTGTCAGGAGTTCGTTCATGGAAATGAAGGATAGCCAGTCAAGATAATTAGTATACAGTCTAGGTAACTGCTGTAAAAACATTGCAGAGAAGAATGTGGGGTTTGATACGAGTCATTGTCAGGCTAGCTACAGTACTTTTGTCTTTCCTTCACAATAAATACTTTAATCTAAGATCAGAAATACCACATTCACATACTGTTTTACAAGCAATTTCATGAAGTCCCTAGACATTTTGTGTGTTGAATTAATATGCTTAGGTTATTTGCCTGGGTCAGGGCCTTGAAGCATGAGGCGCCTGATCCAAAAGCTATTCAAACAGGTGAGACTATCATTTTAGATCAAGCACAACACAAACATTGGGATCTCACTTGGTTTGCTTGTGTTACTAGAAAGAAAAGGTTGCTCTTTCTACTTCTATACCCCTTTGAATAGGCTAGCCATACAAACTGATTTGCATGCTTGTTCACCTAAGACTGAATTCAGGTTTGCCTTGATAGTAATGTTGTGTTCTCCATCAGTAACTTAAGTGGAGTATCTCTGTGTTACATGTGTTACACGCCGTAGCACACATTAGTAATTTTTGCTTGCATTTTTAATTGTGTTTATAAGCTCCCTAACGGAAGACTGGTTTCTATTCAGTCCCTTAATAAGCACAATACTTTCAGTAGCGGAAATAAACTGAAATTGTAGGCTGTATAGTCCATCTCCTTCTCTTACATGTATAGGGAAGACTGAGTAGTCAAAAAAAAAAAAAAAAAAAAGGTTAAACCTAATTCCTACCTACAGTGTCGGTTGGGTAGTCATTCCCAACATCACAGCAAAAGTCATCAGTTAATGTATTGCCTTTCAAATAGAGCTTCCATGGGATGTCAGGTCTGCTTTTTAACTTATCTATTATTCTAACTTGCATATTCACTGTAGCAAGTACAGGTTCTGGAACTGGAACTCACAAAAAGTAAATTGTTTGCTTTTTATATTGTCAGTATGTCTTTCAAAATTTTTAGCTATTGACAGAAAATTAGATATTACAATGATGGAAAATCTGAAATCTTTCTATATGCTTCTTCATGGAAATAAGTTAAATAGAATGAGTATTTATGGGTTAACACGGCCAAGAACTGGCATATCTTACTGAATTCCATTTCTCACCAGTGCAACTGATCAGCTAAATAAGTTTCTATTCAACATTGTCACTGCTGATCAAAATCAATAGCTTCAATTTAAATCCAGTCCAAACAGAAGTGTATTTAAGCTCTGTGCCATTCTAAAATTACTGATGTGCACTGTTTAGAAACTACTGTAGCACTTGGAGACACTGCTGAAGTGTTGGGGGAAAGAGGGGAGTGAAGAAGGGCACTTCCCAGGATAGACCAACTTGAAAACAACACATTATTCCTGTTTTGGAGCCAGGATAGTCCAATTTGTATGGACTCCCACAGCTGTGTCTGGTTTTCAAGAAATCTTTCAATTCATTATTAAGCCTTACTCTCTGGAGTCTGTTGGATACAGAATCATGAGCAGATCTGTTCTGATGTAGTTACATAATTTGCAAGCATAGCTAATTTGGCTTTAAAGAAATTGAAAGATCAATCATCCTGACTCCCAAATAATGCAGTTGTGCAACATGGATGTAAACCAGCATTATGCACTGTAAGTAATGAAACTAATGAGCCAAGACACAGGCACTGTGAACTGCTGACCTCTGCTAAGAAGTACTGAATGTGAGAAGTTGAGAGCACCCGCATTATCATGGCTGTCTTTATGTGTGTATAATAAGCATTTTGGACTAATATCAGCTGGACTTTGCTCATGCTGTCAAGACTCACTACCTTTACAAACAGCATGGCTGCATGCAAGCTGTCAATGGGAATATCTTTGGTCCACATTAACTGGTGGGTCATATTCAGGGTAGTTCTGTAGTGTGCTGTTATCAGAGGTTAAACAGTTCCGTTAACATTTTCAACAACTTTTATAGTATATAGTTCTGGTGCCTAAGAATGATCCTGGCATTGTTTAATCTAAAATGCAGGCATTATCTGTAGATTTATTCCTCCTTTTTTTTCAGTGGAGGGTTTTTCTTAATTGCAGCAACTGGGCACTTAATAAGGATGGGCTGGTTGCCGCTCTGTGGATCTGGGGGGTTGACTGGCATAGAAATGTGACTTTCTACTCACAAAGGCTGTGAGCTAGTAATATTTGGAGGAACATGTTCAGCCCACTGTGCACATTCACTACTTCCCCTCTAAGTCTGATCTGGAACTCTTCTTTTGCTTAACAAAGGGAAAGAAAACAAACAAACAAACACCTCTTTCTTAACAATTATTTTTCTCTCCCTTTGACTTACATAGCCTGATGCACTTCAAACTCCACACCAAACAAACAGAAAAAAGCAGTCATTTAGGCCTGTTTATCAGTTTTTATTTTTCTTCTGCATATATCAGCAGGATGATAAATGTAAACAGTACAGTCTGACCTAATGCACAGACCTCGGGGTTGCTTTCTATAATCAAGTTACATTTGGCTTTGTTTCTGAAACTATCAGTAACACTTTTGCAATTATGATGCAAAACTAACATTTAATTTATTTGCATTTCATGTCTTTTTGCATGCAAAGTGAATCAAGGGTACATAAAATGTAGCACGCAAAACTGTTTCTCACCTCCTTTATAAAAATGTGTTGAACATCTTTTTCAGGATGTGAATATATCAGAACTTATGAAGAAGCTAGATATTCTTGGAGATAATGGGGTAACAATTTTTACTTTCAAATATAATTCTAGTTTTGTGGTTATTTTAGAGCACTTTTCCTCACAGCACTGGATTTTTTCTGTCTAAAAAAAAAAAAAAATTCTAAATCCTCAAATGGAAAACACTTAGGCCTCACTAAATAATGAGCAATTGCAAAATTATTACTGAGTGTCATACTGAATTAGAGCAGAAACTAAGTACTTTTAATATTTTCAATCATGGGACCCTTTTTGTCTTTTTTATAAAATATCGAATGTAATAGTTTCTTTACTTTGATTCTGAAATGTACAAAATGTATAACTTAATTTAATTTAATTTAAAATTTATCACATATTGAAGAATAGATTTCCAATCCAATTTAAAATGCATCTTTTTTTATTATTATTATTTTAGAATTTGAGAAATGAAGAACAGGTTGCAATAATCCAAGCTGGGACTGTACTTTCTCTCTGTGAAAAGGTAGAATTCAGTAAAGATTTTTGTCTGCCTAAAGACTGACCATGTCTGCTAAGATCTGATGTAATTTTGCCAGGGAAGCATGGCTTTTCTGTTAAATGAATCTGGACTAGAGCGTGTATGCATCCTTACATGGCTTTGTTGGGGTTGTGATGTCTTGAGGTACAATCAAACATTCAGAATAAACTCAATTTAAAAATAAAAATTTCTTCTGGGGATGTTCCCTTAGAATAAATTACTAAAAAGGCACTAAACAAGAGCAACTTCATTCTGAGAAGTGCCAGTGTTCTCTTGGGACCAGGTGTGCTGTGAGGTTCTCTGTAAATCACACTACATATTACTGAAAAATCTGAGTGGCCTGTAGTGCTTTAATCTTTAAAATTAATGGGCATAGATAACAAAAAAGAACTTGTGCAAGACAGATAATTAGTCAGGTCACTCAATTCCACATGGCTAGCTCTTCTCCAGTTACAGAGAGAATATAATCTGTATTTGAATAATGATGTCATTTAGAACTAATAAGGACTTGTCTTTTTTTCTGAAGAAGCTTCACCTTTCTCTTTTGTAGGCTGCTAGTAAATCTTTCCTAGATTCACTTTTTAAATTCAGATACAGAACTTTAAAAGTAAAATTTGAGCATTTTGGTTAATAAGTAATCATTGCTTTAATTGACATAATTTTGATAATGTACTTATCCAAATATCTTAATTTAGGTAATTTAAATGGGGTAATTTCATAATCATTGGCTTAACTGAGCAATTGCTATAACCAATATAAAAAGGAGGAGGAGGGCTAAAAACACTATCCTTTTGATTGCTTTATCTCATGAAAAAGAGGAGGTGATGATCCTTTAAATTCCCTTTAAATTCAATAAATAAGGTAGAAGAACCCCAGTATGCAAAGCTAAGACATGACCAGACTTTAGGGGTGAGATTAGATTAATATTGTTCAAGTAAATAAATGCTTGCATAAGAAGTGCCACTGAAATTAGTGAGTTAGTTTAATTGGTGTCAGAGCAACGTAGAACATACACTTTTTTATCTATAAGTTATTTCCATTAGCAATAAGGGATTGGCAGCTTTGTCAACAGAAGTAATTCCTTAAATGAATATAATCATAAAATTACAAAGTGGGCTTTATTTATTTATTTACTTTTGAACGTGAAAGTTATGCTATAGTTTCATTTCATGTAAAATTGTGAGGGTTTTGTTTGGTTGGTTGATTGGTTTTGTTTGTTTTGTGCAGTCATAGTTTGCCTTAATGGAATTTTATGGTGGTCTTAACATACAATCTGGCGATCAGAAACTCAACACTCTTTTGGAGAGATTGATTTTTTTATTTTTTATTTTATATCTATCTTATGTAGATAAATAGACTGAATTTCAAGACTGAAAAGAAAATAGTTCATTTTACCTATGGACTCCATCAATTTTTTGCCATTTTAGCGAAGTCCCTCACAGTAACCTTATAAGCACAATCTGATAGCCAATTGAATCAAGAGGGTACTCAGAGAAGCACAAAATCCTTTGTCCTTTTTCCTGATGAACATTTGAGGTACAGGGTAATAAATGACATCAAATAACTCTAAGTTTCTCCATAAGAGGAGACACTATCCGTATCCAAAATTTACCAAGACAAGGAATAAGAGAAAATTGTCTTATGTTGTCCTTAACAAGAGAAACATCATAACACGTATTTCCGTAATATTGTACGTTTTACTAAAATGGAAAATGCAAAATTTGATAAGTAGAACCAAACTTTTGCTTTAATATCTGTTCTACTGAGTGTATAGACTGAATGTAGATTAAAGGACATCTAAAACAACTCTACTGCTTCTTCAAGTATAATGTAACTATCTCAGATGTCCTGCTACATGAGGAACACACAACATCCCATGCACATTCCTATAGTTCCTTAATTACAAGAAAGCACCATTTAATAATCACCTCATAATGCGATGTTTTGGTAAAGTAAGGGTGTTACACTATGTAGTGCACTAGATGTGCCAGTTACAGTTACGTATGCTAATTAATCACACTCAATGGTTAGTTTTTATCAATTCTATTATCTCAAAAAATTAGACCTTTAATTTTTCCAAATAATCCTTCATTTGCCCTTATTGAGGGTAACTGTGAGAGATGCTGAGGACTTCCAGTTTCTATTAATTTAAAGGGCTCAGAATGCTCACTGTCTTGCAGTATCCTTTATCAGCAGTGGGGCTTTGTTTAGCGATATCTTCAGTCTGTCACCTTCAAAATGAAGAAAACAAAGATTATGATGAGAACAGAATCTCTGGGGGATACAATGTTCCTTCCTGTTCACTTCTTTCAGCTTTGTATTCAAAGCTAAATATACTAAGTATATAAAGCAAGTTTCAATTTTGTATACATTAGTCTCTTAAATAGTGGAAGGTCCAAATGCATGAATGCATGAATTCATGAATTCACATTTTGCTTATCTCGAAATCAAAATCCCAAATTAAAAAAAAAAAAAAAAAAAAAAAAAAAAAAAAAAAGTTGTGTAATGCTTATCAAAGGATTAAACTAAATAAAAGTAATCTAATATTAGTAAGCAAAGCATCTAAAGAAAGTGATAATTATCCATTCATCATTGGCAAAGCTATAGTTGATCTTAATGGGAACTGGCCTACAAAAGAAGAGTTAGTCTAAACTGTACTCTCTGAAAACTAGTCATTGATCCTTATTTCAGACCAATAAAAATGAAATGAAATATAAGAATTCAGAACTGAGCATTCCTACCCATTATGGTAAATGATAAATATTAATATAGTCCTGGTGATGTTAGTAATTCAGCAAGAACTTTCTATCCATGCACTTAGCTTTTGCAATATGTGATTATCCATTTGGAATACAACACCTATTCTTCATTCTGATTGAAAATTCTCTCTTTTTTTTTTCTTTTTTTTTTTTTTTTTTTTAAATCCATAACAGCAACCACACAAAGCTCATTTCTCTGCCCATTTTATTATTTCTTCTATACTACCAGTGTTTTAGAAGTGTGCATCTTCCCAGTAAAGATATGTCAAACTGTGAAATAAAGGATCAAGTTTACCACCTTCTCTTTTGTTTAAAACACCATCTGGAAAAGTGCAGGACTGGTGCCCTGAAATCTTATGATTTTGCCAACAAGTATATCAAGTTGAAAAAAAAAAAAAAAAAAAGATTTTGCATTGTTCACCCAAGTCTATTTTGTATCTTGAAGTTTACAGGAGGAAATAATTTCTTTATTAAGAAAATAGCCTCCACTTAATTTTTTTTATTATGTTTCAACAGTCCTCCATTCTGCCTGTTTTCACAACCTGCTTATTCAAGTGTAACTTCAAAGTGAATAGATAATAAGGGGGAAGCATATGCCTGGGAGTGTTGGCTTGCAAACTTGCAAAATATTCAGTGAAAATTTTTCACAAGCTCTGTTTTTTCACTTTATTTTTTCCTCTTCATACTGCTATGTTCATGTAGTGGTTAAAACAGATAGAGGGGACAGAAGCTGCACTGACACAGAAGATGTTAGACCTGGAGAATGAGAAGGTAAGTAAAGGTCACCAAAACCAGAATTAATTTAGCTAAAACTCTTTTCAAGGGAAAGTGTATAAACTTCAACTCAGGTTGACCTGCTGCCTTTCTCTGCTTAACTGAGATTGCATCATGGTGGAACTGGTAAGAAGTATCCCAGTTTAATGCTTGTGTTCTTTGGAATGGGAGGGAAGTGTCAAAGCAAAAATATAGAGCAAAAATAGCAAAACATATACAAAATAGCATGTGAAGGCATAACTTTACAAAGCATATTAACCAAACAGTATGGAATTGTCTTTGTGCTTTCTCTGTGTATTAATTTATCTGGCAACAGCATCATCTTTTAAATCATGCTTGAAGAATTGTTAAATATAATCCATTGGTCTCTGGTATTCAGTTTCTGGACAGGTTGTAAAGACCTCTTCCTAATCCAGATGACCTTTCTTGCACCAAGGTCTTCCTGTTTAAAGGCAGAATGTTTTCTCAAAAGCAATTTTGTCTTACAAAAGAAACTCAGTGTTATACTCACCTTATTTTTCCATATGATGGACAGAGAGTTTTGAAATGAGTATTTGGTATTATTGGTTTACCATGCATGTTGTGCTTCTCATCTTCAAAAAGCTTTACAAACACAGATTAATCCTCACCACACCTTTTCAGGTAGATAAGTAATCAGCATTACATCCATCTTAGAGAATGGGAAACTGAGACAGAGAGGTTAAGTGATTTGCCCGGGGCCACTGAAGAAGTGTATATTTGGGCCATGCAAAAACAGAAGTGCTCAGACTGTGTTCTGAATTGAGTGTAGTTTATTGTACTGGTTGTAATAGAATACAAACACAAACAAATATGTAATTCTTTTATAAACGGAATTGGTAAACAATAGTTTCTTTCTAACTTAGTTTATTATTCTCCCACTTATTATCGGTGATGTTTTACAAGTATTACTCTGGATAGCCCTGTATTTGTTTAGCACAGCAATCTGGAAGTCTTCAATGACAATGACTGTATCTCCTAAAACTGAATTGTGAAATGAGTTTAGAAGTAATATTCCAGTATTCCACTTTGAGAAAGGTTGAGTTTTAGTTGTCCTTGAAACCCATCTTAAGAATTTGAGATCTCGCTTGTTTCCTTCTCTCCCTTTATCTGGCTGTCTTTTACAATGGCTTCTGGAGAAGTGATATGATCAGGGTAACTGCATTGCTGTTCTGGGATCTGCTGGTGGCTCTGACCATCTCCATAGTCTTGGGCAAGTCAGTCTACTGAAACAGCAATTTACAGTAATCTACAGAAAACAGCAGTTTAATTAATCTTCCAATATTGGCTTTGTGTGTTGCTGTTGTCACCAATTATGAATTGTTCTTAACAAGGGGCTGGCAGTTTATCTATGGGTATAAATGTATTTGTAGTCATTTTGTGCTCACAGCCCCCCTCAAACATTAATTTGCTGATCAGAGTGCATTTATTTCAAAACAAGATGTTTGGGCTAACAATTCTTCATCAGTACTGTTCATGGTTAGGCAAATTCTATGCCAGTGCTACACCAACAGCTAACAGGAAAAACTGTTGGACTTGCACATGTATGCCTGAAGGTGAAATTTGGACAAATAAATGACAGGGGCAATGCTCAATATCTTTTTGTATTGTCGTGATAGCTAATACAGTTTGCAAGCAATATCCTTCTGTTATATTTGGAAATTGTTGTGGTACTAAAATAAATCAATAAAAGTAACCCGACCAGCAATATTAGCTTTTTACACTGCTAAAAAAAGCTACAAACAAACATCATCAAACAACATACAAGACTCCTGTATATTTAAATTGGGATCTATTCTATGTGTTACATTATATATGTATGTCTACAAGGAATGCAAGAGTTTGTTGAATAGAAAATAATCAATGAAAAATACTAAATTCAATCAAAAGGTGTCTGCTTCAGGACTACTACTATTTTATTTTTTATTTTTGAGAATGACAACGTGCCTGGAGAGAAGAATTAATAAAACCAACTAATTAATTTATGATCTATTTATTATCATCAAAACACTCTAATGGCATGTTTTGTGAAACCACTGTCACCAGTCCCTTCTAGTTTAACTATTCATTCAACCATTCAAGTGACCACAATATTCCTGCAACATCACACTTTTGGATACCAAGTTGCACTGAAATTCCAGCCTGTCTTACAACTTTTCTGTTGTAAGCTGTTGCTTCTGTGAAAGTTAGTGCATTTGTTTATAAAGCAAAAAAAAAAATCCCTATAAAACCTTGGTGTGTTTAAAACTTCTTCAGCCCTTTAGCTAAAGTCACTTAACCTCTCTGGGCATCACTTTACCCATTTCAAACTGACCTTTAACAGTTGAGAACTGAATTTCTAGGGCTTTGACAACACATCAGGAATCATTGCTGCAGGTTCCATCTAGGGCACGCTGTGATGGGCACACCTGACTAGAAGAGGCTAGGCAATATGGATTATGATTTGCCCCGTGAATTCCTTAGGGGTATATGTTGTATATTTTTAGAAAAACGATAAAGTGACCTCACTGTTGTTACTCTCATCCCTCTCTTGGCCTGTCTGGTGCAAATAACAGCTCTTGGACCAAAAGCATGCACCACACATTCACAACCTTTCAGCCTTTGTGTGCACCTCTGGCAGGTCAAGGCAGATCTGTACACTGGTGCAGAGGTCTGCGCTTTCTAGGTACAACTTGTTAGTAGAATACATCAAATTTTAAGTGCTCATATTGAAAATTTGATGTTCCGAATATCGTTATGATGAATGTGGTCATTAGCTAAGCTTTTCTTTTGTTTTCAAGTGGAAAGCTCACATAAAAAAATGATGACATTTATGACTCTTCATGATTTAGGATAAAGAACAAACACTCCCTTGTTTTTATTATTGCTCAGGACCTGTTCAGTAAACAGAAGGGTTATTTAGAGGAAGAACTGGACTACAGGAAACAAGCTCTGGACCAGGCATACATGGTAGGAAAAGAACAGTAATTGAATTTTCTTGTTTGAACAGATTTGATAAAATACAGTTGTTTTTTTCTTTCTTTTAATTACAAATAGGGTTCTCTTTTAATTGACTTACTGTTATGCCAGAGTAGGAAATCAATTACAGCTTAAATGGGGACTTAGGAAATGGATGATATTATTTAGAAGTGTCATGGTTTTGATTTATTATTATTTTTAATTCTAAAATGCGTGAACATCTTGTTAGTACATCTAGAATGGGAAGAGCTGGCCTATATGTGCATGAAACTATCCTGGTAAAATATACCAGAAATAACTTCAGAACTCCTCTGATACTGCTTTTTCCCTAACCATTTGTAAATATGGCTGCTGCTAACCTTTTCAAAGGGAAAGCTGCAACCTCACCTTCTCTTAGGCTAAGCACCATAAAATGAAGCCTCAGGAATTATCGAGGAATTGGCAAAACTGCACACTCCACTCCCTTAAGCATTTGACTTCAGGAAATCAAAATATGACGACCTGAAGAGTTGTTTATACATCACAAATATTTCTTACAGGCAAAACATTTTCAGGGAAAGAGCAAGGCCTAGTGCTCAGAGCAGATAACAGACGGAAGCGAGCAGGTTCTATTTCTAGCACTGTGACCTTGGGCAAGCCATTTAACCTCTCTGCCGCTGTTTATGCATCACTAATATGGATAGAATTACCTGCCTCACAAAGGTGTTATGAGGACTAAAGGGATGTTGTCAGATGCTTTTGATCTAAATGTCATCATATGTTGTTTTGTAATAGGAACATACTAACCTCAGTAGCAAGAAAAGTACTGCCATGATTCCTTTCTTTCTTTCTTCTTGGGAACACGGTTCTCCATATGAACATAAAGTTCTCCTGTGCTCTCTGCTTTGCAAACTACCAGAGTTTTGGTTAGTGTATGAAAATCTAATTAGCAATCTGACAAATGGCAAGAGACTGATGAGGGATTAGTGTACCCTTAAGTGTTTTTTTCCTCATTGCTTTTGGCAGCTGGTGATAAAGTGAGTGAAGTAGATGTCAAACAATGGATAGCAGGATAATAAGGACAAAAAGGAGAGAGGACAGTACTATTTTTGTTGTTCACAGCTTTCCCTTTGTATGCTGTGGGCTTGTTATTTTACAGAATGATTTAGCAATTCAGTTACAGTTGAAGGGAATCCTTGCATTGATCTTGTAACTTTCAGCATTAGGGATTTGCGGGTTTTGCCACATATTTAATGCAAACCTATCATCTGAATCTTTCCCAAATGGAAGAAAATGATAATTTAGTAGAATAGAAACCATAGCCCATGTGTAAATAGGTGCTGGGTGGTTTTGTGCACTGCATATGCAATGCTGCTCACTGCTCACGGCTGCCGCTTTCTGTCCAGCTGTCTGTGTCCGTCCTCCCCTCCTCCTATGGCTTTGCTCGCTAGCCTTCTCCTCTAGCTCTGGGTGGGTTTTTTGCTTGCTGGATTCAAACGGCAGCCTGTCTGTATGTGATTTGGGTTGCCTTAGAAAATCCAGGAGCTGGAAGCCACGCTGTATAATGCCCTGCAGCAGGATCCAGGAAGGCGGGCGAGCGAGTCACTGACTGAGGCCCAGAGGGAGGATTTGCGGGCAGCAGTGGAGAAGGTGCGGCGACAGATCCTGAGGCAGAGTCGCGAGTTTGACAGCCAGATCTTGCACGAGCGAATGGAGCTGCTGCAGCAGGCACAGCAGGTAATTCCCGGTCTCTCTCCTCCCTCCTGTCGGTGTTACCACTGTGGTTGCCACCACTGCCCATACAGCAGCACCACCTCACCCTCACCTCGTTGAGTCATGCTTACTCTAGGCTTTGTACTGCTCCTGTGTCAAGAACATGAGCAATGTGAGGACCCTGTTGTCCTGGGCATGGTATGCACGCTAAATGGGTCACTGTGTCGCTATGAAGTCGTGTTGCACAATCTGCTTCTTGTGTGTGGAACTACAGACAGCCACAGGGCTCCACAAGGGCTTGTTGCAGGTTTAAGACCTAAATTATGAGAAACTTGAATGGGAGGATGGTTGTTAAACTGTAACACTATGAAAAGAGGAAAGGCAAAAGCAGTAGTTACAGGAATCCAATTTTTGGCTGTTGTTTCTTTTCCTCCTCTTTCTTCCTTATAGCCATTTGTGAAAAAAATTTTGTTTGTTTGTTAAAAAAATAAGAAAGAGAAAACGAAATCAGAAAATCTTTTAAGGGAATATTAACAAGCCTTTATGGCTTTAATTTAGTTTAGAAAAGCCTTGTCTCTCTAAACAACTTCCTTTGGGACAAATATTGACAACTTTGATTCAGGCAAGTTCCCGGCTTCTGGAAGCACACTAATTAATTACTGGAGAATTCTTTGGTAGGTTTTTTTTTTTTTTTTTTCTGTGCAAATATTCAGGGAAAGAAGAGAACTGCATGTCTCAGGGTGTTAATTATTCCAGCAGGAATAATTTTTCCTGTATGGTTCCTCATTATAGTAACCTCTGGAAGACGCACCCAGATGTCTTAGGTCTTGGAGCCTGCCCTTCAGTTGCTCTGGCTACTTTCTATGCAAATCTGGAATCGCATATTCTAAATGCCAGAATCTGTAGTATGCAGATGTGTTGAGGATGCTGTTGCTATCTCAAATACTGGTAGGGGTAGGGACTGCATTCACTTTAGTCCAGGCCTCTCTTTATTCACATTTGCTCTGTAGATTAATACAGACCAGAACTGTTGTAGTGTGCTGACGCAGGACTGTTTTGTTCATCTCCTCTCATTATGCAGTGATGAGAAGTACTTACGCTGTGTCAGTGTTTGAGCTGTGTTCTGACTTACTAAAAGTCTCCTTTTTCTTGACTCCTTCACTATGTTGCCTTGGTTTGGAAGTTGCAATTTTGAGATCAGGAGAATAGGAGCAACTCTTGCATTTATTTATTTATTTATTTTTAAAGTGTGTCAGATCAGCAGTGGTGTACAGAGAGCTGTAGAAGGTAGGTACTGGCTGGTACTAAAATTGTCAGAAAGAGACATTAGAGTAAATACATATGAAATTTGAACAATAAGAATGAAGCCAGAGGTTATTAGTTTAATGTTATTAGAGTTGCTGAAAATTAGTGAGAATGGGTTTTATTTGCTAGTCTAATCTCCTAGCTGCACTTGTGGTGTTTTTGTACTTTTTTTTTTTTTTTTTTTTTTTTTTTCCTCAGAATGATAATGCAGTGCTTTTCAGTTAGGTAAATATTATTTATCACTGACATTTAATGGGTGTGAATGGTATTTTGTGTTGGCTCTATTCATTGACTAGTGAACACAGCATTAATCATTTTAGGTCCTATTACAGCTCTGAAAGATTAAAAAAAGCACTTTGGGCTCCAAGCAACCACAAGTCTATCTTTACCCCAAACCTCTGAAACAATAGCCTCTATATCTGTGGAATAAGAAATTTATTTTATTAGCTGTATAAATGTCTCTCATCATTCAGCCATGTGCCACAGAGGCTCACAACTTTTCAGATTTTCCTTCAAGTTGGCCTGTTTCAGTTCTGCTGGATCTGATAGATGATAGAGTTTTATGTCTACATTTTCAAGAGAGGGTTTCAGAGGAGCAGATAACACCCCCTGAAAACTTGATGTTAAAGCCTCTGCATCTAAGCAATATGCAGTCTGAGGATTTTACATCAGACCTGATGTAGCCTAGTCCTTCACTTCCACCAGACATGTAGTATAATGCTTTTTGAAGGACTGCAGTTGGCTAGGACTTTTCTGTGGCCTGCTGTGGACACCTGGGCAGAGCTTCTGATTTAGGTTCATATAACATTGGCAAATAGGATGTACTGGTACGAAGAGATTTGTAGAGTGAAAAAGTATTCCCAAGAACCCAACAGGTGTGCTACGTGCACTTCAAGTGTGTGTTTGGTCCCAGGGACTGCTCACTGCCAGTTGGAGCACATGCTCATTTGGGTATAGTTTATGTACTCACAGATTATTCCACAATATAAAGTTAAATATGGAATAAAACTTTGCTCCTGCTCTAAAGCAAAATATTAACATAAGCAAAGCCTCATTAGCCATGGATATTTATGTACCTGTCTCCAGATGCATTTTACAGTGTGTCATTAGAGTTTCATGTTGTGCCCATCTCATTAGACATGCTAATGTTACAACCCTGGAGGACACGTTAAACTAATTCTACTGCCTAATAAGGAGCTATGCATTTTTATCATTTTGTCATCTATTTTTAACCCCCTGTAGTAGACAGGAAAAGCAAAGGCAAAGATAGTTAATTTGCCCAGTGTAAGGGAATTAGCATATTGCATTTCAAATCTGTCACTCAGATTCTTCTTTGTTGTTTCCTTTCTGAAGGTTGTATTTGTGGGTTCATATGGGAATAGTGGTGGTCAACCCTGATAACCTAGTGTTGTGTGCAATGTGCACAGCTTAAAAAACAACAACAAAACAACCAACCAAAATGCCATAGCATGGAACAATAGTGTCACAGGGCTAATCCTCATAGGATTGCATTCGTCTGCACTAGCAGATGACAGGAGCTGAAATGCTACAAAAATGAGAGCATACCTGTGTTAGCAGAATCCTGATGTTCTAAATGTCCTGCATCCTTAGATGCTACATTAAATGAACCCTCCTCTTTTCCTAATATACTAATGGCCATCAGAGATTTTGCTGACACAATGTCATTAGTAAGCACCCACTACATTTATTCTGGCAAAACTGTAGTCTAGACCTGTTCATAATTGTGCACTGTGCAGTGCCTTTGCAGTATGCACTGTTCTTAATCTCCTGAAGAGGAGGTTAAGAATGACATGGCAGCATGGTGGACCTTCAAGACTGGATATGAAATGTCCGTGTTAGAAACGCTTTTAAATTTCTGCTTCTCTGAAACAGAAATTATGTTTCTCCAACTGGTGATGGAGAAGAAGAAGTTGAGTTTTGTAAATGTTCTTTATCAGGCTGAGAGGTACTGTCTGAAAAGGATAGGGATGCGTATGGGTGAAAGCTGTCCACATATGAGCCTATGCTGCTTTGTGTGTGCTATTTTTCTAGATGTAAAGCCATAGTTCTTAGCCACTAGGTGTTGGTGTTCTAGTGAAATAAATGTATTTTAAGATGTTAGGCCCTGTTTTAATTTGGTAGCTCTGTTCATCTTTAGTGTGTATAACCCCACATTATTACTGTTCATTAATATAGGTAGAATTACTTGTGTATACCCACTGAGTATTAAGGAAACCAGGCTTCTGTTGAACCAAATTAAATGGACTGTGTGATTAGATCTTCTTGCTAAGACATACAAAGCTTATGTGGAGAGATCCTTGGCTGAAGCACATTGACAGTATTCCCTTTAAGTCAGGGAAGGCGCCACCATCCTCTCTATTTGTGGGAGGCAAGATATGTTAATTAAAAATCTGTCATGAGTAGCTTGTGCTATTTGCTCCTAGCCATAGGGTATATGCAGTTCAACTGTTGTTCCTGTGTTTATTGCCATCAAAAAAGTATCTCATTGTGCTGCAGTATCTTTATAAGCTTTTATAAGCCAGTGTCTGGTTTATTTCTAGCAGGACTTCATTTAAAGTAACATTTGTTCTCTAGCCAATGCAATGGCATGACTTTTGTGCATTTTGGCAATTATGGGGATCATTACTAGCAGGTTCTGTGAAGAATGATATGTTATATAAATAACATGCTTCATGGTAAGCAATATGTAGAGAGAAAGAAAAAATGTGGTGGTGTAGCTATAAAAATAATCTCTTAGAAAGGAATATTTCAAACAGAGCAATACCATATGTTTCTGAAGTAGTGATATCAACTTCTTAATTAAGCAAGCTCTATTTACAGTTTAAAAAGAGAGAGAGAGAGATGGAGAGAGAGAGAGAGAGAGAGAGAGCCGCATGTCCAGATCTCCTGAAAAGAAGGTTGTGATTTTGTTCTCTGTTGAAATCAATAAATTTTAAAGGTCAAATTCTGCCTTATGTCTATCATATAGGACCTAACTTGAAATACATTTCTATTGGTTTGGGTGTAGCTGTTTCTGGAGTAGGACACTGTGGAACCAAGCTCTAAATTAGGATAGATTAATTCACATTGCACTTTTGGCAGTCTTCAAACATGAGGAAAATGTATAATAGAATTTTTCTGATTTCATTCTATGTTAAGTACAAAGAGAAATGAGAAAATCCTGAAGGACAGCAGACTGATACACTTTCAGTTCCAAAAATGGTTGCTGCCAATCAGGAAAGATGTGAGAGACAGATTTTATTAATGTAATCCACTAATTTCCCAGTGCAGTCTTGTCTTTGTTTAAAATTACAGGAAAAAGAAATAGAAAAGGTGTGCACGTTCACTGCGTCATCAGAAGGTGTAAAACTGATCTTTTCCATGAGTTGCTTTGTAGTCACTGTGCTAAACTGGAGTAGGGGGGAGTTATTCTAATTTGGTTTAGGATACTGTTGGGTGGACCTCAGTTTTGCAGAGTAAAGCAAACCATTGCTTCATTTCTAAACCTGAAAATAATATATCTGTGGTATGCTGAAAGCATGCTGAAAGCATCCAAATTCCAGCCTTATACAGTTGGAATATAGATGTAATTAGTTTAACTATATTTTATTTAAACTGTAGCCTTTACTCCTATGACCAGGTTGGATTATTCATTGGTAATAAAAGCAGAAACTACCACTTTGCATGTTTTACTAGAAGAAGGTATAGCACAATCCTTTTTTCCAAAAAGGTATAACTCAAACTGACTGTCACTGCCCTAGGGATGGGTTCACTGCAAATGCAGTGCCTCAGGCACCTTGTTTTCATGGGCACTGAGGAAACATCAGAAGCAGAAGTTAGGTCTTATTTCATCCTGAAATATCAAAATGTCTGAAATATCTGAAATATCAAAATGAAATATCAAAATAGCTTGAAATCAGGAAACTCCAAACTCATTTACTTCACTCTATTTCTTCTCTCTCTCTCTTTTTTTTTTTCTTTTTTTTTTCTTTTTTTTTTTTCTGTCCTGAGGAGCTAAATTCTTACTGCTTATAGATCAAGCAAAGTTATGGTGGATGCAATTCCTCCATGAGTTCTCCCCGCTCTTCTGTAGGCAGGACAAATCTTTCACACTGCTATAATTTGTTGTGTCTGGGGGAACAGTTTGTTCTCAGTCTCACAAGATTGGGTATCAGATTCTATCAGATTCTGAGCCATTCAGAAAACATGCTTTTGTTGTTTTATGTTTTTTTTTTTTGTTGTTGTTGTTGTTGTTTTCTGAAAACCTTCATTTTAAAACATTAATTTGTTAAAATATTAATTGCCTGTGTGAAGTAGGAACCTGAGATTTGTTGCTTGATATATTACTGATTTCAGGTAAAGCTTGGATAAATACAGCAGCTCTGTTTCTCTTTGCTGTGTAATCTGTTATGGTTGATAGACCATCTTTTTGTCACCCAGGGAGAATTATTAAGGCTTAATGTTAGACTGAATGCTCTGGAGAGAGACAAAGAGATGAAAACTTACTTTATTGAATTAGAAGAGGATGCTAAGCTCAGCGTACCTTGCTGATAGGCATGAGGAGGTGTTGTCTTCCATATGTCCTCTTTGGCACATTTCTTTGTGCTAAAGAGAGCTTGGCTTGGCCAAAAGCTCACAGCTTTTTCAGAGAATTCAGGAAATAGGGGTAAGTTTTACTGAGGATACTTACACAACAGTAGCTGGGGAAAATCTCAGACAATTTATTTCTAAGGCTTTATAGGTACTATCTGTTTTCATGCTTTAATTTTAAATCTAAGGTGTCATGGTGCTAGCAAAGTTCATCCCCAGCTATTTGCATGCAGCTGTACACAAAGAGGAATCCATAGGGCAACCAGGGATCTTTTATTGCATTTTCTACTGCTTGCAATTGCAAAATATTGACTGTTCAGTATATGATTAGTGGTGATGGTGCATTCATGAATGCTCTTGAGGGCCTCAGATACAATAGCTATCTAACTGTAATCTGCAGTCATTAAGTATATCATGACTAAGTTAATCACAGTTGACCTGTGGTATTGATTTATATTGCAGGAATGAATGTTGAGTCTTTTAAGACATCGTTGCTGCTATAACAACATTAGTACAATAAACTTTTGTGATTTCCCACAGATGACATTATAAATAAGAATTAATTTTAGTAATTTTATATGTGTATCCTACCATGTTTCGTTATATATGTTTTCTATAAAGTTAGGGTTCGGATCAAATCACATCTCGTTTGCTAACTGCTTTAGCAATGCTACTTGTCTGCATAAGTGATGATAGCAGGGCTGGTCCAATACCTGAATATATCTGAATATCAGGTATACCAAGTATATCTGAAAAGTTTTCTCCTTTTGTCCTCAAAGAGGTGTGATTTAGACTCTCATCTGAAGTTTGAATGCTGAAATCCTCTCATCTGAAATCCTGAATGCCCTGTATTTCTTTGTGGGAGTTGAGGAATGATAATTAAAAATATATATATATATACTGAAGTCTGTTACAGAAGTGGAGCCTAAATGTATTTTCATATGCACAGTTCATACATATATCATAATTATTTAAATGGAAATTTGCTATTCAAAAATGCAAGAATGTAAAATAATCTAAATGTAATGCTAAGTAAATATTATAGTTTTTAATATTAATTTTATTATTCTTATTATTTGCCAGATAATGAGTCTGGACTGACAAGCAGTCATTTTTCATATACTGAACATGTTTTTTCTTCTGAGCTCCCATATACTTAGAGTAGCCTTTCTGTATAGATATAACACTCATATGGCTTTAATTATTGTTTATGCCTAATGAAATGAGTAGTTCTTTCTGCTGCTAGCTATCAGTGTAGGATGTAGTTTTATCACAGCATAAATTCAAAGACTCTCAGTGTTAAAATAAAATAAATAAAAATCAAGCTTACATATAAATATTAAACTATATCTTCACATGAAAATTATCATTCAGTATCAGCTAATAATAAATGTTTATTTTAATTGAAATGCATTTATAAAATTCACTGATTTACTGCTAGGACTAATGTAATTGGATACATATTAATGTTCATGCTGAGATGCATCAGTGGAGCTGCTAAAAGTTTCATTCACCTCAGGAAGAGAAATAAAGAAATTACAAATGCATAATAAAGATTAACAAGAACTACTGTCCTACTTCAGTAACAGTTAATTGAATTATCATGGTTGAGATTACAGAACATGGAAAAGAAAGAAGTTTTTTCCCGCTTTGTAAAGAAATATCTTGATGAGATTCAGAGAGGTATAGTATATCCAAAAATGAGGTATTATTATTATTATATTCAAATGTCTGAAATTTATATTAAGTTTTTGATCATAAAGTAAAACAAGATGGCAACGAAATAGCTTAAGCTATTGATGTTACAATGTGCTTGCTCATTTCCTCATGTTCATTATGCAAAATCACATCCTAGGAATATGGGACTGAAGGGAGCGTTTGGATTCCTGAGTCCAGGCCTGTTGCAGTAGCAGATACAACAGCTTGAGTAAATTCACCTAGCAATTACCCATGTAAATTGTATTGTAAGCACAGTAGGGTCTTTTAAACAGCTGTTAAAATGCATTAGATCTAAATACATATATTTATATTTCATTAAGGATTTTTATCCATCACCTAAGTGATTCAAATAATAGCTAAAGGCATAGTAGTTTACATTCATCTTTGTTTAAATTTATACATAGAACATAGTTATGTTGTTCACATTATTAAATGTCTTACATACCTGTGTCCTAATATTGTTGAGGTGCTGGTTAAGTGAAGCAATATTGATTCTTCCCTATGTTGGATTGATAAAATATTTCACTTGCTGACTTTTGCTGCAGAATTTGATACGTTCTCAATCACATGCTGGATTCAAAGATTCAAAACATCTTTCACGTCTGATATAGTCCATTCATGGTGCATATTCTGTAAATGTATATCAACCTGAACCTTTCAGACATTTCAGAGCTGAGGCTGTAAGCAGCTTAGCAAATCCTTCTTTGTCTGCTTTGTGCTAAAATTATCAAATTGTTTTCTTGGATTTGCTGATGAGTGTAAATCCAATAAGAATGAGTCACAAGAACTATTAAGGTGATTTCTATGCCCCTGTTTAGTACGATCTTGTGTTTTCACAATTATAGTAGCATGGCAAGCTTATTTTGCAGGCAAATAAATTCATTTTCTTGGTGTCACTGTCAGTAAAACAATATGTTCATTCATATGGGCCCTTAATTTACACACTTATCTAGAAAACAAGGACATAAGTTCTGCAGCTGGATACCAAAAGAAGGATGAAGTCATTGTTTCAGCAGCTGAAATTTGCCACAGAAGTTCCTTTCCGGTGATGTTTTCCTCAGCTGGCAAAGTTCTTTGAGGACTAGAAGCCATCCAAGATGTCGATTCAGGGCTGTGAATGACTGGCTAATGCCATGAGTGAACTGGAGAGGACAAAAGGCTTAACTAAAGAAGTCCCACTTCATCTAGTGTGCATTCAGTGCATACTAGACACTGAAGTGTCTAGTCCTGTCCAAAAGCAGAAAACACCAGAATTCTCAGAATCTGTTTGCTACCAGAAAGGTAACTGGGGGATGGGGTAAAATACCTGAATACATGGAATGGATTGCGTAATTGTAAAGAGGCATAGTACATTTCTCATACGAAATGGAGGTATTGTAAAACAAAAATCCTCACATTCTGGTTAGTTGGTAAGGAAAATTTGAACCTAGGATCTTAGAAGCAATTCTTTACATCTCAGATCTTTCTTTGTAAAGCTGAAGTTCCTGTGAGGCCAAACTCTCAAAATGATGACAAATCATTACTGGGCTGATTTATTACCTCCAGAAAAAAGAAAAAAAAAAAAAATGATGGCTCAGTGACTGCAATCCAGGGCTCACTGAGCTAAAGGATTTGCATTTATTAAGTGCTCCTTTCAAATGGGCACTATATTAATGGAAATAGTACTTAATATAGATGGATTGCTGTTGCAACACCAATTGCACATACATACTTCATGTGTACAGTGTGGGAATGTAATCAGCTTTTTTTAATTGAGCATTTTTTTTCATTTTTGTTAAAGCATTCAATGATAAGAAGTAACTGAAGTGCAATGTTATCATTTTCACTACTAGCTTCATTATTTGTACTTCTTTGATCCTTAATGCAAGCTGAGTTTTTGAAGCCACTGCTATTGGAATTTATCTATTACTGAAAGCAGATTAATATTCCAAGGTGCGTATCCATCGTCTTGCTGCTGCATTTCACATAAACCTTAATTCCTCAGATGGTCCAGAGATGTTTATCTCCTTGAAGCTGCAGTATAGGCATGGGAGCTAGACCATACTAAAAACTGAAGAAAATTCCCTTTTGAAATGAGTACGTAAATTCCCTTTTGAAGTCAGTACATAGTATATCTAGCTGGTTGTCCATGAACAATGCATTAACATCATTTTATGAGACCTTGTCTCTGATTTGAGTGGCTTGCAAGAAACCCATTGCCTTTTTTTTTTTTTTTTTTTTTTTTTTTTTTTTTTTTT
>CM021768.1:84335010-84632354 GCA_011076525.1 Nettapus auritus | reverse complement strand
TTCCTTTCCTTTCCTTTCCTTTCCTTTCCTTTCCTTTCCTTTCCTTTTTTTGTTATACAGGCTATTAAAAGAACCTGTGGAGTGAACAGCTGAGTCCACGTGCAAAAATATAGAAAATATTTATTGAGCAGCTTTAAATTGGTGCATTTTTTTCATAAAACTGTTTGCATAACACTTGAAGCTGCAAAATATTTGAATTAAAAATTAGATATTTTTTAAAGATATAGCTTCAAGCTGGAATGATTTAATAATCAAATAGGGACCAGCACATCATAAACACTGAAAAAAAGTCTAAACAGAATTTACACTCATACACCAATCAAACACTGGAAAAAAATACAAGTGCAATTACTGGCTGCTATGTGAACTGTTATCTACCAAATGGTTTTCTTACAGTACTGAGATCTTTGTCTCCATTCTGCATGCTTTCAGCAAATACTGTTTTCATTTCACCCAGCAAACACAAAATCTCCTTTTTAATATCTATATAAAAAACTGTTTGACAATAAGTTCTTGTAGTAAATAGCTAACAGAATAAAAAACAAAAGACAAAAAACAAACCCAAAAACTCTCATAAGTTGGAAACAAATAGAGATTTAGTGTCCCACAGTGACAAAATTAATATTAATTTCAAAAGTTAGAAATCCACAGATGGAGAAGAGATGGGTTTTAAAGAAAAGGCAAAATAGAAGATAGAACTAAGAAATCTTTAAAGTGGGTGAGAGCTGCATGGGAGAAGTGAATTTTTTGAATGTTTATTGAAAATTAAGGCAATGACTTGTAAAAGTAGCCCTGGGAGAACAGAAGATTCTGAGATGGACTGCGAAGTCAGGAAAACAGAACGAATAATACTCTGTGCTCAGTTACCTCGTCAAGAAAAACGGGCTTGAAGAAAGTGATGTGTAGATGAATATGATAAGCACGGAAGTATTTGGAAAGAAATATTTTGAAAAGATGGTATCCTAATGAAAGAAAGTTGATGTTTGCCATCAGGAAGTAACAATAGCACAACCTTAACCAGCGAAGTTGAATTTACAAAGTCAAGGACATTGACGACATGAACTGCAAGAAAATTTTGGGGTGAAGCACAGACTGAAAAAAATGGAAGTTGAAAAGAGTTGTTTAAGGTGGAGAATGGTTAGAAAATTCAAAAAGGTTAGCCTTTTCTTTCAAAAAAAGAAAAGCCAATTGCTGTTTCAGAGCTGGAAAGACAATATGGAGAAAGAGGTAATTTTAATTATTTCTGGAATGTAGAGGCCAACTGACAATATTAAAAGCACAATATTTAAAGTTTCTCCTCCTAAGCATTTTCTTGAAAATCATCTCTGTGTTAAAAGGGCTATGTGCAAAACTACAGAGAGACAAGTCTGCTCCCATGGATGCACTGAACTCCAACACAAATGTAGAGTGGAATGATGGTTATGATCATATATCAGATAAAATGGAAATTATGATTGAAAAAAAAATAATACGAGGCAAAGAACAATCAAGGCAGCACAAAGAAAGCTAGGGAACAGATGTATCATAGCAACTGCATATCTTACTGTTGGAGGTGCAGGAAGCAGCCTCAAAAGAAGCCAGTTGTCTCAGATAATATTTTTAGGCTCTGAAGTAAGATCAGAGATGTAGTCTTCGTGAAGAATCACCAGACAAGGTCATTCATCTGCTGAAGGAGCTGAGGCACTCAACAATATTAGTTCATTCAGATGCAGTAAACTGTGGCTCATACGAGGATCTGAATAATCCTGTTTCCTGACAAAAAGCACAATTTAAGTTAGAAATGATCAAGCTGGTCACAAGGATCATGCAAAAGTTTGGAAACTCTATGCCCAGAAGAATGTGTTGCTCACAATGTTTTATTCAAAAAGAAACAAGCATTTAAAGAATGCATTAAAGCTTTTAGCAGTGTGATGACAGAATGTAGAAAAATTAGAGTTCGCTGCAAAAGGAAAAGTTTTGTCAGAACTCTGAAGAGAAGGACCATAACCAGAGATAGCCCAAGCTTTGGATAATGGAACCAGGTACCAATGATGGAACAGAAATTGGAAAGTGAGATTAGATTTACTTGGTGAAGAAACACTTTCTTCTACTAAATATGTTTGCTCATCACTGCTTTGGAAATTGAACCAGAAGCATAAACATGGGATGGTCATTCAGCATGTGGCTGCAATGGTAAGTGCTCAGCAAAGACAGGAGATGGTCTTGTTACAAAGCGGAAAAGGTATGAGCAGTTTTAATTACCTTCCATGCATTTCATTATATTGTAATTCAGATGTGACAATTTTCTCAAAGAAACTGGCTGATTTGGGTGAAATTTTCCATGACATTCATGATGTTTTTATTCTGTCCTGAGCTAGCTGGATTGTAGTTTTGAAAAACTGAATGCAGCATTCCAGTCTTGCTATCCATTGCATGTTGCTATCTACTATAAAACTGAGAACAGGTATTATGTACTAACTGGTTATATCCAGTCTAGGGTATAATGTACTAACTGATTATATTCAGTCTCTGGAAGATGTTGTGCCAGATTATTACTTTCTGTGACACAGATTTAAATAATCTCTCCCAGCTGTATAAGCAAAGAAGGGAATGATGATTTTCTGATTTCTGAGATCAGTTGTAACAGCTTTGCTGGTCTTATGTTGAAGTACTCAGTACTTTTCCAGATGAAGCAAGAGAAGCATAGAAATCTCCTGGATCATGGGGAATGAAAAGAATTTAGAAATTGTTCTACTAACTTTCGTGATATTTATATCAGTGACTAAAAGTTCACTTATAAGCAAGAACATACTGTAGAAATATGTGAGTAGAAATCATTGTAATGATTTTAAGTGCTAGTTTATTTCCTGCCTGGTCTTTCCTCTCTTTTTTTATCTGGTGGCTACTTTCTACAGAATGTACCTCTGAGAGTTTTTCCTTTTTCAGCCTATGAGTCATATACTAGGCTGGGGCACAGTTGAAAATCACATTAATTTAGCTTGCACTGTAACTCGTTAATGTGCAGAGTAATAATGTTCGCTATTACTACATATATTTATTTTGTGGTAGTACACAGGAGTGTTTACTGTCTGGGAGCATGCTGTCTATTCAAATTAACTTTACAAATAATAAATACAGAGAAAATGTTATTGTCTCAAGGAGCTCAAAATCAAAGATTCTGTTCCCTTTGGCAAATTTGGCAAATTATACAGGCCAGGGGAAAAAAAAAAAAATGCTTACAGGTCTTGGGAAACCAAGGAGGGACTTGGACTGGTAAGTCTAGAGAAGCTCTTCACTTTCTAAGTGTTTTGATTTTGTTCTCTATGTACATGGATTTGTACTCTGTTTGCCTTTCCACACTTCTAGTTTTTAAGTATCATGGCTTCTCAAGGGATTGAGGAGTGGCTGAATCTTTTCAGGTCTAGGAAGTAGACCTTGTGTTGCTGATATAAAGCCAAAGAGTGGTCAAAATAATACCATTTTATGTAATTCACTATGGGTGTGAATAGCACCTATCAAAACATGAGGTACTTAGAGAACTATTTGTTTATTTTTTTGCACTGATTTTATGTTATTTTTTTCTCTTCAGTGGCAAAATAATGTTACTTTTTTTTTTTTTTTTTTTTTTTTTTTTCTTCCTGGTGCTGCAGATTCAGCATTTTTTGGTCTACAAAACAAAATACAAAACAAACAAACAAGCCAAAGCATGAAAATGTAATTGCATTATTTTGTGACAAAGAGGTCCAGTCTTGGTGGCTGAATTCCAATTATAGGTCCAATTCAAAACCTATACAATTTTAGAGAAAGCAAAGGCATTTCAGGTGTCAGTTATTGGCCTATTTTTTAATGAAGACAGTGTATATAAATGAAGGTGAACTATGGGCTGAGGAACTGTTGCTGAAATAGGTAAAGAAAGAAACGTCTTGACTTTGAAACCCCAGATTTTAAAGTTCCTCTTAGTCATATATCTTTTCTCTTAAAATAATAAAAACATCATATATTTATCCAAAATAAGATCTTTTATGATAAAAATACTCAGTTTTATCAACTTTTCTATTTAGTAGAAATTATTCCCTTTTTAACAGTTTGATACCTAATTCCTTCATGAATTAGTCTAATTGTATCTTTTATAATGATCTCATATTGTAAACTGAAACTCCTTTGAAATGCTGAATTACTTTGAGGCTAACGAAATAAGACTCTCTCATAAATAATAAATGTTTTTGGAACTGAGGACTGTTCAGCTGACCATCAGAGAGGCTTAGACTCATTGCATGCTTAGACCGCAATACATTGAGAATTCAATTTTTTTCATCATGGATGCTTCATCTGGGAGAGAACAAGAATTCTGTTACTGTATTAAAATGCTTAGTGATGAAGGTTATGATACTCTGAATTTTAATGTTAAAATTGATACTTCCTGGATTTTCCAGGAATTAGAAGATGCAAGCAAACCTGATGAACAAGAAAACAGTGCTGAACAAGAGAATTTGAACCTCAGAATAAAAGAGCTGGAGAAATCAGAGCAAGAACTGAAAGGTGTTTTAGAAGACTACATGGATTCAGATTCCATACTAAGAAATAGGTAAATAAATTTATTTATTTGCATTTAAAATTAACGTTATATGACAAATCTACTCTTCATTTTGCTCTATGTAGTGGATGTCAAATGATTCATGCAAAACTAGCAAAAAGAAAGACTATCCATTTTTAAGGTGTCTAATAAAATGAATTTATAAGTGTTTTGTGTAGATGTCAGAATAGAAATTCAATATTCAAATTTTTTACATCGGATTTTTAACATGATCTAGAATCTACTAGCACATAACCAGAGAGTTTTCACAGGATATTTCATCCTTAAATGTTCGTAAGGGGTAAATTCTCCTTGCAGAATATACCACTTTTCTTTTAAGAGTTAATTTTGGAATAGGAAAATGTAATTATGTTTAAATTTGAAGTTTTGTGCTGCATAGAAGAAATTCCTTGTTTCAGAAAGAAGCATAGAGACATGCATGTTAATGCTAATCATTAGTGTAGCTAAAGATGTCATTAAGCATTAATTATGTAGTTGACTGGAATAATAAAATCAAGTTTTTGATGTCTGGTAATTGCACTATTCTAAACAAAGCTAGAGACTTAAAAGGATAGAAAATTTAAATGGCACTTAGAATGATTACTTGTATAATTTCTGAATTGCTTTGTTTCATCAAGAAATTTGGCCAGGAGTGCTTTTTGTCAAAATAAAAATGACTATTTATTTATTTATTCATTTATTTTAAATAGAAGGTAATAGGCCTATTTTAAGAGAGGAGATAGAAAGAACTTTATTTAAAACCAAAAGAGAAAGTATGAGAAAACAGTTCAAGGAAAGTAGATGACCGGGAGAAAGCTGCCTGGGTTATAGGAAGCCTGTTTTCATGTATCTTGGGCATCCAGCAGAAAGGTTATTCTGTGCCACAAGTTCTTGTGGCTGAAGCACAAATAGACAATGCAAGGAATGATGTGGAAAGCAGAACTGTTGGAAAATACGCAGAAGCAGAGTCAGTAGTTCTCAATAGTCACGGCAGAATTTGGGGCTGATGGGGCCATGTTTCCTATGGTACCAGTGTTGGATTAGGCTGTGTTAGTGCTGGTGATGGGGAGAACCTCATCAGTTTCACTTTGATAAATTATCAGCTACTTATTTAATGATGTGTTTTCTATCTTAATCCTGTTATGTTAATTTGATAGAAAGCATTCCCTGTTGGCATAAAATTTGAGTTTGTTAACCATGAGCCTAGCAAAATCCTACACATGTAAAGACCAGAGTTGTGGTTATCCTTAACAACTTACCATTGTTGCTTTGTATAAAATGCAAGCTTCAATTTACTTTGATCTTGTAAATGTGTTTGCTTATGGTTTTCATATTGAACAAGCAGAGAGAGAATGAACATAGACACTGTCTTTAACAGCTTTGAGAGTCTCCAGTGAAATGTGTAAACCCCAAGACTCTTATTCATAATGAAGTGTTTATTAGTAGTAATCAAATATGTGTTACTATTTTTATTGTTGGGAGAAAAGAATGAAAAAATAAAGATAAATAAATGCATTGCTGATGACAGCTTATCCATCTGGAGCTATACTGTTCAGCAAAAATCGTCATTCTCAATATCACAGGATGAAAGAGCTGGAGCTGTCACACCAAACCCTGCTTGTGATTATTGATCAACTAAATGTGAAGGTGCACCAGGTTGAAAATGCAAATGTGCGTGTTAAAGGGAAACTGCGAGTCATTTGGGAGGAGCTGATGAACTTGGTAAGGAGGATATTGTTTCAAATGACCTAGTTTAGTTCCTCTTTATGGTCATAATTTATAAGTCAATCTCATCTCCAGTACCTGTCTTTTTTTTTTTTTTTTTTTTTTTGGCAATATATCATCTCAGCCTTGCTCTTTTTATACAATCAGAGCAATTAGAAGAACTTTTTTTGTTTGTGCCTCACTTTGTGTTTCTCTAATGTTTATGACAGCACTGATATTGTTTTCATTTGAGCCCTTGATCTTTGGGATATATGCTCTCACTTCCCTCTTTCTCCCCAAAACCCAATCAACCTATTCCTTCTCCATAAGTCAGACTTATCTTTCTGGCACCATAGTAATTTTTTTTTTTTTTTTCACACAACCCTCTCCCCCCTCCATGTGATACAGAAGCACAACACAACCTGGTTCCTGTACAAAACGCAGCTGCTCAGCGTGTCATCTGATTCTTGAATTGCTCACATATTTTCAAGCTGGGCCCTGTCTTCTGTTGCAACCACTTCCATCTTCCTGCTAGGCTTTGGGAAAGCCTCTTCCAGCTTTCCCGGGTTTATCTGTGTCTTGCCTTTTTCCCTGTGATGTAAGGTCTTGTGGGTTACAACTCTGCAGATCACAGCCTGTGTAAGCCTTCCTCTGCAGAGTGCCCTTCATGGAGCAAGCTCTTTGCAAGGCACCTCCTACTGCTGATTTCCTTCCCTTACAGCTGCCTCTCCCATACATTTTGAAATTATCAGTTCCTCAGTGGAAAGCCCTCAGTTCTCTTGAGCATTCATAAATGCACAGGAATAAATGTTTATGTATCAGGAGGCTCGGCTGTTGTCTGGTAACACATCCAACAGATTTTTTTCCCCTAATTTGCACAGCTCATTGGATGAATCCATTAAAATGGAGTAGGAATCAACATTCTTCTAGGACAGTCTACAGTGAAACAATGTCTTTTAATCCTTTTTATCATAAAATACACTTTCATTTTATCATCATTTTAAGTCAAGGTTGAATAATCTGACAGAAAACTAGCACTATGTGGTAAAACTCACAAATATGAGCAGTAGTCTTTGTTTTTTTTGATTAAAAGCGAAATGTACTTTTCAAGATTCAGGAAGCTTATATTTTTATATGTTCCCATCAACAGTTAAACAAACGGAAATAACAACCACACCTAACTGTCTTTGTATGGCATTTCAGTCTGGTGTTCATCCCTGTCTTGTCTTTGCTGGTGAACACTTCTGATGGGAAAATACCAGAGATCAAAAGGACTGACTAAAGAAGTGGTTGAAGAAATACAGCAATATCTCCGTCCTTCAGTATTGCTTAAAAGTTGCCACAATGGCACTATGATACTGGTATCTCTTTCGCTTCTCAGAACAAGGGCAGCAAATGAATCATGAAAGCCTTTTCTGCCTCTGCCTTTTGTTGACCTCTTTCACCTCTGTATGTTCAAGCACACTTTGGTGCAAACAAAAATACTAAAGTCTTTCTCATAAAGATTCAAAAGTCATCCGTTCTTTTCTCCTTTTACCGTGGGCTCATAAAAGGAGCTGACAGATGACAGGTATGGGGAAGGGCAAAGGCAAAAAAAAAAAAAAAAACTTGGTCTCTTACAAGTGCATCTTCTGTTTTCTTTAAAAGAACCATGACTTCTCTGTCTGTAACATCTCAGTGCTGCGTGTCAGTATCAAGGATGTATTATTGTATAGTTCAGAGCTGGTTGTATGAATTTCAGTCCAATGTTTCTTTTTATTTAATATGTATTGTAAAACATGCAAAAGAATGTGTTTAAGAACTTCCTGTATTTTTTGCTTTGTTTTTCCTTCTGAGATATTTCAGTGAGATGATAAAACAACAGGTCAGTTTTGCTCTGAATGTAGGATTTTAGTGGCTTTTGAATGTTTCTACTTTTCTGAGTTTTCAGAAAAAAGGCAGAATTAAAATTAAGAAAAAAAAAATAAGAAAAATGGTAAGAGAAGAAGAGATTTGGTATTGAGATGTTGACCATACAAATCATTGAAATTGTAGGTTGAAAACCAAGAAGAGTCAGAGAAGAAGCAAAAGGAAAAATTACATTGGCTTCAGAAGCAGCTGAAGACAAAAGAAGATGAAGTAAAAAGCCAGTCAGAATATTTTGAGCACTACAAGCAAAAGCAGAAGCGACAAACAACAGTGCAGAGAGAAAGGGAATGTTACCTGCGGGGAGAGGTGACCAGGCTGGAAAAGCAAGTGTTAGATCTCAATGCCCATATTGCTCGTTTGACATCTGAATTAGAAGAGGGAATGGCACAGGGTCTCCAACAGAAGCTGGAATCAGCATCCACTGGGACTCAGGACTATAAACTTTCTGAAATGGAAGTAACGGAATTGAAAACTTGCATTGAAAACATGAAGCATGATGTGAAAAGCCATGTTGAGTCATTTCAGCAAAATCTGAAGTTCTTAAGGGAAAAAGGGGAGGATAACAGAAGAGAACAGGCAGACCTGCTGACTGAACTCCAGTGCTCCCAGGACACTGAAGACTTTCTCAGGAGAAAATTGGAAGAATCTTGCAATTATGTCTATAACCTGAAATTATCTGAAATCAAACTACAGAAAAAAGTGGAAGACCTTTTGGATGAAAACAGGGTTTTAAAAGATCAAGGTAGGGTGAAGTTAAAAAAGAAGGAAGAAAAGGACTCACAATTCATGAGATTGGAAAATGGAGACAGCAGTGCTGACCCGGTAAGTAAATGTAAGGTGAAGTATAACAAACTTTTAACTTTGTATCACCTCAGATTACACCTGTCATTAGGTGTACAAAGGAGATGCAAAACAGGCTTTTTCCTTCCTGAATTTCTTTCCTTTATTTCTGTTGATGTATTAGAACTTCAGTGTCTAATTCACACCGACTGGAATCAGTAGCTGGAGTTTCATTGCATCACTGCTTTTATTAGGTGCACACTGAGGGTACTTCACAAATCTTGTTTCCTCATATTTCAAAGTGATGTTCCCAAGGCAAAAAGTCTCAGTCACCTGAAAGAAAGCCTGGGAGAACTTCTAAGACTCTTGGACACCATTCAGAGAAAGAGTACACATATGGTTGGGTGAGTTTTTGCATCTTATTCATGCCTGGATGCTGAAGAAAAAAAGCATAACTGGAAATAAATCTTGGCTATGAGATCTGGATAATGGAAAACAAGGGAAAATGGATACCGTATTCATGGCTGGGAGTGAGTTATTTGATGGTTTGCAGCTCCACATCATTGTGATGTGCTCTGAATACACTGAATAGGATGTATTTGCTTCAGGCAGTTCACTCCAGCATTGCATGGGAAAGCTCTGCATTTACTGTAATATGGCATTCAGCCTCTGACAATTCATTTTGCTGACAAAGAATAATTCTTTCCATGGAGAGGACTCAAACAAGGTTTTATTCTTTATGCACTCGGTTAGAGGGTATTTTTAGTCTGATGATTTGTTAAATAAAGTGAAATAAATTAAGCCTCATGCTCATCTGTCCCATTCAGATTGTGATCTGATATCCCTAGAACTATCCCAATTTTAACTGCATTTAACTGAGAGGTAATGAGCATGAATAAAACCCCCTTAGTGTAGGAGGACAATCACTCTGAATAATTCCAGGACTGGGAGAAAGTAGAGAAGATCCTTTGTGCATAAAAGCCCAGAAGAAATCAAGAAGATTTTAATCTGGTACTTGAACATATCTTAACAGAAGTGATTTGGTACCATTTCTGGCTCTATAATCCCAAAGAAGTGAGGTGCTGTTTTTCTGTGTGTGTGTGTGTGTTTGTTTGTTTTTGTTTTGTTTTGTTTTTGTGTGTGTGTGTGTGTGTGTGTTGTTGTGGTTTAACCTGGCTGGCAGCTAAACACCACAGAGCCGTTCACTCACCCTCCCCCCTCCCTCTCTGGGATGGGGGAGAGAAACGGGAAAGTGAAACGAGAGTTGATATAGACACAGTTTATTAAGATAGAAAACAATATTATTATTAATAATAATAATAATAATAGTGTGTATGAAACAAGTGATGCACAATGCAATTGCTCACCACCCGCTGACCGATGCCCAGTCTATCCTGAGCAGCCGCCCCCTCCCCCCACTCCGGCTAGCCACCCCTATATATTGTTTAGCATGACGTTAGATGGTATGGAATATTCCTTTGGCCAGTTTGGGTCAGCTGTCCTGGGTCTGTCTCCTCCCAGTTCTTGCTGCACCCCCAGCCTGCCTGCTGGCAGGACAGAGCGAGGAGCTGAAAAGTCCTTGGCTTGGTACAAGTACTGCTCTGCAACAACCAAAACATCAGCATGTTATCAGCATTCTTCTCATCCTAATCCAAAACACAGCACTCTACCAGCTACTAGGAGGAAAACTGTCCTAACAGAAACCAGGACAGTGTGTACCAGAGAACGATTGGTAAGATCCTTCTGCAGTGCATAGATGACCTCTAGTTAGCTGCTCTGATTTGGCAGAAGGACTCACTGCTGTTGCTTATTTTTATACGTCACCTGAGCCAAGCTTAAGATATTTTTAGAGAGAGTTGCAGTGGGTCATACACAGGTACGACAACCTAGTACACTGTGAGGAGACTGCCCATCTAAAATTAGGAGGGTCGAGGGCTTTCAGAGCCAGAGAATAAGTAGTGGAGAATTCCTTTTTTTGAGACTATTCAGAAAGGGAAAAAGTAAATGCTGAGTTATTTGAAGGTGTGAGAGCAAGATATATCAGCTGACTAATGGCCTGAGACTAATCCAGAAAGTCTTCAAGAAATAGAACCAAGTCTCTTTCATTCTATGCTGTACCATGGTAAAAAGTTATATTTTTCTCCTACACAAAGTTTACTATCATTTCTTTTCCAACTATTCATTTATAAATAATTTTGTCTTAGGAGTTTACTGAGTTATGCAGTTATTGGTATAAATGAACATGCCATAATGCATGCTAAGCTGGTGTACTTTGTTCTGATGCACAGTAGATTGTGTTCCTTAAATCCTGTATATAGCATCAGCAGCATCAAATGTTGTGTATTGTGCATTGCTGGTTGTATTTTCCTCCTTTTTTGGAACTGCTCTGAATTCACATGGATTTTTCCTGTAGAAAATAGTGGCTTGAAATAGTAGGAAATACTTTTCAGTATCTATGATGAAAGGAGGAGGGAGACCTCTGGTGTTGTATTGTAAAACTGAAGAGGGCTTTTTCCCCTCAACTCGTGTTTTAGTATCACCTATTAAAAAAGAATTTCCTAATCTCATTACATTGGTCTTGGAGTATTCAAACCAAAAGAGCTACAAGAAAAATCCTATTTAAGCTCATCATGCTTTATCACCAGGAATACAGATGGGGAGTTGTATGCAATACAAGAAAGATTTTCATGCTGTTACTTTTCTGGAAAGCTGCTGGTGTATCATTTTTCACTGAAAGAGTAAATGGGATCATTTGTCTATTCCTCAGCCAGGAAAAAAGTAGTTTGTGAAGGCAGGCTTAGCAAAGCCTGTGTGTGAAATATACACAGTATGAGATTCCTCACTCAATGTTTTGTCATTCAAATTGCCAATTATTCTTGAAACCTAGGTAAAATTAATCTTATGGAGAGGTGTAGTCACATAAATCTCATTAGAAATGTGAATTTCCAGAATTGGTATCTTGATCTTGTCTGCAATATCTTGATTACAGCTTATGCCTGAATGAGAAATGCACACAAAAAAAGCAGCTGCTATCATGTACCTCTGTATTTATTTATCAGGCAATTTCTAGATGTGAATATCAGGGGGTTATTCAAAGTTTTGGTGGAGGAAAGTTAAGAAACACTAAGTGATGCACCTTTCTACAGCTTTCACATGACATTCAAAAAATGGGTTTCATGCTGTGATGTTCCTGGCATTCAAGCATTGTATCTTTTACACCTTATATAACCATCTTTTGATGGAACCCACATATTAATAAAGAAAAGATATCTGGGACAAAATAGAGGCAAACTTGCAGGTAAAGAATGAGTGTGTTTCAAGGAACATAAGCTTCAGTGCTACTGAGAAAAAGAAGGAAGAAATCTTGGAAGTATTGTGGTTTCCACTTAAATCATGCCACCCAGTCAAGGTATCATAATTGGGCATTATAATGCAGAATATGGCTTGGGTTGAAATAAAAATTATTCTCACACAAAATTATTCTGGTAATAGTGTGGAAAATCAAGTGGCCTTTGCAGACTCACTATAGAGTTGAAGACTTTGAAGTCACAGCCTTTTCCATCTGTATGTAACTAAAGCTGCAGCTCAACCCAGAGGGAATGAGATTTTTTCTGCTGGCATCTGATGTGTGGGAAGACAGAAGCGACTGTGTTGGCTTGGTTTCTGTGCTGTAGTTGTTCTGGCTACAGCTTCAATTATGTCTTTTGTTGAGAAATCAAACCTGATTATTCTGTTCACTAAGAATGAGCAGGGTAGATGCAAAATGATCTGCAGTGTATCAAACATTAAGGGTATCTGCTTTGTACCAGAAATTGTCCCAGTATATAAATTCAATCAGAGAGTGAAGATAGATGAGCAGGATATGAAATCTATAATTACAGTATTAACTGTAAAGAAAAAAAAATGTTCTGAACAATTATTCTACCTTTTGTAAACAACTCTTCCAGTCTAGGAGCAATTGTCTTTGTAGCCTGCAGGCCGCTGGGCACCAAACTATTAGTCTCATTTCCTCTTTGATTAGACTTTCTTTTCTTTGTTCATGGACATATCAGTTAGACTCTGCCCTGCTAGTGGTCCATCTGTGTTCCAACATATTACATGCTTATTACCCAGATTTCTTAAGTAGAGTATGAAAGGGTGAAGTCTAGCAACCATGACATTTACTGGAAAATGTTGGAATGAGAAAACTGTATAAACTAGCAGCAATTTTATATATAATGAAATAATGGGTATTTTAAATGTAAATGCTAATAGGAATTATTTATGCCTGTTTCTCATATAAGAAACACTGTGTTTTTATGGTCTGCTTTTTATTTGTCTCCTCCTTTTCCCATTAAGAATGGCGACCTAGTCCAGGATGATGTTCAAAATCTGAAATGGGGAGCAGTATCAGATACACTGAGAAGCAGAGCTATACAGACTCCAGTTGTATTGCTACATGCCAAAGAGTACGGTATGAAAACAAACTGCAATTTTTGATTTCACTTCTGTGCAGCAAAAGTGAAGGTGACTTCATTCATGTAGTATGCATGATTTAGAAGGTAAAAGACCTTCTAAAAACCTCCTAATCTGCAAACTAAATCTTGAGAATGTGAGGAAATAACTATTCACAGCAACGATGCTAGTGTTTAAATATGAGCTTTCCCAAGAAATCCTGGAACTGCCAGAGGCTATAGAGCTGTGGATTTAGGGAACACTTCCCATGTCTAGATGGAAGTACAGTGTTTGGGAATGCTGTGTAGCTTTCAAATTTGTTTTTTTTTTTTTTTTTTAGACCAAACATTACATGAAAGCTCTGATTTTGGCAAGATGTATCAGGCTAATTCATCCAACTGAAATTAATGGGAATTTTATGGCAAATTTCAGTTTATGTAAATGCAGACCTGCACTGAATATTTTAGCCCTTAGGTTTAACCTGTAAGTGTAACCCATAAGTTTTCCTCCACCCACTATAATGAGATATATTTTTCATTTTTAAATGCTTTGAGAACTGTGGGGAACAGCCTCCCAAATATTTCTAAATTTAGAGCTTAATATTTATGTTTTCTTATGAAATATGTTTTCTTGATTAATGTCATGCTTATTTCCACATCATAGTTGATATGCACTTTTTCTAGAACAGGCAGTCTTGGGCGTACTCTGACTAAAATACTTTCTGTTCAGAATATCTGGTCAGGTGTTTTTGGGTTTGTTCTTTATCTGTGAATGGCATCACACTTACACAGTGCTTTACTATAACAGAAACACCGGGATGTAGCTCTGATGGGCTAAAGCAGACAGAGAAGCTACGGGAAGAAATTCTACCAGTTTTGGAACAAAATTCCGGACCCTTTGCAAACATTTCTGAAGAACTTGGTGTAGCTGAGATCAAACTGGTGAGAAGAAAAGTTCCTGCTATTCTTGTTATCTTTATGAGCACAGTGGATCTGTGAATTTTGAGATAAAAAGAAGAGTTGGCGTATTTAAAGTTGAATATAAAAGTATCTTGAAATGATATCTACTAAAGATGTTATTCAAGATGGATAAAGGTGTGCACTAAGAAAATTATCTGTATCTTCTTATTTTTACCATTATTCTATTTGAAATAGAATTCACATGGGGTTATTTGAAACCTCCTTATATGAAAATATTTTTCTCATCTGTCTGTAAATAAGTATTTTATGAATGAAGTGAAAAATTGCTTATGATGACATGGAATGATATACCTTGTCTTATATTTTTCAGTTTGAAACATTTCTGTTTTGCTATTACCAGATCACCCTTGGGACAAAAAAGCCAGGTCTAGAAGATAGTTTCACTTTGTTTAGACGTACCCCATGCCATCCTGCAGCAAGACTACTTCCACCTTGTTCTGAGAAGTTAACTGTTGATGAGATATGTAAGGAAACCAAAGATGAAGAATGTTTTTCTCTCTTGAAGGAACAAGCTATTAATCTACCAGCAAAGGTGTTCCCTGCTTCTGTAGTTGAAGCTTTGATGAGGAACAAGACCCACCTTACCTTGTTAAAACCTGAAAGCTACATAGCAGCTGTCACAACGGTGAAGAAAGTGAGGAGTTTGGATTTCAGTGAGGCAAATACCACTTTTTGCTCTGATGGCGTCTGTGTTGTTGCAGAACAAGGTTTTTCTGAAAAAGCTTCTGTAGTTCTTCATGGAAACCCGCCTTGCTTTGTGAATGACAATTTCACATCCTCTCTAGAAAAATGCTGTTTGGAAAAACATCAGCAAAACAAACACATTCTACCAAAAAGTAAATGTAAAAATAAAAGTCTGGGTAAAGGTGTTAATGATATAAAGTATCACCGGAAAATCTTTAGAAGGAGAGTTAAAGAAGAAATACAGACTGAAAAAGCCCAAGCACAACAAGTTACCTGTGTTTCTGAGGAAAATTCTGAAGTTGTAAATAAAACTGTGTTGATTAGGCCTAGGAAGCATGTAATGGACACTAAAGACAAAACAGGTAGCCCAGAAGGTGTCCACAATATATCTGTAGATTTTAAAGACTTACAGAATTATTTCAATGGGAGTCTTGAACTAAAGAAGAAACAAGAAACCCTCTCAGTAACCTGCATCTCTGATGTGACCAGGACATGCAATAGAGAAGACATAATGCAAATGGAAGAGAAAGGGAAGAAACCTCAGAAACCAACTCACCAAATAAACTCTTCCAGGAATATTGAACTGAAAGAAAAGAAAGACCAGTCCGTGAAATTACATAAATCAAAAGAGAAGAATTTCTCATGTCAAAAGGTGTCTGCTGAAAACGTGCAATATGCATATCCTCAGAAAAGTTTTTGGTCAGAGGAAGAGAGTTATCCACTAAAAATACTGTCTCCTATGCAAAAGAGGGCTGTGTGCGTAAGCAAACAGTTCCTGCCAGAAAGCAATTTTTATGAGTATTTCTGTCATCTGTCACCACTGGAAACAGTTAATGAGCATAATATGAAAATATATACTTTGAAAAAAGCAGTGACTATGTGTTCTCAGAAGATATTTGTACTATTGCAAGAGAAAGAAAATTACTCAAAAAAGGTCTGTTTATTACAAGAGGAGAATGAGAGATATGTTCAGAAGATGTGTGCACTGGAAGAGGAGATTAATGCATATTTTCAATATGCTTTAGAAGTAGATGAAGCTAACATTGCTTCTTTTCAAAATTTACTTAATGAGAATGAAGTTGCTGGTATATACAACATATGTAACAACATATCAGAAGAAAATAGAATGAGCCCAGGAACAATATTTGCTGAAGCCTTCTCTAAGAATCTCTCATATGCTGAAGATAAAAATAGGAATTCTGGAAAAGATTCATTGAGAGCTGAATCAAATCACCTTCCCAAGGGTGTTTCATTCCTTGGTGAAAGGAAAATGAAGTATTTACAGATGCTTTCTGACTTGAAAGAAGAAAGAAGTAGATGGTTCATAGAATTAGCTAAATTATTACAAGACAAGGAGAACTATGTAGCGAAATATAATGAATTAATACAAGAGAGAGAGAAAAACTTGCACAGAATATCTCTTTTAGAAGATGAAAAAGAAACTTTATTGAGAAGTTTGGCAGAAGTAAAACGTGAACAAGACAAATACCAAGCCTTGGTTTCAGAACTTCAAGAGTGCAAAAACAGCTGTTATCAAACTATTTCTGATTTACAGGAGGAAAAATATGTGCTAAAAAGAGCTATAGACAGAATCAAGAAAGAAACTGCAGAAAAAATTAATGAATTTCAAAAAGCAAATGCAAACCTTATTTTAGAAAACAACAAATTAAAAGAATTAATGTCTTCTTTGGGTTTCACCTATGAAGATCTGAGAAAAGAAAAATGCTTGGGAAAAAAGGAAAAGGTAGTAAACCTAAAAGAAGAAAATAGAAGTCAACAATGTGATCTTAATCCAAAGAAAGTTGAAACATCATGCAGTATAACTCAGACCGAAGAAGAAGGAGTAGACCACTCCAGCTATTTCCCCAACAAAGAGGTAAATAGTACCAATAAGGAATGTTATCAAGCAGGATCTTCTTAAAAATGCCATTTGGAGGACAAAGATTAATTAACTTAGAAATATAGAAGGTGTTGTAAGCTGCCATGTCCTGGAGATCTGAGGTGCTGCAGTTAACTTTGAAACAGAAGGCAAAATGCCATTTTCTGATTTTTTTCTGAATGTTTTATTCAAGAATTTTAAAGTGCTATAGCAGGCTTCAAAAGTCAGAAATGATACTTGAGTGCATTGGCTCAGGAACTTTTTATTTATTTGCTTGCAAGAGTGAAAACTTCTGGTAGAACAATTTCCACAAATTTCTGCTGCAGCATTTACTAGTTTTTATTCTAGTAGGGTCTATTTTA
The DNA here is from genome assembly GCA_011076525.1 of Nettapus auritus. Classification (NCBI taxonomy): domain Eukaryota; kingdom Metazoa; phylum Chordata; class Aves; order Anseriformes; family Anatidae; genus Nettapus; species Nettapus auritus. The sequence continues at coordinate 84,615,071 of CM021768.1, read as the reverse complement.
AATTGTTTTTATTCTTGTGAAATGTGTGTAAAGACAAGATCTTTAATTATTCTCAATTTCTCATCTGTATTTTTCCTCTGCAACCATGAATCTTACATTGCAGTGTAATTCTATGGAGATTACAATGTCCTTCTAAAAGCAGAATTGTTACTTTATTTGAGAATGATCAACAGGGGAAGATTTATCTCCAATATTTTGATTGTATGCAAATATTTGTAGTAATTCAGATTAAATGAAAGTGTATGTTTTTTAGTAAAAATGTGTGCACCATTGTGTATAGGTGAGAGGAGTCATATCTTTCTGTTGTGTATCCAGGGCAGCACATTTGAAAGCTACAGTGTGATGAAAGAGCAAGTGGAAAAGGCAAAAGAGGAACTAAAAATACAGCAAAAGGAATTGGAAAAATCAAAAAAAGAGGTAACCTCCCACTCTGATGTACTTCTGAGGAGCAAATTTGGTTTTTTATTTTTTCTTACATGGCTGTTCTTTCTACAAGTGTTTAGTGCTTTTATAAAATGGGGAAGTCTCTGGTCTGCAGAACCAAACTCTGTCCCTGTGATCTTTCAGCTGAGTGATGAATTGCGCAGTTATTCATTGTTGGCTGGAATTTCAAGTGAAGGTGCATTCCTTCAGCAGACTTTGAGAGAAGCTGAGTGCTTCACACACCAAATATCTGCTGTAGCCACCTCTGGGCAGAGTGCTTCCTTCCCCTCACTAGAAATGAAGAACAGAAAGCAGCAGAAACACTGAGGATTACGGCAAACCTAAATTCAGACTAATTTTTGATTAAGAGTCAAAATGACAAAAACTGATACAGTCAAATAGTTTTTATACCTAGTGAGAGTGCAAAGCATGCACACTGCCTCTTGTCTTGACAACTATGTAGGAAGCACAAAGCACCTATATGGAAATTCTTATTTGGATGGACAGCTAATTCTGTACCTGTGTACAGCAAATCTGAGGTTTTAATACCAACTGAGGATGCTTTCTGTGTTGTGCCTTTCCTGCACAATGCTTTAACATTCCTGTTTTTATTGAACAATCTCCAGTGCTTGCTTATCTAAGCAGAATGTATTGCTTTATGTCAAGCTTGTATTTATGGAGCTGTTTCACATGGTAACAGGCATTGCTTAGACTGCCTGTGGAATAACACTGGCAATTACAAGTGTTACACTGAATATGTAAAAGAGCAGTAGGATTACACATGGTGGGTGTACAAAATGGATGTCCTTCGACAACCACTGTGTGATTTCAGATGAGACAAATGAAATGAAGTGGTGGGTTGATGGCTGACTCCTGACCTTATAGTTTGCTGCAAAGAGATCCTTTCTTTTTCTAATTTTTAAAATCTGATTGAATCCTTCTAATCATTTTGTTTATTACTACAAGTTCCTCCATTTATTTAAAAGAATTTGAAGCCTTTGATTTAGAAGGGAGCAGAAATGATGCCTCATATGGGGAAGGGAGCTTGCTGTTAGGCAGACAGATTATCTATTGAGTGGTCTTTGTTGTTGTTTTCTGAAATGACAGTTAATGTGTATGCGCAGGGAAAATGCATCTTAGAAGTAATACAAAGCTATAGGCTCACAAGTCTATAGTCTTCTTTCTTCTACCACAGTACTTTTCATTTTTGACATTTTTCAGGATTTTTTTTTACTCCTTGCTGATAAAATCTTACTTTCACTTTGCTCTGATGGCTTTCAAAGATATAATCTCTGAAACTGTAAGTACATTCACCACTTTTTTTAAAACTTCATTCAGAGTAGTCCAGGTAGCTTCAAATTTAGAAACCAGCTTCAAATTTAATCTACTATACTGCATAACTCCAGTTAGATATATTTCTAAAGAACGTGATTTAAGATTTCTTACTAATTTCTTGCTATAAGATGATATGGTATGGTATAATTCCATTTATTTAAATCAATTAACAGTAATTTAAAACTTGTGACATGGAGATCAGATTCAAGGTCATTGTTGTAAGCCAGTATTATGAGAAGGTATCACTGATAGACTAACTGCACTCAGTAATTTCACTTTTATTTTTTCCTGTTAGGCTCAGAAGTGGTACAGGGAACTTGGCTTTGCTGAAACGAGATATGAAGAAATCAAAACTCATTTGATACACGTTCTGTCCGAATTAGACCATCTTAAACAAGAAGCTGGGGAGAAAATGTTTCAAAAGCAGCACTACAAATTAATGGTATGTACGTAAATGGAATGGAGAAAAGCACATTCCTTTGGACAGGATATGGATGATAAGACACCTGCTAATGGTATTGGCAAGAAATTTGAAGCAAGTATAGAGTACCTAGAGCCAATACAGATGTAAACTTTAAAGTGAGGAAATGTTATGCAAAGTGGATTTTCAGGTGACCTTAATGAAACCACCCAAAGTTGAAGGTGTTTCCTCTGAGTGCTCTTTGCTTTTCCCGCTCTGCTGTTTGAGAATACTCCCATGTTTCTGGTACATGGGTCACTGCATCATTTTACCTTCCAGTGCAGAGAACTAGTTTTGGACAGGCAAAAAGAAACTGTGATGCTGGACATTTTGTGGAGCAACTTTATTTGCGAGTGAGCAGGAGGTGCGGATTAATGGGGAGTCAAAATCTAACTGATATAAGCAGCTCAACTGTGTATCCCCACAATCCAGGAAATCTATCACATGGGGGAGAAAAAAAATTAATTAGAATGTATCTATAACATAGAAATTCGGTGTTCTTGCAGTTAATGAAAACTTTTGGAATTTTCAGGGGGTTCTGTGTTTTGATAAATTCTTTATCCGCCTCTCCCCTCCTCCCCCAATAAACTGTTTTAATGAAATATTTTTAATTATTGAATAATCTCCTGGAAGCAGCTTTCAAAAAGACTTTTCAGATAGCCTCCAAAACATTAATCTCCTTCTTAACAGCAGAACTGCACAGATGAAATTTGAAACATATATCAGTTGGAAAAGCAATCTTGTAATAACCGGCAATATTTGCAAATTTAGTTTGAACCTGTTAGATAGAAATGGCTTCAGAAGAAAATAAAAACACATTCTGGAACATGTAAGGATTCTGGGCTCAGTTCAGTTGCCTAAATGTTACTGTTTATCCCACTGAAATGCCTTAAGGCATCCTGCATAGTTGGCCATCTGCAAGCCCTGTGTACTTTATTTCGGCTTTTATGCCTCACATGGCATGATGTTTAGGCAACTGAATTCTGGTTGCTAACTGAACATGAAACACAGAGTTTTTATCTCAGTATGATGTATTGTTATGTAACATCTTATAACTTAATAAAATTTATTTCAAGTAAGAAGAACCCCCCCGAATTTTTGGACAATAAACAGAAGTGTATCATGGGATTTTAAGTTAACAATTAAGAGTGGTGATCCTATTTTCAGTTGGTTGTCATTATATCCAAAGGTGCTTTTCATCCTGCAAAGATCAATTTAAAAAATATGGTAAATCACAATAATCTTTGTTTTTTTCCTCTTTTGAACTTCCTTTCATGGAAGACATCTGTTTGTGATGCTTCAAAGAAGTGAGGATGTGAGCACTCTCTATCTAGAACCCAAGGCTGTACCTTGTGCCTTATGTTCTACAGCCTCTGTTGCCAGGGATTCTAGTTCTCAGCTGAGACTTCAAAAGACTGTTGTGGTATTATACATCACATATGAAAGCTGAGAAAATATACCTCAAAATTACTACTGAGGCTTCTTGTTTCAGTGGTGTTGCTAACAGGGAAAGTACCATTTAACATAAGGATATTTGGGGAATTTTTCTAGGCTGTTGAGGTGGCTTTCAGAACTCTAGCATTGTAGTAGGAGTTCAGAGAAATCTGTGGGTGAGCAGCAAGAGAGCAGTGTACTATTTGCAGCTTTGAAAATGCATTTGGGGTGAAATGTACACAGTAAATAAGGTGCCATGTTTCCCCAGTGATCTCTCAACTCTTATCATGGCCTGTAGCCAAAAGGTCGTATTTCCTCTAATTTTCAGTTTTGAGACAAGCGCAGCACATAGAGAAGGAATATTTTTTGTTAAAGTTTAGGCATCAACTTTAAATGCTAGAGATCTTTTCAGATTTTATAGACTGCAGTGTGTTAAATGCTAAGTCTTGGGTTTAGTTATCCTTCAGTTAATTTCCAAGTTGCTGGGTCCTTCACCCTTTTGACAAACGGTTACTGTTAATTGGGACACCTGACAGTGATCATAAATAAATCTTGTATGCCTCATTTGTGCTTTGAAACTACAGAAATCTTCTAGCAGGCAAGCAAAGTGCAAAAGGAAAGAGGCAACCCTTGCCTGTCTTTAACCTTCAAGCAAATTATTTTTTCCACCTCTTTCCTATTAAGCATCTTCAGTCAGGGAGTGCTTCCATTTCTCATTTAAAGTGCTTTTGTTTTGTGTGTGTGTGTAGGAGAGCAGATGAGGAAAATACCATTCCTTAGACTCAGATTCATTCTCAGGCTTTTGTCACTGCAACCATGGTTTAATCAATCTTGGTGTGTCCAACACTTGCTTTTATTCTTTTCTCTTAACACAAGGGGGAGCCAACAATTTGTATACAAAACATGAACGAATTATTAGAATGCTACACATAGAGAACGTGCTTCATTTGGAAGAGTATGAAAATGTCATACTCATGTTTTTATCTGTGTTGCAGTGATATGTTGCAGCCAGAATGACACCATCTATCAATACATTTGCTGTTTTCTATGAAAAGGTACTTTTAATATTCTAGTCACCAAGGGGTTCAAGTTCAAAAGATGGTCAGAAAGCCATGGAGAATTACACTGTGCTGCTATGGCTGAACATTAACTCTTCTCTCAGCTGTTTCAGTGTTAATACCTGTAAAAATCAAACCATCTTCCTGCACGTTTTCTCAGAAGGTCGCATGACTTTATGGTCGGTCTGACTAGGATTTTTAGCTTAATCACCAGTGCTTGATCTCTTTAGAACTGCATGTAAAATGTTACAGGAAATCTCGAACAGCTGTGTGTATCAATTCAATATTTATAAAATGTAAGTTTACAACAACATTAACATTTTTCACAATACTTTCTTCACTCTTTCTTCCCTTTTTCTCATTCTTAGACTGTATATCTGAATATTTAGCCTGATAGTATCACTTCTAGGAGCTGACATTATGATGCTGACCATAAATCTAAAACTCTCACTAATCCTTTCAATCTAAGAGCATGAAACAAACAAACAAACAAAAAAGGGGAGGAAGGAGCTTCTGAATTCAATTCCTCCTCCCCCAGTGGTACACTTACTCTGTAACACTATTATTACATTTCAATGTAATTAATATTTTTAGTGTTTTTAATATTTGTATTTTAAATAAGATTAGTTTTATTAATAATCTTCTGTAACAAAAATATAACTGCAAGCAAGCAGTTTGCTCTCTGAGGTAAACACATGGAAAACCAAGGGGCGTATTATATAGAAGTTAGAGCAGGAGACTAGGGACTTTTGAATTCTATTCTTACTCACTCTGTGACCTTAGGTTAGTCACTTAATATGCCTGTGCCCCAGTTTCCTCAAGTATGAAATGATTATAATTCAGTACTTACCTTGAAGGAACTTTGTGGAATCCCAGTCCTACACCTACTCTCAGAGGGGATCAAGAACTCCTTGCCCATATACAGTTTTAAGATTAGTGCAAGATATGCTACTGTGTTTATGAAGGTTTGAAGTCAGACATTTCATATTAGCTTAAAAAATGAGTTACAAGGTAGGTATGTTGCTTTAAAACTTTATTGAGAACATTTTTATTATTTTCTACATCTAATTTGAAAATCTGTGTATTTGTTCTCTAGCCTGCGTACAATGTGAAAGATGCCCAGGAAATAGAGGAGAATAAAATAGCTAATAAGAGATTACAGCAGCAAGTGCTGACCTTGAAAGCCCAGCTCAGGGACCAGGCTGCGTTACAAAATCAGTTTCACGGCTTGCAAAATGAAGTGGAACTCCTTCAGACTCAGCTATGTGAAAAGGTACAGGAAAGCTGTTGCCTGTGAGCTTGAAAGGGTGGACTGATGTGAGCTTAGACTTCAGATTTTACCTCATCTCAAAAGAGAGAACTAAAGTAGCCATCTTTCCTGGGAATGGATCTGGGGATAATTAAATGGTTTACAGACATGTAGAAGTAACCCTTACTTCAGAGAAATGGGGAAAAGATATAAACTGTCTGGGTGGTCAATGTTATGGGAAGATGGTAGTCCGTAATAAAAGTTGCCACCAGTCTCTGCTATAATCCCCATAGCATAATGCAAGCATAGTGCTGAACTTTTTTTACAGAGCCACCTCCTTGGCTTAAATTGTTGGGATTTTTAACATTCCCAGCTCTCTTGTTGCACTCTATCAGACCAGGAGATGAAGTGAGCAAGGGGTAGAATTTTAATAGAATTTTTGTAGCTTGCTTTTAAGATCCAGCTCTTAGGGTTACACACTATGAATTTCATTAACTCGTTTTCAGTTTTGGTGTGTGTTATAGTGTTTATTTGTTTATTTTACTGGCATGGTTATTCTCATGAGAGCCTCCATATACATGCAAGTATGCTTACATGAGCAATTTTTACACATGTGCATTGTATTTCACCTGGCAAACCAGGGCAGATACTCTCATTAACATTTGTAGAGCTGCCGCCTTAAAGTCAAAGTGCTCTCAGTGAGACTGCAACAGCTGAGCTCCTAGGTGGAAATGAATTCCTGTTAAGGCTTTGTTTCCTTAGATTTTATTTTCCGTTTCTTTGGAACTAATTTTTTAAAAGAGATGATTGCTATGATATGAGCCAAATTGGAATTACCCATTGTGCTCTGAAACAGCTAGCAAATGGCATTTTCTACACTACACAATGAACAGAACATGATTCTCCACTCTCTTTTCTCTGAAATATAGGAGACAGAGAATTTCATTCTTCCTGCAGAGTGCAAGCTTCATCATCCTTCCTCCACAATAAATCCACTGCCTTGTCATGTGCTGTGATTTACTTTAACCAGCCCTCTGTGGAGGCCTAGTGGCTTCTCTCAGGAGTTGATTAGGCTGCCTCTTAACAGAGTAGTGTTGGTAAAAAGAATTTGCTTTATAGTGTCTGCTGCCTGCATTGATGGATGTTGCATATCAGATGGTAGGTGAGCAAAGAGTGAGACGTGCTATCCACATAAATGGGCAGCTCTTGATTGTCCTGTAGGCTCAACAAAGTGTTTTGTTCTGTGTCTCATCAAAAATTTAATGTTACTAGTGAAGGGACCTACTGCCAGCTTTTTCTTTGTTCCCTCAGAGCTAGTGCAATGTAAGGACATGTCTCTTTTGTCCTGCATACTATGTTCCTTCTCAAGCCTGTGTTTTTTTTGGCAGAGGACCATGTGACCTCTTTCAGCATAACTGAGTTCTTATAAAGAGAGTCTTTTTTTTTTTTTTTTTTTTGAAACATTTTATATATTTACTACAGGCTTTATAGAAATATGAATTCTCAAGCAAAATGAATGCAAAGGAATCTGTTCTTTATTGCCAAATAATACTGTATTGATTTATAATAGAATTAGATTTGACCTGACAGAACACTACGTTTTTGCATAATCTGAAAGCAGGTTTTCCATAAATAATAAATATTTTACTCATAAGATACAGACCAGGTCATCTGGCTCACCTCATAGTAGCGGAAATGTATCAGTCATGTCAGAGTAGAAAGTTGGTGATGTTCGAATTTCAAAACCTGCCATGGAATGCACATGCAGAAAATCCTCCTGTGTTTCTTGCATTCTACGAGATAATTTAAACAAGGAAAGGGGAAACTTTTCCCCAAAAGAGTATTTTTGAAGATTCACAGTCCAAATGGGAGTATTAATGCATAACAAATGATACCAAGCCTTTAATGTGATTCTGCTGTGATGAAATAACCCCAGTGATATGGGGCTACATCTAAAAAGCATCCAAAAGCACTTGGTAATACATAAGCCCAACATCAATGCTAGGGTAGTGTTTCAGTGCCAGGGCTTATCAATGTACAAACAACTCCTTACACTGCTTTGTGGTGTTTGTGATATAGGGTCACACAGCTATGTGAAGTGTATGCCTTGAAAGTCAAATCTAAAACAAATATCAAAAAATTGCTGCAATATTTTAAAGTGACTTTTGAATAAGTTAATAAATTGTGTTTTTTCAACTTTTCAGACAAAAGAACTTCAGAAGAGAAAGTCTGATGTGAAGCTGATGCTAGCTCCTCTGAAGGTAGTGTGTGTTCCTTGAGACTGAAGCAGGGCCTCTGCAAAGGGGTATCCCTGTGTTTACAGGCTTGCTTTATTTTTCAGTGTATCATAGCCATTCTGTGTGTATGCCTGCCCTGTTGCAGCTGCTCCTGACTTAGCTGCTTGCTCCTGGGCTTTTAGGCAAGGGTTGGTTGACATTATTGCTAAGGATACTGTTCAGTTTGGGAAAGCGGGTCTTCACAGATGGCAAAGTGGATGCTTCTTTCCAGTTTATGTGTGTGTGCACCTCTGTTGCAGGGTGCAGAAGCACCTAAATGGCCTAGAAGCTTAGGACTGCAATGTATAGCTTTGGGTCAAAATGTGTGGAATTCCATCAGGCCCAAAATATAATTTGAAGTCTCAGCAGGGAGTGAGATCAATGTGTTTCTGTTCATGCTGCGTAGGCTAAGTTGGCTTGCCTCACACGAAAATGCCAGGAAAGGAACAGTTTCATTACCAGGATGCACGGCGAATTTCACCAGCGAGGATTTAAGAACTCCACATTTGACCAAGAGGTGAAATGCCTGGTGAACGACATGACCCTGGCAGAGTACGCAGCCACTTTTACACCAGTGTGTGATCAAGAGGTTAGTGTTTGTATGTCCTTGTAGGATCCTGTGGTTTCAGCTTCTGTATTAAGTCAGAAATTTTTTTAAGTGTTCAGTGAGACTCAGTGTATAGTTATAAAATATATCTGGGCACCTAATATAAATATTGCTTCAGGCAAGTCAGTGGAGTTGGCTGTTTTACTGCAGTTCTGGTTGGGGTTTAATTCTTCTAGAGCTTATCGCCAAGTATGTCTGTGCACACTGCAAAAACACCTAATACTTAGACAAGATGCCGAGCCTTGTGGATAATGCAGCATATATGATACAACTTGACCTTAAATAAATTTTTTTCATTTGCACAATGTTGCATCCCAGATTTCTGAAGGAATCCAAAAAAAAAAAAAAAAAAAAAAAGAAAAAGGCAGCGTGGTTGCAGGATGGGACTGGATTTTGTATCTGGCTGTGTCTATTTTGAGCATGTCAAGTCTGGTCCCCCTACTGTCTTGCCCAAGCTCACATTGAGAATGAATGTTCTGTGTGTCAGGAATTAACAACTCATCTGTCAGAAAGGGAGATAATACTTTACTGCCTTCAGACATTTTCTCAGACATTGCTGTGATGAATGAGCATAGTGTAAATCTTCCCAATAAACAAAACATCAAAATACTGTGCACATTCACACTGTCTTCCTGAATGTCTAATTATCACAAAAGTTAACAACTTTACCAAGACAAACTTAGACTAAATCTAAATCATGACGGCGAATGAGTTCATCTGGGATGTAGGAGCACCAGATATGATTCGCTGCTCCAAAAGACATTTAGCTGTTCTCTAAGTGGAACAGAAATCCCTCTCCATAGTACCCAGCACTGTAGTGGCCAGAGGTCCCACCCAGTCTCAGGGAAATGGGGATTCATGCCTCGTTTCTGGATCATGCAGACAACAGGCTGTCTCTTGCTGGCACCGTGATGCTGCACTTCAGACTATCCTGGGTCCAGCTGCTTCAGCTGACTGTGGTAAGTAATTCCATGTGTAACAGGAGAAACCCTTCCTGCGAAGGCAGATCTGCATGTTCCCATGAAAAATTTAGATTTCTGTGAATTCAGTTGTCCAATAGAAAACATTTTAGTGAGAAAATTTCCAAGTGGCACTGCTGCTAGTTTAATACGTAGTGGTTGTGATCACAAAGAAGAGAGAATGTTTCTTATTCATGTGATACATTCCTTTGGTTTTCAAAATCTTGGCCTGAATTCTGCCAACATATTGTAAACTGAATTGACCTTTCATCTCTGAAAATTACTTTTTGCATTTCAACTCATATTCTTGCTGAAATTCACATCTAAGATTCACAGCTTTTACTGACGTAAAACTCCTTTGAAAGCTCATTCCCTTCCTTCCCCTGAGATTTTTACTTCTAAATTATTACTAACATTTGAATGCTTCTAGAGAAAACTTGGTGGACAGATGCATTTTTTTTCCTTCTTAAAATAAAAATTTGCAATTGGCTTTATTCATTTCTGGACCCAGTGACAAACAGAAGTCTGTTGCACATTGGCAGCAGACTTGCCTGTTTTAGTTTACTGAAGAATTTCATCTGAATGTACGCAGTGATGCATGGAGGGCTGATCCACAGCCCTTTGAAGGGAGGGGTCTCTGCATTCAGATCAGTTCCTAGTCTTGTGTAGTACAGTAAAAAATTATGTGCTGGGTTCTCAGAAAAAAAATGTATTTTAAAATTATTTTCAGAACTCTTCCCCCCTCCCCACTGTGTTGGAATTACATGTAGATGGAGCAGATTTGCCCTAACTGTGTGCTAGGAGGCTCCAGCTTCAGCGGAAGGCTTATGAGCATCCACAAGTTACTCATGTTTTAAAAAAAACACTAAGCTAGTTCTTTACTTATTCAGGGCACAACAGATGATCGGGTATTCCTTACTGTTTGCCAGAAGTATTTTCTTCCTATTACCCATCCCTATTAAAATAGTTAAACACTAAGGCAGTGTGATGCAAAACCAATCATCATTGGAGCTGTGCTTCACTTTCAGTGTTGGAAACTGTGTTCTCAGACACTGTAAATCACTATTGTCCCAATGGCTCCATCCTGCTGATTTACACTAACTAAATTTTTCAAATCAGTTTGGTTCCGCAAAGCAGCACTCATGTTAAGTTTTATTGTTCTTGATTATTGTCACAGCTCAATGTTGCATTCAAATGTTTTTGAGTGAGAACTAAAATGTTCTTGAATCATGTAGTGTTCCTTATATTGGTCCAGCAGTATGCTTTTTGCTGACACCAGATATACATTGGAGTAATCTGTTTAGGAAGGAAAAACAATTTTCCTTCTCTTAATATACTTTTCAAGTCCCTGTAAAGAGGAGTAGATTCTGAATGACTTTTTTTTTTTTTTTCTCACCATAAAACTGTACACCATGAAATCCCTTCATTTGTAATTTAGTTTAATTTAGTAATTTAGTGTAATCAGTATAATTTTATTTTAGTTCATCATGATAAACATATAAGATTACACTGAAGGTTTTATTTCAGTTCTTTTTCATGCAGAGGAAACACCTACGTAAATCTACTGAAAGTGATGATTGTGTGCAGGATGATGAAGAAAAGGTTCATCATTCCTGTCACTTGCTTTTGAAAAAAATAACCTCTTGGGAAGCCATAGGAATGACAATCTATGTCTAATACAGACTTGAAACTTTAGGAGTCATGAAGAAGGGAACTACAGTGATTTCTAGATTTTGCGATATATTCTCCTTTTAAAAGACTCAAGTTGAGAAACCACTTGAGCCCCTTGTAGTGGACTGGTAATAAATTTTGACAACCAAAAAAAATAAAATTTTGTCTTATTTTGTGTTTGGAGAATAAAAAGAATGTGTTTAAAGAAGTGCTGCACCCCAGAAACAAGGCAGCCTCCAAAAGATGCATGTGGCACTCAGCACAGTGCTGTGGCTGGGGTTTGTTGTGGTTTAACCTGGCCGGTAGCTAAACAGTACACAGACATTCACTCACCCTCCCCCCTCCCTCTCTGGGATGAGGGAGAGAAACAGAAAAGTGAAGCCTGAGAATTGAGATAAAGACAGTTTATTAAGATAGGAAACAATGTTATTATTATTAATAATAATAATAATAGTGTGTATAAAACAAGTGATGCACAATGCAATTGCTCACCACCCGCTGACCGATGCCCAGTCTATCCTGAGCAGCCGCCCCCTCCCCCCACTCCGGCTAGCCACCCCTATATATTGTTTAGCATGACGTCAGATGGTATGGAATATTCCTTTGGCCAGTTTGGGTCAGCTGTCCTGGGTCTGTCTCCTCCCAGTTCTTGCTGCACCCCCAGCCTGCCTGCTGGCAGGACAGAGCGAGGAGCTGAAAAGTCCTTGGCTTGGTACAAGCACTGCTCTGCAACAACCAAAACATCAGCATGTTATCAGCACTCTTCTCATCCTAATCCAAAACATAGTACTCTACCAGCTACTAGGAGGAAAATTAACCCTGTCCTCACTGAAACCAGGACAGGTTCATGGGCCAAAATGTTAGACACAAAACGTGCAGCCAATCTCCATTTCAGTCCTTTGGTTATCCCCCAGTTCTGAGATCTGAGAGGAAATTTGTGGAAAGAATGTAAGGAGTACTTTTGTAATCTTTTAAATGCTGATTTTTTTTTTTTTTAATTTACTTTTTTAGTTGAAAGGGACCTGTCCTCATATTTGTTTCTTGTTGTTACAGAATTAATTCAAGGACATTATTAACAGTTATTGTTTTTCTGCAGTTTCCAATGAAAACTACACAGGGCAGCTTTCATCAGCTTATGATAAATAGGCATGCTCACTGGACAGCTGACGAAAAGGACTGGTACTGGGCTTTGTAACAGCTGGTTTACTTAGATTGGCAACAGTGGGAAGGAATAGAAGATGCCTCAGATAACTAATAGGAAATATGAAAGAGGAGCTTCCACTTTTTTTCTGAAATTAGGTGTCTACTTGCGGTTTATGAAATACGCTTTACCCACTCTGACTAGCTTGAATATGAGGCTGTGTCCATGCTGCTTTTGATATATTGAAGAACCACAAAGAGGAGCAAGAGAGCTTGACTCACCCGTCACATAAGCTCATCCCAGCCTGTGCAGCTATGCAGTATTTTTAGGCCTTTTCTCTCTTTTCAGGGTGCACAGGGAGAAACAGGAATATGTTCATTTTTTTTTCCTGCAGATGTCTGAGCCAACCAGTCCTGATTTTATGTCAACAGTCTCTGTCCAGATGACTGATGGCTGTAATGGACGAAGCTGCTGTACTCATTCATTTCTATTTCTCTTGCACTGGAAGCCTTTGACTTGATGATGTATTTTTTATATTCTTCCAATAGTGGATATGAAACCATTGCGGCTGTTTCTCAGATCTGAGAGGGAATTTGTGCAAGGAATGGAAGGATAAATGGTAGTGCTTATTACTGCTTTTCATGGAGTCATCTTAAACTTCATGTATGAAAAGCTCCACATAGAGAATGTGTCCAGTGGAGTGGATTATTTGTTTTACAGAATAGGGAATAAATGTGCAGAACAGAGGAACAGAGTAGCTTTATTGTCTTTGCATCGAAGGTTTTCTTCTGAGATACTTTTCAGTAGAACAATGCTTTTTTTTTTTCCTCTGCACATTTCTTTGCAAGAAAGCACTTACTGCTTTCCTGTGAATCATATTTGAAGGAAACAGGCCTGAAATAACATTCTCTCATCGTAAAACGATTTGTGTGTTGCTGTTAAGATCAGAAGCTTTTCTGACACTGAGGGTGAGATACATTTCATGTTTGATGTCTGTACTTCAGACGTCTGTGGTAGTTTCTCTTCTTTCCATGGTTAGTAAAGAGAAAGAGGTACTGACAAGGAGTTACCCTGCTCATTTAGGTATCTGGGTATCTGCTTTAGATATCTTGAGAAGAGTCTTTCTCTTCATTGAGAAGTGACTTCCTCTTCATTGTAACAGGGGTCAGCAAGAGATGTACTTTAGTCAGGTGAGTCCCACTCTTACAGTAGAAAACCAGTTTAACTCTGGGGTTACAGTCTTTTGGGGAAAATGCTGATCAAGACCAATGGTCCTTTCCAGACAAAGTTTTTCAGGAAGAGGCTTCTTTTTCTGGTGTTAAAGAGAAAGTGACCTGAATCAACTGGAATTCCAAGGAGATGGAAGAACAAAGATGGTGGATGTTATTTAGTCTTTTATAAAAAAAAAAAAAAAGGGGGGGGGGATAAAATCCATTGCTGAGATATGTTATACTTGACCTTCAGAAAAAAAAAAAAAAAAATCCAAAGAGTATAAAATACGGATTAAAAACACTTAAGGGCAGCCTGTCCTTTCCAGAGAAATAACCGATATTGCAGTTCAACTATTATGTAAATGAATGTTCTTAGAGAGGGAATCTCAAGAATTTTTAGTGGCTGAGGAGTTGGTACATACTCAGGGTTAGTGCCATTTAAAAGTAAAATTGGATTTGTCTGACAAAGATTTAGACCTGTTTCCTGACTGCATACATAAAAGAGATATTTTAGCAATGGGTTTTGCTCTAATACATAGGCAACAGTGGGAGCTTGTCTAGAACAGTAAATGCAAGGAGACTAATAGCCATGATTAAAAAGAAATAAAATAACATTGAAAATTAACCCTCCTCATAACTACCAGGATATATAGTAAGTTAAAATGTTCAATTGAAATTACCCAGAGGAATTAAAACTTTTTATTCTTATCTATGAAACCATTATCTTTTCATTTTTGTAATGTGGGAAAGGGTAGTGTTTTTTGGTTTTAATATTGATCCTTTCAAGAACTTGAAAGGTAAACTTGCACACTGCCAAGTCTGGTGGAATATCACAATACTTTCATTTCTACCTAGGTGGGGGAATTTGTGGAAACTTTACAGGAAAGTAAAAACAAAAATCAAAGGAATATAGAATTAATACTGTAAAAAGGTAAAGTGTGATAATTAGGTAATGGAAGAAATTCACACCTGGATGTTGAGACAAAATGCAGGAATTTTTGTGTTCATAAATAAGAATGTACTCAGCTCCGGTGAGGCCGCACCTTGAGTACCATGTTCAGTTTTGGGCCCCTAACTACAAGAAAAACGTCAAGGCCTTGGAACGTGTCCAGAGAAGGGCTATGAAGCTGGTGAAGGCCCTGGAACACAAGTCCTATGAGGAGCAGCTGAGGGAACTGGGGTTGTTTAGTCTGGAGAAAAGGAGGCTCAGGGGAGACCTTATTGCTCTCTGCAACTGCCTGAAAGGAAAATGTGGGGAGCTGTTGGCCTCTTCTTGCAGGTAACTAGTGATAGGACTAGAGGGAATGGCCTCAAGCTGCAAAAGGAGAGGTTCAGGTTGGAAATTAGGAGACATTTCTTCTCAGAATGAGCAGTCAGGCATTGGAACGAGTTGCCCAGGGAGGTGGTGGAGTCACCATGTCTTTTAAGGAAATTTAAGGGAATTTAAGGAAAGGTTGGACGTGGAGCTTAGGGACATGGTTTAGTGAGTGATACTGGTGGTAGGATGATGGTTGAACCAGATGATCTTGGAGGTCTTTTCCAACCCTAATGATTCTATGATTCTATGAAAATGCTGGGCCACATCTATAGTGTTATAGAAAATCTAACTTTTAATGTTTCACATTATGGAATGTTTTATGGAATGCTGAAGAAATGTGTTTTGGGGAGAATCATACCAGCTTTCATATATAGCCCAAACCACTCACCAGGGTTTACATTAACTCACATTTCTGCTGAGTTTTGCTATATCGGCTGCAGCAGAATTGAGTAATCCTGGAACACAAAAGAGTTGGTGGGTTGAATAGTTGAAGGTAATAGAAGAAAAGACCCTTAAATGATTTTGTTTCTCTCTCTCGCTCTCTCTCTTTTTTTTTTTTTTTTTTTTTTTTTCCCCTAGAAATATCTACCAGTATCCCAGCTTTCATTTGGTGCTGTTTTTTCCTGGTGGCTTTGCCAGCAATCCTGCCTACCGAGGAGGACAGTGATTTGCCTTTGCATGGGTCATTGAACTCCAGAACTTGTGCTGCTCCTGCTGATTCTCATCTATCACTAGGGATGCCTCTAACTGTGCTTCCTGCAGTGAGGAAATTCTCATCAAATAATTTTAGATCCAATCTCTTCATGCCTCAGAACATTTCAGGGCTGCCCTTTGTAACCCCTCCATCGCTTTCAGCCAGGCAGCATTTTTTTTGTGAGTGCTGGAGACAGTCACTGTTTTCATAACCTTGGTTAGAAACCAAGGACTTCAGAGGCTGCCTTTGGCTTCAGTGTTTATAGGCAACCATCCAAACGTACAGCTTTTGCTTTCCAACTGATCTATGGCAGTGGTGCTAGGATGTGATTGGGTATTCATACCACCTTATCTAAATAAGCACTATTCAGATCACAGACTCCCTCTGTTATCAGCATGGAGAAAGAAAGTCCCCTAGGGAGGAGCACCCATCTAAATTATGTGCCCAAAGTTGTTCCATATGAGTGCTCCTTCAGTTCCTGGATATCACTATCTTGTTCCCTGCTTGGCCTGAAATAAATGAGCCAGGTGGTAGCTGCCACCAAGGAGCAGTCGGTGTCTCAGCTGGCTGAACGTATTTGAGTTGGGTATTTTAATGGGACCAATGGCCAGAATTCAGCAGAGTTGGTTCCCACCTCTCATGATGGGGAGCCAAGAACAGGAGGAATGGGATCAAAGTCAGTGTTCATTACTCGTGTTTATCATTCACATTCTATCACATCTTGGGGCTGTGATATCCTGGGGATATTATTATTATGGTGTATTATCCTGGGGAAAGATCTTTCCTGCAACACAGTGGTGGAGACAGACAGGCACGTTCCACCCTCCTGACCCTATGGGCCGACTCTCAGCATGTTGGTATATTTAAGAATTATAAGATTCATACTCCAAGAAGACCAACAGCTTTGAGGGTTTCTTTGCAACCAGGAGATGAGAGCGATGACCTTTCTCAGGTGAGGCTAGGTTGTACCCTGCAGGGATTCAGGCTCTAAGGCTGCAGACAGTACAGCACAATTGATACGTGTGCTCTCTCCCTGGCCTTGGAGCTGCTCTTGAAGAGCTTGCAAGCTGCTTTTTTTCTCAGAAAGCTCCATGGTGATCACTCCTGCAAGATGGTAAAACTTCTTTCCTCAGCAATGGCAACAGTTTGCACACCACACATAGTTGTTTAGGTTCTCACATCAGAGTAATCTTACAACATTACAACATTTCAGAACTTTTTTTTTTTTTTTTGGTGTTTTTTTTGTTTTTTGTTTTTTTTTTCCAGTGGACACAAGTGATGTAGCTAATGCTCATTAAAGATATACAGAGGAAAAACAATGCATTGTTTTAAGTAAAATGAGTTTAATCTTAAATAACCATTTCTGATCTGGGATATTTATAGTATTTTCATTTCTGGAGCTTTTGCAAGAGGACTAATGACAATGAGGTGATAACTTCATTGTGTAAGCAGATGTTTTGATTTTGGAAATAATTAAAACAACAAGAAAAGGCTGAAAAAATTGCTAACAATCAAATTCATTGTGCAACTGCAAGAAAAAATGTAGCATTAATCCTGTTGCTTTAATAAATGCGTGTTTGGATGATGAAATGCTACTGCCCTGTGGTCGTCATTTATTTTCAGTGAGATCGTCTCTTCCTGTTTCCAACTATTATGAAAATGTGCATAATTAAACAAGCTGCATTTCTCTCTAAATGTAGCATCAGTTCAGTGAAGAGGATATTCAGGAGGGATAATCTGAAAGCTTTGTTGTGGTGTTAGTCAATCTGGTCGTGCAATGAAATCAATTCAATTAGGAAAATTTTAATTCAGAATATGGGAGTCTGTGGAAGAGTTTTTGCAGTTGAACTAATATACTCTAAAAATTATGCTTAACTGTCTTGAGCATTCTTAGATAGACAAACCTGAATTTGTTCAGGTGAGTGAGACAGGTTAGGTAGACAAACCTGAATTTGTTGTGGAGTGAGAGAATATGCAAAAGAAATACAAATTTTGAGATTCTTCAAAAGGAACGTGCAATCATGCAATCAAAAAACTAGCTTATTCATATATTTATTTTTAATAGTTTATGTTAACATCCATATGCAAATTTGGAATTTTATTTCTTGGAGAAAAATTGAGAAATATAGGATTCTGTTTTAAATGGATACAAGAATGTTTTATAGTTAAAATAATTGGTAAACTAACTTTTTTTCTTATTTCAGCAAATATAACTTCTTTATATTTAATTTCTGTCCATGTTTACTGTGATGAATTAATCTAAGCAGATTCTACTAATTCAAAATACACAGTGTTGGAAAACTTCATCCAGTCTGAATTTCGAAAACTGGTACTTTTTCTTGCAGATGCTGTCTTCTTCCACAGACATTTCAGAGGGTAGTGGACAGTCAGAGGATCATGAGACATATGTCAGAGTGAATGGGATGACAGGGTCAAAGCCTGCAAACTCTCTACGAGAGGTGGATGGCATCCACAGTTCTCACATCACTCCAAATGTGTATTCCAGTTCTCCTATAAAATTAAGAAGTCCAGAGAAGATCATAGCCTTGCATCGGGAACTAAGACAAAACCATTGCAAAAATTCCCAGGTCAGTAAAAATTTTTTCATTATTTTTAGTTTAGTGAAATCTACTTTTCTTGGCGGTCCTTTTTCAGATCACATGAATATTTGAATGATCATTTCCAGAGATGCACATTTTATTGTTAGTTTAAACAAGCTGAAGATAACATGTACTTAATGTTTTTCATTATGCTTTTCCTTCCCCATTGTTTAAGAATGGCTTGTAAATGGGGCATGTAAAACAATTAAAAGTTGTTGTATTAATCATGGTATACTCTTGGCGAGATTGTCTCAGAAAATTGTTGGATTATTATTATTATTTTTGAAGTAGTTATCATGTTGATCCTGTCCTACCTTTTTTTCCCCCTCCATTTTTTTTTTTAGTGATCCAATTATTCCTATGCCCTGAAGCTCTTTATAGTAATTTCCATTAACTGCAGGAATCCTGTTAAGACCGGAGTTGATCAATTGCAATTGCATTTGTGAC
The DNA here is from genome assembly GCA_011076525.1 of Nettapus auritus. Taxonomy (NCBI): domain Eukaryota; kingdom Metazoa; phylum Chordata; class Aves; order Anseriformes; family Anatidae; genus Nettapus; species Nettapus auritus. The sequence continues at coordinate 84,596,188 of CM021768.1, read as the reverse complement.
AGTCTGCTGCTAACCTAAACTTGCAGGAGATTTCACCCTTTCTAAGACAACATAACCTCTCCCTAATTTTATGGAAACAAAATTCAAATATGCAATTACCGGAGCCAGTTAGCTAGTGCAGTTGCAAATATTGATCTAATGAATTTTCTTTATAATCTCAGGTTAAAATAAAAGGAATAAAACAAACACATTGTTTCTGCTTTTGGCAAGAATAATTGAAAAAAAAAAATCATGCAAGATACTGATGTCTCTTTGTAGTTAAGAAACTAGAACAAAATGTTGACTCAGAATTCTGATAACATATGGAATCCTTAAATTATTTATTCCAGGGTTTTATGTGATAATTCAAGCTACTTTCCTGGTCATCTTCTTTATCACAGCCATATATAAAAAGGAGTGGTAAAAATATTGTAATAGAGGAGAACTAGTAGAGAGGGCAAACTGCAAACAGCTCTTTGATGGCCCTGATCTTTATTAATTCATGGATTATTTAAATATATATATATACAATGTGTACTTTAATTAAATCCCAGTGAGAGCATGACACAGACCTATTGTACAATTTAATGGGAAACAAAGTCTGAAATCAGCCACAATATCCAGTGACCTGTTTCCATATAGGGTGCAGAAACACACTGAGACATCCAAGGTTTTCTTCTCTTCATTCCTCCTCAGATACCTTCAGCTGATCCCTCCAGTGTAAACCTGATGGGTGACCTGATCCAGGAGGAAACCCTTTGGCCTCCTCTCTCAAAGATGAAGGAGACACTGGAGCCTTCAGAACATGGTGCTTCCTGGGCCATGAAAGGGAGGGACCACTTGTCCAAATCGGATGATGTATTTTGGGGTCAAATAGGAAATCAGCATGCAGGTGTTATTCCCCAGGGAATTAAACAGAAAAATGTCATTACGAATAATGCATGGCTCTCTAGAGATAAAACAGATGGCTCAACCTCAGCTACTGCAGCAAAAAGCTATTTGTCAAACATGTTGTCAGCAAATAATAAAGGTTGAAATCCTGTGGGGAGAAATCAGCTGCACGGGAAAGAATATAAACCTCAGAAATAAAACCAGGTAAAGCATTTTAGCAATGTGATTTTTTTTTTTTGTACATACATTTTCTATGTATGTATAAAAAGAACTAATTTTATAAAAAAATATATTTTACTAGTTAGCATGGCCTAGCAACCTGTTTGAGATGACTGCAAAATTGCATAACAGTATACCACTTATTTATGATTTACTTTTTCCTTTAACTGAGACTGTGAAACAATCTATTAAATCACTTTTGCTTTTATCGATAACCCATTTCTTCAGCCTGCAGTAGAAAGTTCTGAAAAAATATCTGGCCTGAGTGACAGTTTCCTCTAGAACTTAAGGAGATGTTGTGTCATGGACATCCTAAAATCACATTTTACAGAAATTTGAGGGTAAATTTGCTGGTAGCATTTCCTTAATGTCTCAGGATTTTTTTTCTTTCTTACCTTTATAAGCTGACCTACAGCCAAATATTCAATGTGTTCCTGTAGGTGGTAGTATCTGTAAATTATCCTCCTTCAATTGTCACCTTTAAGCTCCTTATTCAAGCTGCAGTTTAACTTGAGTAGCTTTTCTGGACTTGTTTCACAGCACTTCATTAGGCGACTGCTTGGACATCACGAGTACAGTAACTTCAGCATTTCAGGGGTGGATGCAGTGCTGCCAAACCCCTGTCCCTGTAGTAAGCAGAAGTGTCAAGTCAGCTGTGCTAGCACAGCTGTAAAACTGCTTCCTCACCACCCTGAGTCACAAACAGATGTGGTCTGCTCTGTGTGACCCTTTGATGGATCCTGGGGTAGGATGGATCCTAAGGAGGTGTGTGCGCAGCTGCATGTGTGCACCGACACTGAGTTGGGGAAGTTTAACCGAGCATGATTGTAAATTCTCCAAGACACTGAAGTGTCATTCATGTTGGCATCCTACCAGCATTAATACTTTTGGAAACCCTACATTATTCAAATCTCAGACCTATCTTTATGTTTAAGCACTGTTACAAGAAAAGGGCATTTTTAACACATTTAATTTTTAATACGTGGCATTGTTCTGTGCTCCTTCTCTGCCTTCATTGATTACCCCCCACTTGGTTCATAGTACATTGCTGCTTTGCTTGATGCTGCTCTTTGGAAGGCAGAAATGAAATGAGTGGTTTTAAAGAAATACTAATGCATATGTTCACGCTTTATGGTGCGAAACCCATCTTCATTTGCTCAGTAACATAGCAGTGAATTGCTTACAGCAGTAACTGAATTGGTCTTCATCCAACACCTCTTTAGAAAATACACACCAGATGCCACTGGAAATAGCCTCTGGAATTGATGTTTTGAAGCACTGTGTAAGCAGAGGAGACACCTGTGAGGATCCAAAATCTGGAAGTCTGCTCTCATGTGTCTTCCTGTTCTTCCTGATTCTGGCCAGCAGTTCTGAAGACATAGCTAATACCCTACCACCAGCTGTTTTGTTTAATGCTATGAGATTTTGACAAGGAAAAGCACTTATAAATATTTGACATGGTAACTTTCATACTGATAAAATGATGCTTTAAGAATCAGCACTTAATGAAAACTATTTTGGAACTTTTTCATGCTGACAGTAAATCACAGGGCCTGGTAGTTCAGGTGGGAAGTCACATCATACATGAAGTGTGTTGGTAATAAGGGTATTAATAATAATGCCATATGATAGTAAGGTAGTAGTCTGTTATCATTGATACCATATTATCTTACCAGAAGATTAAGCCTTTCTTAGTCTAGTGCCTTTCTATGTAAGACAACTCTGGTTTAACCATCATGCTTCATCTTACAGCTAATTAGGTTATTTGGCCCCATTTTTCCTCCCTCGGGAATTAATGATTTCCTGAACAAGGGCTGCAGACACACACAGTAGTAGGTGGGGAACAGACACTTGCAAATGTTTTACTCGCACAAAACCATGTAATGCTTAAGTCCACTTTGACTTAAACAGTTCTGCAAGCAAACAAATCCTCTGCTGGCACTTTGTATCTTTGTTTTGCAAGTCACAGATTTTAATTAAAATCCTGTATGTTAAAGTTAAAATCCTCCATGTTTTTAATTCTTTAAGAAATTCATTCTTCCTACTACAAAATGTTGTATAAATATGTGCAGATATCACAGTTATCATGTCTAATTATTTCAGTTGCTTTTTATTTCTCTTAAGTAAAAATGGAAGCTTTTAGATACTGCAGTGGAGGAATGCTAATAATTTAACAGCAATCAGTTTGCAGTGCTGCCTGCAACAGCACTAGAAAAGATGGGTCAGCTAAAGGCTTTTTGATTTAAACGTCTGTGCTACTCATTTTCATCCCAGCACTGAATTGGCAAATGAGAAATGATGGTCAGATTATGCCAAATAATTATGTGCTAATTGGTGGACAAGATTAGATGATGCTTTACACCAGCAAACAAGGTCCTTCAAATTCTTTAGACACTGTCATTTATAGAAACCAGCTCCAAGACGTACAGTGGCAGGCCAGATGGTTTGTATATTGGTGTCCTGCCAAGCTGAGGTCCTTTGGGAGTCTGAGCATGCTGAGTGACTCAGACAGAATAATTAATATTGACCCTTATTCTGTAAATTATTTATTTATTTATTTATTTATTTTGAAATTGAGGGTGAATGGTAGCAGTGTGCTTGCTGAACGTACCTGAACAGTTGACTTGTGTTGAATTATCTGTTGTTTGGTGTCCAAGGACCACCCGATTCAAAAGGCCTCTGAGCTTGATGGGATGATCAGGACACTTGGAAGGAAGCTGGGCATCAGTGTTTCCTCCCAGAAGGCACTCATGTAGGCTGTTTCCCATTCAGACTCTTCCACTTACAAAGAACCGGTTAGAAACAGCACAAAACTATTTGCTAGGATCAATAGTTCACATCAAATGAATGCCTGTTAAACACATTCAGGTGATATTCACCCTGTTCTTTTTTCTGTGCTTAAACTCCCCAGTTCTAAAGCAAAAATGTTGTATTTTAGCAGCAAGGTCCTTTCTTTCCTCTCTAGTGTTAACAGAAACATCATTTAGAAATAGCATATTAATGCAATACATGGCAATTGTGCATATTTAGTGATTTTTAAAGGCTGTGTGAAAGATAAACCTTAAAAAAGAAAACCATGGTGTACCTGAGGCAACAAAAGCACGGCAGAGTAGTTTGCACATGCACTGAGGGAGGAAGTGGGATCTGAAAAACAAAAACCAACAGAAGGAATAGCCGTTCTCCAGTGAAAGCTGTAAAAAATAAAAATAATAATAATAAAAACCTTCCAATACTGAACAAACAGCTTTATGTAGTCAAAGGAAGCTACAAACTCTTCTGCATTCTTGCATTATCTTTTTTTTTTTGCTCTCATCTGGTAGCAACAGTCATAAACAGGAACATAAAGTTAGTTTTATGTTCAGATGAAAAGAAACAGAACACCTAGAATGACAGATCATGTGTATATAAAGGAAGTTCTCTTTAGTCAATGCAATTCCTGTATTAGACTTTCTTCTATTATTCTTATTTTTCAGAAAAACAGTGTGCATAATATTGAAAAAGAAAATAACCTGTGTTATGTTTTGTCTTCATTCACCTATCTTATTCAGTCTTGCTTGAACTTGCGTTGTGACTTCTTGATAGTTAAAGTCACTTGACAGTTATGAATTAGGAATATCTAAACCAGACATCGTTTGGTCACAATCAATAGCAGCAGGATGTGGAAGGAACGTGGTCTGCGTCCCCCTTTGAGAATGTGAGTGAGTGCACTGGAGAAAGTCCTGGAAGGCACTGGAAACTCAGGAAGACCACAAAACTTGGTGTGTTCAATGTAAATGATGCCACTGTTCACTATTCAAACCACAAGGTTTCCTTGGAGATTAAATATTTGTAGAAAATGGAGATGGATTCCTTTGGAAGCCTACCACTCTCCATCTACTATGAAAAACTTTATGTGCAGAGATTTGAGGATCAAATCTGAGGCTCAGACCATGACAACTCAGGACTGCCTGGACTCAGGACTGACATTGGTGTGGGTCAGGACAAAAATGAGTTGCCAATGATTCAATTTTCTGTAGTCCTTAATAAATCATGTTTTATTTTTTGCGTGGCAATTTCGATGTGCAGGAGCACTAATATCTTCTTAGTCTTTTCATCTATCCCTTAAGCTGATGAATATTAAAGCTGCTAATTAAAACCACATAATGCATGGAAGGCTTCTGCAGTGCAGGCCTTTCTCTTAAGGCCTGATTAAACCAAGAAACTTCCAGATCTAATTGTGCAACTATATTCTTAGCAGGCCAGCCAGCTGGTAGCTCTGACTTAAGTCCATCATTCTTGCAGCAGATTTTTCTTTAGAATAAAGAGAGCAGGAGGGGCTATGGCTGAAAGCTATATATCTCAGAAACCTTGGCCAGAACACTTAGGAACATTGTCTGTGGCCTCAATCTTATCAGTCAGGATAATGGGGAACCATAAAATAATGTGATAATTTACATATGTATGAAATATTTATGTATATTTGTAAACTTATGTATGTATAAATGCAGGGGATTGTCATAAATGAAGGTGAGATACAATAATACGCAGAAATCACTTTCTGCAGATCTTTCTCTTCTTTTTTTCCTTTTTTTTCTTTTTTTTTTCTCTTTTCATCTCCCCTTTGGAAGTCAATAATTGAAGTGGGGAAATAGGCTGAAATTTTTATTTTAAAAACTGAATTTAAACCTTAACTTAAGACAACATTAAGACTACGCAGTGGGAGTTCTGGTTGTACCTTGACTCTACTGCAGGATAAAATCCAGGCACATCTCAATCTACCTTCGGTTTCCCAAATACTTTAGTTTCCATGGGAAGGAAACTCATTTGTGTGCTCTACTGCCAGCCCAAGTGTAGATGACAGTGGCAACAAGCCAGTGGGAGACATTTGCCCTATAGCAATTTAGATCTCCCTCATCTCTTTTGGCCTCATTGCTGCTGAAAGAGGGGAATGGAAGAAGATCAGTGTTGTGTAAAATACTCCCAAAACTGTGTCTTTTTTAGTATGTATAAACTATTGAACCTTTGCTCCTGTACTGGAAACTAGACTGACTTAACACCCTTGTTAAAGATTTTTTGAACTCTAGTAAAGGAGCTAGAGGATCTTGTTACAGATGATGGGTCAGGTTCACCACTGTGCTGCAGCAGCTCTCTTTCAGTCTGGTGATAGAGACCATCTGTAAGCCTGGCTTCTCAGGCACTTAGGTCAAACATCCATGGAAAAAATGAAAAGTTTTCTGTCTCTGTTTTTTTTTTTTTTTTTTTTTTTTGGGGGGGGGGGGGGGGCCCCCCCACACAGGGAACATTCAGTTAACAGTTAATCAGAAATGAAGATGTTTTATTTTCTGCTTAGCCACTGCAGCTTGGTCATGGCACAGAACATGGAGCAGAGCACAGGGGAATTCCAGCAGAGAATTCCTTGAAGCTCCTTTGGGTTGGACTCATACTAGTTGTATTTGGGCAAGAGAAGCTTTGAACGCTGTGGCCTCTCAGCATATAGCTATCTGGCAAAGCCTTCTTGAAGCGGGGAGTTCCTGGAGCACAATGTCATTTTTCAGAAACAGCTCCAGGGCTGAAAGATGTGAGCAATTCTTTTTCTCTCTTAATGAAAGCCGCAGCTAAGAAGGGAGAATGTGGCTGTCTGGTGTTGCCTTCCCTTGCCCCCACCATCTGCTGGTAGCTGCCTCTCTGCTTCCCCATCTGTGGGAGGGGGACTCCATCTCTCAGCAGCCACATCTTTGTTTCCAGCTGGCTGCAGACAGTCCCTTCTGCTGAATGGGCTTTAAAATCTAGGGGTGAGGCTGCCTTTGCCAGCAGCTGGGGGCTCTGGTAGTTTGACTGTGGTTGGAGTGTTCCCTGGGGGACATGGAGCTGTTCCTGGCTCTCAGAGCAGTGGATCTGTGGGAGAAACCCCAATTCAGCCAGCATTTGGCTGCTGTGTGGACAGCAAGGGGTTGAGACTGAGATTTGCAGACTTTTGGATGTGAACAGACAATTGACTCAGCATTTCCTGGTTGTTTTCAGGCAACGTGACATCTTCACCATGCTACAGATTTAAGCTTTTTGTTGCCTCTCATTTCATTCCTCTGAAATTTGTTTGTCTTCTGAAAAATAGCAGAATGTGGAAAGGAAAGGGGGTACAGTGTGTCCTCTCCAGAGCAAGGCTAGCCTGCAGTTATGTTACTTCTCTTGAGGTTTAAGAGTTACATGGATATGAATCCCTTTAGCCTTAATGAGGTTGGTGAACACAGGTGAATTTCAAGTAATCCATTGTATAACTTAAATCAGATTTTTGTCTAAAGGTAAAGCCTCTTGCACAGGTTTTGCATTTTGAGTGAAATGGTTCTTAGGCTGAACAGCACTCATTTGCTTTTCTACGAAGACTTTATCAAAGAGATGCCTGACTATGAACCCCAAACTAGTTTAGGACAGCTCAGCCAAGACTGTGGAGCTTCACAGCAGTCAATTTTAGATAGCTGTCTGCAAAGCAGGAAATTTATCATCTGTGTAGGAACTAAGCTTGAATTCTGCATAATTTATGACCTAGGGATCCCCAGACCAAGGAACAGGATTCCTTGGATCAAGTGTAAGTCTGACTCAGTCTCCTGGGGCCTCTAATAGTCCTGAACAGAAATTAACACTTGGTCTGTAAGACAGGATTCATCTCACCATAATGTATTTCTAAAACAGACATTATGATCCATACTCTAGAGCTGTCTCTTCAACTCACTGAATATAAAAATGAACTGAGGAGGACTACCTCAGATGTGAGATCTACACTGTGGAAGAATGGGAAGATGATTCCCACCCAAAGTACTTCAGCAGTAAATATGACCAGGGTTATATGCGACTTGCTGTGGTGAGCTGGCAGCACCTAGCAGGACAAGGAGCTGAAATCCTCCTCCTGCATCCTACACAACTGCTCTGAACACTGGACTAGCCTTCTCATAAGAGATAATTGCCATTTACACTTGGGAACCTTCACTTTTGTGATATTCTCTGTCTTTTTTTAATGTTCAGCCTGAGGACTTTTCCTTTGTATTCATTCCTTGGATTAACTATGTAGTTTTGTGTGTTTATTTATAGTCTTCAGCTCTTTTGGATTCAATGTGAGACATTTAGGTAACAGATTATACATATATTAAATGGGAAAATAAAATGTGTATGTAGATCTAAGGCCTTATTGACCTGACATAATTTCTCTTGAGGCCACAGGAGATCAGAGACAACATTCATCAAGTGAGGCATTGAGCATATGCCAAGTCTCATGCTTAGACTCGGGAGCCTTTGCATAACAGTAAGCTGAATTCACTGTTCTCTATCTGTGCAATGCTCTTTACTTCTGTGTACTTCCCCTTGAACAACATAAAATAGAACAATATAGAAGAGAGGGCAACAATTTATAAAATGGTGTATTCAGATGGGTGGATTCAGGCTGGTCTGTGGTGAGTTTTCTTTGGTGGATTAATACCTGCAGTCACTGATGTTTTTCTGGGAAATCACACAGGCACATATGTTTCCTTCAGAGGGCTTCTGACCCCTTTTGTGTTCTTCTCTTTAATTTCTGTATCCTAAGTAAGGTAATATTAAAAGAAATCCTTGATTGTATGCTTCCTTGGGAGCTTTAAAGAGCATAAAGGAGGGAAGTAGTTTCTGCTGCTTCTAAATTAAAAGCAGTTGCTCAAACTCCTGCAGGTCTCTGGAAGATGACATATCTGCTAAGAATGACTGCAGCTCTGTGCACTGGCAAACTGGATGCTAGAGAAAGAATAATGTGATTGTCAAGACACATCCTTCAGTTTAATAAACCATTTTTGAGAAGAAGGTTCTGCCTCAGTTTAATAGTACTCCTTGGGGAAAACAAAACAAAACAAAACAACAACAACAAAAAAAACCCTAAGGTCTAGCATTAAAGTAAACACTCCTTTCTTTTAAAATAAATACACTTTTATTTCTTCTGCAGTAGGTTGAACCTGTTGTAATGGTTTATGAGTAAGACAAATACCTTAGCGGTATTATTAGGATTAACCACCTCTGTTGTGGATAAATGTGATCCTTGTTGAATTTATAAACATGCATATTTTATTTCCTAAACTAGATTTTCCCTCAGAAGAGGTTGTCTTGTCTATAATACATACTTGTAATGCCCTGTTTTATGTCCTACTTTGAATTACTATCTTTGAGCTCCCGGTTAAATGGAGGTTGCAGCAATATATTCTTTGTGCATCTCACCTAGGCACTGTGGCAGCTTAACATCAGGGGCTGCTTCCTGCTCCAAAACAATTGTTTTGGGACTGATTACCAAGTCATAGTGTTGTACAAAATGTCTGAATCTGCTTGTCAATCTGTTCCTTGGATTATCAGTGGAAGGAACTGTATTTCCATCTGTGTACTTCACATCGGGACCCTGATGCATCAGGATCTCCCCTCCCCTCTGTCCCTTAGCAGAGTTTGTATTACTCCCCCAGTCAGAGTCCCTGGCTTGTTTTCCCTTGGCAGAGCTGCCATCGTACCCCCAGCCACTGCAAAGCTCACATCCATCCATTGACACTCTGAAAGAGATGAAAACATCACACAAACCTCAGAGCCTGCAAGGTGCACTGATACCCTGATTGCTTTCACCCTCTTGGTGCTGTTCTTGTGATTTCTGAAGCTCTGGGATCCTTGGTATTTTTTTTTTTTTTTTTTTTTTTTCAACTGCTGCAGCTGAACTGTGTTATCTGCTGATGACCATGCCTTTAAAAAAAAAAAAAAAAGCAACTTCTAGTTTATAGGCCCACCTGATAGACCTGTGACACAAGCTGAACTCATGCTCTATAATTAATGTGAAATAAAAAGTATAGTGTTACATGGCCCAGATAGATTAGATGCTCTGTATCTGTCATTTAGCCACAGCTGGTAGGTTTTACATCCTCTTAAAGAAGGTACCTGTGCTGCTGTGTTTTTTCAGGTTAAAGAAAAAATCATGTTATAATCAAATATATAACCAGAGCATATATAACTCAGTAGGTTAAGAGATAAACATCTGTAAGTATAATCAGAAATATATGGGAACATACACTGAAATAAATATGATTGTTTTTGACACATAAAATGTAATGGAGGTTTTCAGAGTCATAAGAAGGAATTAGGTATCCAGATTTCATTGCCTTTCCATTGTAGTTGGTAACTAGTTCATCTTAACCCTTTGAAAATATCCCATAATTTATTGAATTTGATTATGCTTGGTCATATATATTTATATAGGGCCAAAAATGAGGATTCTTGATGATTTTCATATTGTGTGTTTATTCAGTGCAAACTTCCATATGAAGTGTTTACACCTGGGGATGTATAAATAAGAGTAGATGAAGAACCTCAGGATTGTTTCACTGGGACTTTGTAGCATTCACTTTTGTAAAGCTAAGCAAGCAATAGGAGTGTTGAAAAGGCATTTAGTCACACTGGGTGTCAAGAAGCAGCTGCAGAGTTGACTGCCCTGCCACAGGAACAATGTAGACCTCATTCACATGTTGGACTTACATGGAACCCAGAGATCTTATATGAATATTCCCATTGCAAAGATCACTCTTTTTCTCCTTCTTTTTGTCTGAAATATCAATATCTCATCAAAAAATCCTCCAATATGGAATATTTTGAATGACCATACAATAATTAATATTCTCTTGCCTGCACATGAAATATAGGGAAAAGAGTTTTCCTGGTATAGTGAATGATAAGTAGAACAAAGATCATTTGGGAATAAAATGTAGCTGTTTGATCCATTTGATAATTTCCATCTGGATGGCATTTGCTTCTCTCTTTAAAGGGAACAGGAGCTGCCTATTTCTAGGCAATCTGTTCAGTTTCTTTTACAGGAAAGGACAGTTTAGCTATTCCTTCCATATGAGCATACATTATTACATCTAACAAATATGTTGTTCATCTCTCATTTTATCCAGACCCTCTAAGCACTCTTAATCCCTGGGTGGGTTGAGATGGGGATTGAATTTCCTTTTTTATTTTTTTATTTTTTTTTATTTTTATTTTTTCTTTTTCCTGTCCAAAAATGAATAAGGGAGGGGAAAGATCCACATTACTCTGTATGGACACGTGTTACTTAGTTTACTAACAAGAAATTTTACTCGAGGGACTGGAAAGCAAGATATCTGTAAGGATAACAGTATATCATTGTCCCTCTTGGCCTGATGACGCTAGAGGAACATGGGTCTGCAATTCTAGCTCCTCGTTATCGTGGTATCCAAGTCATATAATCTCTGTCATAAATTAAGCAAACTCTGTCTCAGGGTTTCCCCTACTTTAGAACAGTAAAATATTCTAAGTGTTAAGAGAATCTCTATGATCATTGTCTTGGCTAACCCATGGGGAAAAAAAACAAACAAAAAAGGCAAACAATTAAGAATCACAGAATCACAGAATCACAGAATTTCTAGGTTGGAAGAGACCTCAAGATCATCGAGTCCAACCTCTGACCTAACACTAACAGTCCCCACTAAACCATTTCCCTAAGCTCTACATCTAAATGACTTTTAAAGACCTCCAGGAATGGTGACTCCACCACTTCCCTGGGCAGCGCGTTCCAATGTCTAACAACCCTTTCGGTAAAGAAGTTCTTCCTAAGATCCAACCTAAAATTCCCCTGGCGCAACTTAAGCCCATTCCCCCTCGTCCTGTCACCAGGCACATGGGAGAACAGACCAACCCCCACCTCGCTACAGCCTCCTTTGAGGTACCTGTAGAGAGCGATAAGGTCACCCCTGAGCCTCCTTTTCTCCAGGCTGAACAATCCCAGCTCCCTCAGCCGCTCCTCGTAGGACTTGTTCTCCAGGCCCCTCACCAGCTTCGTCGCTCTTCTCTGAACTCGCTCAAGCACCTCGATGTCCTTCTTGTAGCGAGGGGCCCAGAACTGAACACAGTATTCGAGGTGCGGCCTCACCAGAGCCGAGTACAGGGGGACGATCACCTCCCTAGCCCTGCTGGTCACACTGCTTCTTATACAGGCCAGGATGCTGTTGGCCTTCATGGCCACCTGAGCACACTGCTGGCTCATATTCAGCCGACTATCAACCATCACTCCCAGGTCCTTCTCTGACAGGCAGCTCTCCAACCACTCATCTCCCAGCCTGTAGCTCTGCTTGGGGTTATTGCGTCCCAGGTGGAGGACCCGGCACTTGGCCTTGTTGAACTTCATACCGTTGACCTCAGTCCATCGGTGCAGCCTATCCAGATCCTCCTGCAGAGTCTTCCTACCCTCGAGCAGCTCGACACACGCACCTAACTTGGTGTCATCTGCAAACTTACTGAGGGTGCACTCGATCCCCTCATCCAGATCATTGATGAAGATATTAAAGAGGACCGGCCCCAGCACCGAGCCCTGGGGAACGCCACTAGCGACCGGCCTCCAACTGGATTTGACTCCATTTATCACGACTCTTTGGGCCCGGCCATCCGGCCAGTTTCTAACCCAACGAAGCGTGCGCCAGTCCAAGCCAAGAGCAGCCAGTTTCCTGAGGAGAATGCTGTGGGAAACGGTGTCAAAAGCCTTGCTGAAGTCAAGGTAGACCACATCCACAGCCTTTCCCTCGTCCACCCAGCGCGTCACTTTGTCATAGAAGGAGATCAGGTTCGTCAAGCAGGACCTGCCCTTCATAAACCCATGCTGACTGGGCCTGATCGCCTGCTTGCCCTGCAAGTGCTGCGTGATGACTCTCAAGATAATCTGCTCCATGAGCTTCCCTGGCACTGAGGTCAAACTGACAGGCCTGTAGTTTCCCAGGTCAGTCCTCCGGCCCTTCTTGTAGATGGGCGTCACGTTTGCTAGCCGCCAGTCAACTGGGATCTCCCCCGATAGCCAGGACTGTTGATAAATGATGGTAAGCGGCTTGGCCAGCTCCTCTGCCAGTTCTCTCAGTACCCTCGGGTGGATCCCATCTGGCCCCATCGACTTGTGCACATCCAAGTGCCGTACCAGGTCACCAACCATTTCTTCGTGTATAGTGAGGGCCACATCCTGCTCCCCATCCCCTTCCACCAGTTCAGGGAACTGGGTATCCAGAGAACAACCGGTATTGCCGCTAAAGACTGAGGCGAAGAAGGCATTAAGCACCTCCACCTTTTCCTCATCTCTTGTAACTAAAAGAAAAAGAAAATAAAGAAAATGTTACAAATAAAAAGCTGGTATTTTAGGACCATGCCAGCTTTATCTTTCTCTTGATAGTGGTCTCTGGGTAATGGTTATTCACTCTTTCTTGGTTTGGTTTGGCTTGCTGTGCTCTTTCAACAGTGAGTTTTGAGTTTTGGTTTACTATGCCCCTGTGAGCACTGCTGTTCTAGGTGTGCCTGGTTATGAATGGTTATTAATGTTAATATTTATCAAACAATGTAAATGAATATCTCTGGCTTGCAAATACTTGTGTGCTGTAAAGAAGTCTGTGAAGGGTAGTGTAACTCCAGACTCAGTGGAGGTTTATGCTGATTCAGGTGAAATTCAGTTCAGGCCTGGTTCTTGGGTGATTTCAGTGCACTGGCAGTCATACACCTCATCTGTGAATCACCAGTTTTGGATTTGAATGCTTATTTCTTTTTCCATTGTACTTGCTAGCTGTTGTCTAGGTTCAGACTGGACACAAGTAATCTGAGAGGGGGCAAGCCCCGACTGTTTACTTGTGGGTTTAAAGTGAATCCAGGCCATAACACTTGTGGTAAAGATGTGCAGTCAAGACAAGAAAACAAGGGAAGATTCCTATTTTTTTATTTTATTTTATTTTATTTTATTTTATTTATTTATTTATTTGTTTGTTTGTTTGTTTATTTATTTATTCTTTGTCCTGACCTTTAACCATCTGCTCCAATGAACAGAGCCATGACACAGGCAACCAGAAGAAAGTCTCTCACCTTTTGCACCTCCTGCTTGGGAAGGGGGCACCAGAACTCACCTTCCTGATCCTTCAACAGGAATTTTCTCTGTATTTTGAGAAGTTTTGAACAGCCCTATGGATGGAAATACAGGAGTAAGCTTTAATTCCAGGCTGGCCTGGGAGGTTTTCTCCTTCAGGAGTGCTCCTGAACTCTCATTTAGGAGATAGTGGTCACGTTTCTGGTGACATGGAACCTCGTTATTCATGAAGTCCACAAACCACAGTGAAAAATATTAAGGATATTGGCTGAGTTGGCTAAAATTGTTTCTTTCATACATCAATTTTAAGATGCCAATGTCATATTAGGCTATTTTTTAATAAGGATGAAATGAAAGGAAGATGTGTGGAGTCTCCTTTCTGTTCCCCAGAGATTCACGATCTCCTCGCTGAGCCAGTCAATGCACACATCTTTCATGTGAAATTAATTCCCATCATGCTGGAGGCCTTTGTTCCTCCACAGCACACAGCCAGGATTTCAGATCTTCAGGTGGGCTGGCTTGGACTTGGTAAATAAAATGAGACAGCAAAACACGTTGTGTGTTCGAGGCTGGGAAAGCACGTGTGTGCAGCTGCGCAGAACCTGGTGCTGAAGGGCTTCTTGGGGAGGGCAGAGGAAATGGGTTAAAGTGAAACAGATGCTGTCTATGCAGGAATTCACATTCATTTTGTTTACTCACCTGGCTATTGAGGAAACTCTGTGACAAAGAACATATGTTTTCAGCTGATGGCCTTTTTATAAGACTGGCTATGACAAATACAGTATTTTGTTGTCTGTGCAGAGAGCTGATGTTTGTTACTGTCGTGTCACCTCAGTTACAGCAGGGATTTTCTTCTCCTTCTCTGGAAGTAGGTTTAAATGAGACAGAAGTAATATCTGGTTTGCTAGCACAAATTAAATAGCCAGCTGAGTTTTGCTTCCTTTGCCAAAGCTGTTACAGCTCTATTTGTACTGTAAGATTTTATACAGATATATCATGGCCATTTCCTTGCTGGTGCTGTGTGGCAATTTGATCTGGCTAATATCTACATCCTTCATAAACTATTAAGGAAGGCAGCATCACTGAGAGTTTATCTTATGCCTTGAAGCCTTTTCAGACCATTTTGTTACAAAATGACATCTGCTACTGCTGCCAAAAAGGGCTTTGTGCTTGCTGCTGCTGCTACAGTACATGGCAGTATAGGGTGAGCTGTGCCTGTGTGGTACCCCCACGTGTGCTGACACAGTGGTCCGCACATCCAGTGAACAACCAAGCTACAGCACTCAGATTATTGGGGCAGTTGTTTTAGGAATAATTTCTTAATATTTATGCTTGCTTGAGAGGTCACATACTCTTGTATGCTGCAGGCATATACTAGGTCGTACCTCAGGAAGTCAATTAGTCAAAATTGTATGTTTTTTCTCATGCTTAGAGAATGAAAACCTGCTTGTGGACAGAAAAGGAAGATCCATTAAACAAAACAAAACAAACAAACAAACACCTGACAGCAGGTGAATGCAGATAACTAGGGAAAATACCAGGACAGATTTATGCTTTCCAAGGCTTAATCATTTACAGTTCAAGGACTTCTTGAAGCAGAGGTGGTTTCTATTCATTTAATGAACCTTGGTAGTTTTCTCTTCCTTTAGGTTTTCAGGTCTATCTGAACCTCTGTGAGCTTTCTGCATGTTGCTCCCTGGCAGGATGCTCACCACTGCATTGCATGTTAAGAACTACTCTGTTAGCAACCTGTTACGAACAGCTTCATTAGTGCACCCTGGCTCTTGTTATTCCTGGTTTCCCTCTCCACTTAGATGCACTTTTACCCAAGAATCTGTCTTCATTGTAGAGCATAATGTTTACAGAGGCATCTTTCTAGCAAACAGCAGCATTGCTTACTTAGTTTTTGGATTCAAATTTCCAAAGGCATCTCAGGCCATATATAAACAATTTTGAGAAGTCCAAAAACCTTTCTTCTCCAATCTGTCAGGCTTTAATGTAAACAACCACTTACTGTTTTTTCTTTCTCTTTTAGGTAAGAAAAAGTACTCACTGGGCCAATTCCAGAGCACAGACAGAACTTTTGGAGCTATGACTGATATTGCAAGCTGAGTTCCTTATCAGACCTTGTAAGGTAAATCAATGATAAGTAGTGGGGGAGTTGGACTAAATTAGGAAACAAGGGTGTACAATTCCTTTTCTATTCCATGTAAGTGCTTCCATTGGAAACATCTGATATTTATCAGGCCTCTCTCTACTCTGTATAGAGAATTTTTGTGCTCTGGAAATCCTTGGCCTCACAAATTCTTGTCTCAGGTTAATACAGGCAAGGTACAAAGTGGATTTTGGGGTTATGTAACAACAACATGAGAATATCTTCTTTTTAGCTCTTTAACACTGTTTATGCACAAATAACATCTCCATGATTCCTCATTCTCTTTTCTTAGTTGCTGTCAGTTCTGATCTGAACTTTTAAAGCCAACGTCTTTATGACTTTAAGACCTATTTCTAGGCCAAATATTCATTCTGCTGTTGAATATTAAGGAAGGCCTTTCTGGTTAAAGTGTTTTTCTCAGATGCCTGCCGTGAGAATTTAGCAGCTTTTTTCAGATATATATATATATTTCTCTGCTATGTTATTACACCTGCTTCTTTTCATTCACTGTTTTGTGTGTTGAAGTCCCCATTCCTTAAAGTAATCCTACTACCATGAGTGTTTCAATATGTGATGAAAACTGTTAGACTGTAGCTAATGCAGAAGATAGTGACTGAGATGAAAAATTATTTAAGTTCTGCTAATGTCCGAAGTATAGAGATAATGGGGAAAATCACAGTATTGATGAAGAAGTATTGATACTAGAAAGATATGCCCTTATTGAATCAAAGCATTTAAAGCAAATGCTGAAATTATATTGAAACCTCAATGCTGAACTGGACAGAAAGTTGAAAATTGAGTTAATTGTAAGGCCTCAGATGAAATGTAGTGAACTGGGGACACTGTTAAATTGACTTTCCTAGCTAAAATGGAGAAAACTGATGTGAAAAGCCAATGAGATTTGTATTCTTGCTGTATGGTTTTTGTTTTTTCTCCAGGGATCACTTTGCCAGTTGGTCTGGTCTGCTTTATTAAAACAGTGGGGAAAGACAGCCTGATGGTTAAGAGAGACCTGTACATGATGCATTAGGATGTTGCAATATGACTTTCATGACAGGATAATACGGGTTTAACATAAACAAACATTTAATGTCTCATCCCCAAAGATTTTTAATAATTTTTAGTTGTCATACTGCTTTTTTTTAATTTAGATACAGAAAACCCTGTATGTTAATTTTAGAAGTATTAATTTTCACATAGAGCACATTGATCTTGAAACACTCAATAAAATCAATATAACCATTTCTGAAGACAAACACAGATTTGACACTTTTTGCACAATGGTCAATGACATATAATCTATCACGTTGTTTTACAAAAGGGAAGAAAAAAAAAAAGCCAGCAAACTAAGTAGAAGTATATGCAATCAAGATGGTTCTGAAATCAGCTATTTAAAAATGCTTGTCACATTATGACAGTATTTTTATCTGAAATACCAAGTTTAATCATATTTCCTATTCACAGAAGAGGATTTCTAGCTCCTCATTGGTTTTAGTCCAACACTTGGACTTAGGACTTTAACAGGTTGTACACTGTTGTACAGTCTTCCAATTTGAATCAACTATATATCTTCCTTTCAAGAACTATGTAACGGTTGCTTTGATCATGTTCAAGATGCTTGCGCTCTTAGACCTTTGCCACCTTTCACCATGCCTTTAAAATAGACCAGTTTTATTTTTTACTGAGGTACAAAAAGATTAAGTGTAAGTCCAAGGTCCTGCATAGTGTGTAGCAAACCAGGGTATCAAAGACTGGTCTAAATCCAAAGGCAGTGCACTAACCTCTGGATCATCTTATGTCAGGAAGGAAGAGTTGAGAAATGAAGTTTTACCCAAAATGTATAAAAGTATTAAAAGAGGACATAATATTAATAAGAAAATGTTTTATTTATATTAAATAGATTTAATTATTGTGAAAAGTGCTAGATGGTTTACCTGGAAGAAAAGGAAAATCTATGTTCATTAATAGATACAATAATTTACTTTTATATAGCTATTGAAAACCTGTGTAGGCTTGAAAGAGATACTTTTCTACAGAATGAGGGTTTGTAGTCCATACTTTGTTTGGTTGCATTGTTATTAATGGGAGACATACACTATTTGATTCATTATGAGAGAATGTTTCTTTCCAACCAGCTGCTCCATCTTCCCCTATCCTAGTTCAGTGACTCTCCTAGCTTTCACATTAAGTTCAGTGTTTCCTCAGGTCTGTCCCATCATGCAGCTTCCCCATTTCACTTCCTCCAGAGATCCTACAACACTGTTAGCCATTTCTCATATCTCCTGACAACTGGTTAGGTACTTGCTGAAACTCACCTTTATCTCATGTTAACCAGCATATATGTGCTGACTGATTTGGGATCACTTGTTCTTTTTTTTTTTTTTTTTCTTATGAAAAAAGAGACCCCTTTCCAATTAACTGCTGAAAGTGTGTTCTCTATAATCAATATATAAATTTAGTACATTGTCTTCTTTATACTAGTTTGGTATAAATACAATATTAAAGGTACACAATCACCTGCCACTCTCATCTGTAATTTGCAATGATGTACTCTTTTTAGTTCTTCCACATCTTCCTATGCATAATTAATCTAAATATATGCCTTTGCTGCTTTTCCATTTCTCTATACATAGTCCCAATGAGGGTAACATTGCTGCTTCTAGTCATTCTGTCATTTGGATTTATGCACATATTATCTGAAATGGATTAGGAACTTTTAAAGAAGGGATGTTGTTTCCATCTTCTAATCAAGGGCTTGATCCTGCCTTATTAAAAACATAGTAGGACAGTTTTATTTACTAAGAGCAGTTTCCATAATAACACAATACTATCCATAACTCGTGGTTTAAGACAGATCTGTATATATACATATATGTATGTATGTATATGTATATATATATATGCATTTAGGAACAGCTCTTTAGGCTGTTTAAATTGTTCTTTGTGTTTCATCATATTAAGACAGTAACTGAAGAATTATTACTGCTCATGGTTACCATATGTCTGTATCTGGGTGTTGTTTTTTTTTTTTTGGTCAGCATTTATAGTGTGGTACTCAGGAGATTTTTTTGCAAGCAGAAATTACAGTTTCATGGCTGAAGCCCTTGCTCAGCATTACCCTAAGAGCTGATTCTTTGAGCATTCCCCTCTAAATCCATTGCTTCCTGAGGATTAAGTTGCACCTTGCCGTGCAAAGCTGAAATTGAATCCAAATAACCCAAGCTGAGTTGAATGGACTCTACATATGGACACCAACTTAAAAGAAAATTTGAATACATCAGTGAAGCTCCAAGCAGAGGGTGTCTAGCAGGAACCTGTGCCGCTTCACCTATGTGGAGAAGGGTTGGAGGGTAGTGACTATTGAATTTAGCCTAATATAGTTAGCCTGGGCTCAGAGTTGTTAAATATATATTACTCTCTCTGGTTGCCTTTTTGCAGTCATTGGTGGGTGTGAAACCGAAGATGAGTCTGGAACCATACATGAGAAATCTTTACTAGGACAATTTCTAGTCACCCATGTGAATACCATAGCTATGCTAGGGTTTTTATATATGTTTTTATATTGTTTGTTTCTAAGTCTTATGGCAAGTCTATTTGTCATTTGAGTCCATTTAATTAAAGCATGATAAAGTAGATGTTATGAAACCCTTTAATATACACCTAAGACTTCATGACCACCAAAGACAATATCTATTCTATATTAAATCACTTAAGTTGTGTTTTGTATACCTATTTTTATTTTGTGCCATGCTTATACACAGATTAAGAATTGTGTAAATCTGTTATGTATTCAGCAAGTACCAAAGTAACCCAAGTCTTTGTTGAATGACATCATTTGTTCTATTAATATTTAATGTGGAGGACCCACTGAACTGCATAATTTGGTATAGATGGGTGTGCTGCTCCTTGAACACCTCTAAAGCTGTCATTCGTTCTTCACATTTTAGAAGTGATGTAGGAGAATAAACACCAAATGCTGTGTTCTGATTAAAAAAAAAAAAAAAAAAAAAAAAAAACAAGATAATAGTGCTTTGTATTGCACACACATGTTCCTGGCAGTTTTTCTGCAAATCTCTTGGGAGCTCAGCAGGGCCCCCATAGCCAGTTGGTTGCTTAGGGGCTTCCTGGCACTCTGAGGTTGGTTCCCAGGACACAACACATGACATGGAATGGCCCTTCTTAGATGCATTTAGCTTCTCCTGGGATTTGTGGTTCTCCCTGCTGTGAGCATTGAGCAGACACCCAGTCAGTCTCCATAAACAGTGGGGTCAGATTGCTCCTGGCAGAGTTACTACTGGTTAGCTTTTTCCATGCCTGTTGTTAGATCCAAATGCTGACACATCCTCTGAGTCTGTTATGGCAGCTCTTTAATGCCATTATTTGCAGTTAAAGCTAAAGTGCACTGAGGTTAGGTTTATTTCTCTGAGCTTAGAAACATTCACCCCGAATGCTGCTCCAAACAAATTCTGTGAAAAGACAACCCGTGCTGCTCTGCCTATACGTCCTTTTCCCCAGATGGCTTAATTGCCTCTTGTTATTTGATTCTGTCCATGGTCTAAATTGCATAGCCCATTTGACCTCTTGTTTCTCATGTCAATACCTTGCACCTGTTCATAGAAATTGAGTAGCATAGCTTCTCTCACTGCTGATACCAGTTCCTTTCCCTGTCTTCCTACCTATGGATCAACTGTTTGTGCAGGTGATAAGAATATGATAAAAGACAATGGAAATGCCATAAACAATATGGCCACATGATGAATTAGTTTAATCTGCACATTTGGCCCCTCCACCTGGTCTCTGCTCCTGGGAACTCTTCAGCACACCGTGCCACTGAGCTAACAGCTGCCATTAAAAATACATCAAGCAAGATTTTTTTTTTTATATTTCTTGTGAAATTCTCACAGATTCAAATCACTCCATTGTGGGTCCTATGAAGGGGGTAAGATTCTCTCAGGAGCTATTAAACATAAGCATTTTTGTGTCAGGGATAATTGTTAAAGTCCAGAATATTATTGCATTCTCTCCCACAGGAAAGGGAGAATATTTTTTTAAGTGTGATTTAACACTTCCAGTTCCCTAAAAAAAATGGGATCATCGGCTTGAAACCATAGAAAGTTTTAGCATGAAGGGATTAATTTGATTTTTAAACAATTTTATGACCTTTGTGAGCTCTTAAATTAGTAATAATTTACTCTTGAAGAATTAAAGAATTACTTTTCAGTTGGTAAGAATTTAAGAAGACCTGCATTACTCACAAGCAGTCTGATGCTTCTGTGTAAGCTAACTCTTCAAGAATAAAATAAAATTCTGTGGTATTTCTCCTCTGTATTTCATTTAATGTATCCCATATTACATATCTATATTACAAACCACACAAAGTACTGCAAGCTCTGCTGCTGCAATGAGGTAAAAATCCTTTCAAATCAAAGGAGAGGTACTTATTTACTCCAACAAAAAACAGTTTTAGTATTTTAGCAGAAAACGTTGCCTAGTGAGTAGTATTGCTAAAAGGGCTGTAGGAAACTAACTCACTTTGCAATTAATATTTTTTCCCTCTGCAGATCGTCTTTAACAAAAATCACAGTCTCTGTGTAACATTTTAAATCAGTGTTCAAACTGCTGGTGTCTCTGGCTTGGTTTCTGAGAAATTGAGCGCTCAGTGCAGTTGCAGGAGAAAAGTCACCTGGTCTGAAGCTCAGTCTCGCTCTGCAAAGCAACAGCCTGTAGCCAGCTCCTGTAAGGTAGCAGCAAGTAGGGCTGTACTTCCATATGAATGTTAATGCTGATATTTATCCTTTGAGCATCTCTTTGTGCATCCATGTTATTGTCATTCTTGCAAAAGTGTCTTTTACTCAAACATATGCATGTTCTAATAAGGATACTTTTTTTTTTTTTTTTTTTTTTTTTTTTTTTTTTTTTTAACTAGAGCATCTGTTTGTGATTCCTGATTTCCTGATTAGATATCATGTATCTGATGAACAATGCTTCAGTGTCTCGTTAAAGGAGAGATCCAAGTGACAGCAGATGGATGGAGTTTGAGCTGGGACTAATTGTAAGGAAAGCTGATGGCTTTTGGTTTCAGTTTTAAGAATCAAACCTCCTGCCATGGTTAACATGAAAATATCTGGATCTGATACAGATTGATAATGAGATTACCAGAACAGGAAACTAAAAAGCAACCTCAGGTGACCTGATTAAGACCCGTTTTTATTCACTGTAACGTGGACTGGTTGTTAGTAATGTCATGATAAAGAGGACTCATCTATGGAAAAGTTTGCCTTGAGAATTTAAAATTAATATGTAAATATCATTAATATGTATTGTGGGTTAGAACTACAATGTGCTCAAAGTTTCAGGATATTCTGAAATTTTGTTAAGAAATCTATGCCTTCTCTTACTGAAGAAAGTAAGAGGCAGAAAGTTGTATATTGGTGGAGAGTGGAAAAAAATATTGGCTAGGCAGAGTGTCTCTGGTAAACAGGCTTTAGTCAGGTCTTTCCACAGTAACCCAAATGTCTTGGAAAGTTAGATTTTTGCAGCACATGAAGCAAAGGGTAAGATCAGATTTCCTTGACAAGAATCCCTAGTCTGTAAAACATGACATCTGAGTTTGCCTGGGTTTTGCTGCAAGATTGTAACAAAGTTCCGGCTACTCAGAGACCTGAACAATTCTGCATAATATATATCCCAGAATGCAAATGGAAATATTGAATGCTGCTGTTGCATGCCCTGCATGAACAGGCTGACATCAGGACATCAGTTAAGCAATGATACTTCTTTATTTAAATGTTTTTATTGGTTTTTGAAACGCTCTGAAGTGTTTTTGAAAAGCCACCTCTAGTCAACCCTTCAGCGGAGAGCTGTGGCAGGTCCCTTTAACTTGAAAGAATATTTATGGTATTTTAACTTTTATATATGAATAGATATTTAGGTCTAAAGGTGATTTTTATGCAGGTCAGAAGGGCTGAGTGTTCAGGCATGGGCATCATTTGTACTATTCCCTTCTTGCTGTTGCCTTCAGAGAGGCAGCCCTCCCATCTGTTACTCATGGACATGCTTCCCATGTTGAGTGTCTGTGCTCTGTGCGTCCAGGCTGTGCTGTGTGTCACCACAGAAGTGAAACTGGTCAGTCTGTTGATTTGTGCAACGCAATTTTACCCATTTGAAATACAGCCTTGTTTGCTTCTGGATTTTTTGTTCTTACCTTTGAAATCAAAATGTGAAAACCATCTATTTCACAAATCAGAATTAGTCTTGGTGACAAATATGACAAAATAAGACAGTCTCGATCCAGACAAGTAAGAGAGGGATTCCTTCCTTTTTCATGACATATTCCAGTCAAGGCAAGATAGCTTTACCCACTTACATGAGAACCCAGTGATTCTTGTGCTATACCCTAGATTAGTTTGTTAGGTTCAAGCTTATTTTTAACAATGCTTGTAAAGCTTTAATCAAAGCTCTTCACACAAGACTTTTAAAGTTTCTGATTAATTGCTTATTCAACAGAAACAGATAGAAGATTAAAAAAATATATTTTAAGACCCTCTCCAGATGCCAATGGCTTTCAGTACATGGACCAGACTAAAGCTATTCCCAAATCAAGTCTGCCCAAACTTCTGTGGTATGGATATTAGGCCCTTAACACCAGCCTTCTGCTCTGTCTTCTCCTATTGCACATCATCTACTAGCTAAAGTAGACCTAAACATGACTTAGATATGTGGGAATTTTGCTGGGTTTTAGATGTTTTTGTAAATCACCAGAGGCACTGCAAATATATCAGCAGACATGCTCTGTGACAGCAAACTCATTTTCAGTGCTCTGTACCAAAATTATAAAAAATTGACTAAATAAAAATATTTCTACTTGCTGCTAAATATGTTTCACAAAATAGGAAATGCCTTTAAAAGCAGGTATGTGCTGAAAACAAAGAAGCAACAATAACAAAGCACCAAACCAACAATTACAAAAACACAATCAAAAAAAAATATATTTTGAAACCACGTACTTTTCAACCAGCTGCTAACGTATGGTCTTTGTTCTTATAATGATACAGTCTCAAAAAACGACGGTACTTTGGAACTGAAAAGATATTTGCTGTTAACAGTATATTAAATACTTACATGTATGCTCTTAGTAGCAATAAAATAGGTCCTATTAAAGTCAAAAGTAAATTGTAGTTCACTACAATTAGCCAGGACCAAAGCTTGAATTAATACAATTTCCTTCTTGCTCATGGTGCTACTCATAAAGCGTTCAATTATCCTTTACATCTAAGTAGAGCCTCCTTAGAGACATGCAATTTTGTTTCAACATCAGGAGTATGCTGCATTATCAGTGGTTGCAAAAGCACTTTAATCTGGAGGTGACAAATGGGAAAGATTAATGGCTTCAATTTGGACACATGCAGCCAAGTAACACATTGATTCTTTAGCAAAGGCAGAACAGACATGATTGCTTGGGATTTAGGAAAGAAAATATTGACTTGGGTCATAATCTTAAAATGCATTCTTATATAGCTTAAAATATCACCATAGAGATGGGAATACTCTATGTACACCCTAGCACAATATCAGCAAAACTGCTTAAATGTGTGTTTAAAGATATAAAGACATTTTGGGAACTTTAATAGAAAAAGATACATAATTAAATATTACAGATAATCTGAGGGTTTAAGCAGGTGTTTAAAAATTGGAGTAGTTTTTATATCCTTGTTTTTACAAGGGGACAATTAAGACAGAGTGGCCAAGTGACTTCCCAAGCATTTCGCAAGACGACTGTGGAGGAGAAAGAAGCCTAT
Source organism: Nettapus auritus (assembly GCA_011076525.1). Classification (NCBI taxonomy): domain Eukaryota; kingdom Metazoa; phylum Chordata; class Aves; order Anseriformes; family Anatidae; genus Nettapus; species Nettapus auritus. The sequence continues at coordinate 84,571,275 of CM021768.1, read as the reverse complement.
GCAATTTTCTTGGCTCTCAGTGTCTGAAGCATGAGACTGACCTACAAAGTCACCCTTAAAAGTTTCTGCACCACTGCAGGCAGTCTTCGCATCGCTGCTTGTCGACACAAATGTTGGTGCAATGGGAAAAGATGGTGTCATTGTACTAACAGGAATAGATATTTTAGGCTCTCCTAGGCTAACTTTTTTAAAGAACATCACTAAAACCTTTAACACAAGAATAATTTATACAGGGTTCAGGCAGTGCTTTTTGCATCTGTGGATATTTTTGCTTGTCTATATGTTCTTTTTAAAGACTGACTTTTTTCTACAGAAGATGAGAGATGGGCTGGTATTCAAAGGAGGGTTGCAGAAATGATGTTGATACACTTTAATTGCTAGCCAGAATGCTGTCTTATTTAATGAAACCTTTTCTGAAGCCAATTAAAATAAAAGGCTTAGAACACAGGAGGGGGCAAAGGGGTGAAGAGAACAGATGTACAGTCATATCAGCTGGAGAGATGTAATGTTCACTTTCAAAAGCAAGAGGGAATGCAATGGTGATTGGCACCCAAAATCTATTCTCATTCTCTTTTACACTAGGAGCTCAGAAAGACTGTTCTTGTTGTTTGATATCTGTTGTGAAAAGTGTGGTCTAAGACTTTATGAAGATTAACTCATGACATGTGAGACCACAACCAAGAAAACCTAAGCAGCATCCAAACCCCTGTAACAGTGCAACATACTCAGCACTTTTAAAAAGCAGACCATTTAAATATAGCTAGTGGGCTAAGGAAGTCAAGTTTCAAAATCTTAGCTAAAAGCCTTAAAATATCAAAGAGAAGTAAGTCTGAATGTTACAAGTGTGAAGTTAGACATATGGCGTGATGGTTTTTGGGTTGCTGTCAATTATGCATGTTGACTGGAATTAAGTAAAACTATCTTAATATTGGGGAAGTGATTGGATGGAGCCAGTTTAACTGTTTCTCTCTCCTCCCTGCTGCCCCAGTCTTAAATTAAAAATGGTGAGTTTATTGGTAAATGACTGTGGACTAACTATGGTGAATTTTTCACTGCACTTATGAGGACCTAGCCTTCCCATACTGTCTACAAATGGCAATAGAAGTAATTAAAAATAAAAATACAAGAGATATCCAAGTTTTTTGTTAGCTAAATCTCCTACAGTGAGAAATCAAACAAAGCTAAAAACCAACCAACTAAGCAAAAGCACCCCCAAAATCCCAACTGTCCTTTGGATGACAGAGTTATTCAATCCGAGAATCCCTTAAGCTGCTGTTTTCTTTATGAGACTCCAAGGACAAAAATACTTAAGCATTTTGTGTCAAGACTGTAGTGATGGAAGATTCTTTTACTGGATTTAGTTCATCCCCATCAGTTCCTCCAGTGATATTGGTGTGGGGTGGGGTTTCTTTAGTCTTTTTTTTTTTTTTTTTTTTTTTTTTTCCTTCCTTACAGTGTATGACTTTCAGGCACCGCATTTTGAAGCTCAATTTCTCTCCTTCCTGAAAGTAGAAGAATAATCCTGTTGCCTTTGGGAGAAGGAGTTGGCTCAGAAAATAATTATATTACCATGACATATATATAAAAAAAATAATAATAAAAAAGGAACTTGCCTGAGAGAGAACAATGAACATTTATTTGCTGTCTTGTGAAGAAAGAATTTCATGTCTATATGGAAGGTTGCCATATGACTTATATGCTATTTAAATCTCACTTGAAGCCCTGATCTGAATGAGAATTTCTTGCCTATCCTGAACCTGAAGTAGTTAAAAGGCAGATAAAGCTACCCACGCCTTTTCGATCTACGATGATGTGTGCACACAAGCAATTTGTGCAGTAGTAATGAAGGAAATGTAGACTAAAACTATACATGCTGCCTGTCATTCTCGTAGTAGGTGATCATGGTAATGACACTCCAGCGAAAGGAAAGAAAAAAATTTCTTTCCCCACTATCTCCCTCCACAGCACATTTCCTTCATATGATGGTGATCCCGGTTGTGTGAATAACATTCATCTGATCCTGCATCCAGGAGCAATGTTTCCTTTTGTCTGCTGAGGTACCATCAAGCGAATTTTTAATTTTTGTTTTGATGCATTATGAACTTGTAGTAGACTGCTGGCAAGCAAGTGTCTAGTTGAATGAAAGTTAGCGACCTCCTAAGAACCAGTTAAATACAGGAAAATAAAAAGCAAATTGAAGGAAAATATGATCTCTGTGCTTGATGTTCCCTAAACTGGCTAGCTAGTTCTGAATTTGCTTATTTTAAATATTGTGGAAACATATATAATCTTCAAACCTAGTTATGAACTCTGGTTTCTAACAAGATGCTATTAATTTGGCCAGCCATACTCTGAAATGTACTTTAGTCTTTGGACTTTTTGAAGTAGTTTAACTCCTTGCTAAACTGAAAGTAGAAAAGAAACAACAAGCTTAAGTGATGTTTTCTTAAGGTATTGTATAATGTGCTGCAGTTTAACATTTAAAGATAAATGTATTTCAAAAAAGAGATGGAAAGGGATAAATATAACATAATGAGTAGAGCATATATGAATTTCATAGTCCATTAATCTTTAATGTTTCCTATTCAAGGCCAAAAATGCATTAATGCAGCTATCAGCTCTTCCCTGCTATCCTGACTATGCAGGTCATACAGAGGTTGCTATAGTAACCTTGCATTACCAATGTAAAGACACCAAAGGATCTGGCTATCTATATGAATAAAGTAATTGAGAGGTTTTTGCAACCAGAACCCTCATTAACGTAATGCATAGGCCCTTTGAGAGAGTATTCAGTCCCATGTGGATTAGGCCCTTCACTTGTGGAGTATGAGAAAAACTGGCACTTGAACCCAAATTTGTGTGGAACAGGTCAGTAATCACAGAGGTGTCATTCACTGGGAAAGCTCTTATGTCATGTGAGCTTCACTGCTGCAGTCTGCAACCATACCATCAAGACAGTCCCGGTTATTGATCCCATGTGTGAATATTCCCCTGGGAAGTAGACGTTGTTTGGATATTTCCAGCATGAGAAAAGGTGTTTTCTGTGAAGCTGAGGTAAATTGTTGCTGAATGAAATTGTTGAAGCACATGACTGTGTGCTAGAGCAGGGTATAGGAAACCCTGGTGTAGGAAAATTGCTAGATTACGGCGTGGTTAGATAACAGGCATGGTTTCATGCTGGTCTATCATGGGGACCTGTGCTGATGACAGTGATGAGAAGTGGTACATGGGAAGAAGCAGATTTCCGAATCAGATTTGCCTGTGTGTTTAAGATTTCTGAGTTACACCCCAGCTGAAACTTTGCAGTATTTGGGTACGCAGAGGACCCATGTGCTTTCCCTAGGGGGAAAATAATTTAATTTATATAGCTTTTCCTGTAGTGAGAAAGCTTACTTTTGTAGGAGTTGCTTTCTTTTTTTCTCTTTAATAGGGTCTCCTAGTTCTCAGGAACTTGGGGGAACTTTGAGGCTTTTACCCTATGTTGGTTTTAGTTAAATATGACCTCGGGGATGGAGGGAGGCAGGTACGGAGAGGCACAGTAGTGGTGAATACACTATTTCCATTGGAAACCAATCTAAAAGTATGCATGTAGCTGCAGCTCAACTGTGCTACTACTTGAAGCTTCTGCTAAGCCTGTGAAACAGCACTAGAATCTGAGCCAGTGAAAAATAAATAAATAAATAGTTAAAGTTGTAGCCTCTCGTGAGCCTTCATGTGGCCTGCAGTCCTACAAAGGAAACCTCTCATTGCTTGAGAAGGGTCCCAGCAATTTTCCTTTTTGTCTGGCCCTGAAAAGCCAGATCAGTTTTGTGGCTTGCTTTGTTGAGACTGTCAGGCTGCTCCCCAAGTGGGGCTAGCACCGTCCTGACAGCTTTCTGTAGGAGAAATAAGGGAAGAAGGATTCTTGCATCAGCAATTCAATTTGCATTGCTTTCTCCCCCTCCTTCCCAGCACAAAGGTGTTTTTGTTCATGCTCAAGAGCCAACAAAAAGGTTTGGCTGTGCAATGAGCCCTCCTCTGGAGAAGAGGGAAGGAGTAGATGATGTGGCTGGTGGCTGCAGGACACAAACTTCTGCACACCCACTTCTCTAGGTCACCCAGTGAAGATGGTTTTTGCATTAGCCAGTCGTTGTCTTGTTTCACAAAGCTGTGCAGCAGCTAATGAGGCAGCAGTTGCTAGTTTTGCATCCTTGACAGAAGTGATTTTGTGTGGTAGTTAGGTAAGAACTTGAAAGAAAATGGTTCTTTCACCATATTAGTGGGACACATGGAATGAATATTTGTTTTGCTCACATTGGCATTTGTTTTTGTTCAAAACCTTTGGTTCTGTCAGAAATGTGGGAGATGCAGAGCAGTTAATCCTTTCAGCCAACACCCACCCAGGCATATCAAGGTGGTCCTTACTTGAGCAGGCTGAATAACAATAAAGTTATTGAAATAAAAATAGAAGTTCTCCCAGTAGTTCCCTTTGGTGTGTAATTTCTGATGATAAAATAGGTTCTGATTCTGCAAAGGTCTTATTCATGTAGGAGTTAATCTAATCACTTTTTTTTTTTTTTTTTTTTTTTTAATGTAAGCAAGGATTTGCAAACTCAGAGAAGTATCCACGTTCTTCTTCTTCCTGACAGCAATGAAGCAGATACACTGAATATGTGGGAGTCTCTTATGTCTATTAGTCTTGCAAAAAGAGGTCTTGCAAGCAGAGAACTGCTGAGCACATTTCAAGGTTTAGCTTACAGCAGGAAGAAGGCGTATGTACCCAGGACAGTAACGCAAAAAAACAGCTGGGTAACTGAGTGCCTTGCTCTGTGTTCTGAGTCCCTTGGGCAGTGGTGGAGGAAGTTGGGAGAAATGTGTGCATTTACCACCTTTTGCTGCTGCAAATGGCAGGGATTTATATATTTTGAAGCAAAGAAAGAAAACCTATTTTCTCCATGAGAAATGTAAATGACCTGAACACACATGGGAAGTGGCCTGGTGTCATTCTCTAAGAGCTCTGTGCTCTTTCTCAGGCTCAAGGCCATGCAGTTTGCAGGATAATCAGCCACATAATCCTCAGCAGCTTCATATGCTCAAACAAAAGTACAGGATGCAGGACATCTAGGCTAGCCTTCACAGTCTTTTTCCAGTTCTTTTGGCTATAATGATTTAGAGAACAGACTCTGGTGTCTGGTACTGCAAGTTAAAATGTTGTCTTGAGCTTTGAATGGGGAGAAAGAAAGGTCATTCTCTTCCTCGCTGCTGCCTGTGCAGAGACATGAGCTGTGGGAGAGCTGCCCTCCATCAGAGAACACCCATTGAACTGGCTGCATCCCAGTGCTGTCAATGAGTCTCGTGAAGGCATCACATGAATATCTATTTATAAAGGAGCGAGGAAGGGTGGAAGGAAATGAGGGTGAATGAACTACCTTATTTAGAAGCTCCCTGTGAGCTTGCCAAAATCCCTTAACACATATCACTTAGAATAAAAATTACTTCTGGGTGTAAGGAAGATTTAAATTGTCTTTTCTGTATTGCTAAATAATGTTTACCTGGGGAGATACAACATGTAAATTATAAATGAATGAGGAAGAGCTGGTGATATATTAGAAGTATAATCTCCAACCTGAGGCCTTAACTCAAAAGAGAAGGTCATCTGTTAATGTTAAAGAACACAGCACCGGGTATTTATGTTTCATATTTCTTCTTTTTTGAGTTTAATTTTCTTCACATAAATAGTGTGGTGCTTTTCTGAGGAGAGATGTTCTATGTCTTCTTGTTAGGCTTCCTAAATTATATTATTTTATGATAGATTTTGTGTTTCATGAGATAGAGTAAGGAACTATAGTGTGCTGAATGACTGCTCTTCACTGGTGTATAACAACTCAGACCATGCAAACATTAAGCCTCATTTCCCATAATCCATGTTCCTGTAATGGAATTGAAACTTTTTTTTCTTCCAGAAACATTATTAAAGTATGCCTTACATCATGCTGAGTCAGACAGCAGTGTATGAGTTACTAATTAGCCCCAAGAAGTATCCCTTGTGCTTTGTTGAATGAAAGAGGGCATATTTCTTAAACTCCAGACCTCATTTTTCACATTTACAGAAATGGGGCTGGAATTATTTGCAGTAATAATCTATAATGTAGTGAAACTGAGTTATTTGGGAAAGGATTGTTCTGGGCAAATGTGCTGGAGAAGGAAGAAGTGTATGATCTATCAAATTCCTCTCCAAATATTACCAGTGAGAATGAGCAAATTGGAAGTAGATGGAGACTTGCCTCCTGTTTGCTGAGGTGAAGGAGGACTTGTGAGGGGAATATGTACCTGTCCTCCTTATGGGGCTCTGGATTTGTCTTCCCACAAAGCAAGAGGGGATCTTAGTGGCTTTGGTGTCTCCTGTGGCTGAAATGGTTTTGTACTGCTGAAGCAGCAGAAACCATCCACTGATGAAGTGCATAGGCAACAGCAGTATTGCTGTTTAATTGAACTCCACTTTTGTAACTGCTAATTACACTCCTTTTATGTTTTTGGTTTAGTGTTTTTGTTTGTTTGTTTGTTTGTTTTTCATGTTTAAGCTGTATCATTACACCTAACAAAATGTTTGTTGTTACCTGCTGTGATTTTGAATAATTCATTGTATTAATATGCAGTCTGGGACCATCATATATTCTCTCTGGAGAAAACCAAAGGTTGCTTCACTGTTTTTATATCTTTGAATGTGAATGGAGAGCAGGATTTGGCTCACATGGTCTTTTATCAGGTAGTTAATTTTGAATCAGCTGAACACATGAAAGAAATTGTAATGCAGTCACAGCATTCACAATATGTGTGAAGTGTTTTTATGAAATAGCTTGCTAAAGTACAAAGTAACCTGAGCAAATCAGACCAGGACATCCACAAACAACTGTGTCTTGTACTTTCAGTTAATTGTTTCTGCAGATGTAGTCATTGACAATAACACGTTTATCTTACATCAGTATTACTGCTGCTGTCATTTGATTTTGTTTCCTTTTCTTAATGGATGGGTCAGCCAAATCTAAATATAAAAATCTACATTTTCCATTATAGTAGGGATTTTTTTTCAGTGAGTTTTGTGAGTTGCCAAGGAAACAAGAAAACACTGAGGTAAGGTCAGAAAAATGGTGGCATGCCAACCATTGTTGCTAGTTTTTTGGTCCCAGCTTAGTACTGGATAAATGATATTGCTGAGGAGTCCAGCTGTTAGCTGATACTGACAGTAACTCCTCAACAAAGACAGGTGTGGTATGTTTGTTTGGATTAGAAGAAAGTCAGTGGGAACACTTTGCAGTGAAGGGTCACCATGTCAGGAAAACAAAAAAAAGACTTTGTTTTTCACCCCAGTCCTGGGCTGGTTTATGTAGTAGCTTCATTGTGGCACTGTCCACTTGTGTTTCATTACTGTCTCAGGGCTGCATTGATTCCATCTCTTGTACAGTCTGTAACAGCCAAGGTCTTTCAGAGTATGAGGCTGAAATCTTCTTTCTGGCTGTCTTCACAGATAATTATAGAATGTTTTCTCGTTTTCCAAATAATGAATATACTGGTCCTCTGAACATGAAGCAGACTGGTTTAATGTTAATACAAAGGTTATTCCTAAAGTTTAACTGCTTTATAAATATCCAGATTGTTCCCTCCACTCACTACAAGTTTGCAATCTGCTTAATATATGCACAGTCAGGAAAAAGCTGTAAATATAATGCTAAAAGCAGACACTTGTAACTATTGCTCTTGCTTTTCTTCAGCTTATGCAACTGTTTGCAGTAACTTGGTGCCAGCAGAACTGTTGCGTCCTAGTACTTTGGGCTTAATTCTCTGTCTCCTGACTGCACTGTTCTCATTCCAACCCTCTTGAACATATCTATGTGACGAAAGTTTGCAAGACCAAGCCCATTAGCTAAAAGCCACAAGTACATAACCAGCTGCGTAAGCCATCAGTCTAGAAGTGAGCTCACCCATGAAGCTATGCCAGCTCAAGTCCTGGCTGAAAGCACCTAGTAACCAAACATTTTGACCATAAGAAGCCTTCCCCTCAAATCTCACCCAGACAGATTGCACTATCTGCTTCTTCCTTTGCAAGTGACTGAACTGCCCACTTCCAGGGGTTTTCCAGTGAGTCTGTCCTATCTTTTATCTGTAGCTTGATGAGAGGCGTTCTTTTCTCATCCACCTATTCACAGCAGAGCCTAAAAGGGCAGAGGTTATCTGCATCCGTGGCCTTCTCTCCGCAGGCACACCCAGAGGATCTCTGATGGTAAATAGGATTCTTGCTCCACAGGCATGCAAGTCTGTGAAAGGTGATGAGGTAATCAAGGTTATCTCCAAGAGCTCCTTATAAAATTACAGTCTAATGCATTAACAAGCTGTAGGAGGGAAGGGTTTATTTTATAGAAATGTAGTCAGAAAGTCTGAAACTAATTGCTTAAAGTGGGTGGAGAAAGCTGATGGAGTGTGATAGACATACAGAATTTTTTTTCCTGTTTGCCGAATAGATACTGTTGATTAGCTGGGCTTAGTATAGCACTGCATATGTTAACTGAGCATAAAATTGTTCCTACTACTTGGGAAATGCCTGCTATTTGGATGAACTTAACAGGCCATGCTCTGGATGTTATTGCACATGTGAATTTTTGAATTTTTAGTTATACTCCTGCAGATAAAGCCACTGTTTTTTGTGAACTTAGTATTAAATTGTTTTCCTTTTCTAGTGTCAATATTTTTATTTGTAGTAAAAGTGGAAACAAATGTAAAAAGAAATGTGGAAGTTATACCTATAGAATGTGTATTCTGAAAAGCCTCATACTCAGAAACAATGCTAGGGAATCCCCACTTCACACATGCCACTTAGTGCAGGTGCCCCCAAGAGATGTCAAATGCTTGTCTGTCAACCAGGCTGCTAGTTTACATCCTTTATCCTATAATCCTAACCATTTCTGGTTTGTGCTTGATGGTCACGCTGACGTCTTGTTGGCTAGAAATATCTCTGCATCATTTTTGGTGCTGTTCTGGACATGGTCTTCTATTCTGCAGGCATGGGCTGCACACATTGCTCCTAGTGCATCATCCTACATTTAACCATATTAGAATATTTATAGAAAGCCGGTGGGTTCATTTCCATGCTAGCTGGAGATTGGAACTGCAAATTAGAGTTACCTTCTTGGTCTAGAACTGGGATTTGCATAGATGTCTACATGTATTTAATAGCTGAATAAAACATGTTATAGTGACTACAATAGAGGGTCAAATTTGTTGTTCTCAGGTCTGAATGCATGCCATGGTTGTGCATGTACTTACTTCATGGCAGCATGAGTGCTGAGCACCTGCTGTTGATTTGTGTCCTCCCCCCTTCCCAATACCTTGTCATGGTTTTAATGCAGAAAAGATTTTTCCAACATCCAGGTCTGGATAGCATCTGCTTGGTGCTGTGTCCTGTGCAGTTGTATAAATTCCCTGACTATTGCCATGGCCATTTCAGAGGAGTGACTGGTAGACGTATAACAAAATGGAGAAGGTTATGGGAAAGGCTGAGGAAGTAGCAGCAGTAAGAAAATATGATGGAGTGAATACACAAATTAAGAACTGAACTTAAAAGAATATGTTGAAATATAACTAATGTTAATTAACTCAAAACCTTTTCTTTCCAGAAGCAAAACTGCTGTTGAATTGATGGGCACTAGGGAATTTTAAAAAGTGAGAGGGAAAGAGAGAAAGAGAGTGCCTCAGGAAAATAATTCATTGTGTCTCATTGTAAGCTCCAGGCTGGAACATACAACAATTACAGGTCTTTGGAAAATTGAAGGATGAGATTTTAGTGGGCCTCCTTTAATAGGAAAATGGATAGTTAGAAGCCTTTGATGAAGAACACAGAAGGTTATGTAGCAGTCACAGCATATTCTGTCTTATTTGGGACAGAGAGCCAGATGCATCACTGTTACATAAGCCTGCTGACCTGCATAAAGAGCTTTGTGATAATAGGAATTTGAGAAAAAAAAAAAAAAAATCCTTTTCAACTTAGCCAATGCAAACATATGAAATTAGTGTCTTCTTGAGCTTTTTTGTTGCTTTCTCTGAAGCTGCACAGTTATGTTTAATAGGGAAAAGCCCACAAAACATGTTTTTCCTTGAAGGGCTTGCTTTTGAAAGTAAAGTGGGGAGGGAATGAATACCTGAGCTAAGGAGGAAGAGTGAATCCATATGTTTAGGGGTCTGGACCACAAGATGTGCTGTAGATCAGCCATACTGGCCTATTATTTAAGTGGTGTAGATGGAAAAAGATCATTCCATTTTGCAGAGGATTTTGATAAATTTGGCTTTTTTCAGATCTGAAATGAAAATGAGTGTTTTTTTTGTTTGTTTGTTTTGTTTTTGTTTTGTTTTACCCAGTTCTTAATTAAGTTAAGACCTGGAACTGGAAGCATCAGAAGCTCTGGGTTCCCCAGATCAAGGCACTCTGTCTGTATCCTCTGACTGGGTTCCCCAGCTCAAGGCACTCTGTCTGTATCCTCTGACTGATGGGGATGCCAAGGAGCTGCACGTTTCCAGAGCTTCCAGACTCTTGCTTCTTGTCCTTCTGCATGGTGGGCTAACAGGGAGCTGGCAGTCTTGGAGTCTACAAGCAGGGATACTCCGCTCTGAGTTTCTTGGCAAGCTGCCTAATGAGATCTGTAGAGGAGCCAACAGCTTAGGAGCTCTGCAATCTCTGAGGCAATCCTGGAGCAATAACTTTTTTCAAACTCCCACTCTCTGTCAATCTGCCAGCAGTGCTGTTGAAGACCAGGGAAGAGGACCTGGCAGGAAATCAGGCGTGATTCCTGCAGCCTCATCAAAATCCAATGTTCTGTGAAAAGTGTTTCTGACCGCTTTTAGTACCCCCATGTGGAAACACTTACATGCCAGCACCTGATCTTGGAGGTCCTGCAGCCCCTTGCTTTAGATATAGTGCATGCAAAGCCCAGTGAGGAGGAAGAGAGGATAAAGAGATATGTACATCATCCTAGTGGCTCTGCTAGTTTGGGATCATCTCTGCACTGGTCTGGAATTTACTGGTTATGCCCCTATATAGCCATATGCAGGGTCAAGCAGCTGCTTGGAAATCAACTTCTTGCCACCCCCACCTTTATGTAGCTCTGTAGCTAGGATGCAGGTCAGCAGCAGCTCTTCACGTAGTGCCAGTCTGCCTGTAGTCTAATGGCCTACAAATCCTGTTTTCCTTATGGTATTCGAGGACATGGGTATTCTAGGAAGCCTAGCAGCTGATACGATGGTACTGCAAAGGTAGATGAAGTACTTGTTGGCACCCTGCACTTTTTCCCCTGCTTACTTTATGGCTGACCTTGAAGTCTGTGTCTGAGTAGAGATACTGGTCCAGCTCAGGTAGGAGAATTGTCTGGGCACGTGTGTCCCAAGCATGTACTTAAAATTCAATAGACGTCCCCAATATAAGTTATAGCAGCCTAAAGCCTGCTGTAATTTATACTTATCCACAACTACAGAGTGACATTTCAGCAGTCAGAGGTCCCTGGAGGGTGAACATGTTGTCACTTTTTCTAGCAGGAGGATGGTAGTACAGCAGACTTTGGGTCTCATGATGGCCCTTGTAGGGTGAATTAGGACTAATGATGCAGTGCAAAGCTGCCCAAATAACAGAGAGAATCTGAGCCACTCTGTTCATTTTGTCTGATTTCCAAATTTTTTAGTGCTCAAGGGGACAGGATTGTAAAATGTTGACTTCCTTCTATAGAGGTCATATGCTGAATGCTGAATCCTCCACCACACAGATAAAGCTTGACCAGGGAAACTTGTTTTGCCTCTGTAAGCATTGATGGAAATAACAAATGTTTTTTTTCATCAATAATTTTAAAGCAGAAAGATTTGGGATAAAATCATTTATTAAACTCTGCAGACTTTAGATTTCTGCCTCTGAGCAAATTTTGATGTTGGTCCTTAGGCTTTCCAAGTGACTAGGGGACTGTCTGTCTGAGCTGTGGGGTGTCCAAGGCTCTGCACCCACTGCCTCTGGCAGACAGGGCTGTGCAGGTCACCACACAAATCTCCTGCAGGCTGGTCTGCCAGCAGGTTGAGGAAACAACCACAGAAAGCCTATGATTTCCCATTGATTTCTTATTGTAGTGATGCTTTTTTGATTGCTACTTAAAAAACATCCTGCCTACTCTAGCAGTTATTCTGGCTTGCAATAGGCCTTCGTAAAGATGGATCAAAATAAAAATAAATACAAATCTCAAATATTTGTGTGCTCCTGTCTTCCTAAGCTTTTGCTCTGGTGTGCAGAGCATCCAGAAATCCTTATCTCAGATGCTACCTAATCTGTTGTGGATGAGCATATATCATTTTCCCCTGCATGGCTGAAGGGGTAGTGAGATCTAAAATGCCTTGATGAAATGTGAATTTACTTGCCCATTTTTCTTATGCTGACAGCAGCAAGGCAAACCTGCTGATCAATTACTTGTATGACTGTGCATTTAAGGGGAAGATATTTCTTTGTTACTGCTACAGCTCTGCTGCAGCAATTAAAAAAAAAGTGTTTAAGGAGGTCACAATAGCTCTGGAAGTGTCTTTGGTGACTAAACATCATTCTCTAAATATGCAGTGTTGCTGATGATTTTTCCTGGTCTCCTGTGAGTCATAAAATCTTGTCTTATATTGAGTGAGCCATTCTTAATGACCTTGACTGTTAGAGAAAACGTCTGTGACTTCCCCTAACTCAAATAATTTAAATGAATTTAAATGAATTTTTTTCTGAAGGACATTTGTGGTGCTTTCCAGATCGCCAAACATCCTGAAGGACAACAGCAGCCCCACATTTGCAGGCACCACTGCTCTTCCCATGACAAAGCCCCTCTGGCACAAAGGTTGCTATGGCATAGATGAATGCAACTCTTGGTCTTCTGGGTAGATTTTACCCATGCAAATATGAATATGTCTGTTTGGGAAGATTATCTGGTAAAGAGCACTCTCCCGAGACTGAAAGGCCCAGATGGCTTCTACTTCCAAAGATCTTATGTTTTCCTGCTCACATGTACTCTTTTCTTCCAGCAGGTCTTTCAAATGTTCATGGTTGCACTTACCTCCTTGGCTTTCCCAGCATCGCCCACAGACCCACTCTGAGGCACAGGGTTTCCCCTCATTGTCTGTTGATTCAGTTTGCAATGCCTTGCTGCAAGGAGGTTGAATGAAACCCAGCAAATGAAGCATGTTTTTTTACAGGCTTCATATCTGTTACTTACTCTAAGTACATCTGCTCCAGTTCTGAGAAACTTGCATTACACGTTACCAGCAGAATCTTACCTTTAAGATTATGATGTTAAGGATACCTCTCTGAGAACCTGTAGGGAAAAGGAGTGGCCCACCAGCCCCAAAGGTTTGGAAATAACTGAGCTGATTGTGCTTCTATTTGCATATGGGTTTTAGGGCTGCACGTGTGTTGTGTGTCAACTTGGATGTAAGACGTTCATCGCTGAACACCATGTGTTCTAATTGCACACACATAGGCAGTGACATGCTGCTGTCATATTTGGGGGTGCTGTGCTCTTCTTGTCTCTACAGTGTGAGGTTAATTCATTTGTATTAGCCTTTAAGTCCATTATAACTGTCTTAATGAGAGATGTAAAGAGATGTAAATAACACCAAGTTCATGTCCTCAATTTACCTTAGGATGAAAAGACCCCATACTTAATAAGTGCCAATAGATTTTCAAGGCTAGTAAAAGCTCTGGAGTGTACAAATGGAGTGCTGTCTGTACAGGAAAATCAAATCAGTAAAGTAAACATCTTCCTGTTATAATACAAAGGTGGTTTAATTGTTTTGTATTGTAATTTGGAATAGGGCCATTCTTTCACTACAACTAGCACTGGGTGAATTCTTTATCATTTTAAAAAAAAAAAAAAAAAAAAGATTCCAGCTGGTTTTATCTTCTTGTCTGTGTGTTTCTCAACAATCTGTGATCAGACTTTGAGGTTTCTTAGTTTGTCATTTCCAATTTTTGGACTGCTTCATACCAGCATGTTTCACGCTAAGCTCCTTGGCAAGGTGGCTTGCTTTGGCTGCATTTTCAAGACTATGGATTAGAGACTGATCTTGAAAGTTCACGTGTTACTGCTGCCCACCTGCAAAGTTCTGGAATATTTGACGAGCAGGAGGTTAGGAATTGGGATTCTTCTGTAAACGTTAATCTGTCAAAGCTGGGTGTCTTTCATCAGAACAAGAAGTATTTGCAAGGATGTTATTTTAGAATATACTTTTGAAAACAAATATATTATTTATATATAAGTATGCAAATATATATATAGTTATGTCATTATTAGGAGAAATAAACTTCCAAGATGGTGCTTAGCGCAGCAGTGAATTCAACTCTCCATGCCCATTTGTGAGACTTACATTTGCAACAGCTGGTCACTGTGGTTACCCAACCCCAATTAAGACTCCTAAATTGTTCTTCTCCAAACAGTGTGAATGTGAGTGTGTGTTACATTTTCTTGAAAAATTTCATGCCATTAAATAGCATTGCTCATATGTTTTATATTGACCAGATTCAACTGTTAATGAGTAATGCATTTTGCATAGAATTCAATTAAAACAAACCTCATTCATCACTGCATGAATTCATTTTCCCAGGGTTACTCTGTTCTTTTGAAAGGAAATAAATTGCCATTAATCCAGAGCAACAATGTTAAATCAGATCTATAAATGTAATGCAGTTTAGTATGTAATACCTTTATTAGCACAAAAAAAATTAGATTACCATGATTTCATTTTCTAAGAAAAGATAATGTAATTTATTTATGGTTTCAAGCAGCCATGGCTGTTTAGTTTTTTTTTGTTTGTTTGTTTTTTGTTTTTGTTTTTGTTTTTGTGGTGGTGGTGGTGGGTTTTTGTTTGTTTGTTTGTTTGTTTTGTTTTGTTTTGTTTTGTTTTAATTTTTCCCCTGGGATGCAATTGGCATATCTTTTCCTTTCCTCTGAGATACAGCCAAGCTCTGTTGGCCTTTAGTTGTAATTGGGATCAATATGTCTTCATTCAGAATTTAATGAGATTCACACCTCTTGAGCTCCAATATGAATCCATCAATTAAAAATTAACTTTATAAACAGCAAGTTGTGAATGAGAAGACCACATCAAGTACTGTTTGATTTTCTTTTTCCAAGTACAGAAATCAAACGTTTTTGCAAAGATCATTATGCTTTTGATTAAACAACATTTTTTTACCAAATGGCTGAGGGATCCCATGTGTATTGTGGTGAAAAGCAGCTTTGCAACATTTCCTTTCTTGCAATCTCCTTCACCAGTTTTTTATTATCATACAATCAAACTTTGTCTAAATAAAGAAGTTTATATTATGAAATCAGGTTGTACTGTAAGACATGCATGAAACAATTTATGGTAGATCATTTTTTATTAAGATGTATGCCACAGACTTTTAATTTTCTGTAATTAATAGAAATTATAAAAATGACTGGATGATCATGATTATATTAGTCAGACCAAGTAAAGTAACTTTAACTTCATTATCAAATGCTGAAGAACATCACAAGCCTTCATGCCTGCCATTTTCTCTCATTTGTGCTGCTGCAGCTCCAGAACAATGGTAAAAGCCAGTGGTGCTTCAGTGATGCCAAAGAGGTGATAATATGTGATGCTTGGTAATGGCCAAAACAGAGCAGAGTAATTTTATATTTTGCAACATACATTATTTTCAGGTGTTCACTGTATATTCTTCAAACATTTGTTCACAGATTATATGTATGTCGTTGTTTCACTTTCTTCCCTTTAAATGCCTCTAATAATAATAATAATAAATGGTGTACCTACCCTGTATATCAAGGCTGAGACATAAAGCACTTACAGTGTATTGGTGACTTCAGATCTTCGATGTTGTGTGTTAGCTACTATCAGCAAATATTCCCAGTATGCATTGGCTGAAATTAGTCAAAAAGCAGAGTGATGCTGTTGGAATTACATGATGGTCTACTGCCTAAATTCACCTCAAATACTTGGAAAGTTAGCAGACATCATTTTGATATGCTTTTTACAGAAGTATCACAAGTTTTCATGCCCTTTTTCAGAGAATCAGAAGAAAATTGTGTTCTTCCTATGATCATACAGTTTCTTGAGACTTAGTGTATGATGAACAAGGATAGATGGGCATGGTAAGGAGCAGCTAGAACAAATAAATGCAGGCACCACACAGAAGTTATAAAAGGTTGAAGAACATCAAGTGGGCACATGAAAATGGATCGCTGATCTTTGCTATATTGGGAATGATTCAACCGTGCCTTAGGCAGTGGAGCACATTTTTATTTTGTAAAGTTCCCTTTAAGGCTTCAATGTCATGAAGAAATCAGTTTTGTTTAATGACCTTCTGCATTAGCAGTTCTTTGTTCTGGTGACTGAAATTGATTTTGCTCCTTTTGTGATGTGGAGGAGTATGAACCTGGCCTCTGCATCGCTGCTCAAGCAAGTGCTTTAGCCATAACAAAGAACAGGAAGCCAGCAGATTTCTGAGCACCAGAAATACCCATGCTGAAACTTATAGGTTCACTGTTGATAAAGACTCAGCTGGTTTTTAATCATTGTGAAGCCCTGCTGGAAACAGCACCTTTGTGCTTATGCACTGCACATGCTTGGTTGATAATTTTCTTTGGTAAAGTGACATCATGAAGACCTTCTTTATTTGCCTCAAACATTTCACAAAAGAGACATCCTCCCTGACAAGAGAAATTACAAAACAGTTCAGTAGTCATTTACACTGGCATGTTAGAGTTAGGTAAGTGGTATGAAGAAAAAGAATAGGAGGTGGGTGAATAATAAACATGTCAGGAAAATAAGACTGCCAGGAGCATAAAGGTGGAAAAGAGCCAGGTTGGAGAATAAAATAAGGGATAAATAAGTTCATATGGGAAGGAGCAATGGAAGGAATGTGAAAGAGAAGGTGAAGAGTCTGACAAAAATAAGAAACTTAATTGATGACTACCTTTCAAGAAACAAGCTATAAAAATGGAAGGAAATTTTATGCAAGTAATGACTTTAAGACTGTAAATGCTCCCAAGTTTGCAGTGCCTGTTTCACAAATATCCTTTAATGTTGACTTTAGAAAATTGGAGAATTTGATTTAAATTTGAATTGGTGGCTGACAAAAATGTGGTCACTAAAGTGAAAACAAAACAAAGCAAAACAACAAAAAAGTATGATCATTGAATTAATGAAGTTTGAATCAGGCTCTATTATTCTGGCCATACCAATTTTCAGACCTGATATGTTAAGGACTGTTTTCCCTTTGAAATATTAAATACTGGCAATGATGGGTGGCTTCTGTGCAAGCAAATGAAAGGCTGAAAGTGCAAACTCTCTGTCTTCTAAAATGACTTTTAGGAGGTCCTAGGGACTCATCTCTCTGATCCTGCATAGTTCCTACGTGCTCTGACAGGATAACAGAGAAGAGATTTTCTGTTAGTGGAAGGCAAGAAACAGGAATGTGTTCCTGACTGGTAGTGTTAAGTGATGGTTGGGCTTGATGATCTCATGGGTCTTTCCCAACCTAAATGATTCTGTGATTCTTTAGCCTAGCTCTTGGAGCCTTCCCTTTCTTCGCCTGAGGACAAGAATGACCTGGAATGGACTCTGCTTCTTGGCAGTACAGCTTAGGGCTCTATGTGACCATGAAAATAGAGGAAACTCCAAAAACTGGTTTGGATACACCTACAGCAGAGATAAAGTGTAATATCTTAAGAAGTCTGCAGAAAGCTTCTGGTGTTTTATTGAATCAGAAGTAGGTCTGAACATTTGCCACCTTCTGATCCAAGATGGAAATCTCAACAGTACAGAAGGACTGATTTCAGAACTCTCATCTCTAGGATTCACAGTTGGGCTC
The DNA here is from genome assembly GCA_011076525.1 of Nettapus auritus. Lineage (NCBI taxonomy): Eukaryota > Metazoa > Chordata > Aves > Anseriformes > Anatidae > Nettapus > Nettapus auritus. Next base: position 84,553,388 of record CM021768.1, on the reverse strand, counting down.
TTGCACAGCTGGCACACTTCTGGCTCAATTATTGTCTCTTGCATACCTTACTGTTTTTGTAAGCATCCCATATAGCTTCTTCTCCAAAAATTATGGCCTCCCTATTATTACTCTGCCTCATTCTGCAAGATATTTTTTTCTAGTTCTGTTCTTCCTCTTCCTGCTTGGAAAACTTTTCCTATCCTAAGGTACAAGACATAAGGACTCTTTTTTTTTTTTTTTTGTCCCAGTTTCTGATTTTATTCTTTTGGGGCACATGTTGGTGAATGGCACATGTTTTATTGATGACAGTAAATTACCATTTCCAGTTTGTTACTATAATAATGATTACAATGTATCAATGTTTTAGAATTTTGTATGTGGATACCATTTCCCATGCTCTTGATGCACTAAGATGTATGTTTCTGTAACAGATATCAAGTTTTAGCCAACAAATGCAGGCAAAGCATTATTGATTTTATTTAACAGTAATAATGATTCCCCATTGGAAATTGCAAAGCCAGACTTTGAAATTTGATATTTGAAGGAGGATTCAAGTGATGAATTTGAAGTTGTTCTGGGAAGAGGTACAGAAATAGAGCTTGGAAGGTTGGATTTGTTATGGTTGTCAGGCCTGGAATTAACTTTACCAAAAGTCTACTTCTGTGGATTCCAGCCAAGGGGATTATGAAACAGTATTGGGAAGATGGCAGGAACTGTTCTTTCTCATAGTGATAAATAGATGAGAGGAACTTGTTTACAGGAAGAAGTAGCAAAAGTATAGGATATGCTTTTCAACTTAAATCAGTGAATCATGGGAGAACATCTTGATGTGTTTAAAACAATTCAGTTTCCACAACGTGTTCTCTTAATGCTCGAATTATTGTGTTTGTATGGAAGCACCAAGGCACACTACTTTCCAAATATTTTATTTTGGCCTTAAGTGAATAATGTTTCTTTAAATTGTGGAAATACAGATTCTTCTCTTATGTTTTTCTCTTTGTATTTTCTCTTTCCTCTTATCCAGGGAACAATGTATCACTCACATTGCAGAAGCAATACTGCTCTGAAGGAACACTGAAAAGTTCTTTGACCTGGAGGTTACCACAGCTGTTTCGTTATGGGAAAACTGAGAAGCTGTACTGATTTATCATCTGCCATGTTTTAGCCACAACCTGTAGTGAAAGTTGGCCTTGTGAGCCAAACTGATGTGCAGTTTGAGATTTTGTTTGTTTGTTTTTCTTAGGATCTCAGCATTTGCATTTTAAAGAAAATTCTATGTTAAGTACAGACCTCAGTCTTTATGGGTCTGCTTATGTGGGCATGTAATATCTTCAGCCTCATATGGTCTTGAGAATTCCTAAACAATGCTTTGACCTGAGTTAGGATGCTGAGTAATTCTGAGGACACGTTATTTGAGGTGCTGGCTACGAAATGAGATTTTTAAAAGGGTAAATAGGAATTGAAGAGGCACTTGGAACATCAAAACACTATGTCATAATATTCTAGATTGATTATTTCAACCACATGAATAGGCCACACTGAATTTAATTTTTGGGTAAGTTATTCACATGCATACTTGCTTTTCCTGAAATAGGTGTTTTTGTGCACACTGGTTGGTAATATTACATGTAGTTGCAAAATGTTTTTGCATCACTATGTATAAAGCATGTTTATGCACCCATATCCCCTGCTATTCATATCTGAATACCTATTTGTGAAGGCAGGGAGATGTGAACACTTGTGCATGGTCATATGGATATGTACATTCCTTTTTTAATGAAAGGCTTGCACACAGCACTGTTGAAGGCAATACTCAGGTTGACCTGAGTGGGAGTAGCTATCGGTACTGCTCTCCAAAACACTCCCTTACAGTGTAATGCACTTTCAGTTTTGATAACGGTTTTAGGACTTGTATTTCCTCTTTTTTCTTTTTTTCTTTTCTTTTCTTTTCTTTTCTTTTCTTTTCTTTTCTTTTCTTTTCTTTTCTTTTCTTTTCTTTTCTTTTCTGTTCTGTTCTGTTCTGTTCTGTTCTTTTTTTATGTTGAGCTAGCTGCTAGAATGTGTTGGTCTTCACAAACCTTTGTTTCCCAGTAATAGCAGATATTCTTTGAAACGAGGCAGAAGGATACAAACTGTGGAATCCCAAATCAGATTAATGTAATGTGCATTTCTAGATTATGATTAGTAACAAGATGACACGTTGGCATGGTAACACTTGAAGCTTAACTACAAGTTCTTAAAATAAAGCAATGACATATGTGTAGGTTTCTCTCCATGTGCATCCCCTCCACCTGAAAACATGTATCATTTCCACAACTCTCAGGCAATTAAACCCTACTTCTTACTTTTGAATTAAGTGCTGAATTAAAACATCATGTCTCTTTCCTAGTAATTATGCATAATCTCCCACCATGAGTTATAAATGTTGATAATGAACCTGTGCATTTTGTGACATCTTAGGCTTTCTGCCATTCAGTTTCATTTTAAAATGGTTAGCATAAGGAACATAAAGCATGCATCATTCCTTGAGGTTTGTACCACATCGATCTTTAAATTCTGCCACCTCCTAATATGAAAATCGTCTTACCAATATTGGAAAACCCTGTTTATTATTTAAATTGACAGACTGGTGGGTGTATTTCATGTGGCTGAGGATTGGCAAGGAAAATCCCAAGTTTACCTGAAATCACTGTAATAAAGTGGTAAATTTTTAATGTGAGATCATCGGCTGAGACTGAGAGCCTAGCTATTATTTTCTGGTTGCCTTATGGTGGAAAATGCTGTCTAGTTGCTATAGAGTCTGTTCAGTTTCCTTTCACTAAGCAGGAGCTAACTTGTTTAGATGTGCTGTCTATGGCAAAAGTGCCAGGCGCTGCTTTACATGTGTCATTGTTTTGTGTTAAACTTTCTCAGAATGCAAAATGGGGCACTTTGTTCGGATTGCTTTATATGCTCAATATTGCTTTGACCAAATTCCTTACAGTCAGAGAATCGAGATGCTGCTAAGTTCTGCCTAAGTAAATACAACCTTCTTCTGTCACCCTATGTGGACAAAATGGGCAGTATTACATGAGGGTTTATTTGGCAGTTCATTTATTCCCATATACTCTACTGTATAGAGCATCACAAGATATTGAAAATGCAGCTTACAGTATTTCCACAGCTCCTTATGCAACCTTGAGAACCTGAATTCTGTTCTTCACACCAATATGGATGGCATATGCTGGGAGTACAGTGAATGACTCCTGCATGATAATCACGTTACGTTCAGAATAATACAATTGCCAGGAAATATTTCACATATACACTTCAGTTCCCAAGTTAAAACTGCTAAGGCATGGTTGATGGTTGTGCTTGTGGGCTTTTAAAAAGTGGAAGCCCTGAACCGTGCTTCACAAATCTACCTGCATTTCTAACTTGCAGATGAAGGATTTCAGTATTTGAATTTTCCATGGTTGTGGGGTGAAGGGAGGGACATGTGCATGCTGGGTTTTGCCACTAATCCTTCGGAAATCCTTTAGTGCCTTAAGGAGTCAGAGGGGAAACAGACATGAGGATTACAGAAATTTGCTCTAACCTCTTTCCTGCTTCAGCAGAGTTCCTTTAAAATATATTGTGCCTTTGGCTCCAAAAATATTTGCATTAGAAATCAGTAGCTATGGGATTATGGACAGGAATTTTTGTCCCTGTACAAATGTTAGGAAAGAAAGTATACTGTCTCTTATGTAGGATCTGAATTAAAAATATAGCTAACAAGTTCTACTTTGGCATCCATGCACAAACCATTATTTGACAATGACTTGCAAGTTGAAGGTAAAGCCAAAAAAAAAAAGGAGGAAATTTAAATGTATTAAATGAAACACTTGTAACACTGAAGTGTCCAGCAAATTTCCACTGGGAAAATGTCTCCATGGGACCAAGATTTCATGCTGTCTTCTACTTGGCTAAAAAAGTGCTCACATTTGATAAGTACTAAAGCATCACACTTTCTTTAATGTTTTCTATACCCATAGGAGGGGAAAAGAGTAATTGTGGAGACCTACCTTGATTTGGAGTTGTTGGGATCTGTGGTATAAATCTCTGTTCACTGTTATTTCTTTATGTAACAGACTCTTGCTATTGGAATATGAATATGCAAATGTAAATTCCAATATGGAAGGTTACTATGTAGTGTGCACTAACCAATGCTGAATATCTGCATTTCTCCTCTCTCTGAATTGTGGTTTTGTCCTCTATAAAATGAAGGAAAATGTAGTTAACAGGACAAAAATACTTTCTGCATAAAAAAAACCAACCAACCAAACAAACAAAAACAATATACAAAAAGCCTGTGTGAGGCAATTCATGTACTCACTGATGGTCCTAAGCGGATCCTAGGAAAACATGAATAAGCCTTTAGCACAGGGGGGTATTTTATCTTCTAGGAATTAGGAGTAATTGGATGGTACAGAGCTACCAAAAAAGAAAAAGAAGGGAGAAAAAAAAAAAAAAAAAAAAAAAAGGAAAAGGAGAAAGAAAAAAAATGTGGGCCTGAGAATCAGAGAGTTCAAAGTGGTGGTTCTCTATTTTGCTCCCTGTGATGACAAAAAAGTTTTAAAGAATATGTAAATAGTTCAAAGAAAATCATTACACGGCTCACAGTACGTCAGACAAGACGCAGCATGGAATAGATATTTTATAGCTTGTTTACACATTGGGCTTCTTTCTGTCTTTTGTTTGGAACTTAGAAAAAGAAACCATGTAAATTAAATAAAGAGACTCACTACTCACATTGGACTGAAACAAAGATATTTCCCCACCTCCTGAGGTATTAATGAGAAATCTGGGATGAATAATGTATGGAGATCTTGCCTTTTGAGCTCTATTGCTGTGCGGATATTTAACTTTTCTGCACAGCCACTGGTGTGACAGTGACCAGAAGTCATGGAGAGAAGTTGTTAGGGACACAAACTGGGTTCCTTCCATTTGAAGAGGTGCCAAAGGATGCACAAAAAGGTTGGGGTTTATGGTCTGATACTTGTTAAACAGATGTACCAATGTAGGTGTGTTTTTTCAGGGGGGTGGAGTTGTAAATAAATGCAAAAAGTTTAAACTTTTTGGTGTCAAAGTGGAGAAGCTAACTGAGAAGTTTCAGTAATATTGAAGAGGCCTCTCTTGCTTTGATCTGTTCCAGTAAAACCTTACAGATAACTTTTCAGCAAAGATTTCCACTCTAAGACATATGTTATGGATATGAACTGTACATATGTATTAATTTTCAGTGTAACTAGGGGCGATACAGGATCGTAATGAAGTCACAAAGTCTACTTGATGATTATCACAGATTTGTAACTCTCACTTAAATTATGTAAGATATGTTGACATTTTATCTTGTTAACAAGATGTATTTTTCTATGTTAGTTAAATGTATAATTTGTATAATTTTGTATATTAAATGTATGCATATTTTAAATTAAAAAGTTTATAATTTTAATTATTTTTAATTCTAAAATGGTGATGGAGCTTCTGAAATATAGTTGTAAATGCAGTTGTATCCCTGCAAAGAAACCTAGAAATTCTCCATTTTGAGGAAAAGCCACCAACCATCAGCTATTTGATCTGCTAACAGGGCAAGAAAGCCCAAGGTCTCACTCTGCTTGGCAGAGGAGCTGCCATTCATCTTTTGGTGACTTAGCAGAATTAATGTGATTTAACAGAATGATATTGACTGGATCACTTGCTCAGGAAGTGGGAAACCTGAACCTTCACCAGCTTCTGGAGTTTTAGATCCATGGTTCCTACATGTCAAGGGGCCATCCAATTCACCAAAGCATAGGATGGGATTCTGTAGGGGAAGGAATACACGGCAGCTAGAAATACAGCAGTCATACAGAGCAGAGAGAGGGAATCTCGGTGACTCAGCTCTCTCCTCTGGGAGAAAGAAATCTTGGGTCTCTCTCACTCCTTCAGGGCACCTCATTTATTCTCTTTCTTTCTTTCTTTCTTTCTTTCTTTCTTTCTTTCTTTCTTTCAATTCTGTTCTAAAATATTCAATAGCAAAAACAGGTGCAAAATGTATATTGCATGTTCTCTGAGCTCCTGCACTAGGGAAGTCCCGTTACAGCTCTTGACATTCCCAATGCAGAAGGAAGAGTTCCAGCTACAGCTGCCAAGTCCATAAAGTTGTTGGACTTTAAGGTTTTTGTTGAGTGAAGCAAGCATGTTTCCAGGTCTTCTGCTGTCTCTCATCTAACCTATTTGGAATATAATTCATTTTCCATCGATGCTATGCTATGTCAATATAAAGATTAAAGGTCCTACAAGAAGAGAATACACTTGCAGTCAAGTTCTGTCCTCTTTTCACCAAGTTATGCCAAGACAGGATGACAAGCAGTGTCTGCAGGAAAATATAACAAAACACCCTATTTCTCCAAAGCTGCATACATATTTTTAGGTAAACTCACAGGGTGACAGGGTATCAGGCTGTAACTGGGTCTTCTTCTGGAGCAGATAAAACTACAGTTTCATCTCTTAGTGAACAGAAGAACAATATGCATCTGTTCATTTAGAACATGGCTTTCAGTAAACTAAGGGATACAGTTCAAAGAAAAAATAATTTAAAAGCAAAGAAATTCTGATATGATTTTATGCTTATTTATAACTTGAAAGTTTAATGCTGTTTTCTAAAACATTGATTTGATTTGTTCTCAGAGTCTTATGATCTCCTAATGCAGTAGCATTAAGATGAATGTGTTAACTTAATGTTAAAAAATAGAATTTTCCTTGTTATTTCAAAAAACCTGAGCAGTTTGAGAAACTTGAACAATGTTAGCTAACTAGAACCCACGTGTAAATAGAGTCCATCTTTCTTGGCTTTGTGGATGTTAAACAAAAGATGCTCTTCAGCTCTGAGTCATTGAGCAGACACATGCATCACATACCACATATCCGACCTAGTATGGGACCATCAGAAATATTTATTTCTGAGCTTAAAATTCATCACTTGATTAGAAGGATAGATTTCATAAAATGCATAATTTTCCCATCACTTAGGAAGACATGAAGGTCACATGTCACACTATATCTACTACCCATGTATTTCAATAACTACGAGGGTTTGTTGTCCTGTGTAGGAGCAAGTGGACTTTTTGTTTGTTTTATTTCCCCCCAACATGGCCAATAAATCTCAGTGTTACCATTAAGAGCAAAAAATGAAGATTTGCCTGCATACTAGAGAATTATTTAAGGAAGCATCAAAGCAATGCCCTAGAAGCTATACATTTATTTATTTTTTCACACGGCAATGAAATCTCTATATGATATGACTGCATTATTGAGGTAGCAAGGTTTATTAAGCGAACCGTGCAACCCTGGGCACCCATGCTCAGAAACACCAGCCGTGATGCTGCACCTACTCCAACTCAGAGCGCTAATAACCATAACTTTTCCTGGTTCCCTCACACCATCACACAAAACACCTGGTGTTCCAGGGCATCCAAGCTGGGAGACGCAGCAGAGGAGGATGCTTGCCTCTGACTTGCCCAGCCGCATTATTTGGGCACGTGGGCTGCTGTTACCGACCCAGCTGGCCGCCTGGGTCTGCCTCCCAGGGAACCCCAATGAATCCCCGGGGACCTCCAGCCCCCACCCCCCCAACTCCTCCACCGCTTGCATCTGCCGCCTGCAGGCCCGCCGGGTGCTGAAGGGACAGCTCCGCGGGGGCGCGCCCGCGCTCCCGGGGCTCCATTGGGAGGGGTAGGGGGGAGGATGTTCCACGGGGGCGCGCCCGGCGGTGACAGCGAGGCTCCGCGCCGCGGGACCGCGCAGCGCGGCCGGGGGCTGCAGGGTGGAGCGGGGCCCCCAGCCTCTCCCCGGGCACCGCCGCAGCCTCCTCCTGCGGAGGGAGAGAGGGAGGGAGGGAGAGAGGGAGGGAGGCGGGGAGTGTGCAAAGTGGGAGAAACTGCCCCCCCAGCCGGCCTGCAGAGATTTCAGATTTTTTTTTTTTTTTTTTTTTTTTTTTTTTTTTCCCTCGTTCGCACCGCACGGGGGGGTGCGCGCAGCGGGCTCCCTCCTCCCCTTCCCTTCCTTCCCTCCCGCCGTCCCCCCCGGCTGGCTCTTTATACCGGGGGAGCGTGTGCACTGCGGTCCTTGCTCGGGGAATTGCTGCTGCGCTTCCTATTCGTCAAGGGCTTTCCAATCACCTGCCTCTGCCACCCTCTCCTCTCCTCTCTTTGTACTTTATTTTCACGTGCTCTTTACTAACACGGCTATTTTTAAATACCGCTTGGATTTATTTCTTTCTCTCTCTTTTTTAAATTTTTTTCTTCCCTTTTTTTTTTTTTTTTTTTATTCTTTTGGAGGGGGTGGATGGGGGGAGGGAGGTTACCGTTTGCATCTCCCTGAGGGAAAGATCCCACCAGCCAACCCAGCTCCGCCACTGCTGCATTCATCCATTCATTTTTATGGTCACCAGCAGCCTATCCCGGTAGTAGAAGGTGCCGAGAAGTGGGAGGCAGAGAGAGAAGAGAGCGAGGGAGGGAGGGAGAGCTCCGGACGGCGAGAATGGCCGAGAGAAAGAGGAACTGGAATAAAGAAGATGACCTGCCCGTCTATTTGGCTAGGCCGGGCACGACAGCCCAGACACCGCGGCAGAAATACGGGGGGATGTTCGCCTCCGTGGAGGGGGCCTACGAGAACAAAACCATCGACTTCGACGCCTACAGCGTGGGGAAGAAGGGGTCCCGGACCCCTCGCAGCGGCAGCCGGCACGACATGCTGGACGGGGGGGACAACTACAGCGAGACGGCCAGCGACATCAGCGAGGTCTCGGGCTCGGTCATCAGCTCCCCAGGGGAGCGGGAGGACAAGACCCCCGGCGTGGAGATCCGCTACCCTGCGGGGAAGGAGCTGCTGCAGGGCCACGACAACGGGCAGGTGAGCGGGGAGACCCCCGCGCCGAGGGGTGGGAGGGGGGGGGGGGGGGCGGGCCCCCCCGCCCGGGCACGGGGATAAGGGGGGGACGGGGTCTCGTTACCGGGGGTCTTTCGGCTCGGAAGGTCGGGGCAGTCCCCCCCTCCCGTCCTGGTCCGTGAGCTATCTCACTTGCCTGAGCTTTCAGGGGATGCCTAGAGGAGCACGCAGCAGAAATCATTTTCCTTTGTAAGTGATGGCGATGAGTTTCCCTTCCTGCCGGCTAAACGCAGCACACGCCGGCTGGGCGGAGGAGGGGGCTGGAGGGCAGCACGACCCCTCCATACCCCCCGATTAGCCCTGTATGGCCCCCCTTCCACTCCCCCCGGCCCCACAGCCCGGGCTGGACCGGGCGAGCGACGGAACAAAGCAGCCCGGCCCAGCTCGGCTCAGCTCGGCCCCGCCGCACTTTTGGGCTGGTCGGGAAAACTCCGCCGAGCCTGTCCCAAGGGGAGCCCCTGGCTCTGCCCTGACCCCCTGCTGGAGCCCCGGCGGCTTTTTGTCTGCCGGGAGGGGAGAGCGTGCAGGGCGGGAGCATCGCCCCAAACCTCTGCCGCGGCTTCCCCGCCCGGGGTCTGCGGGAGAGTGAAGGGAAAGGAAAAGTGACGCCAGTGGGCTTTTCCGTTTCACCCAAGTCGTGGCATGTGGGCTTGTGGCACAGCCGGGGGCTGGCTCTGCTGGGAACCCGGTCAGTGATTTCCCGTTCGGAAGACACGCAGCCTGGCAGCCCTGCCCCTGCCCCGCACAGCCACTCGGTGTGGATCCCCCTCTCTGCCTCAGCACCCCGCCTGGAGGCTCTGTGGCCTGCCTACGATCTGCTCTTTCTGCAGGCGAAACAGAGCTTTTCCCCTCTTTTCTCCCCTTCTTCAGTTTGAGTACGAAGGGGTGCTGGTGTCCCCGTGGGGGGTCCCCAATGCAGGTGGGTGTCGGGGCAGCACCTGGTGGGACACAGCACCTGCAACCGCCCCGCAGCGACATTGGGACCTCCTGCAGAGGCTGCCATCTGCAGTGCAGCCTCCCCTTCCCACCTCACCCCATGAACCCCTGTGCCACCAGCAGTGGGAGGACACCCTGAGCATCCCCAGTCTTTTGGGACATCCTTGATGTCTCCCCCCAGTTTTCCCTGTGGGCCACTTTTGAGTTCAGCCTGAAAGCCCTGGCTGGTAAGCACATTGCATGCTACCTCCATGGGTCTCACCATGCTTCCAACCTTTCTCAGGATTGGATCCAGGGTGAGGAGGTGGCTGAGGACAAAGCTCCCTGGCTTCATGAGGAGCGCAGCGAGCAGCCACCCACCTCCTGACCCCTGCGCAGCAGGAACTGGAGCTGTTGCTAAACCCTGAATGGAGATTTTTGGGGATGTGTCAGGGACACCTGGCTGGGGGACACCTCATGCCTGTGTGTGTGTGGCAGGGCTGTGAGTGCAGTATGCCCCTGGTTCCTAAATCCTGCAAAGGGGGCTAATGTGGAGGCAGCTTTTACCCTCCCCATGTGGAGCCTTAATCAAGCCATGGGTGGACCCCAGGAGTCAGAAAATAAGGGAAGCCTCTATTTGGCCACGGTTCCCCTCTGGCATAGTGTTCCCTTGGCCTGGCCATGCCGACCCCATGCACCCCTTGGGGACAGGGCAGAGCTAGGAGCACCGCAGGGACAGCGACAAGGAGGGCAGCGGTGCTGGGGACAGAGCCGGCAGTGCCACTGCCTGCCCCCACAACCGCAGAAATGCCCCCCCCCCCATCCCAACCCCCGGTGGGAACCCCCCGTGGGGCCCTGGCGGTGACCCCAAACGTGCGAGAGCGGCGGCGGCGGGGCCGGGGGGCGGCGTTTCCCAGCGCTGGTGCGGGGGGGAGGCTCCGGCTGACTTGATGGGCAGGGAAAGGGGGGGGGGGGGGGGGCCGGGGGGGGGGGCCGGGGTGGCCCCCCCCCCCCCCCCCCCCCCCCCCCCCCCCCTTCGGGAGCCGCGTCCCTGTTTTATTGCAGCCGGGAAAAAAAAAATAAAAAAAGGTGCCGGGTTTGCCTGGCTCTCCCCTTCCTCTGGGCGAGGAAACTTTGCCTCCATTATACAGCTCTGCCGGGTCGCCCCCGCCCCACCCCATCACCCGAGCGGGCTCCGATTTTTTTATTCCCGTTATTTCCAGCCGGGATTTTTTTTTTTTTTTTTAAATTTTTTTTTTTTTTGCTGCCGCTCCTCGGGGCGCGTTGCGGGTGCCGGCGCTAGCGAGAGCCGACATGTCTTACCAGGGCAAGAAGAGCATCCCGCACATAACGGTAAGCGCAGCCCGGGCCGGTGCCCTCGCTCCTTTGTTAGCGGCCCGGGGGTCCCATCTCCCATCTCAACGGCGGGGAGCCCCATCACCCGGGGCTGCCTCCGGGGGTCCCCGGGGTTCGCCTGGGTATCGGCTCCGGTGCCTTCTCCTGCAACTCCGGGCTGGGAGCGGTTTTATTTCGTTATTCGATTTCCTTTTATCATTAGGCTGTGATGCTGTCTCCATTGTCTTTGATTCTGTTATTTATTTATTTATTTTACATGGTTATTTAATTTTATTTTATATTTTCCCCATCCCTCGTCCTCTGCACACCGTGAGCCCTCGCCAGCCCCATCCCGGTGGCGGTGGCTTTGGGGCAGGGAGGGCCGGCAGCGGCTTTACCCCGATGCTGGAGGGGTTGGGGGACCAAGGGACCAAGGGGGGGGGCGGTTTAGGGTCGGTGGAGCCGGGCCCCGAGAGGCTCGGCTGCCGGGCGAGGCAGAACAAAAGAGGGAGGGGACAGAGCTGCGGCACAAGGCGCCCCCGGCGGGCAGGGGAGGGGGTCCGGGGGGCTGGGGGCGCGGAGGGAGGGAGGGGAGGTGGGGAGAAAGCGTGGAAAAAGGGAAGAGCGCCATGATGCCAGCACCTCTGCACGCCGTGCCTGCATCAGGCAGGGTGGGGATCAGAAGTCAAAGAGTTAATAATCATAACCATCCCCATGCTGGCGGTGCCTGTCTCCTGCTAGATGCTTTTATCCCCCTAAAATGGAGCAGGCTTTCCATGCCAGAAAGGAAGGCTCCCGGTCCTTGGAGTCAGTATATTGTTTTCCCCCCATCGGCTAGCTGGGGATAAAGGCAAGGCAGAGGGAGGGGGCTTTCATGGGAAATTTCTCACGGATTTTGGCCATGCAGAGATTTTGCAGCATGGGTCTCCAGGCTGGGGCCTGTGTTGCTCTTGGGAGGCTGGATGGGGGGATGATGGGGAAGTGGGGTGAGCTTGAAAGATGTTTGGGTGTGTTGAGCTGAGCTGGCACCATTGGGGGTGCTGGGAAGCTGGTTGGGTTGCTGTAGCTGGAGACAAGGCAGAGAGGTGGGTGTGGTGGCTGCCTGAGCAAACACCATGGTGGTGAGCAGAGAGACAGGTTTCAGGAGGGCTCTTTGCCTCAGGAGAAGGGAAAATGTACCCTAAAGGCACTATTCTTTGGCTGAGGGGAGCAGCACCATCTGAAAGCAGGGCTGGGTGATACCACAGACACGTTTTTTCTCTATCAACAGGCACCATTGCCTGGTGGCCAAGGTGTGAGTAGGGCTGTGCTGGTGAGAGATCATCCTACTTTGGACCCACACACATCCTGTGAGTTGTTGTAGCTCAGGGTACACATGATGCCCACCCAGGCCTGGGGGAACAGAGGCTGGACAGCAAGCAAGTTACCCGTGCAGGGCTTGATGTTCATTTGCAGCCAGAGTGTAGCAGGTTCACACCCACCCATAGCTGCTGGGTTGCTCTCCAGTTCAGAATAAAAAAAGAACCTGGAAGAATTGCAAGGTTTTTGCCTTGGAATCAACAGTTTGTCTTAATTTCTTGACTTACAGACTTCTTTCTCTGCTGGTTAGGGGATTGCTGGGAAAAAGAAAGCCCAAACCCCAGCCTGTTCCCTTTGGAATGGGATGTTTGGAAGCTTCCATAAATTAATACTCATTAACGTTAGCGTTGAGTTTCATGACCAAAGCAAAGGCATAGATTAACATTAGTGAAGTTGGCAAGCGTCTGACTTGGACTGCCTTTTTTATTTCAATATATTACAATTCTTCATCTCCAGCAAAAGCAAATCAGGTGCTCTGTATTACACTTTGTATGCACTTCCTGACCCAGAAGGTTCCACTGCCTCTGGGTCCATGCATCTTCTGAAAGCCCCGTTCCAGTATGGCAAATTGGATATTTCATCCTGCCACTGGGAAATACATTGCTGCTTCAAACCTCTGGGCTCTGAGGAAATGTGATAGCTCTCTAAAGTTATGTAACAACAACAGCAATGGTGAAATCTTACAAAAATGCCGTTTGTTACTGGCATAACATTCCCCCCCACTCCTGCTTTTTGGAGCTACATCATCTAGGTTCACTGAAATTATGTGAAGCTTGTTTTTGATGGTGCCCTGTGTGCTGATACATTGCTGCAGATTTTCCTGTGCCAAACCTGTGTTCCTTGCCTGGGACCAGGAGCTGTCCTGAGTTCCCAGGAACATCATGCAGCATCCTCACCAGGCCAGCCACGTGCCTGCAGTCAGGGCTTGGCTGAAACTTCCCTCTGGGAGCTTGCTGTGGGACAGGTCTGCAGCATCAGGAACTTCCTGAAGGAAGAAGCAAGGGGGGATTTCAGACCTGGTCAGTGTAGGAGCAGGTACCATGCTTGGAAAGACCACCCTGTGGTGTCCTGGCTGGATAGCTGCCAGGGGTAGGTGGGCATAGCTGCCTCCTTGTGCCTTGTCTGGTTGTGCCACATTTTCTGCGCCCCTCAGGCTATCAGCAGTGCCCAAGTGATACCCCCTTCACCCCTTTCCCCCAAAGCAGCAGAGCAGCTCCTTGCTCTCACATGTCAAATCTGCCCCTGCTTTTAATTTTAGCCCCTGAACATTCTTGCTTCTTGCAATTTGCCCTGCTTCCCTTCACACATCCCACAGAGCATCCAGGCTGCTGTGTGAGCACCAGCACTGCTCCAGTGTATGGTGGCATTCAGATGGGAGACAGGCTGGAGAAACTGGGTGCCTTTTGCTGTCAGTGCTGTGGGAAGCAGTTCTATCTTTGAAGCTCCAGGAGGGTATCTGGGTGATGTAAAATAGAGACACACTGAGCCACAAAGTGTGAGCATTTTGGTGATGTCCTCCCCACTTTGTTGAGGCCCTTGGGGGTTTCACTACCCTGGTTCAGAAACATTAGCTGGGGAGGGGACGGGGTATGTATAATGCAACGGTGGACACAAATGCATCTGCGGGGTTGTATTTTTCCATGTGTGTAGTACAGTCACCCCCCACATCCAGTGCTGAGGTGTTTTTTCTGCATGAGGTGGCAATATTTTGTGCTTTGGTTGTGCAGGTGCGCTCTCACACAGACCAGATTTTCCAGGGTACGTTCCCCCCGCCCCTTGCTTTAACATCACTATTACACTCCTCTTGTGCTGGATTCTACAGAGAATCAATGGGGATGATGACACTGAAATATCCATCACACATTATTTTGGCTTGGATGTTTTGGTAATGCTTGGCACATTTCAAGCAAGGCCTCAGCCCAGATGAACTCGAAATTACAGTATATACAGAGCACAAGTAAAAAAGCATATGGCATGTAAAATGTCTGTTACAGGGCTTGTTTGTTCCACTAGCAATTGCAGCCATTAAAACAGAACCAGCGTGAGCTCAGTGAAGAGGAGGTGTGAAGACAACTCCACAGAGCAAAGGGAAGATAGCTAGTCACGAAAGCAAATGCAGGGGGGCACGTGGAAGAGGCAAAAGGTGCCTGAATCTCTTAGGGAAGGGAATGGTATTCCTGGGAGTGGTCCAAGAGTTGGCACATCAGTGGGGGAAGGAACTGCTGGTCCTGAGCTGACAGACTGTGAGAAATGGGGAGAGAACTCAAAAATGAGGTGTTAGAGGAAAAGGCTCTCTCGCTATTGAGCTTAGCAAGTAAGAGGAGAACTGGTATGAGATCAGAAGCAGCAGCAGATGCAGGAAAATGAAGAGAGGGTGGAGAAATTCAGAGGAGTGGGCACAGAGAATAATTTTAGTTGTAGTCTTTTGAATTGATTGGCATGAAGAGAGCTGAGAAAGAAGTAGGCTTCAATGTCACGTGGCAGAATGCTCTGAGGGAGACAAATCCAGACAAAATTCATCTGGAGTTTTCCTTTGTGAGACTGGTCTCAGGCTGGCTGCTGGGGGTCAAGACAGGTAACTTGTGTTGGGCCTGGGTAATGTAGGGTGTTCTGATGTGAGACAGTAGCAGTGTGGAGCTAATTCATCTTGGACACCGGGGGTGACACCTCCTAGAGGTTCAAGGCATGGTGAGTATCTGGAATGGGGAGTCTTAAGTCCTGGTCTGGGTACAAATCTACTCCACGTCTCCCCTAGCCATGCTTTTTTCCCAGCCACCTTTTTTTAAAAGTATGAAGCAACAGATGGGTGTGTGTCTTGCCAAAAGTGTTTGAAAAGCCACTGCAAAGTGCTTGGCATAGGAAAAAAAAATCTCACATTATTAGTCTGTTATTGGTGCAAGATTTAGACTGATTTAGACAACACTTTTTATGCTGCTTTAAAAACACCTAGGCTTGGGACTTCTAGATCCATTCTAACTCTTGTATATTTGCTTAATACCCAAAGTTATATATTTTTTCAATAGCTTTTTGATAGGCTTGGATGCACTCAGTTTGCCTGGCTGCTGTCAACATTTGTGAATTCACATAGTCTATTATACTGATCTTGAATCTGGCAGCCCTGGAGATGCTTTAGCTGGTTGGGTAGAAGTCATAGGACTACCAACCACCATTGCTATGATTCTGTGATAAGTCGTCTTTTTCTACAGGAGAGTAAACCCTTGCTTCAGCCACTTCCATCAACTGTCTTAAATTTCATTCAGAGCAGATCCTTTTGGTGACCCGTCTTTCAATCATCTCCTTCTGTGGAGATTGAAACCTTTGGCAGAGGGACAGAAGGAATGGTTTGGAGCAGTGGTTCCTCGAACTGCCACAGCAAGTTTGTCAGTTAGTGCCCTCAGCTGTGCACATGAGGGTTTTCAGTGTCAGAGCTGGTGCTACCATGGGGGGCTGAGCTGCATTTTGCTGGAAGCCACACTGCTTTGGAAGGGGAACAGTTGCTGTCTGGGAAGACAGCTGATGCAGGGAGGTGGTTGATGAGGAAGTCCAAGATTCCCTATTACAAGTGCCAGGAGCCACCACCATCAGTGAACTACTTTCCTAAACTGATTTACGAGGGGTCTGCTTTCTGCTCAATTCATAAGCGAGTTTATAGTGACAAAAAGAAGCCTCTTTTTCATTTGCAGCATTGGGAGCTAGGAGAGCCCATAGGCCTGTGAGGCACTTAGGTACTGTGTGGTCTACTTGGGATACATTTCTTGCTGCTTTTGTAGGTGTGAGAGAAGTGGAACAGAGAGAAGCAGCAAAATAATTTTTAATTTTCTAGTCCTGATGCATGTAAAGATGGTAGCATTGTATCTTGGGACAGAGATACTTCAGGATTAGTTTTCCTCTTCTCTTACTCTGCTTGTAACCAGATGAAGTTTCAACCCGTAATAAGTGTCCTGATGAGGCTTAAAGCCACAGCTCTTGCCTGTATTTCTACCGAGTAATAAATATCCCCAATGTTTTCATTAAAATCTACACTCTATAATCTTCTGAGTGTAATAGCAAGGACACAAAGATAATGACTCTCGCCCACCTTGTTTGTGGCTGGCTCAGTGCTTAGAGCTGTAAGACTGTGGAAAAGTTGTTCTTGGATGAGTGCTCATACCGAGGGAGGTGCTGTGACTTGCTATGGCTGGCACGTGTCTACATGTGAACAGTACGTGTGTGCATCCACTGCATTTAATTGATTGTGAACCACCATTGCTAACACCATATTCAAGGATATATTCTCTTCTTTTGTTTCTCTTGTATCCACCTCCTCTGCCAGAGAAGGAGTTCCTTATGGTCTCAGCCGGATTTTGACCATGTGTAGTGCCCCTGACTGGTGCCAAGGCTGATATGTCCTGGCAACCTGGTGCAGGTTTCTGACTAGAATATAAATAAAATTGATTTTAATTCAGTGGCATGCAGCAGGAAACCATGCTGAGTTGCTGTTATTTTTTTCCCAAATTTAACCTTTCATGTGAATGGCTTGCTAAGATTTTGCTATCAGCTGTAATTGACATAACCGGTGTGTAACCCAAGAGATGTGTCACATAATGCAGCGGCTTTAACCCTCCAGCCCATACTTAGGTGAAACTCCTTCTGATGCCAATGAACTTTGTCATCAATAAGATGTTTGTTGTGTTTCTGTTCAAAAAGCAAAGCAAAGATGACATTTACAGCAAAGAAATCCCCACGGAGTTTGAGCCGTAGGAGTAGTCCTTTTAGACTGTATGATTAAGGACTGAAATTGCTAGATGAATAAAAAGCTAGGTCTCCAAAGGAGAAACAAAAGAACATCATATCTTTTAAATGAATAAAGATGAATGAATACATTGGCTACAGACCAAGATACAGCATTACTACAATCAACATAATCCTTCCTAAATGAATTGCCATATACTGGAGTGTGTTTACTAAGAAAAGGACCTTAAAAGCAGGATCCTCCATTAGTAGCCTAGCAGAAACGATGCCTCAAGGATACAGAGATTTACAAGGAATTCCCTCAGTTTGTTCAGGGCTCACCCTAGCTAAAAATTACTTCCTATGGAGTGTAACCTAGACATAAAATTCAAAAGGGAGGGTAATGCTGATTAAAAGCAGATCTTCTATAAGCAGACAGTACTTCATGAAATCCCATTTACAGCTCTTTGATCCTTATGAAAGGATTTTAAACAAGCATTCCTCCTGGGGAGGATGTCTTTCTTCCTGTGCCATTAAGTTAAAAAATGTTCCTTATTTGTAAGTACTTTGGTAGAACCAAGGTAACTGAACTGCATTGTGTCGCAACTGGTTCTGAGTCTAACCAGCTCTGAAAATAGACAACCAAATATCTTTTAAATCTCTCATTTATTATGGGAAATAACTGGAAGAACAAATGCATGGAAGTACAGAAGAGCTCTGACTATCTCCCTCCATTGTCTGCCAGTGGGAGTTTTGCTTTTGAGGCACTGCTCCCTCCCAAATATTCATGTTGAGATTTTGATAGCCAAGGAGAACACAAACATCAGCCTGGGGATTTTGAACTTTACCTCTAAAACGAGGATGTGCCTTTTTAACTCTCAGTGGTCCTTTTAAAGTTTTGGTAGCAAAGGTTTCTACCTCTCAAATGCTGAAAAAGTAAAGATGAATGCCTTGGCTGCATGTGTGATAACATAGCTTAATGCCTTCTTATGTCTGTTATGTTTAACTTGATGTCTTTTAAACCACATACTTACAGGCAGAGAACTGGAAATGGAGGTGGATTTAGAAGTTAACCTGTTCTCTAACTGCTATTTAGCATAAAATCCTTACTCATCTTCAGGGCCATGAACTAATCTGGATTTTAGAGAATACGTCCATTGTTGCTGTGGAGATCTGAGGACAATGGTATATTCTAGTAAGTCCTTAGAATTATGCAAAGGGTGAAATCACTGCTGAGTGTTTTCTCCTCCTGTAGGACCAGGGAATTTGGGCTAAAAGTGTTGCAAAGACCTCTTCAGTTGGCAACGGCTGCAATGCAGCAATTGTAAAACTCCAAATCTAAACATGAAGTGGTGCTGAGACCCATTTTCTGGGTATGTCACGTGAATTTCATTGTAGTTAAATTGTAAAGCAAACTGTAAATAATTAAAAAGGCATTACTTGCTTGATTTAGAGCTGGAGGTTTAGTAGATAGACATTCCTTTTGTGAAAGAGAAGCACAAATATAATAGCATATATCAGAGTTGCAGTCTGGACAGATGTTGCTATTTGGTTAAAATACCACTTCAAAATTTCTTTGAATGTTTTCAGATGTCTAGAATAGATGTTAGATTGTTTCTTGCCTTTTTTTTTTTTCCCCTTCAAGCTCCATCTTGTACTGTGTAGGTGTGGTTTTTCTCTGAAAGGTGCGTGCAAGTGCAGTACAATGGATATTGATACTGCAGAGAAGTGTGTGTTTTACTATAGCTTGTGCTGCATTGTACTGTGGCATGATGCACCAGGTTGAAATTACATGTGTTTAATGATTCTTATATCAGACAATGGCAGATTTATTTCTTCTGTTGCCATATTTTTCAGTAGTTCTAGAAGTAGATTGAGAATTGCACGTTTAAAAAAAAATATTTTTGTGTGTAATAATTTTAGATTTATGTAGCTTAAGTGCAGTAGGTGAATGAAAAAAAAAAGGATAATTTTAAATTTCTTTGCAGTTGATCTTCCTCCAGCATTGTAATCTAACATTTGGATCATGTTTTCAAATTATTTGGAGTAGAGTGATTTACTCTACTGAAGGAATTTGACTTCCTTTGTAATTGCGCAGGACCCTCTGCAGAATTCAGGGCCACAGTGTGGGGTTCGGGCTCATCATCTGGATCATCTGGCAGGTTGATTCAGACCCTGTTTGTCTCTGCTTGCCCTTTACCATTGAGAATATGTGAAAATATGGATATATTCACAAAGGGCTGAGACAAGCTGACTTAAAACAAAACAAAACAAAACAAACAAACAAACAAAAAAAAACAAAATCAAAACAGGCAATCTGTACAAATTGTCACCAGTTTACAGATGTTTCATGTTGCTCTTGCTGTAAAGCAAACAATAGTTGTAACTGAGCAAAAAGCCTTGTGTCTGGGCAGACAGCCCCTCCTCCTGCAGCAAACGGTGCTGAGGTTGTGGCATCTCCTGCTGCTGCTGTGAAAATTGCTGTCATGTCACCGGCTAAGCTTGGTGGCTTTGCTGCCAGAGTAAGCAGGAAAAGCTAGCCTGAGATTAGCAAAAAAAAAAAATCACCGGGAATGCAGCGTGCAGGATTGGGAGGTGGAGAGCTGTGAATGGTAGGAGTGGCTGTATTGTACTGAGCAGCAAGCTGAGCTGTGTGGTGCTGGAGCGCTTGTAAAATGGAGCTGTGGGGATGCACAAGACACGCATCGTTTGCTGAGCTGATGCTGTCTCATACCCAGCTCCAAAACCCGGAAGCAAACAGCTTCGCGTTGGTGTAGTCGCATCAATGCTGCAGTGATGGCTGGAGAGCCACCTCTGCTCCAATCCTCCCCCTAAATGCTGAGCATGAATTGCATGAATCCGCACCTCCCATGTCAATGAGTGCAGGGTTTTTATTGCCTTGAGTCTTGGCACCCGGTGAATTGCTCAGTTTTTATGTTCGTTGTAATTCCTCCTCTCTGTTTTGCTGTGTCCCTGATGTCTGTCCTATATAAAGGTTTATACTGCTGTCACCGCCTGGGTTGAGTAATGAGCACTCTGCTGTTTGTATTGTGAGAACACACGAAGGTCACCCCAGTGGCTGAGGGTACATTTGAGAGCTAGGCAAAGAAAATGGCCTGCCTTGAGGGATTTACAGCTGGGAAGGGGAAATATGGGCCAGCGCTGCATGATTAATTCATGAGTTTTGGGTCACTCCTCCCTCCCCCTGCTTTCCTGAGGGCACAGCAGACCGCGGCTGTCCTCCAGCCTGGAGTGTTATCAGGAAGAAGAGGACTTCAGTCACTAGGTTTTCTGGATGTTTGGCACATGGTTAGGAAAATTGTGAGCAGTCTGCCTGACATCAGGCCCCTGGTAAAGAGTAAACTGCTGCTGACCACACACACGCAAGCCGGGCTTTGTGCCGGGGAACAATGGCTAACCTACTTCTCAGTCCCTGTAAGCCCAGATTTCTGTCCAGGATTTCACTGCAGCAAATACCATTGACCTGAAACAGCACAGGAAGCATCCTGGCACCAGTGGGCATCACAGCAGAGTAGGGATGCAGCATCCCTAAGCTTAGGCTGCAATGGGCTCTGATTATTCACATGTTGACCGAAGTTTACTTCATAAACAATTTCACAAATTGCTTGTCAGTGTGAACCCACACCTCCATATTAGCCAGTTATGCTTGTATTATTTTTCCGGCATGATCATGGAAATGCATCAGAGAGGACAGGTGCATGCAGGCATTTGGTACTGCTGTTCAGGCTGGAGACAAGCCACTGCTGGTCCGCACAGGGTGTACAGGGGCACAGCGTGCTGCTGGGGTGCCCATGCGGCCCCCAAACCTGACCTGATTTGCTTGTGCCCTTGTCTGTGTAAATGTACCCATCTTTGCTCCTGGCTTGTTGCGATCTGTAACACGTCCTACAGATGCACTTACGGCTTTGAGTGGTTGGGAAAAGTGCCAACAAAACCCCTTTCATCAAAATTTGCTGATTCACTGGGATCAAAATGTATGTCAGGGATGTTTCCACATCGATCAGTGCTGATGAAAGCTGGGCACGGCTCCATGGACACCTGCCTGGTAGCTTGTGTCCCTGGTAGCTTGGCAGACTTGGGGAGCGGCAGGGAGCATCAAAATTTGTGGGGGATGTGGCAGCCTCATCTCCCATGGCTTCCTATTCCTGGCTGGGCACAGTCTTAGCCACAGGCCAGCTTAGATGCTGCTTCATTTTGTAACAGTTTCGGGAGGTTTGTGTTTCCTTTTGAGCAGGAAGATGTCAAGAATTTAAGCATTGAAAGCCTCTGTAAAGTGCAGATTGCTTTCTTCACCAGAATTTCTTAGACCCTCTGAAATTCTGACTTTATAGCTAAACATTCAGTAATCCTTTATAAATTGTGAGACTTAATGTAATGGATGACACATAATTGAGTGCTTTCTTGAAACTAGATTTGTATCCTTTTTAGTTTCAGATTCTTCTGATACATTGTTTTGCCATATACATATATATATATATATAAAGCATATAAAATCCTTTTGTATACAGTTATTCTTCTGGGGTTGTACTTTGTTTTATTTTAGTTTGTTTCATTTTCTCAGCCTGCTACATTTGTTTCTATGTATTATGCATCTTCTCCTCTTTAAAAAAAAAAAAAAAGTAGAACATCTTGATGAGCATGCAGATTTTTTGACTCATTAGCAGTGGCAGATGCAGTGCTCTGGTGTCAGTGAGCTCTTGCCTCTTCATGACAGGACAGTATTAATGTATAGGAAGGCAATTGAATGAGCTTAGAAAGAGCTCACAAGATGGTGGTCTCTGCAGGTCAGTGGGCAGTGCAGTTCATCATCATGGTGAGGAGATGCTACTGCCAGTACCTGGCAAAATAATTCATTACCTTTCAGGCTGCTGATTCACAAGTGCTGCAATTGTAAGTGACAGTAGAGAGGCTGGGAAGAAAACATGGAGCCTGGTCTGGCAAACTTGCACTCATCTCTGTCTTTCAGTGAGAGGATACCAATATCTGAGGCAGGTCCTGGGGATGTATTTCAGTGCAGTTTTGGACCTTGATTCCCCCCCTAAGGTCATCTGGCTGCTTCAGCACATGCAGAGGAGCCTCAAACCTTCTGTATATGTACTCTTTTGTCATGCACTGTATTTAAAATGTCTTTATAAATGATGGCTACTTTCTCACTTCTAGCTTTTCTAGAATGATACAGAGTGGTATATAGGCCTCAAGCCTACAAAACATTCAAGTACAAGCTCAATAGTAAATATTCAACATTAGGCCTTTAAGTGTGAAGTTGCATTGAAGAAAGGTTGTTATTAACAACCCTAATTCTGACTTAGCATTTTTTATCAATATTTTTTTTTAGTAGCTCTCGGTTGTTGCTCTGGTTTTATAGACGAGAAGGCATATCAGCTTGTTCAGTTGTTTTCTAAACTGGGAACTTGAGACGCACGTGGTTTATATGTGTGAGTCATCCTGTAATTAAACCGTGAACTGAGTCTGGAGTGAGGAGTAATAAAGCATGGACAAAATGGAGATTGTGGGTTACTGTTTGGTGAGCCAAGGAATTAATTTATAATAAATGGCCTATTATATATGAATGGGAAAAGAAGGTTCTGACTGCAGCATTCACTGTCACTTGGCAAATGCCTTCCAAAAGCATCATACACTGAAGTTGCAGACATTCTTTGTCTCTGGGTAGGTGGTGGGGTGCTGGCTTTTCCAGTATGATTTCTTCAGTGGGAGAATTCAAATGTTGGTTCTGTGGAATATGCTGTGGTAAAAATTGTTTTCTGTAAAATCTGTGTATTTTTGAGAAGAGAGTGTAGCCGTTTGAATAGAGAAAAATGAAAACAGATGCTGGTTGTGAGCAGTGTCCCAGCAGACTTGATATAGAATCACAGAATCATTTAGGTTGGACTGTTCCTGATGTACCACATGCTATTTTAGGTAAACCTAACTTTGGAGACTACACTCAGGGACTGATACGCAGTGTGGGGAGCCCCAGTGCAGACTGCCCCCAGCCACCTAACTTGTAAGAACATTTGGCACATAACTGCAGGAATCATGAGCCAACAGACAGCAATTCCTTCATCATGCCCTCAGTCTCCATGCAAAAGCAGCCAACTATAAACTGTTTTTTTCTGCTGCACCTCTGTAACAGTACAGGAAGCACAAGCTGTGAGCTGTGCAGCCTCTTCCAATCTTGTTGCTACCTGTTTCAAACTCAGTCACCCTTCCAGGGGTGCTAAGAGTCCCATTTGAGCTAATCTACAGTGTTGGGCAGTTTGGTCTCCGGGGTTCACATTTCTTTTTGGCCTCCTTACTGTAAGGTAATGGTAAAAAGGGGATGGAGCAGGATTTCAAGTGTTTCTATGTTTTCCGCTTTGAGGGAAAAACTGTGTGACCATTATGAGGACTGAAGTCAGTCATAAGCACTCAGTGAAACTAAGGCTTTCTCTTCCACTGCCTATGTACCCCCCTGAATCTATGGTATAGATCTATACTTAGGGTGAGTGTTTTGATGTTAATGCCTTTGCATGTAGTGTATTCCTATTTGGTATCATCAATCTGTTGCTATGTTCATTATTTTGAACAAACCCACATTTCTTCCTTTTTTTTCCCCCAGAGTGACCGACTACTCATTAAAGGTGGAAGAATTATCAATGATGACCACTCCTTCTATGCAGACATATACCTGGAAGATGGACTTATAAAGTTGGTTTTTAAACACTGAACTTTTTTGCATGCCTATTAGTATAGACTAATGTGATTTCTTGATGGTGTTGACCAGACATCTTGGAAACAGTATCTTGGTTATCTCTAGATGTGGGGTCATAGTAGAGGAGTGCTAAACAATGAAATTCTGCCATTTTATCCTTGCTAGGATTTAATAAGTAGAAAATACCTTTATTGTAAGTGAAGGATCTTTGCTCTTTGAGCAGTTCAGTTCTAGCTTCTTCCAAAACAGTCAAACTGAGGCAAACAAGTAGGATCTCTCAAAGCAAGAAGTAATGGTCAATGCATTGAATATTTTTGAGTCCATGTATAGCAGGAGGGTTATTACAGCATTTTTACCCCCAAATCTAAACAGGGCAAATACAGCCATGCTGTACAGTATTTTTAGCACAGAAATATCAGTGTTATGCAATGCCAAGAGGGACTAACTCCTGCTCAGTCCTGCTGTTGGTTAATGCTGAAGTATAGCACGTTGTTTGTACAACAGTGTTATATATTGCTCATGTGTCCCTTTTCTTGCTTAGAAAACGTATTTTATCTTAAATCTTCACACAGTTAGAAAGAGAATCCTACAGATTTATTATGATATATAATATAGAAACTGGAAAAGTATTCTTAGCCAAATATAAATAGATATTACTGAAAGCCCGATAAACAGTAACAGAGATACCATGTAGCTCTGCTGGTCACACCTTGACTTAGTGGGGATGAGGGATAATTTTGCTGAATTATGTGTGTTTATAAGCACTATAATGTACACGTGGATTAAAACCTTTTTCTTGACTGCTAAACATTCTCCTTTTTGATCTAACAAATTTGGTCTCTAGAGGCTAAAATTTATTGCACAGAAGTATTATTACGGCTATATGGTAAATAATTAGTTACATGCTTTTTTCCAGAGATCCTTTTCTTGAGAAAATATCACCAGGTTAAAAATCTGCTTCTTTATATATCTGTGCATACTTACATTATTCATAATTCAGGGTTTTTTAACAGAAAAAAAAAAATGGAATACTTTTATCCATGGACTGTATGGTTTTCTTTTTAGTATTTCACTCTGCTTTTCCATATATAGTGTAATATGCATTGCAGAAGAAACAAAATGAACCTGTTGTTATAAGTAGAGAAGGCACAAAATTTTGAACACATAACTTTTTTTTTTTTTTTAAGAGCAACAATTAATCAAGTTGTACTATCTGATAAATATTTTAGTTGATTTTTTTCTGTGCTTTTGTTTGTTCAGATGCACGTTTTCTACTAATACTTTTGAGCATCAGAACTGATTCAGTAAGTAAGTGCATGAGATGCTGAGTCTGAAACTGCTGTGAATTTTTGGCCTCAATTCCAGAAATGCAGTGGTACTCCTTAGGAAGGTTAGCAATGCCAAGTTTTCAGCTGCCCTGCCATTTAGCAGCCCTTTGTTATGTACATAGACTCCCTCTGAAATCTGTACCTTCACAAAGAATCCCAGCTGCTGAAGATAGCTAGGATTTATAATGAATGTATGGACGATACCTTAATTTTTAAAACTCCTTTATCTTTCCCAGAGGGGAAATTTGCTGTTCAACACCCTGAGTCAAGACTGGTGTCCTGAGTTTGTGACCTGACACTTTTTTCTGTGCAAGCTGCAAGAAGTCCTGCTCTGAAACACTCAGCAGCTAATTTGTGAGCACAGCCTGATGTGAGAGGGACTTGGCTCTTAGTTCTGTTCAGATGATAAATTCTGCAGCCCAGGAAAGTGCTGTATTTTCTGAGATTGATCTTTTTCAGTTTCTCCAGCTGAAACTGCCCATTGTGTCTAAATATTTAACATAGTTGTTCAGTGTTGCTCAAGATCCTTTGGAGCTGGATCTTGAAATTCAGGCAGCCACATTTCAGTTGATGTCCTAGGCCTCCAGCTGCAGTTCCTGCTGTTAATACAGAATTCTTTCCACAAAATGGAATGGACACTAAACCACTCAGCCCCGAATAGGCAATAATGTGATGGCTTCGCTGTGATATAAAAGACTGGGGTTCATTTTCCTATTCCACAGTGGAAACTAATTAGAAAATGGAGGGTTGGGTTTCTTTGCAGACTAATGAAATAAAGTAGGGTGTTTTTAGGCCTGTGTACCTGCAAATTGTTCTGCAGAGAGGAATGTACACTTGAGCTTGAATGCATTTGAAGATTATTTATAGTTTGGAGGATGGTAGATGCTTTTTACAACCTATCAAGGCTCAAGCTGGCTCCCTCGCTACAAGGGAGCACTGGTACATGTGCATTTTTTCCAGCTATAATTTAAGCCATGAATTTTTGAGTGAAATTCACACTCAAATATGAGCTGAGAGTCTGTACTTTGTTATCTGAATAGTAATTTAGATATTTAGTAATTTAAGATACTGTTGTTACATAAATAATATATTTTGCCTACATGTATACTGTCTTTCTTATCCACATGAGGAAATGAGCCTTGGTTTCGGTGTGAAGCAGAAGGTCACACTCTGCTGCTTGCTGTCCTCTGCTCCATCCCGGCCAAGGGAAGGTGTTGGGTCACTCCTGGTGGAGGGGGAGACTACCAAGTGTGCAGGATGGGTGGCTGGGGACCAGAGCTGGGCAGACAATGAGCCAAGCTAGAGGGAGTCTGAGGTGTCTAAAAGAGATCTGGGCTTGATAGTGACTGAAATAACTCCATTATTGGGGGAGTTTTCCAGCTTTCTGAAGTTAAGCTTATGAAGAGTTGGAAGCCTGATGTTTCCATTCTGTTTAAATCAGCCTGTGTACAACAGAATGTGCTGGCTTGCTCAGTTGAAGATTGTAGACTGCATCAATCCATCAGTCTGAGTTTTCTAGATTGCTAAGTTGCTAGTGCATCAGAAAAGCAGCTCAATCATTTATACAGTGCCTAGAATAGAGTTATCTGTGCTATTCTATTTTTTTCACCCACAAGTAACTGAACCCCATTCTTATTAACATACAGTTAGCATTGACAAGTGAGCAATTCAGGAATCCTGTCATATTATCTTACTCTGTATTTGAGTCAGTCA
Source organism: Nettapus auritus (assembly GCA_011076525.1). NCBI lineage: Eukaryota > Metazoa > Chordata > Aves > Anseriformes > Anatidae > Nettapus > Nettapus auritus. The sequence continues at coordinate 84,526,385 of CM021768.1, read as the reverse complement.
GAGTAAAAATAACCTTGTATGCCAGTGAAGATCAGCCTTCTCCTAGCCTTAATCTTGAAGCCAGGGCAAGAGATGAGACAGGATCGTCACAGGTGATAGCACAGCATCATCCACAAAGGCTATTTGATTCTATGTCACTTCAGGTGACTTTGGCTATTGCCAAATAAACTGTTACTCAATGGTACATGGAAAATAATGAGCCATCAAAAACTTCATACTTAGCACCCTTTTTCTTTGTTAGGATGTGTGCCCTCTTGAACAGGGAACTGGTAGATATTGGTTGTCAAAAAAAAAAAAAAAATGAATTGCTTTTATATTTTTCCGTAGGTTTACTTTAATAATGTTATTTTTAGAAGGTGTGGTAATCCTTGGAGTGCAATTCCAGCTTAAACATATTTAAATGAGATTGGTCAGATTAATTTTTTTCCACTTCCAAGTTTTGTAGCCACACAAACACTGTACAAGGCTTGAGGATTGTTCTGATTAAAATCTGGGGAATAGATTCCACTAACAAAAATTGGTGCCACACCGTTATTATCCATGGGTCTACAAAACTTTATACAAGCTCTCAATCTGCTCGTGGGTTGGAGTGCCTTATGGTATGCCTTTGCAATTCAAATTTTGACAGCAGAGAAGCTTCTTGCAACACATTTGTGCAATTTGATGTGCTGAGCTGCTTCCGCTTATCGATTTTGTGTTTGTCATGGTATTATCAGCACTCCTCCCAGCTACAAACAGGTTACAGCATGCTCCCAGTGCTATACGTGTTTATGAATGTTAGATATCAGACGTGGGGTTGCTTCAACGGGCTTCAAGCTGTGATATTATCAACTCTCACAAGCTAAGCACTTTTGAATTTGTTTAGCACTGAGCAATTGAGACCGCAGCTCCGGCTGCTGCCGGGAGTTTGCGTATGGAATGGCTCTGCTTCTCTCCAGCCAAAACCTATAGCGCTGGGGAACCAAGCTGCTGGAGGTGACGTTTTTGCACAGGGTATAAAAAAAAATAAATTGACCTCTTGGGGCTATTTATTAACTCTGGTGGTTTGGCGAAATTCCAATTTGAATAATTTGAATAATTGTCCCTGTGGTGTTTTTTTTGTTTGTTTTTGTTTTTCCTACTGGCTTTAATTAACAGCTATATTAGTTTTGTGTTCTAACTTGTGATTGGCTGTTAATCAGGTGCTGCATTTTGTTCCATAGGTGGGAGTTGCATATTAATAGGAGAGAAACAGATTGAGCAGCTCAGATGTCTGGGGTATTTGTTTAGCTGTGGATAAATGTTATTTTATCCCAGACAAAAGGAAATTAAGACAGGGACTGTGAGTCAGCAATATGAGATAAACAGTTGAACTTAAACTATGTTATAGTTATCTCTAAGCCCAGATAGATTACAGATAACAGTGCAGAGACATGGCTCCCACACAGAACAGTACATTTTCCTGTTTGGAATTGTACAAAATAGATTTATGAAAACATAACGTGACTTAAAAAGCTAAAGGTTAATTTACTCACAGTTATGTCCATAAACACTGAAAGTATTTTAAGTATCTAGAATTTGCTTGATATCAACCTGACGACAGATAAATATTTTTAATAGTGAAAGCAATCCTGTTTTGAAGAACTAAAAGGGGAAAGATGGCAGCAGGTAATTAACATTGTTTCCACACAGTTGTGCAGAATGTTTCACTAAGCTTTAATTGTAGGAGAATGAAGAATATGTGACTTGGTAGACTAGAGTTATTTGACTCTCAAATGTGTATTTCTGTATCTCAGCATATTTAGATTTTGTTTTAAGGGTAAATTTGCATTGCTTGATTACAAAGTGTTTATGATTCCTTTCTGATATACCTTATGCTTCTGCCATATATTTACAATTCCAGCTTACTGTCAAATTTGATCTATGTTTTTCCATTTTCATTTAAGAACTTAATGTAAAATATTAGAGCCTCCAAGAGGAAGTTAACCCCAGATATCTGTCCTTGCTGAAAGATATGTCTCACCCTGAATCATATATAAATAATAAATTATTTAAAAAATTATTATTAATGCTGGTGCATTACAGCTTCTTTATTGGCTGCTAGAGCAATAAGAAAAGCAATAAGAGCATGTGGCCCAGCTACACAGGCACAGGGATGCTTTGTTCTGCCAGGGCAGTGCACAGTAGCCAGATCAGGTGTTCGAATTTCTCCTTTCCTTTGGGGTCTCAGCTCTTTCTGCCTCTTGTATGGCCCCTAGGTTTCTCTCCACTATGTGCCTCAAATAGCTTCTGTCCCCTTTGCTTCTTTGTTTAAGTAAAATAATATTGCCTTTCTTTGCTGCCTAGGCAAATAGGAGAGAATCTGATTGTACCTGGAGGAGTCAAGACCATAGAGGCTAATGGACGTATGGTTATTCCTGGGGGAATAGATGTCAACACTTACCTACAAAAGCCCTACCAAGGAATGACTGCTGTTGATGACTTCTATCAAGGCACAAAAGCAGCACTAGCAGGGGGCACCACCATGATCAGTGAGTATTGGCAATGCTAACTCTTCCCACCCCAAGTTGAAGACCATGTATCATAGGTGGGATAGCTACAGGAGGCTCCATACTTTTCCAGTGAATCTTCACATTTCTGAGCACTATGTTGGGAATTCATTGAGCACTGTGACCCAGGGCTGGTCTGAAAATGAACCTACACTCAGAAAGAAACAGCAGCTTAGGGAATTGTCTCTTGGATTTCCCTCTGAAATACAGAACAAGCATAAGGGATAATATACTTTTTTTTTTTTTTTTTTTTTTTTTTTTTTTACAACACGGTAGTTAGTGCTATATGATATAGAAAATCTGGGAAAAAATCTGTTATTCCCACCTAGTGACATTTCAGGGGCTTTGGAATTAATAAGATGCTTATTTCTGAACTTGGATTTGGAGCCAAGAGTTGAGGAAGTCCTCATTGGAAATGTCCTGGAAACCTTGGTGAAAGGGAGAAGTTTTTCCAGTTGTTAAATACACTTCCTCTGTGTACTGTATGGCATGAAAAGATTTATCTCTCTCATACCAGTAGCAGTTTGACCCTTCGCTAGACTTTGAGAGGCAGTTCAGGTGACAAATTTTCTTAGCTTGCAGAGGAGCTGCCCCTCTGGGGTAGAGGTTTGCTCCCTCTGAATTAAGATGAAGCTATTTTTTCTGATTGGTGTTATCTATTACTTAGGTTCAGAAGAAAAATATCAGCTGAAAGGATGTCTGGCAATAAGCACAAAACACGCTGCTGTTCATTACTTTTGTTAGCATTTTTTCAGTGTATGTTCTTCAGTTGAAGCAACCTGTGATACATTAGGTTTACATGTGTAATTCGTAACCTTATCTTTGTTTCCATGCTTTCTTTTGACCTAGCTCTTCAAAAAATAAGTATATGTGCATAAGTAGTCATGTCCTTATTTTATGTCATTTTCATTTTCATGCTCTATTTTCTCTGTTCAAACATTTGGCCATATTTCCAAATCTGACTGCTGAGAAAGCATTCAACATCTCCAGTGATCCATTGGTAAGGCAGAGTGAGCCAATTCAGTGACTATGATGGACTGATTAATAATGATGCTAACTATGAAATACATAGAAATGGACACACCAGACAATTAATACAAATAAGTCCAGAATGTTAGGTCTCTTACAAAACAGTAAATGGAAAGATAAATATGCCCTAAATGGTGAGATGTTTGGGTCTCCCACTGTGCATCTATTGATGCTGCACCAAGCAGCTTGACAAAAAAACCTCACCTTTAGTGTAGACTATCCACAAAGTATGTGTTGCCTGAGACAACAGGATCTGGCTAACATCCCAAAGTTACTGTCTCCACACAAACTGACCCAAAGGCTGCTGTTTTGGCCAAGATTCTTGAAGGTTAATTACAGGAACTAAGGAAATCTGAACAGTGTGTAGTCTGGGTAACAGACACTGAATCTCTTTTTCAGTTGACCATGTGCTTCCCGAACCTGGATCAAGTTTACTGACCTCCTTTGAGAAGTGGCACGAGGCAGCTGACACCAAATCTTGTTGTGATTATTCTCTCCATGTGGATATCACTAGCTGGTACGATGGAATTCGAGAAGAGCTGGAAGTACTGGTGCAAGATAAAGGTTAGTGAGTGAAAACAAACAGTATTTTTGTTTTTATTAAAATGTGAAATGTCATACAGAGGTGAAATGAATGATGTTAAAGAATACATTGTCTAGAAAAGAAATGCACAGGTGCTGGATATGCTGCCCAAGATTGTGCCCTACCTTGAACTTTTGTATTCCCTTGATACTTTTGCTGCTTTGTAAAATGGACCATGTATGTTATCAGACACTAACATATCGTCTTACACTTGCTTTTACATGTGGAAGTAGGATCATAATGATACTTTATTTTAAGATAAAATTCAGAGAGCAGCACTTAAGCAGTCACCTTATTTCGTGAATGGAGAGAATGAGACATTGAGTTCAGATTTTAACTAGACTGGAATCTGTCCATTTAGCTTCATCAAATTAAGCCCAAATATGAAAGGCCAGGTCAACAAATGTTCTGAGAAATTCTCATCACAGGCTGTTGCTAATTCCTCAGCAGTTGTCTAAGATACTTCACTTGCTAGACATTTTTGTAAAATGTGGCTGTATTTTTAAAACAGGTTTAAGTTATTGAAGAAAGAGAGCCTAAAGTTAGGTACCTAATAATGAAAAAGCGTCCTGATTTTCTCAAGTGCTTGGTCTCTGGTGGCTTTCCCTGAAGTTACTGGATGTTTTGTATCAGGACTCACAAAATCTAGGTCACTAATTTAGGAATCTAAATTCAGGATACAGTTCAATTAACAGGTCTACTGTCATGTGAGATACTCTAGGTTACCCTATCTGGACTCCAGCTACTATTCGGGACTAGGACAGATAAAACATCTCATAAATCCTCTTCCACACTTGCCACTTCAGTTTGGAGATGTCCTACATGGCAGGACATCTTGGTAGCACCATATGCCTATGTGCCGGCAATTGAATCTAGCCTTCAGAAAGTAAGTTTTGGTCTAGTTCCTGCCTAACAGTGTGGATTTTCTGTTCAGAAGCATATTTTTTCAAATATTTTTCCATTTGACGTTTTCTTCACAAATGTATGGATATGTATTAGGGAAATATTTTCTGAAACAGCATTTAATTACCATGAGTAAATCAGAACAACCTTTTCGTTAGGAAGTCTTAGTATGTATATGCATATTTGTTAGATGTAATGCTAGTGATTTGAAAAAATCTCTTCATGTAGAAATACACCATCAAAGTAGAAAATTTAAGCAAAATCCTATTTTTTTGAGTGAGCAGTTGTTCACTGAGTTACTGTGGAGGTGGTCACACAGAGGAATTTATCGTGTAACACAGTGTGGTAGCTGTACATGTGCTGTGTAACCAGTGTTTAGGCAACAAAACTCTTCTACCAGCAAGATTACACATAATTTAGAAAAACTGCTACTGGTCTTACATAGGTCTTTATAATATAGGTGATTTTTACAAGGTGATGACATCTGTTGACACTGATGGTGCTGTTCCCCTGTTATCAGTGTTATGGATACACTGCTGTGTGTTAGCTGACCATCAGGCAAGTGTACTGTGCCTTGTTTCAAAGGGTGGGTGTTATTTTCCAGAGCACGTGGATTACAGACAGCTCCACACTTTCACATGTGCCTGGGGCTTACATTAAAAGCCCAGTGCAGACAGTTGGGTTAACAGTTTTTTCTGACTGTGGAAAAGTGAATTTTCAATATACCTCTGACCTGCCTTCACTTTTCAGGGGAAGCAGGAATCAGTTAATCAGTTCCTGAAGTGGTATGTATTATGTGGCCCTTGGTGGCCTCTTTAGTTGCAGCAGCACTAGGAGGTCACCTTTGTTCTCATTGATGCTGCAATATGGCTCAGTCAGTCAATGAGAATTACTCTGGTGCGAGGAGGCACAAGGTATGGGACAGTACAAAAGCATGAGCACAATAGGAAATATTTCAAATTAACGGTTAATATTTGCTGATAATTGGAAACACTTGAGCCAGCTGGTGCAAATAGACTTGATGTGAATGGAGTGACACTGGTTTTCATCATCTGAGAATCTGGATTGAATTTGTTCTCGGTTGATTGTCTGGTGGGTGAGTTAGGCAAGGAGCAGGGCTCAGTTAATCACATTTCAGTGCTGTGTGCACCTAATACAATCTTGGCTCCTATGAGTAACAGGAGCTTCTGATGAGGTGCCCTGTCATGAGGCATAATTGAAAAATTAATCAGTTTTAAATCAATACAAAGATAATTTAAAGAGACACAGTCTTTGGATGGGCCTGGAGGATTTTTAGAACCAAATGTTGATTCGTAAAGAATCAGACTTGCAGCATTTCAGAATCACAAATTAGCTGCTGATTCTCCAGTGTATGTAAAGGAACAGCAGCCTGAACTCTGTTGACAGAGGCCTTGATGATTCCTTTATCTACTGATCTTTTTCACTCCTAAAAATTTGTTTGAAATTTTCAGAGGATCCCGTTGAGCACTCTTGGTGCGAGAACAAGCACCCACCCATGACATGGGAAAGAGTATAGTATGCAACAAATGTTGAACATGTAGTTAAACATGTAGTGGACCAGATCTTTGGAAAAGCCACATACTCCCAGTGAAGAGATCAAGGCACCAGACCTAGGCATTAGGCAAAAAATCTGTGAATATCCGTGTATGTAAATTGGTGTTATCTTACATTGGTTATCTTATCTAAAGTCTCTCTCTTTGCAAGATTGGATGGTTTAAGCTATCTTTCCTGTTAGCAGTAAAGGCAGCCTGTGAAGTGCCCTTCCATTTTGAGTGTATCTGATGTGGTTTTTGGTTTACATCAGCGACCTCTGCTTCTGCACTGCGGGAGCTGTCAGAAAGGGAGCAGGCTCAAGGTCCCGCAACAGGGTCCCTTCTGGGATGCTTTCTACTCTCATGGAGACATCACCTTGGCAACATTACCTTGAGTGGGAGCAAAACTCATCATCATGTTTCCAAGGTCAGAAAAGGGCCTAAAGGAAATTGGAAGAGAATTTTTGATACTTGGGCAATGCATGGGCAATGCATGTCTTCCAACCATAATACCTAGAGAAAACTGCCTTATCTCCTGCAGGGCTGTGTTTAAATGAATTACCTTTGGCTAGATCTCAGTGGATAAGGGAGAGCAATAGGTCACCTAACTCTTTGCTTACAGAGAAATGCATACAAGATGATTCAGTCACAAGCTGTCACTATAGCTAGTCTGCGTGGCTTGGACTAGCTTTGGTATTGGTCACCCATGCAGAAAGGTGGCTCCCAGGTGCAGCTGACATCTAAGATACTGGGGGGGATTGTGAAGAGAAAACAGAGCTTTCCTCAAAGGCTGGTTGGGCAGATGTGTTGAATGCTGCTGTGGTGAGTCAGAGAGTAGACAGGACTGCAGGTGTGAGGCTGAAAGTGTTGGTCTCAGGGAAAACATAGTTAAACTTCAAGATTCTAAAGCTGGAACATACTGAGTGCATTGAAACTGTCATATGGAACAGGCCAAGGCATTACAGTTAGTAAAGCCAATGTGTGCTTTATGGGACCCTAAGAAACAGAAAAAAAGATAAGCTCACCAGCTGAGGGGGCTCCATGGTTCAGGGTGGATTCGCTCGGCTTGGCAGTCAGCGAGGAGGGGCCAGCTCCCCTTTCATATTTATCCTGAGCTGCCTGGCCCTAGCAGGAAGACGTAATACAGGGATCATTTCAAGGTTTTATCCTCCATGTATCCCAGGGTATTTTAGCCTTACTACTGTGCATAAGCAAGCTCTGTGTGTGACTGTGAGCCATCAAACCCTCTGCTTGAGGATATACCTGTGCATGTGTAGACGCATGAAGAACTTGTATCTTCATCAGAGAGCCTTATTCATTTAGCATAACCAACGTGAATAATATGCACAGTTCTTTCTTATTTCCCTCTGTCACATGAAGCACGGTTTTCCTGACAGCTGTTTTGAAATGCAGCATACATGGCTTAGCTTGGAATTTACTTTTCTTTGAAGGTAGAAAACTGTGCGATCAGTCCCTGTACCAAGCTGGGGATGTTGTCAGTAAACTAAAGAGTAAGGCAAGTTTATAACTGGTATAAATTCATATGTACGGAAGATATCAACAGAAGTTGTCTGGAATTCCCATTCCTCTAGAATATGAAGCTGTATAATCCCTCTGTGCAAATCTTTGAAACAAATAGCAAAACGTAGTGGTTTGAATACAGTTGATGCTTGGCCACCAACACTCAACACTAGCATTTCTTACTGATTTCTAAAATTTGGTGCTGTCATCCTTCATGGTTCTGTACTGCTGCCAACATAAATCCTTTCATCTTTGGAATGTAGAGGGAGATGTTATGGCAAGCTGCCTGTTGTAGCTGATTTCAGGCTTTGATTCTGGATCTGCTATCAGCTCAGCTGGGTGCTTTGGGCAGTAGGATCAAGAAAAAGCAAGGCAGTATGTCAGTTCAGACACAGTTCCTACAGCTCCTCAACACTTTGGAGAAGAAGTATAACTGGAACTTTATCTGTTTAAAAGCACAGTTTAAGGTCAAATTCTTTTCTGATTAGTTAAAGAAACCTAAAAAGAAAACTGGCAATTCACAGAATCTAAAACTTTGAGTTTTGTTGTTGTTGTTGTTTTGTTTTTTGTTTTAAACTTTGCATATTTTACATACTTGTTTTAGCCATTGTCATTTATCTGTGATTTGGCTCCAAACAATCTTATCTGCAGTGGCGGCTGTGTTGCTCCAGGGCTGAACACTGCAATCCACAGAGTCTAGCAAATTCCCTCTGAAAAGAGAGGATTTAGGCTTCTGGTCATAGTAGCTGTAATACAGCTGTGGAGTCTTGCTTTATTTCTGTCATTCATTGGTGAAATTCCAGATTAATATTTTATGATCTGTTTTTCCTGATTGCTTTTGTTCAAATACAATTTAAGAATCCACTTGACCTGACAACGCCTTTGCATTTTGTCTTGGAACAGGTGTTAATTCTTTCCAAGTCTACATGGCCTACAAAGATCTCTACCAAATGTCCGACAGCCAGGTATTGCTCTGAATATTTCTCATTGCTGCGATCTGTCTTTTATTCTGTGGTCTCCCTTCTGTCAGCTGAGGAGTTGCTGAGGGTGAATCCGAGAGAAACATTTCCACTGGTCTGAGTGGCACTGATGAGAATTTGCAGCTGGGGAGTTCTTTTCTCTGAAGGGCCAGTGCTGAGAGATGGTGAAAATCTGCACATGTTCCTTAGAGTGTCTGACTTCCAGCTTCTGCAAGGATTATTTGATTTCCCTGACACCAAATGTAAATGCTCAGCACTGTCCAAGATTTTGCCCACTTCTTTACTTTGCTATTACCTTTCAAGAACTCTGTCAGAGAGGGAGAAAATGGTGAAACACATGAGGCAGTGACAGTTCTGAGATTTCAAGAGTTTCTCAGTTGCTGCAAACAGCTAAATAGTGTTGCTGTTTGGGAGATATGGCTTTTTCTCATTAGGGCTGGAGATAACAGTGAGCTTGTTTGTCCAGTGCTCATTACAGATTCCACCCTCTTCAGCATTTCCATTCATAAGTATCAGGTCATTATAAATAGACAATGGCATCTGTTAGTTATAATAATGTTTGCTTATTCAGTTGAGAAAATGTTTAAATAGTACTGATTCTTAAAGCTATAGCTCTCAGACTCTTAAATAACTGTTGCTACACCTCCAATACATGTGGTTTTAATTGCAATTTTAGACAAAATAATATATAAATATTCTTTGGGAGGCAGTGCATACCAACTTCATCTCCTGGTAATTCCATGGTTGGAATTACCAGAAGAAATGCATCAAAATGTTAAATGTGCAGCTGGACTAATGCCTGTTACCCTGTGCAAATGCACATGTTGCAAGCTATATATTCTGCCCTGTTTAATGCTAGCTGAAGTGATGTAGAGAGAAAGTGGGCACTGAAGAAACCATGTCTTCGGTATTTGATCTGTTTGAAAAAATGTGTTACTGTGTTACTTAAGACTGATTTATGCAAGGAACACATTAGCTCAATACCTGTTGAAGAGGGAACTACAATTTCAGTAAGTCTAATATCAGAAAATTTCAGTAAAAGCAATATGTACAGAGAGTTCTGAGTTTGAATGTGTTTTCTTCATTCAGTGGTATTTCCTTTTTTGTACTATCTGCAGCTCTATGAAGCCTTCACCTTTCTAAAAAGTCTTGGGGCTGTGATCCTGGTGCATGCTGAAAATGGAGACTTGATAGCTCAGGTGAGTGAACTGTGATTTTTGCTTCACTTTGTGAGAAGATTCACACAAGGCAGGGGAAGTAAAAGTGCCTCCAGTCTGAGTATAGGTAGGAAAAAATGGAACTAGCTAGTAAGCACCTTTATTGAACCTGATGACTTATGCGTGCTTTTGCAGAACATCTGTGAGGTTCAGCTGTGATCCAGACAGCTCCTTGCCTTGCAAATGGGGACTGGTGAGAGGGACAGAAGGAAACAAGATCTCCTCTGAATCCAGCAGACACAAGTGAAGCAAAACAACCTAAAGCCTCACTCAGAGATTTGGGGGACAAAGTCGATGCAGGAAGCTTTATGCTAATGTCTCTTGTTGCAATTATCAGCATAAATATTGTAGTGAATTTAGAGCATGTGGTAAAGCTCTCAGGCCTATTTGTTTTGGGGAATATTCTTTTAGGGTCTCTAAGGTTTGAATATAAGAATCCACAATGATCTTCTAAACATTTAAAAACTGTGCATTGAAGTATAAGTCATACTTTTTAAAGACACCTCCCAGAACCAGAAAAGTGGAGTCAAATTCAGTGTGTTCCATTAAAAAGTCCCAGATCCCCAGTGACCTCTTTGCAGGTAAGGTCTCCCAAGGAGGGATTATCTTCACGCTAAAGCGTGATCTGTGCAACAGCAGCAGATCAAAAGAGGTATCCCAAGGACAGTAGTCAATAGTAAATCTCTCACCCGTCCTTGTGAGGACAGGATTCCCCTACAAAACAGAATAGGGAGGTCTGACTTGTATTGTTATAAGTGCGTATATCTGGGACAGATGAATATTTTAAGGCTATAGCAAAGATGTCTCACTCCTCTGGTCCCTCGTATGTGTGTAGAGCACCTCAGAGATCTGTGAGGCTCTGAGTGAGCTGACTGATATATCTGCTCAGCTCTTTATCTGCTGGTTAATCAGCTAAAGACTAAGCAACAGAGCTGACAGGGAAATTACAATAACAATAGCTGAAAACAAGTTGCCTTTGAGCTCTACACTCGGGAAGCCACATGCTTGTTGTCTCATGCATATGTGAGTGAGGCTCTTAAGTGAAAGTTTGAATGACTGTGAGTGTATAAGCACTCTTGCCTATAAGGGTTTATTTTGTTGTTTTCCCCTCAGCGGGATTTCTGTCTTTTACCTGTGTGGTACGAATTTACTGCCTTTAAGAGCCTTCTTTCCTTAGGTCAAGTTTGGCCAAAATAACCACTGGACTCAAAAAATACTAGTGAGGAGTCAGCAGGCACATACTGCGCAGCTGTATCCTTCTCCCATTAAAACCAAGTGAAAACTATCATTTGGATTCAAGAGAAAAATAATGCTGTTTTTCCATGAAGACTAGCATGATTTAAAACTACCAATGTATATAATTTATAATTTTAGCATGACACTAAATGTCCAGTGGAAGCAAAATCAATAATAATAAACATAACTCCACTACTGTATGAATGGCAAAATGAAACAAATCAAATGGCACCCATGATGTTTTGATATGTGCTCCATTAAAATCAATGTACACTCGTGGAATTGCATTTTTGATAAAAATCTGTTTCTGTTAGCTTTTTCTTTGATCAGCTTTAACATACAGCCATGGAATATGAGCATACAGGAAAGAAACATTAGGAAAAGAGGAAGCAGTAAAGAAATGTGAATTATGTTATACATCAACATATTTCCCAGCATTGCCATGTCTTATAAAATCAGTCTGTTCCTTATGTTTTTATTTAGAAGGATTATTTGGATGGTGAAAGGAGGGCTGGGTACAGAGATGTTTTACAGGACCATCTCATGTGGAAATAAAAATTTGATCTTATCAAACAAATATTCTATCATATTAGCACTATCAAATCCTCTTACAGTTAAAAATTTTATCATATAATCTGATTTTATGACTTCCCTCAAGATGCAAATTTATCCTATTTTGCTGTCTTGCTATTTTTTGTATTATATGGATGTAACTGTGTACTTTTTATTGTATTTAATTATCTGAAATCTTTAACTCACAGTGTTTAGAACTGTTGCATTAATGATTTAGAACATCTGCTTTTATGAATACCTATGAAACATTATGATTTTCCAACCAAAATAATCTTTATTACACAGTCGAATTAATACATTCCTATTAATCAGCTTTGATTGATTGCAGAGAAGGCAAAAGTATACGTGAACTTAGGTTTTGCTCGAGTATATTGGTAATGTGTGAGCTTTGCACGCCTGGGGACCTGGTATCAAATATTTATTAGATGTAATAGTAAAGTATGTTCGGTAACTCCGTCCTTGTCTCTTGGGGACATTTGTTTGTGTCTGAGACATTACAGTTGTTGCACTCTGCTCATTACCTGTGGGCACGGCAGGCCACGGTTTGAGGGACATCAGTAGTTCTGTTCCCACGTCTGCTCTCTTAGCAGACCTGTACAAAACTCAGATCCCAAGTGGCTGAATAACACTTCCTACAGCAAGGGAGCTTTATTCCAATACCACTGCTTGGTCTTAAAGAAAAGTGAAGCTCCTTTTCTGTTTTTAAAAAATTGACCTAATTGTGCCAAAGCTTGGTAGCACAGATTTTTAATGACAAACCCTCATTTGTCCTAAGCAGGGCTTTTTGGTGTGGACACGGTGCCCTCACAACTGGAGTGCACTTTTTTACTTTCATGGAATCATAATCTTAGTGACTCCCTCTGTAGGAAAAAAAGTGTAACAGAAAGCTCAGTGACAAAGGCAAGACTTTATCTGATGAAGTGTCAGCAATGCTAAAACTTTAATTAAGATGACAGAACTTCATAGGTTGCAGACAGAAAGGAACTTCTGGGAGTAAAGAAAGAATTGCAGGATGGAAATATTCATAATTACTATTTAAAATATTGGTTGAAGCCTGTTCTCTAGGCTGGTGTCATGGTGTCAGATAGGACTTTCTGGAAGGCAGAGGAGACTTCAGCAGGCTTACACAGCTGCATTTGCACTAACAGAAAAGGGATGATCAGAAAGCACGGCTGTTAGCCTGCTGGGAGCTAAGTGGTACAAGAGTCTTGTCCTGGCAAGGTTGTCAGCATTTATCTGTTTTATTCCAGGAACAAAAACGCATCCTGGAGATGGGAATCACGGGACCCGAGGGACATGCCCTGAGCAGGCCCGAGGAAGTAAGAGGCTTCTTTCCTCTTGTCGTTTATGGAAATGTTTTGTCCGGCACATAGTACCTCTGCTTGGCCTCTGTACCTGCAAATGATAGTTGGGTGCATGGGGGGGACAGTCTGTTTCTCCCATGACTTCCAGAATTACTCAATTTGTGTAAATTCAGGTCCCCTTCAGCCTGTTTGTATGAAATATCCTTCTGCTGCTGGCCACGGGTGCATCCCTGCAGGCCTGAGGTGTCCTTGTGCTCTGTGACAGCTCCACCACCCTGCTGTGCCAGGCCTGCAGGCCTTTTGGACTGTGACCCTGGTGGTTTGGTCTGTGACTACAAATACCAGGCTGAATTTCAGATTTCCCTCTGTTTCCAAACCCCCATTTCAGCTGTGCTCTGACTCTCTAGGATTGAAGAAGGCATAGCAGGCTGAATGCCAGCAGTACAGCTTATGGGTTAGACTTTGAGTTTACTGGATTCATTAAATTGCCTTGGATGAAAACCTTCTATACAATGCCTGTGTACGTATGTGCTGTGCATAAATGTTCGCCAACATATGAATCTATGTTTATGTCAGCAGATACATTTGTAGTAGAAATGCAGACTGTAGTAATGCAAATATGTGAGAATGGAAAGATGCTGCGAGGCAGCTCAATTTATGCAATTCTCTTGTAATAAAATGAACCGCTTGCAAGGATCATCTCAGACATCTGGAAAGGGTTTCTTTAATGAGAATGAAAAGACGGAGACATGTTGATGTCTCTTAATGTAGACAGTTCAGGCTGCTAATAGCATGATGGGGGGCAGTAGTGAAAAGTGACTGCTTTCCTTGAAGACTAAAGAGACAAGGCCCTGGGGATTTGAGGCTAAACTTGAAGAGACTGTTGTGGTTTGCAGATCTTTATATAACCTCTCCCCAAGGCAAGAGGAATAAACTTAATTGGTCACATTCTTCTATTGAACCGTTTATGTGTTTTTTTCATTTTTCTGTTTAACTTCCACTTAAATTATTCTGAAATAATTGAGACGTTTCCTTTTAATGAGAGTAGGGGCCTAAGGAAAATCTGCATTTGCAATTTCCAGGAAGGAATTTTATATCTTTCTGACTATGCCATCTGATGGCCTCAGCCCCATTGCTGAGGCATAGAGGTCCTGCGGTCCTGCTTTCCTTTTTTTTTTTTTTTTTTTTTCTTTCATTTTTTTTCCTGCTTTTCCTTTTTTCTATAGGTGACTTTGGGGATTTGAGAGCAAATACTGGGATAAAAGTCCAAAGAGAATCTGAAGTGACAGTCTGATTTTAAGAAAAAGATATTTTACAAATCTGTGAAGAACTAAGGCATGTGGTTTTGGACAGGTTAAATTGCTCAACTTTTCTAGCACAGCACTGGGAGAGGATTTTGTGCACCGTCAAGTCAGTATTTTCAGTTGCAACAGATTTTTAGGTATTAAAATGCCAATACTGTGAGTCTGTCTAGGAGGGAGGTATAGAACTGATGACTGGGTAGAGCAGTCTAGGAGCCACTGGGAAGTACTGCTCCTCCATATGAAGATGACTGCTTTGTGCCTATGTCCCAGATGACTCCTTGAAAGAAGATTGTATTTATGCTTGCTGACAGAGAGGACTTAATGGGCAATGTTTCAAAGGCTTTTATGGATTATGAGCTAAATTCAGTCCATAATGCTGAAGCTGCTGTTTGAGAATACTTTACATTCACTGTCCTCTTATCCTTATATAAAGATTTCAGAGGGTAAGCTGCCGGGGAGAGCTCCAAGCTGGGGCACTGTTCCCTTGCTTCATTCTCCTTCCAGCTGCAGAGTACAGTGAGTGGCCCAAGGTACAGGCTTGGGAGGGAGATAAGAAGGAGCTCTGCCAGCCACTTGGATGTGATCTTCCCTGAGGGCCAACGAGCTGTATTAGCACTAGGACAACTGTACCCCCTTAGTGAGTACAGCCTGGCTGTGATTACTCCTAACACGAAATGCCTGAGGGTTAGCTCCTGCTTTCCAGCATTGCACATTCCACTACGGAAAAAGCAGAATCTCGTCCTGAAGTATTGTTGCTAAACAATGAGAAATATGGCTCAGTACTCCAGTTCATTTTTTCTTGCCTGCTTTTGCAGTTAACTTTTCTAATTCTTTTTCCCTCAGCTTGAAGCAGAAGCAGTTTTCCGTGCCATCACCATTGCCAGTCGAATAAACTGCCCAGTGTACATCACCAAGGTGATGAGTAAGAGTGCAGCTGATATCATTGCACTGGCTAGAAAGAGAGGTAAGAGACTTTGTTTTCTGCCCCCAGACTTGGATTTTGTGTTGAATAGAAGCTCAGTGGAAAAAATAAGTTACTGGCAGACTGGTTTGTACAGCTTGACCCAAATCACAGATGCTAAATATTTTAGGGCTGAGAAAACTGAAAAGAGGTCCTTCTATGCTTTTCCATTGAGAATCATGGAATCATTAAGGTTCAAAAAGACCTCCAAGATCCATCTGGTCCAACCACCCCCCTACCACCAGTATCATGCACTAAACCATGTCCCTAAGCACCATGTCCAACCTTTCCTTAAACACTCCCAGGGATGGTGACTCCACCACCTCCCTGGGCAACCCGTTCCAAAGCCTGACTGCTCTTTCTGAGAAGAAATGTCTCCTCATTTCCAGCCTGAACCTCTCTCTCCTGGCACAACTTGAGGCCATTCCCCCTTGTCTCACTCCACAAACTCTAAGCACCGCCCATCCCCTCAAAGACTGTGGTGTGACCCTTCTTTATCCTGTGTTTCCTTTTACCTTTCACTTAGACTGGTGTCTCTCTGTTCTTGGGAAGGAGACAGTTTCTTCTTCCAAGATCCAGCATATCCTTTGTGCCTTTTGGGGCTATTTCAGGTTATTGCACCAGACTGTGGTGGCTTGGGCAGTGGATGTGCTATAAGAGATTCCTGGACCTCGCTCTTGGCCTTGCTGCTGAGGGCTGGCACCATCAGATGTGCATGGGGATGTCTGTGGGTCAGCATTGCTCACTGTAGCTGTGCAAGGATCCTGGTTAAAGACCACCCAAAAGGGACCTGTGAACCTGGAGGGTGCCCCTTTTGAAGCAACCTTTGCTTGCTGGCACAAGTGCCTCATAGAAACAGCACCTGAAGTGCTGCAATACTGGGAGACTCAATTCTTCCTCACAGGTGGTGGAACAGGACATAGCATGGCATAGGGCCACTCAATAAATTGAAAAGCTTTGTCCTTTCACAGTCAACCTTTCTTTTGCAATCCTCACTTTATGCCACAAACTGCATCTTATTAATAATTCCTCTCCCTGCTCCCCTCTCTTCTGCTGAATTGTCAGTGTTTTCCCATCCTTTTTCCTTCCTTCTTTTCCTTTTCTTCTCCCACTTTGTCTTCTGTTTTCTTTGTTTCTCTGACTATTTCCACAGTGCCTCTCCTCTTCTTCCACTTGCCCATGTTTACAAAGGTGGTGAGGACAAAGGTCAGGCCACAAAGAGATGATGCACACTTTTACCATCTTTTTCTCAATGTCAGTTTTCCCTTTATTTCATTTGAGAATGAAGGAGGGCAACGGAGTCAGGACTGTTCTGCTGGTTGGTGCTAGGAAGTGCATGAGCACTGTGGAGAAGCCACGGAGCTAAATATTATCTTGGTATTTGTATTCATGGAGACTTGGAGTTTGCTGGTGGGGCCATATGCTGTTATCTGCTGGTGCTGTGCCCAACCTGAGAGTGGTAAAAAGGCATCTGTCAGCTGAAGCCCATCCTCCACCTAAATTCACTCTGAAGCAGAGCAACAGAGAGAACATGGCTGTGATTAAAATAGTACAAATTAAAACCAGGTCTGAACTGTCTCCTTCTGGATTAGAAAAAGAGCTTTGTAAATATCCTGATCAAAAGCATGTGTAACTCAGAGAGCCTCCTGATTAATTTTTTATCATACAGACAAAGCCAACACTGCTTAATTTTCTGGGAGCTACGTTGACCATGTAGCAATGCATAAATTATACATGGCTGTGTGCAGCAAGCTCTGTAATGTGCTGGAAAGAGAGAGGATTGTAATCAGTTCCTGTATATTCTTGCTTTCCCCAAGGTCCCCTTGTTTTTGGAGAACCGATCACTGCCAGCTTGGGGACAGATGGGACACACTACTGGAGCAAAAACTGGGCCAAGGCTGCTGCTTTTGTGACCTCGCCACCTCTGAGCCCTGATCCTACCACTCCAGATTACTTGAATTCACTCTTAGCATGGTAAGACTTTTTTTTTTTTTTTTTTTTTTTTTTTTTTAACAGTCTGGTGGCTGGGCAAGTGCATATGCCACATGGAACAAAGCATCTAGGGATCACCTCAGTTTCCTTTAAATCAGTCCTATACAAGACACAGCAGAGAAGGAATGGTGGAAAAGCAGGGATTATCTTGCCCCTGTGTTTAGGCTGCCAGTCTGGTGAGCAGGCCTGGACCCTCCAGTTTCTAGTTAGTACATTCAAGATACAACTGCTAGCTATTCAGGTTATTTCTTTTTCCTTCTGCTTTTCAAGTGATTCCTAGTTGCACAGCTAGATAAACAGTCTTTAGCCTAGGAATTCAAGGTTTCTCTCTAATTCTGTTTTCTCTAGCCAAATAGTTAATACATAGTTGGGTCACATCACCATCCAGAGTAAGCAATAGCCTGGTGGATAAACCCCCATCTGTGAGCATAGTCTCAGTTTTAAACCCCAGTCATATATCAAAAGCACGGGTCCTGAAATTAGACTTGTCCCTATGCAGAGAGATACCTGGAACCAAGATAGCTTTCCTGGAGCCATTTTTGTCAGAGCTGGTGCAGGTATGTAAGCTGGAACACTTCAGAGAATCAGGCTGTCTTAAACTAAATCGCAAATGTTCATAGGAGCACTGAGCTGCACTGTTAATGTGTAGTCAAGCTCTGAGTTACATGCATTCCCAGTAAGAACATGCAGGCATTTACTCTGTTCTGAAGGCCTGGTGGCCTTTCTGTAACTGAGCTTTCTGTTCCTTAAAATAAGAACAAGGAGGAAAAATTAATTTTCTGGCCTCACATGTCTTTGTCAGCATCATAAAGAGTGAAGCTCTTTGTATGAGGGTAAGGCTCTTAGCCAGCATATATGAATGTGCATAAGAAAGAATGTTTGGTCCTTTACTCTGTCAGACACAGCTATATGTGTTCAGAAAGAGTCCCCAAATAATGGTATGTGGGTTAAAACAAATCAGCTGAAATAGCAAGAGAAATTTTAGACCTGGAATCCAAATAATGACATTAACATTAACATCAGAAAGACAAATTGAGCAGGCAGAGAAGTTTTCATTATCCTCCAAGCATGCAAAAATGACTTTTTTTTTTTTTTTTCTTACTGGCTTAAAGTCCTAGATCATAAATGACAGCAGCTTAGCCTGCTTTTGTTTTTAATACTTTAAATCTGTACTGTGAAACTAAAAAGAGCTGTATATATTATCCCTCTGCAATGCGTTTTGGGGAATTTTATGCAAGAATGATGGTAAAGATAATATTTCACTTTTCTGTTTCCCTGTTCATCAGGATACTGGTAATTTACGTTCATTAAAGAATCCTCACAACAATCTTCTGCAAGTATGCGTACCGCTTATGCTGTTTCCCACAGAATCTGTTGATTATTTTTTTTTTTGCTAAAAAGTGGAAAGTATAAAAATCAAAGGTGTCTCATGAGGTTTGCAGATTGGATTTGTCTCATGAGATTCAGTCCTTTTTTCGTCCACGGGCTGTAAACCTTGGGTAGCTTTCATCTTCCATAGTGTACTGCTGCATTATTGCTGCTGTGACGTGCCATTTCTTCTGAACTAGAGATGTGGGATCTTGGTGCTACATGGAAGATGTCATCTGCCTTGAATACATTGTTTATGGTGAAGAATAACATCATGAAGTATTAGTAAGCTGTTTAAAGATATACATGTCTTCTGTTAATTCCCACCAGTTCCTTTTTCTGAGATGTTTTCTGTGGTGATCCCTTCATCTCTCAATTTGCTAGCTGATCTGTTAGCTGTCGGTAGAGACCTAATCTCTAGCTGTCGGTAGAGATCTATCAGTAGGAGTGCTCGTGTGTAACCCTGAGTTGCTGGGTATCTCCCGAGAGTGACATTTGTCAGCTGCCGGGGTCTTATGTTGACTAGACTGGGGAGTGCAGAGCATGTTATTAGATGTTAGAGGAGAGGGAAAGTGGAGTTCAGACGAGTTAATAACGTAGTGGAAGGAGAGCATAACAACATAAACGCAAGGAAATGGACAGGGATATAGGGCCTGGCTGTGACATTGATGTTTTTGTGGCAATATTAATGCCAGAGAAGTAAAAAAGAGGAGAGAGTCTAAGCCACGAAGAACTTAGCTGACAGAACAGCAAGAAAGAAGAAATGGCATGCAGTTCATATCTTTGTGTTAAAATAAATTAATGTTTTGCTGATGGATTTGGTTTAATCCTACAAAGTAATACCAGACACTCATTAATAATTAGGAATAGCTAGAACATATCTGCCTTTTCACCATTAAATACATGACTTTGCCTTCTAACAAAAAATGAATGGCTGGTTGTGAACACAGTAAAGAACCAAAAAAGAGGCCAAAGGGTCTTCTCTGACTGTCAGCTATCATTAGGGTTGGCAGCCCAGAAAATTGCATTAGAATTACTGATGTGTGACCCCTTTTTTTTGGTACTTGGCTATTTGTTAACTTGTTGGAATCTAAATTTGTGGATCAAAGTCATTCAGATGTTTCAGAGCTGGAACTTACATAATCAATTTTAAAAAAGGATGACAGCCTCTTCTGGACATCACCCTTGTGGAGTGATAGAAGCAATTGTAGTTCGTTTTAATGTGCTTGACTCCTGTAAACTTACTCAAGATCTAAAAATATGCTGTTTCCTGTAGATAGTAAAGAACCTTTTTTTTTTTTTTTTTTTTTTTGTTTCCCAAGAAACTGCCTTTTGGTTATGTTTTTCCTCCTTATTCCCCAAAGTGGCAGTGTACCAGTTCTGATCTCTGCAAAGAAGTTTTCTCTAAAGTTTAAAAAACAAAACAAAACAAAACAAACAAACAAACAAACAAAACTTAAATAAAATCATTATTGTTTGATTGCTCTTACTGTGTTTTACTCCATACTTTTCTATGTGTAAGACCTTTAAATTACATAAATCCATAAATTTCACTTGCAATATCCACTTTTTTGTTTGATTAGAATACTACTCCCTTTTTAAGAATATTCTTCCCTTTTTTATTTTCATCATTCTGTTTTGGAAGGCCAGTCAAGGAATATTGGTTTAAGAACTACAAGAAAATTATATGTGCAGGGGAGAAATGCAGGAAAACAAGATTAATGCTCATTACTTTGCATTGTAAAATATGCTTTTATTTCTAAACACAGTTATGAATTTATCCTGAGTGTGTCAGACATTTCATACAAGCTTCTGATCATTTCCTTAATCTTACAATAATCCTTTGTCCTGGTTAGTGCTTGTGCCTGATCTGTTGATAAGCAGCCTTAAATATGAGGGGGCTGTAATCTGGGAATTCAGGATGTTCCTGGGGGAAGGTGGAGTTGTCCAATACTGCTGTTGCTCTTCAGTGACCTGTAGCCAACATATAGAGGCTGCTGACATGACTTGCAGCCTATACCTCCAGTGTACAGGCTTGAAAGGTCCATTTGAGCTAGTCTGAGACCAAGTCACCTTGGTGACTGCTCTAAATCTTCTGTGTGTTAACTCCGCAGTGGGGACCTGCAGGTGACGGGAAGTGGACATTGCCCGTATAGCACTGCCCAGAAAGCCATTGGAAAAGACAACTTCACTATGATTCCTGAAGGGGTCAATGGAATTGAAGAAAGAATGACTGTTGTCTGGGACAAGGCTGTAGTAAGTAATTACTTACTTGCATGGATTAAAAAGAAATTGACTGTTGGCTGAATAATGCAAGCCAGGAGACTCTTGGCCAGTACTTCAGTGACTTTCTAATATATTTCTGAGAATTCCCAGAGACCTACTACAAGATGAACTGTTTGTTTCAAAGTTTTATAAACTCAGGTCTGTGTTTCACTTCTGACAGTGCAAAGCCATAGTGTTTCATCAGACCTGACACTTCACAGACTAAACAGCTGTAATTTTTTCGGTTGTGTCAGAGCAGTTGCTTCTCACAGACATAGGATCTGGAAGCAGTTTAATGATTTTGAAGTAGACTCTGTATAAACGTGATGAATGGATTGTTTGAATTTGGGAAGTGTCTCATCGTTTTTGAGAAATTACAAAAGGATGACAGCAGAGCCTGAGGCTACACCATGAAATGCTTTGAAGGAGAACACTGCATGTAATTCATACTGGCATATTTTGCTGTGGGGTGCCGGTGTATGTTAGCAATTTTTTGATGGTTCCATGGATCCTAATATAAAATGATATCCTCCCTCCATTGCCCGTCTTCACATAAACACCCAGTCTCACTCACACACACACTTATCACCTTACACTGCATTGCACTTGAATGCATATTGCACATTGCAAGGTGGTAGTATTTAAAATGGTTTCACAAGCACTTCACCCAGAC
This sequence comes from Nettapus auritus, assembly GCA_011076525.1. NCBI lineage: Eukaryota > Metazoa > Chordata > Aves > Anseriformes > Anatidae > Nettapus > Nettapus auritus. Next base: position 84,504,395 of record CM021768.1, on the reverse strand, counting down.
CATGCTTCATAACCCCTTTCTTCAGGGAATGCTCTATTGAGTTTAGAAGCACAGAAGCAGCTTCATGTATCAGCCATGTAGGAGCAAAGCAGGAAAGCAAGCAAAATGCAACCAGCCAGTGATATTTCCCTTTTGTTACTCATATGAAGGGAAAGAGCTGCCACAAGTGTTACAAAATGGGATTTACAGGTGATGACATCAATTCCCGGACCACTGAGTAGCTTGTATTTTGAGAATCTCCTGGTTGACTAGGCAGAAAATATGTGTTAAACAAATAAACATTGCTCTTTTTTATTTCCAGGGAAGGCCCCAAAATACTCTGCTGAAAAATCAAAAAGCTGCAGTGAGCAGCTGCTATTAAGCCATCACTGACTGTATAAAAAGTTCAATTGGTGGTGACATTTCTCCAGGCAAGAGCTTTATAACTGATGTTGTATTACTTAGATTTATAGATTTCGTAATGCTACTAGTAGAATTGACTTAATTTACAAAAAAAAAAAAAAAAAGTTTCTAAAACAGTCTGAACATTTTTTTAGACTTGATCTTTTATTTAATCTTGTAATACTCATATAATTTCCCTGATTTAAAATCAGTAAAATGTTTAAATGGAATTTATTAGGACTAGCAGCACAGCACACATGCATCAGTGTAGGGAAAGGGACCCTAGCTGAGAAACTTGATGGTATCATCTGCATTAAGGTTTTATTGTCTGTTCTTTGGGATGCCAGGAATAACACATTTACTTACCTGAAACTCCAAAGTAATGTGCCTTGTATAAAAACATGCTTAATAAAGCTTCTGTTTCATGCAGCATCACCAGATACATGAGCTACATGCTTTCCCATATCTCCCCAACCATTCAGCACTCTGAATACTCAATCGCTATCTTATAAACATGTTTTGGTCAAGTCATGTTGTTTTTAGACCACAGGTAAGATGGACGAAAGCCAGTTTGTAGCTGTCACCAGCACCAATGCTGCCAAAATCTTTAATCTGTATCCAAGAAAAGGACGGATTGCTGTAGGATCGGATGCTGATGTTGTTATTTGGGACCCTGATAAGGTGAAGACTATAACAGCTAAAAGCCATAAATCGGTAAGAAGAGAAAGGAAACAAGCAATGAAATGTCTCTGTTGCTTTTCGTATGTCAAATTCATGTGAACAAGCATACTGGATATAGAGGAGTGGGGTAACTGCCTGATCCTTTTCTGAAACATGCAAATATTTCTGAAAATGAAAGTAATGAAACTTGCATTGGAAGCACTGGGATCAGGAAGGGTTTCTTTCCTCTCAGCATATACAATTGCACTATTTTTGTATGCTTGTGCCTGATCTGTAAATAGGTTTGAATCAGCAGGCCTGCAGCTGAGGTTAATAAAGCTGTGAAGATAAATTTAAAACCAGTTCACTTCTTTTGCTTGTATGAAAAACACCTGATATAAAATGCACAATTAAATCAACGGTATTCTAACATATTATAGATGATTAAATATTTTGATAATACAGCTCTGATCAGCTTCATGGATGGGATTTCTTATTTAATTGCAAAGCTTTGATGTGTACTTCTCTGTCCCTTAGCACAGAATACCAGTGATTCACAGTCACTTTCATTTTGGCAGTGACACATCTTGTGTGTTTATCTGGTGTTACCTATCTCAAAGTCATTGTCTTATTGTTCAGTGTTGTGTATTTTTTTTTTTTTTTAATATTGGGAAATTCTTCCAAAAATTGTATATTTTAAATTTATTTTTTTTATTTTAAAATTTAGTTTAATTTAAATTTAAAATAAACATTTTATATGCCTGTTAATGGCAGTTGCTTAAAAATATGACTACAAATGTGTTTTTAAGTTGTTAACTGAAGAAGACTATGTACTGAACTTGCAGTGAGTATGTTGGTTGATCCTCAGGCTGTTGAGTACAACATCTTTGAAGGAATGGAGTGCCATGGTGCCCCACTAGTGGTCATAAGCCAAGGGAAGATAGTGTTTGAAGATGGAAACCTGCACGTAAATAAAGGAATGGGCCGCTTCATCCCTCGCAAACCTTTCCCTGAATATCTTTACCAGCGTGTCAAAATCAGGAATAAGGTAGTATCAGATATAATTTAATCTTCTTCCAAGACATACCTTTTTGGAACCACAATAGCAAATTTTAATCATTATTACTAGTACGCTAATATAAATCTGTATAAGCTGACCTATGTATGATGTCTGACCTATGTTTGTATATGGTCAAAATATGACCAAAAACTGGCTCCTCTGCAAGTGTGAGCTGATATAACTTAAAATTAAACTTCAATGGGTAGAGCACGTAAGTGCCATTTGGGTATAATTGCTGTATGCCCAGCTGCGCAGTCTTTTGAAGGGAGGTGGAATAGTGATAGAATTTACTTCTAGTTAGATGTCAGCAAAAAGATACAGATTCTTTGGAAGGAGAGTTAGCCAGAAGAAAAATAGCATTTTAAATTGCTACTAAGCTTTGCATGCTGAACAGCCCCATTGCAGAGAAGAAAAGCATCTAAGTCAGAGATACTCATTATATTTGGCATCTCTGAACTACTGTTGGTGCATTTGCTAAGCTGAGCATTAGCCGCATTCACAGCTCAGAAAGCTTCTTTTATCGTTTATTTAAATAGAAGCTTGGGAAATGACCAAGATCACGATTGGGTCAGTTCTGGTTTTGAATTATATCCACGCTTCTCTGTTGAAAACCAGTTGGCTTGACACTAGTTTCGGGTTGTTTGGAAATTGCTTTTTGCCACTGGGCAATGCAGTTACTTTGTGAGAACAAGTAACAAAGACAAATTTACTAAAAAAAAAAGATGTTTTCTTCAACTAGGCATATGCCATTGCCTATAAGGGTGGCAGCTGAAATTAAGTCTACAAGTGGGAAGGATAAGAGCTATAAAAATAAAATGCATCTGCAAAGGAGTTTTGCAAAATACCAATGAATGATTTTTTTTTTTTTTTTTTTTTTTTAACATTAGCAGATGATACGGGTCTCCATATCTGCCTTTCAAGGGTTTAGCACATGGGAATGCTATATAAATTGTAGTGATGATGTTTTTTAAATAGTGAAAACAGCACTTCAAAAACAAGTATCAGAGAGTGGTGCCTTAGGCCAGGGATTTGCTCAAAAGTAACCAGCCCAAATAACTTGTGTCTTGCTGTGGGCCTGGATTTGGGGAAAGACCTTTGATTCTAGATACACTGACAAAGGTCTGCAGAGGGACCAAGTGAGGCATTGACATTATTGCTCGTCCAGCTCCCTCTGCTGCCTGCCGAGAAGAAGTGAGAGCAGTCTCAGGTCCTGTGTTTCTTTTCACAGTCAATTTTTTTTTTTTAATTGAAAAGATTTAGAAAAACCCAGTGATTATGATATCAGCTACCATCATGTGGCTATGTCACTGCACAGCAAAGCGCATCGCACAAAGGTCTGCAAAGCTTTAGCTAGCCCAGGAAAAATCTCCCGGAACAGGGACAGCAATGTAAATCCCTACCTTTGTGGAGCCCTGCATAGTGGATTCACTGCTGTGATCAGCAGCTGCTTCCCTCTGGGCATTAGCTTTGGCTCAGCTTGCGAGACACTGTCTCTTCTAAGCCTGATGTCCCTGTCACCAAAAGCAAGGAAAATGTACTGATTTCTGTAAGCGTAAGATCAGAACCCCCATGAATAGTGTGGCCTTCCTACCCAGTACTTGAATTGTACTGTTACTGGGGAAACAGTCCTGAAACAATAGTTGTCTTACATTTCTAATATTTTGGATGGGCTTTGGATTCTGAAATTCAGTAGCTTCAGACTCTTCCTGAAAATTGGAAGTGTTTTTTTGTTTGTTTGTTTGTTTGTTTTAAATACTATTTTGTAAATTTCTGTGTTTTTAAGGCCAATGAGACTGTTAGGATTCTCTTTTATTTCTCATAGGAACTGTACAGGGATAGGATACAGGGACTTTAAACTGAAATCAAAGCTCAGGTGACAGATAGTCTATTGACAAATAATGAAAGATGGGTCCCATGCCAGTCTGTGTATAATTGCTTTTCTAGTTCATGACAAGAAGTGGAAACTTTTGAAATTTTATTTAAAAAAATGTCACTGTTTTTAATGAGTTTCTAATGAAAATAATGTGATATTTGAAGGGGAGGAGCAGAGAAAGCAGGTAAGAGTGAAATTGCTACAGTCAGTACAGTGACTATCAGTCTTAACACAACCAAAATGAGATTCAGCAGCTCAGATATGAGACTCACACGATCCAACTCTGCTGAAAACCCTCTGAGTGGAGAGAAAAGAGATGACAATGACTGATCTTACTTAAAATAATGTCTTAGGTGAGATCTATTTTTCTTTTTGAGATCCAGTTTCTCTCCATTGACTGTGAAGGAAGCCTATTAAGTCTTGATCTCATATGTTTTATATATATTTATAAAATGATGAGAGGAGACTTTAAAGTTTCATTTGTATACAAAGCAGACAGTAGCTTTTATAATAGTACTTATGTGTTTTTACTTCAGCTAATGCAGAATATAGCTCCGTGCTCAGTGGCCTCTGTATACCAGTATCATTAGGCAGCATTATCAGAGCATTCAGTATCTGATTTTATTCTGCTCTTGCTCTAGGTGGGAGGACTGCAAGGAGTCTCCAGAGGAATGTATGATGGGCCTGTGTATGAAATCCCAGCTACGCCAAAATATGCAACTCCTGCACCCTCAACTAAATCCTCCCCTGCCAAAAACCAGCCCCCACCAATCAGGAACCTCCACCAGTCTAATTTTAGCTTATCAGGTAAGTCAACCTGACTCATTAGAAATGCCTTTAAAGCCTTCAGTATGTATGGATTGTTGCTGATAAATTTCAATTATAAAAATTACCTCTTTAATTATATATGTATGAAATATATATACACATACATACATGTATGTAAGAACATATACAGTTAGGTATGTTCGTATACATTCTTCCCCTATTTTACAAATTACCAAATATTCAGAATGTTTGTCATCTAAAATATTTATCTGCTTGCAGTCTTTTAGTATTATTTACCTGGCACCTTATGGTTAGCTGAGGTCTCTGGTTGATATGACTGAAGCCTGTTGGTATGTATGGTTGATGAACTTGCACCTGGTGTGACTCACGTGGCTCAAACACCTCAGATTTCCTTCTTGCTGCATCACTAGAAACTGCTAGACACAGAAACTCTAACTGTCCTTGTCCATGGTTGGCAAACCAGGTGCAGAATCTATTCATATGCTGATTATAGTATTTCCTGTCTCTTTGCTCTTGGTGCCCAAGACATTTTCCACAGTACATAAGAAATATGCAAGAAAATCATCATTTGGGATTTTTGGAAATAATTCCGGATGTTTGAAGATAATTACAAGTGTGCCAAATCATTGTCCTTCAAAAGTCTGTGGCCCAGTTGGTAAACAAGTGGTTCTTTATGATGTTGTTATGTAAGTGACTGGATTTTCTCCCCTGTGGGAGCCAATGGTGGAGTTTTCATCCCTGACAGATCCTGTCTTTAGAAACTAAATGAAACCTCTGGAATAATGCCCAAGGAGAGCAAATACTTCTGTTAAGTTGGAGTACAATTTTCCCTGTACAGTTGGGTCCATGGTGAGCATATACAAATATGTAAATCTCTGTAAAGTAACAAAAGTGCTTTCTATCTTGACCTCTAACAATAATAAACAATAAGTGGGATTTTCAAAAGCACACGAAGCTGTGGTTTCACAGTCCACTGCTGGATCTGTGCATTACCATGGCACCCTGTGCTAACAAGCATGATCCAAATCAGGCAAAAGCACATTACTGGTTATGGAATTAAGCTGAACCAGAGACTACGATAGCATTTAAAATGATCCTATGCTTTTATGGTAGTGTTATGTTACCTGTAACAAGCTCTTGTGATCACACGATATTTAGTCTGGCAGAAAGCTGGCTGTCACAAGTTTAATCTTCCAGCATTTTAAAATGCATTTTGAAGCGGGTATGAGTTTACATCAGATCAACGTTCCTTTTCATGTGGACTTACATTCACTAACATCAGGTTTTCTGTCCTGTTAACCCATGGACCCAGTGGGGACAAGTATTCTAAATCAATGAGGCGGGTTTGAAAAAGCCACTCTACGCATACATGATAAATTTATTTTTCCCAGATAGAGCAGCAATATTTTTCAGGGTCTGATCTCATGAAGGGAATACAGTCTGTAGGCTGTCATCCCTGCATGGGCACTGGCATGTTAGTGGAAGACAATTGCCCATGCAGGGTGAGCATCAGTCTAATCCCAAACATTAAGCCTACAGTTCTTATTGAAGATGACTGGAGCTAGGCACAGAAATGTGCCTTTGAAGATCTCTAGCGCTTCGGGCAGGGGCCTGGCTCAGGATAAACCAACTGATGTGAGGGAAGCATAGCTGGAATGTCAGGTAAAATATCACCACTGATGATTTTTTCCTTTTCATAGCATTTTTTTCCTTTATTCCTCTTGTTGCAGGAGCTCAGATAGATGACAATAACCCACGCCGTACTGGACACCGCATCGTGGCACCTCCTGGTGGTCGCTCTAATATTACCAGTCTTGGCTGAAAAATGATGATGGACAGAAACACGAGGAAGGATCATGGGAATAATGTACATTCCCTTCAATATCTGTGTTATCAAACCCACAGTTTTATTTGGTACTAACGGAAATAAAAAAAAATGAAATGTCTTTTTTTTTTTTTTTTTGTATAGGAAGAGGTGATAATAGTGTGGTGTGTTTGCTTGGAACTACTTGCCTCACAATTGTGCTTTCATGCCATAGTCACCTTAAAGCATGGTGCTTCCATTGCCCCTTTAGTGACTACAGGTTTTAGCTTCGTCTCGTAACTGAATGATGGTTCCTTTGCACCCTTTCGCTGTATTAGAGTAGTTAATGCATGTTACTGAGTTATTTATGCAAGTTGCATTCAGTGAGTGAGTCCCTATAGAACACGTTGCCAACAATTGACTAGACACAATGCCAAGATTAATGTCTGTATTTGATAACCATCACCAAAAACACTTATGAAGGAAGAAAATGGCCATCTTGAAAGTATGCAGTAGAGTAGTATAGGCAGCTTCTGTTTTATCTTTAATTTATTATAAACCCAAGAAGCACTTCTCTCAGACACAGAAAATCACCAGAACTTAGAATGACGAATGGTCTCTGTAGCACCTGTCTGTACCCACTCAGTACATTCCAAGTCTGTGTCTTCATTGTTTCCATTTTCGACAGCGCCATAATTTATGCAAAGCAATGCCATTGCCACCCCTGCAGGGATTTCTCCACCTGGGCAGTAGTGCTCTCCTTCTGCATGAGTTTTTTGGTACTTACAGATAATCCAAGTTGCCGTCGGATTTTTAAAGTTTTTTGTACAAAGTTTTTCCTTTGTAATCACATGCATTTTTACTTACTCTACCGTATCAAGATCTACTAGTCGTGGTTCTATTTCTGAATTCAAAGCTTGTGAAATAAAGGAAATTAATTGATGGGTAAGCGTCTTCCTCTGCTTTCCAGTGCTGTTACTCAATGACTGAAAATTAAGAATGGAGAAACTCATGAGAAATTGTCTTTTAGGTTGACATGTGATAGAAGGAACCAAACTCTCTAGATCACAAAGGGCGTTGTATAGATGTCTGCATATGCGTTCTGTAAGCATGCCATAATCTGCCTTAATTAGAGCTCACTATAAAAATTTACTTACCATTTATATTGCAGCTGCCTCAATTTTGGCCGAGACCTAAATTATCTTTCTCCCAAGACTTTCAAGTTTACCTAACTTGCTTCAAATGGACTTGATTGCCAACATCTTCATCTGTAGTATGGAAACAGTAATCAGTGCTCTAGTATTTGACTTAGCATTGGTTCCTTGGCTGATCTATCTGCCCTTAGGCAGTGTTTAGGGATGCCACAAGCAGAAAAGGTGAGAGAACTGGACTTGTTTGATCTTCTTCTGTAAGAGTAAAGGAGGAAGTTCTTTGTCCTGTTTTTCTGATTATCTCACAGACTATGTAAGAGAAGCATTTTCTATCACTTTTTACCTGTCTCATTGTGTTGCAGATGTTGTGCGAAGTGTGTGCTATAGTGGCGGGTGGTGTGCTCTGAAATTAGGCAGGTCAGCAAAACATCTCCCACTGGCCTTGTGCCATTTTCAACACTACCAAGCTGCAACCACAAAAGTACTGTAGGAGCACAGTGCCTGTGGAATGATTTTATTTAGTTGCAATGCTTGACCACGTAGCACTGGTCAAGTTTTGGAAAATAGCCTACCTGAAGCCTGTCATCTTATTCTGAAGCCAGTGTGCTATCACCTCCAGCTTCCCCAGGGAGGTAGCCACTACACTAGAAAACTTCATTTCTGTTAGCTTGGTCTGAAAATCTGGCAGAAGAGCTGGTCTGAATAGCTAGCTTTTCTTTTTGCTTTGGCTCTGATCTGAACCAGTGGAGAAACACTGTAATTCATCCTGAAGTTCTGGTGGTTTTACTGGGGTGGGCGGCTGAACTCCACCACAACCACTCTCTCACTCCCTCCTCCTCAAAGAGGAATGGGGAGAAAATATGATGAAAAGGGCTCAAGGGTTGAGGTAAGGACAGGGACATCGCACAGTAGTTATTGTGATAGGCAAAACAGACTCAGCATAGGGAGACAGAAAGATTTATTACCTATTACTAACAAGCTAGAGAAGCGGAAAAAAAGGAAAGAAACCAAAAGCACATTCCCCCCCCATCCACCCTCTTCCACCTCCTCCCCCCCGAGCAGGGTGGGGGAATGGGGGTTATGGTCAGTCTATAGCGCTTCTTCTCTGCCGCTCCTTCTCGGTCACTCTCGTCCCCTGTGCTGTGGGGTCTCTCCCATGGGATGCAGTCCTTGCTGAACTGATCCAGTGTGGGCTGCCCACAGGCAGCAGCTCTTCAAGAACTGCTCCAGACAGGGGTCCGTACCACGGGGTCCATCCCTGAGGAGCAAACTGCTCCAACCTGGGTCCCCCACGGGCAGCAGCTCCTGCTGGGTCACCTGCTCCTGCGTGGTCTCCTCTCCAGCAGGTCCGGCCCGGAATCTGCTCCGGCAGGGGTCTTCCGCAGGCTGCAGCCTCCATCGGTGCAGGTCCACCTGCTCCACTGTGGTACTCCACGGGCTGCAGGGGGACAGCCTGCTTCACCATGGTCCTCACCACAGGCTGCAGGGGACTTCTGCTCCTGCACCTGGAGCACCTCTCCCCCTCCTTCATCACTGACCTTGGCACCTGCAAGGCTGCTCCTCACTCCTCTCACCCTCCCAGCTGCTGTGTGGCGCAGCAGTTTTTTTCCCTGTCTTAAATATGCTCTCACAGAGGTGCAAAACAACATCACTTACAGCCTGTTCTGATAGCCAAAAAGAAAAACATCAGCCTGGTTCTGTTATTACCCAGAAACGCTTCCAGCCCAGTATTTTCTCCTCTGGGCAGTTTCTTACATAGCTGGTGCACCAAAATTTCTTGTGACTTGTGTAGGGAACTGGCCAGGGAGGAGCAGCTGGGTAAAGTGGTTTTGGAAGGGTCTTTGCAGCCTCCTCGATTTCTAGGTTGACTGTTTTCCACTTCTCATTTTTGTATGATCTTTGCTCTTTCCAGTAATTCATTTTCATGCTCTTCATGCCTTCCTACAAAGAAACAAGAATTTATTTCCAAGGAGCTGCAGGTTGTGCACCAGTCATTAAATAGCAATTTCTAGCTTAACCCTTTGTAAACATCTGACTTGGCTTCTGTGGTGTTTTATTATTATCATTATTTTGATTCAGGAAAAAATACACTGCTACATAAAAATATTACACTTGTGATAAATGACTGAGTCTCAAATAGGATTCCAATTAAAGTTAACAATTTATTAGAGGAATAAAAGCAAGCAAACAGCGCTGGGCACACCAGAAGTCTCCACTCCACCAAGACACACACCCCTCCAGGCCCCACTCTGGGCTTATATCTCCTTTACTAATGCATATTCATTAGTGGGCGTGCCCTCCTTCGAGCATGCCTTTTTCATCTGGAATCTTCTGGAATCTTCTAGACCCCAGACCACATACATTCTCCACCCACCCCCCAGTCTTCTGCCTAGCAACAGCACTGGTCCAGGCTGTTCCTGTCAGGTGACCACTGCAGAACACAAGCACTATATACATACATAAACCACCAAATTTAAGAACCACATACATACATTGCTCACCAAACACAAGAACTATATACATATATTAACCATCTCCATTTCCCCAGTCTTGTGGTTATACAAGGATGTATAAGACAATCACATTTTATCATGTGGCCCTAGCATTGCTTTACATTGACACGAATCAGATGAACACATCTCACACACTTGGAGCAACTGGATATTGTTTCTTAGAACAAAATGCTAGAATTGCAATCTGACAAATTTGTCACAGAGGAAGTGTGGCCATGGGGGTCGGTAAGCCCCACGGCTGGTGATAACATCGGGCTCTTAACGATGAGGCCATCAAGAATGTAAGGAGTTTAGAGGCAACAAAGAAGTGTGATTCAGGAGACGCCCTGCCGTCTCGGGTTGCTTGTTCTCCAGCCATAACGTTAAGGGATGGAAGTTGCTGGGGGTTTGCTGTTGCCGGGCGAAGTCGTTGACCAATGAATAGTGACTGGGAAAGTAGTGCTGTAGTGGAATGGTGTAAGAAGGGAGCCTGTCCTCAAGATGGAGAGGCAACAAATAGATAATGAAGTTATGTCATCAGTCAGTTACTGATCTTAAAAGAACCTTGGTGTCCGTGTAGTCTTAGCACCACAAACTGCGCCCGAAAACAGACCTGAAGAAAACGAAAGGGGACCTGAAGAAAGCAAACAGGGGCATCTGGAAGAACAGAAACAGGCCTAACAGTACAGGGACAAAAACAAAAAAGAATGAATAGGGACAGGCTAGCAGAATAGGTACCAGGACAGAAACAAGGACAATGATTGCCTCATAAAGATAGGTTCAGCCAAACTCAGCAAACCACTCAAAGAAGCTCATATATAAAGTCACTGGAAATAAAATAGTGGGCGTGTCCTCCTCCGAGCATGCCCTCTTCATCTTCTGGAATCTTCTCCAGTCTTCTCGACCCCAGCCCCCATGCAGGCTCACCCCACAGACTTCTGCTTAACACTGCACAGCCAGCAACAAAACTGGTGGAGGCCGGTCCTGTCAGATGTCCATTGCAGAACACAAGAACTACATACATACATTAACCACTGAACACAAGAACTAGACATACATTAACCATCTTTATTTTCTTAGCCTCTTGGTTAACAAGGATGTGTAAAACAGAAGGTCACATTTTATCATGCGGCCTTAGCATTGCTCCACATTGAGACGAATCAGATGAACACATCTCACACGTCCTTAGAAACAAAGACTGTCCTGTTAACCTTACAGTTTATTCCCTTTATTAACAATCAGACAGTTTATGATCCTAAAACATGGGACCAAATTGAGGTCAAGGTGTGGGACTCTGCTACTAAAAATGACAAGATTGCGGCGGGATTGCTTGGCACACCTGACCAGCAGTCTCTGAGGCCTTAAAGAGCCATGTGGACCACAATCACAAACGTGTGGTTTGCCAGACAATGAGGGAGCTGCGGGCTTGTTTACTGATCCGCCTCCTGTGCCATCGCCCACCCCGCTGCTACAGCCATCGCAGGCCTTTGCTGTTACACCCTCTGGTGACCTGGACATTCCTTTTGATCCAGGCCCTATAGGCCCTGAAAAGGAGCCGTATCTGTTTCCTTTCGATCCGGGAGGAATAGGATACATAAGGCACGAAGGCTGAGTTGCTGAACAACTTAAAGCAAGACATATTGTACCCACGACTAGCCCTGGAACTCTCCAGTGTTTGTAATCAAGAAAAGGAATGGAAAATGGAGACTGTTATATGATCTGAGAAAAAATAACAAAGTCATGGAAGACATGGGAGCACTTCAGCCAGGAGTGCCATCTCCAACTATGCTCCCCCAGTCATGGACATTAATAGTGTGAGATGTGAGATACGCTCATTTGATTCGTGTTAATATAGAGCAATGCTAGGGCCACATGGTGGAATGTGATTGCCTTGTGCATCCTTGTATAACCACAAGAGTGGGAAATGGAGATGGTTAATGTATGTATATAGTTCTTGTGTTCTGCAGTAGTCACCTGACAGGAACATCCTGGACCAGTGCTGTTGCTAGGCAGAAGACTGTGGGGGGGAGAGCATGTATATGGTCTGGGGTCAAGAAGATCTGAGAAGATTCCAGAAGATGAAGGGGGCATGCTCGAAGGAGGACATGCCCACTAATGAATATGCATTAATAGAGGGGATATAAGCCCGGAGTGGGGACTGTGGGGTATGTGTGTGTCTTGTTTGAGCAGAGACTCCCAGTGCACCCAGTGCTGTTTGCTCGCCTTTATTCCTCTAATAAATTGTTAACTTTAATTGGAATCCTATTTGAGACTCAATCATTTATCACAATAGTAATAGACTAGAAGGATTGTTTGTTAAACGCTTGCCAGAATTTGGAAAACTTTGCTATGTTTATGTTTCAGTTGATACCTTTATGGATTGTATTTCTGCATTTGTTCATGTAGGGGAAAAGGCAAAGGATGTGTGTAAACATCTTCTGTCAGCTTGTGTGAAATTAGGAGTTCCAAAAATGATTAAAACAGATAATGGGCCAGGATATGGGGCCCATTAAACCCACTCCCTGGGAGCGTGAGGAGCTGCTGGGGTTGGAGACGACCTTAATCCTGCCCTGCACATCGGCCCTGTGTCTGCCTGCTACTGCTGGTGCAGGGCCCAGAAGGCAGATCAGTGTGGCTCTGCCCTGACTTCACTCACAGCCCCTCAGCTACATTGCACAGCCGTAAATCTTCCTGTGCCCCACACAGCACCTCTTGCAGCTATCCACACCTGAAGGCTCAAAGGGAGTCATAAAACAAGCTGCTTTCTTGGGTTGCTGGGGAGTGGCAGCAGGAAAGCTCTCTTCGGAGTGGGGTGATAGGATATAAAGCAGACACCTACGTAATCCTCACAATTTAATTTCCCTGATTTATTAGTGTGAGCTTATTCTACCTTCGGGGATAGTGAATTATCTTCTGTTTCTGTAAAAAGGGAATACCCATTGTTCCATCTCTGCTGGCTGGCAGTCAGAGCAGAACCCATCACTACGAAAGGTCAAGCAGTGGGCTGGTGGCAGGGCACAGCCCTGGGAACTGAACTGCAGCGACATTGCTGCTCCTTTAAAACTTGGAGCTGAAACATGCTGTTGGACACAGTGGGGATTGCTCCACAGCAGAGGGAAAATTCCAAGAGGAGCTTTAATCTGGCAGAGTGGGGCTGTCGGGCTCCTGGTTCTGCAGGGATGCTCAGAGGCTCAAATTGTTTTGCCCACAGCTTGCTGGGGCTGGGGGCTGCTGCTCTCCTGCAGGGGGTTTGCCTGGCCTCTGGGGGTGCTCTCCAGGCTGAGGGCCAACAGGAGAAGTCTGCAGCAGCTGAGAGCTTTGGGGCAGAAAGGGAGAAGAGAAATTCACTGGAAATATTTTGAATGCAATTCTGCTGCTTCGTGACAAATTCGGGCTCTTGGTCATCTTCAGTGAGTCAGTACAAGTTGTTCTTTGCGGGCAGTAGCTGACAGCTGTGATGTGTTTGTGGGAGGCTGTATGAGACAGAATCACAGCACGAGTGAGGCTGGCAGGGACCTCTGGAGATCACCTAGTCCAAGCCCCTTGTCCAGAAGGCTCACCCAGAGCACATTGTACAGAATGGCATCCAGATGGGTTTTGGATATCTCCAGAGAAGGAGACTCCACGGCCTCTCTGGGCAGCCCGTTCCAGTGCTCTGTCATCCCACAGTAACCATATGCCCTCTCATACCCATCTGGAACTTCCTGTGTCACACTTTGTGCCCATTGCCTCTTGGCCTGTTGCTGGGCACCACCAAAAGGAGTCTTGACCAAGCCTCTTGACACCTTCCCTTGTGGTATTTGTACATATTGATGAGATCCCCTCTCGGTCTTCTCTCCTCCAAACTGAGCAGGCCCAGCTCTCCCAGCCTCCCTTTGCAGGACAGATGGTGCAGTCCCTTCATCTCAGCTGGACCATGGCCAGCTCCATGTCCCTCTTGTGCTGGGGAGCCCAGAACTGGACGCAGCGCTCCGGGTGTGGCCTCCCCAGGGCCGAGCAGAAGGGCAGGATCCCCTCCCTGGCCCTGCTGGTAGCACTCTTCCCACTGCACCCCAGGCTCCAGTCGGCCTGTAAAACTGTAAATACTGTTGGCCTAAGTAAAATTAGCCAAGTTTGTACTAAGAGTGGGCACAGCATCAGGAAAGGGAGGAGAAGGCAGCAGGGGCAGGGATGGCAATGACCACTGTGCTGTTTGCAACGCTGACACGTTTTCTGTGATTTTATGATTTTATTTGTACTTCATGTACTTGTTTGTACACAGTACAAGTGTATTTGTACTCTGTGTGGTGGAGTGGCACCCTGGTGACATTTGGGTCCTATGGGGCTGGTGAGCCTCCAGCTAATGTCAGGCCCTGGTCTCAATAGGTCCTCTACTGCTGGTGGGGTGGCCTCTTCTTTGGTGGTGTGGAGTCCTGTGAGGAGCTGTTCTTCTTCTTGGGGGCTTGCTGGGCCCCCCCACGTGGGCAGCCCGTGTCCCGCGTGATTCTGGAGGGACCTGGTGCAGCCTCCTGCGGCTCCTCTGTAGGTGCTGCCTGCTCCATGGTGACTGTAGCAGGGGTGGAGTGAGGGCAGCTGGGAGACCCTTCAGTGCCGTCTTTGGATCTTGCGGGCACCTCATCGCCGTTGGAGCTGGCAGGCTGGGGAGAGGGGGCTGGGACAGGTGGAGGAGCCACCCCTCTGTGGCCAGATGGTCCGGGTCTGGGGCTGGCCTCCCATTGCTGGGCTGCAGGTGGGACGTTCAGTCCCAGCAGACGGTGGGCCTCCCTGCTGCACCGTTGCGCGGTGACTTCTGGGAGCTGGCTCACAAAAGTCACTGTGTGGTGGCTGAGGTCGAGCTCCACCAGCTGGACTAGGCGCTCTTCCTCAAGCCCAAAGAGGCGCAGGCTCTCCATGATGGCGCTCTCCAAGATTACGGCCTGAGGATGCCATGCCCCGAAGACGCACCTCAGCTCCCAGCGCACCCAGGAGAGCAGGGGCCAGAGGAGAGCAGGGTGCCGCCGGAAAAGTTGGCCCCAGGTGTCCGCGGGCAGGCCGCCAACCAGGGCAATGGGTGCCTGGACAGGCAGGCTATCGGCTGATGACACTGCCGATGGGCTGATGATTAGCTCCTCAAACTCATCATCAGCCTGCACTGAGTTCACAATAGATGTTATTCTTTGCTTACACAGAGGGCACTCGGGCTTGCTATCCACCCACCGCCAGAAGCATGGATAGCAGAACTGGTGGCAGCATGGCATGGTATACGCGGCGCTGCCCCAGGTGTTTAAACATATGGGGCAGCGAGTGTCCAGTGCCGCGGCCATGCTCACCACCAGCTGCGGTGGGCTGGGAGGAACAGGTGACAATATCCTCCCAGGTACATACAGGAGCTGCAGCAGCAGGTGTCACCCTGGAAGAAGAAGAGAGGTGTCACGGTCATTCTCTGGCCTGGGGAGGGTCCCTCAAGGAGGAACACCTTGCCGCCAGCTTGGGGTGTCCCCATGCAACTCACCTCTGCTGCTGCAGGTGCTGGATGTCCCAGCTTCCTGTTGGGAACAGGGCTGGCAGAAAAACAGAAGTGGCTCTGGAGACGTGAGCACGTTCCAGAGCCAAGGTATGCCTTGTTCCTCGCTCAAGTCCTCGCAGTAATGCTCAGATAGAGGGGAGGGACAAACTGCTGGGCTGAGCCACTGTGCCCAGATTTAAGCCTTGAGGGCCATGCAGTCATAAACCATTGCCTGGAGACATTGTAGCGCATCAGCGGGATGTCACAGACAGTTGCCGGGCACATCGCTGCCCAGCAGGGGACATGGCCTCTGGGATGTCCCAATCCATCGCTGGGGACATCACAATGGGCAGTCCTCACCTGCAGCACGTTCTCCAGAAGCTCTCCAGCCCCAGAACATGTGTCAGGTTCCCCCCCTCCGGCAGCACAGGCAGGGCTTACATAGGCTACAGTTAAAGAAAAATAAAAGCCATGACTGTTCCACAGACAATGTCTGACTCAAAAGAGAGCTGGCAGCAGTGCCTGTGGGTGCTGCTAGCAATGGCATTTATGGGGGACTCTGGCCTTGAGTCCTGAGATACTCTGACTCTCTAACACTTTGTAACTCTCTAGGACACTCAGGGACACCCTGTGATGCTTTCTTTCTATGTACAAATGTTTCAAAGACAAATCACAAAATCCCTCTTCTGTGCCAATGGTTACATTAGAAGCCCCCAGTCCCTTTTTCCACATCTTCTCAAACCTTAGCAGAACATTGAAGGACGTGATCATGCAAGAACCTTTCGTTCTGCTGCCTTAATTTCATGTGCTGCAACAGAAGACCCATGATCCAGTATGCTTCCTGATTTCCCAGCTGATAACCCAAATCAGGATGCAACAACAACATAACACAGAGTACATCAACTGGGTGTAAGAATTAAAAGGACATGACCTTCTCTGAAAAAATCCCTGTTGCTCTGTTCCCTGTTACAGATGTTCTAAAAACATTGATTCAGCACTGTACATATTGATGAGAACCCCTCTTGGTCTTTTCTCCTCCAAGCTGAGCAGGCCCAGCTCTGCCAGCCTCCCCTCGCAGGACAAATACTGCAGTCCCCTCATCTCAGCTGGACTCGCTCCAGCAGCTCCATGTCCCTCTTGTGCTGGGGAGCCCAGAACTGGACGCAGCTCTTGTCTAGTTGTCAGAAGTTTTCACTGGTGCAAAATGCAGCTTTGATATTTCTCTGTGACTGTCACAATTTCCCCTTAAAGGCAAAAATATTCTTTGCAATAAAGAGGCTCCTGACAGGTAATTATTGTAAATCTGTCACAGCTTTTCCTTTCTTGAGATTGGCTTAAGTGAGCCAAGATTAAGACACTTTTTGGAATTATTGGTCAGAGGTACGGAGCTGGCTCTCTTGGAAGTTTTCTAGTTCTTCTTGGCTTGGGACAGAGTAGGGATGCCAAAGGGTAGAGCCATTAAAATCTTTCCTTTTGAAGCTTATCAAATAATTTGGGCATTTCTCACCTCTACCTTTAAAACTGTTGGTATTAATCCAGTGGTATACGCTGACCTTGGAAGACCTTGGCCTTGACTAGGTGTTTCAGGCATATTGTGATTTTGAAGGTTAAAAACAAGCAAACAACAACAAGAAAAGCAAAAGAAGCTTTCCTCATCTTTTAACTTTTACCTTATGTGTTCTTCTGACCAGCTTTCTTTGCAAGTCAGCGAAGTTGTAAGAAATAGATGTAATTGGGAAAATTATTATTTTATTATATTATTATTTTTTTTTTAATTTAAATTATTATATAAAGTCTGGACTATTCCAGACTTGAATCTAAACTAGAAGTGGACAATCTCTTGCATTTCATGTAAGGAAAAAGGGTAAAATTGATTTTTAAAAGTGATAAAGAAATTCCATTTGGCAGCAGACTTGTTCAGATGATTCTTGTCCAAATAGAGTAAAACATTTAAAATGTTCTTTCAGAAATTTTGAAATCAATGAACAAAAGTAGTCAGACTTCAGTGGTATTGGTTCTGAAGAGCAGTCTTTCAATGTGCTTCTGCTTTCTGCATTAAATCAAGGAGAACTTGACTTCCCCATTAAATCTTTTTTGCTTCTGGATCCAGCGCAGCAAGTCACTGGAAATAGCTGTCCTGCTTGTAACGGAGCAGGAGACTCCTGCAAGCCGTACTTGTGCAGACGTTGGAGGGATGTGTGAAGTTGCACCCAACCAGGCTGTCTTCTCCCGGACAACTGTTCAGACAAACCAGCTGAATGAGCCCGGACTTTTGCTTTCTGTCTGTGAGGATGTCCGAAGTTTCAAAGGAAGAAATGGATCTTTAAGAGAAAGATCTGGAAGCCTGAAAAGGCCAAATGTAATTTTGGACGCTGGCTATTTGAACTGTGATAAATAGGGTCAGAGCTTGGTGGAATAGAGTGGTCTGACACGCCGAGAAGAAATCTGAAGTGCAGTGAGGGTGAGAGAGAACTTGGAGGCACAGCTGAAGGGAAGGGCACTCAGTGAATAGGCAGCATTTGTTTCTCTTTATTTGTCACCAGAGATCAGCTTTCTTCAATGGTAGGTGTCCTGGTTTGTTAGGACAGAGTTAATTTTCCTCCTAGTAGCTGGTAGGGTGCCATGTTTTGGATTAGGATGAGAAGAGTGCTGATAACATGCTGATGTTTAATTGTTGCAGAGCAGTGCTTACACCAAGCAAAGGCTTTTCAGCTCCTCGCTCTGTCCTGCCAGCAGGCAGGCTGGGGGTGCAGCAAGAGCTGGGAGGGGACAGACCCAGGACAGCTGACCCAAACTGGCCAAAGGGCTATTCCATACCATCTGAAGTCATGCTAAACAATATATAGGGGTGGCTAGCTCGGGGATAGACTGGGCATCGGTCAGCGGGTGGTGAGCAATTGCATTGTGCATCACTTGTTTCGTACACATTATTATTAATATCATTGTACTGTTATTATCATTGTTATTATCTTGTCTTAATAAACTGTCATTATCTCAACTCACAGGCTTCACTTTCCTGTTTCTCTCCCCCATCCCAGAGAGTGAGGGGGGAGGGTGAGTGGACAGCTCTGTTGTGTTTTGCTGCCAGCCGGGTTAAACCACAATAGTAGGTCAGAAGTTTTTTAAAACTCTTTGAACTTGTCTTTCTATTGTGTGAGAGTAAACTGTAATTAGTATCACTAGAATGAGCACAGAGAACTGGGAGATGAAGTGAGGTGAAGGAGGTTAGGACTGGGCCTGGAACGCCAGCGAAATGTAATTGGCCAGCACCTAGAACTGAGCCATAAGATGTTTTGCTAGGTTTTTAGGTGTATCAGATTTTAAAAAGAATCAAGTACTGGTGTTAGGGATCACTCATTTACCTATTTTCATTTACCAAGTCTGCTTTCTTGGATTTCTTTGATTAATGCTGCCGTTGCAGCATTGCGGTTCTTGTCATGGACTGGGTTACTCCTCTGGTGTCTGTTCATGACTGCTGTGGGTGGGAGTGGGACCTTTTTGGAAGTCCTTAGACCTGCTCAGCCATCTGAACAGGTGAACAGACTGCTGTGACTGCTTTGTCTGCCAGCATCTGACCTCTCTTGGAAGTCTGCTCTTCTCTAAGGGATTCAATAGATGTTAAGTTCTTTGAAATCTGTTGCTGATTTGATGGTTTTGAACACTTTTAGAATATCATTCTTAGCTCATTCAATAGTCTGACTCCATATTTCAGTTTTGGATATGGTTCAGAGTGATGGTTATTAACCTTGAATAGCTTTTTGGTCTCTCAGTTCATGCAGTATTGGGTGTTGGAGGTCTGGTCTGGATCCTGTTTTTTGCTTTGTTATCAACTTGTGCAGGTGAGTCATCTCTTTTTCTCTGCTGTCAATTGACCTGTGAGCTGGGGAACGTTCCTGTGTCCAGCTTGTACATTAGGTTTGTTATTATGTTGTGTCCAGAACCAAGCAACAGAAATTGGAGGTGGCCTCTGATCATTTTGCTTTTCCTGTCCTCCCTTTTTGTTCCCACTTAACCATGTCAGAAGATGATTGCTATTTGCAAGAGAATCACCATGCAGGGTTCAATCAATGGCATATGAAGTCAATACCAGGTGCTCAAGATGAAAGTGCCTAAGTTCCTCTTCTGAATTCTGCAATCATGTGCCCATAGATAAAAGTTTATTTCTCAGCTCAACTTCTAGCCCCAGAAGTACAGATTAGGGATGCCCCACATGTTTTTATCGAATTCCTTCCAGGGAAGCGGATGCAGCAAACATGAGGGGTACCTCTTCTTCTTTGTGCCTTGCGGGGGAACAGTGGAATGGGGGTTATGGTCAGTCTATAGCGCTTCTTCTCTGCCGCTCCTTCTCGGTCACTCTCGTCCCCTGTGCTGTGGGGTCTCTCCCATGGGATGCAGTCCTTGCTGAACTGATCCGGTGTGGGCTGCCCACAGGCAGCAGCTCTTCAAGAACTGCTCCAGACAGGGGTCCGTACCACGGGGTCCATCCCTGAGGAGCAAACTGCTCCAACCTGGGTCCCCCACGGGCAGCAGCTCCTGCTGGGTCACCTGCTCCTGCGTGGTCTCCTCTCCAGCAGGTCCGGCCCGGAATCTGCTCCGGCAGGGGTCTTCCGCAGGCCGCAGCCTCCATTGGTGCAGGTCCACCTGCTCCACTGTGGTACTCCACGGGCTGCAGGGGGACAGCCTGCTTCACCATGGTCCTCACCACAGGCTGCAGGGGACTTCTGCTCCTGCACCTGGAGCACCTCTCCCCCTCCTTCATCACTGACCTTGGCACCTGCAAGGCTGCTCCTCACTCCTCTCACCCTCCCAGCTGCTGTGTGGCGCAGCAGTTTTTTTCCCTGTCTTAAATATGCTCTCACAGAGGTGCAAAACAACATCACTTACTGGCTCAGCTTTTTAATAAAGCAATGGCAGCATATAAGTCTGAGGGCAAACTGCTACCTACAGCCTAGCAGGTGACCCATTTTGTTTAGCAATCTTGAACCAAGACTCCACCCCCACTGTCTTATTTCAGATAATTTGCTCTAAGTGTAGACAGTGCCAGCAACGGGTCTGCTGATCTAACCCTGAAAATAGAAAGCAAGCTGGCTTGTGAAACTATCATCTGGCAAACATAGTGTGAAAATCTTGGAACCGCTGATTTCAATTTCCTTAGTGATTTTCTTCTGTGTTTGTGTGGGTAGCAAACACTAATCAATCTACAAGGCTTTTCACCTTTGAGGTGATAACAAGAAATTGTGCAACTAGTATTGACAGATTCCACTTTTCCTCCATGCAAAACATAATCCTAAACCAAAGAACCCTTTGCGTGTAAGCTAGTGAAGCTCCACTGTTGTTAACACATATTTATTTTTCATGCTGAAGTGTCTGTGAATGAATACACCTACACGTTTGTAAGGTGATTCGTGGCTCAGTGGTTCTGCATGACAAGACTGTGCCTGTCAGGTCAGTGTAACTCTGCTGTGATTGCTCTGAGGAGAAACGTGCCAGCATGCTCAGAAGCCCCTGCAGCCTGACCACGTTCCTGTGCCACTCACTGGCTGGGGACAGCCTGCATTAAGCCAGTGGATCCTGTGCTGTGCCTGGTTCCCACCACTCTGGACAAGAACTACTACCTGGATGTGGTTCAAAGGCCTTTTATGTTTGAGCACAGAGAGCTTACTGCATGGTCACCAGCATGGTAAGGTGAAGGATGGATATACCTCACTTGGACAGCTACTGTGATACACCACCAGAGCTGGCACCAGGGGGGTTTTGAGCAAGGTAAGTGGTGCCTCCCTTCCCACCCCAAGGCCTATTTCACAGCAGTGTCCTTGTGCCTGCATCGCTAAACATAAATAAACTGAATTAGTTTGTGATCCTGAATACACTTGCAGAGCAGGAAACTATTCTAGAATTTGCTCTCTTGTAGGAGCACCCATCTGGGCAATGTTCAATCTGTAACCATGTGGGTGGGAGCAGCTGATACCTCCCTGCTTTCTTCTGGTTTGAGAGGTCTTTTTTATAGTTTTTGAATTGTCAAACTTCTAAAAAATTATAGCAGGGCTATAACATTTTAATAACTGAAGTAGCCCTAATGATTTAAGACTAGTTCTTCCCACTGACATTTGCAGACCCCCTTAAAGTTAGTCCCTATGATCCAAACAGTCTGAGGACTATCTTTGTTACAAACTCCAGGATTTAAACATGGAACTGCATTACTCTGGTAGCAGGCAAATTGTAAAGCAAACTTGTCCAAATTATCACTCAAGAAAGTCTCCATGGGTCCGACCTTCTGCACCTCCCTTGACAAAGTCTGTTAATGATGATGTTAAGGCTGTTCCAAAACTGACGTGTCCCAGCTGATAAATACTTCTTGCTAGCAATACACTGGTCTTCATCCTTAAGAATTAAAACCACAGGGTGGACAGATCAGACAGAACAGAGGAAACATATAATGCCAATATTCCTCTGAATACATCCCTTGAGAAGCAGTAGCATCTCTCCACTCTGTAGCTCTCAGTGGATTGTTCTGCCATCAATTTGCCAAGAAACCTTTAAAACCCATGTAAAATCTTGGCATTTATGGCTTCTTGGAGCAAGGATTTGCACAGCTTCATGTTTTAAGACAAGTGCTTCCTTTTGAATCTGCCATTACTGTCAAGTTATTTACTTAACACGAGTTAATCCTTGCCATTTAGACTTGGAGAGTATTAAATCTCAGTGATCAAAACAAACTGATTTGAGAACAGTTTTCTATCTTGATTTTGGTGAACTTTGCACATGCTTTCCAGCTGTATTTCAGTGATGACAGTGAGTGGTATTCAATTAAAAATAAATTGTGTGGGAGAGGGAATAATGTCTTCTAATACAGTAAAAATGCAGAGTTATGGATACTGTTTCTTTGAGTATCATATAACTCAAAGTATTTGTAGTGACATGGGTAAAGTAGTTGGGTCTCAGCACCCTGTCCTTCTGCTCCCTGACTGCATATTCTGTAATATACACTGGTTTAAAAATCTTTAAGGTCTAGCAGCTTTTTCTACAGCAGAGTGACCCCTGTGATGGGCTGTTTTGTTTGTTGATAATATGCAGTGCACTCAGTGACTCTCAACACCACGCCTAGAATTTGAGATACACTGCTGTCATAAAGTTGTGAATGAGGTTCATCGCAATCGGAAGCTGTTGTTATAGTTGTTAGCCTTGATGTTAAGAAAAAAAATACTTTTTTTCCTTACATTTCTGCAGTATTTGTTCTATGTATCTGTAAAGCATGATCAAAGCTCCTCGTGAGTCTCTCCTGAATGATAGTGCTTTACAGCTTTATGCTATAAAGAAGGTGTTTTGAGCTGTGATGGGTCTGTGATGTGTCTAGGTATCTGCATTTTCCCCTATTTGATGCCCACTATGCTGGAGACTGCTCTCAGCTGGCAAAACTACTTAGCAATCTCCCAGAGACTCTCTAGGCACAGTCCCTGGCTCACACACTATTTCTATGGTCCCTTAAGACACAGGAAAGATAAAAAGAAAAAAAAAATAAAAATAAAAAGCACTAAAGAAATCAGCAACAGATCAGCTGGAAGAAATATTAGATTCATGGAAAGAGTTAGGTTGCAGAAGGTACCTGGAGGTGAGCTAGTCCAGCCTCTTACTCCAAACAGGTCTAACTTCCAAGTTAAAACAGGTTGCACAGGATCTCATCCAGCTGAGTGCTGAAAGTCTGCACGGATGGATATTCTGCCCCCCTGAATAACCCGTTCCTGGCAAAGAATTTTGTTTTTCCTGAGGAGTAATTGGAACTTCTGTGCTAAAATTTAGGACTGTTGCACTGTGCCTGTCTGCTGGTGATAAAGTACTTCACAACATCAGGAAAAATCTTTGTCTCTGTATTATTCTGTGTTGTCTTGGAAATTGTCATATGGACTTAAACTGAACTGAGGGGTTAGAGATAAAATATCATCCCTCTGTAATGACTGTATCAGGAGATGGGAGTGAGATCTTTGGCATCAAGATATAGACACTGACTGGCACAGTGATTAAGGTTGAAAAATGTAATACACAGAACAACTGTTGTGAGATTAACTTGGTATTTACTACACTTGTTTCTTAGGCCAATGAAGTTCTCCCAAGTGTCCTTGTTCAACACCTGCATTGCTGACAGGGAATTACAAGTGCCACACCGCGCATGAAATCGGTACAGGACTTTAATTTAAGCAGGACAATGAATCTGGGGAGTAATGCAGAAAGACTTTGAAGTTAGTAGCAGGGACAAGAGTAGCAGTTGATTTTTATCATGAAGGGAAGGTGATTCTGAGAGAATGGGCGAAATGGCTGTTTGTAGAGATTTGAGCCCAGAGAGATGAGAGGGCAGGGAGGTGCCTGCAGGGCAGACCCAGTGGCATGGGGAAGGTGGCAGAAGGGGTCCCACCTCGAAGGGCTGTGGGATGACCGGGTACCTGCTGCCTGAGCCAGCAACCATTCCCTGGTCCTCTGGTGACCTCCAACAGGAAGGGAAAGAAAGCCTGCTAGATGTCCGAGAGAGGGCACTGCTGCCCTGCTTTTGGGATGAGCTGAACCTCTCAAAGACAGAGAAAAAGCCACATAAGCCCTGCCTAGTTAAATGAATCACAGTGCATCCAGGCGGACTGCTGCATCTTGACTGTGGCTCTACCACACTGCATGGTTTATAATAGCATCTTTAGACATAATCAACTCTATTATGAAAAGCTGCCTTCTTGTTATCTGTATAGAGTCCACTGCAGAATTAAGATGTTCGAATAGAGGGAAATAGGCTGCATCCTTTTGAAAAAAGGCACCTCAAACAGGCAATAAAATGTCTCCTTCAGTAAGGCAGAGAGACCATGGAGAGCAATTGCTGAAACAGCAGAATCTAATGCTCAAAGTGGTACAATTTAGAAAAAAAAAAAAAAAGTGGTTTTGACAATGACTGAAGTGAAAATTAACCATTTAACAACTGTGTGTAACATGCCTAGGACAGTCATTTGTGTGGTGGCACTTTTATCTGAAGTAAACTGCATAACTGATGCAGGATTTTACATCAAGTGCCAAAGGACAGCCTTTTAGTTAGCAAAATATATGTTCATTTTAAAAAGACAGAAAATTTTAATTTCTTGAAAGCTGTAAGATTGCTTAAGTGGGGCGATTTATTACACAATACAGGTGCTCTGTAGAGCCAGTGAGAATTAGCTGCTTTGCCTAACGAGAACTCCTATAAGAAACATAAAGAACACAACAAAGTATGCTGAAAACAAGAGAGTTTATTTATCAAAGAATAGAAAGTGAAATATAAAAAAATCATACGGCCAGTTTTGTCTCACTCTTTCCAAAAAAATAATAATTTGAAATCTGAGACAAACACAAGGAAATAGATTTACAAAAATCTTTGTACAAATTTTAGAAAACATAACTAACCTTGGAAGCACTAAAATATATCAAAGGAGAAACTAAACTTAATCTTTTGATGTACCAATAAAATCTGAAGTCTCTTTAAGTATTCTTTAAATTGCTTTCTATTTTTTTAGTCCAAAGCAGCAATCACAAAATACTAAGACCAGATCCACAACATTTAAGGCTCAAAAGCAAATGGTACATCAATATTACAATGAAACCTTCCTGAGATGTACTAACCTCATTCAGTCTAGTGTTTATCTATCTGTTCTGCACTTTCCTCAGGTATATTCCTAGTCTAAAACTATATTCCTCTCATGTTCCCCACACAGTCTGGAGGACCTTAAATCCTTCTTTGTTCCCCCTTGCCAAAATCACTTGCAAATGTTTCATTAACAGCGAAACAAACAAACATGTGGTTGAGTCTCGGTCTGTAGCTAAAGGAGATTTCTCGGTTATTATTGATGTTCTTCATTGTTCCTCAGTAAACCAGCTCAGTAAGTATTTATAGCTGCTGAGATCTCCCAGAAGAATGCTTTGGTACTCTGTGTTCAGACAGCTCATAGAAATACTTTTACTACCTGTTCCCTTTTTCTTTTAGCATCTTTGAGTTTTTCCTTGGTTCAGCCTCCTCTTTATGCGGCCTCTGTAACTTCTCTCTGAAAGAAATAAACAATAAAACAAAATTGTAGACCAAGTTTTTCAAAGGCTACAGTTCTGTCTTAAACTAAATTCATTTTGATATAAGAAGAAAGGCACTTGCTATATGACTATAACTTTTACACTCGCTGGTTTCAGCTGCCTCTGTTTAGGCTGCCAGAACAAAGTTGCATAAAGATAAATGTTCCTTTGTTGCATCCCTGTTCCCTACACACGTATCCCTTGTTGGCTGTGGGAAAGGAGTGTGTGAAAAGGGTTGATACCATCAGGGAAAGGAGCCATCTCCTAAAGTCAGTCCCAGGCTGAGGTCACTCAGGGGATAAATACTTTTCCCTAAAGGCCTGTGGCTCCTGAGAACCAACTGTTTGCTTTGCCTGTCAACAGGATTTTCTCTGCTCAATATATCAAGCCCCAGTGACCAGCTGGCTGGTTTGATCTGCCTGTAGTAATCAGCTGGCATCTTTCAGGTTTGTAGCCATTTCTTCTTCTCTAGTTAGCACCCCAGCATAAGCCAACTGAAACATCTATCAAGAAAATCATTGTTAGAACTGCTACCCTCATCAGCCAAAGACTGGCGCTTTCCTTTGTTCATGAAATAAAGGTGGTAGTTGAAAGCCTAAATACCACAGGCCATATTTTGGTTGCTACAAGTCAGCCTAGTTCCACTGGATTCAATTGTCTGTGCTGATTTATGCTGTCTTGACTCAGGTTTTGAAAAATCTAATTAAAGGAAATTTGGAAACAGTATTTCTCATTTCTCTACTTCATAAGTTATTTATAAAATACATAACAACACAGACAAGCAAACTCAGAGGATTTTCCAACATTTAAAAAAGAATATGGGAAAAAAAGGTCAAGTACATGTGAGAAATAAGTGTTAAGGAAGAAGATCAGCTAGTGTAGGTGTTATATTTTAGTTTTGATTGGCATACCTGCTTGTGAAGTAGATGTTTCACTGCTTTGTGTAAACAGTTTTTTCAACAAGCCCTTTTTTATAGCCTCTACTGTACCTGCATAAACTGGACTTCAGTCCAGGAGCCTCTTGAATATTTTCACAATAATCATCTTTGTCTTCTGATTCTGGAGAGTGAATGCTCCTTCTTTTTGTTTTTTCTCCTGAATTACCAAAGATATGTGGATTAACAAATAAATAAATTAATCACAGATATTACAGCTGGTTTGGTTTTGATTAATTTAAAGCAAAACAAAACAAAACACTAATTTCTAGCACAGTAGCACTTTATACATATAAATTATTATGACAAGGAAATCACGTAACTTTATATTAGTCTAGAATATTGTTTTTTGACTGTAAGTTCTCACAGAGTGGACTTCAACTTTCAAATTTGCTGCACACATGTAAGTTTCTGCAAGGTGCAACCACTGAAAGCACTATATTTTCTTAGCAAGTAATTGAAAATGGCTCCTTATCATTAGCAATTAGAGCTAGAGTCACTACATAAGTTTATGTGATTTGAATCAGTACACTGGAATGTTAAAAAGTCAGTGCTTTTAGTGCCCCAAGCCAAGCTTCCACATGTGTCCCTGGGGTCACTGTGCATACCAGGACAATCAGCTCTGTACGCTTGGGGAAAGAGATTCAAAATTGTCCATGTCAGTGAGCTTTTCCCTTTCAAGCACCTATCTCACCTTTCTGCATCTTTCAGGTGTTATGCAAAATATCTCCTTTTGATAATGACAGGATGATTTCATGGCTCAAAGGATGAGAGTATGTACACCCCATTCCAACTGTGCATCAGGGAACACAACTGCTATTCTGACAATTTGTCCCTAAGTATCTCTTGAATAATAAATTAGTCTAATCTGTTAAATATGCAACAAATTCATATAAATATTTCAATCTTCCTGATTCAGTAAGATTTTACTTTCGAGTATGTGTGTGGGATGGCTGATTCTCCCATTCTACCAAGAGAATGAAAGCTGGGTGATTCAGCCCTGCTGTCCTCCCAGAAACCTAGTGATCAAGGTGAACAGAATCCTTTTTAAAGGACATGATAAGGATGTGAAAAATAATTTGAGACTCAGAAAGGCAAAGCCTTACCTCAGTGGACAAAATGTGATCTATTGGCTAAAGGACAGGTTTGGAGTCAGCAATGGAGACATTTATCTGTGGTTCAGCTACAGGCAAGCCAGATGACCTTGGAAGGTCACTTTTCCCTCATTTTACCAATTCCCTCATCTATTAGACACATGGCACTGATGAAAAAAAAAAATCTCTCTCCTAAAACTCTATCTTGTCATATTGCACAGTATGAACCAATTAAATGGAATGGTGTGTTTTTAAGACAATCCAGGATTGTACCAACCTGCTGGCTTGCTCCTTTTGGAAGGCTGCTTCTTTACAGTGACTGGAACTCGGGCCAGTGCAGCCAACTCAGTAACAAAGTCCTGCTCTGCATTCTGCATGCAAGGATAAAGCAGCAGACAGTTAACACAAAATGCTTTGATTCTGGTTGTGTTACTCTACACATGGCATGACCAAAAAAAAGTGTATGTCATTGCAGAAGCACATGAAACTATATGAACACACTGGGGATGTGTTTCCTCCTGGAAAGGGATTCAGAGAGGACAACCAAAACAGCTTCCCATTAACAGCACTCAACTCAAACATGCTGAGAGCATGTGCGTGATGAAGAGTAGGAGATGTGCTGTGCAACCTGGCTGGTTGCAACTACCTGGCATTTGGGCTTGATCCTCCTTGTTGTGGCTGTGAACTCAAGCACACCGATGTACTAATAAGGAGGTTGAACAGTCTCCCATCTGATTAGACAGAGATGTTCAAGTAACCAAAATGTGAGCCTGTACTCACAACACTTGATGCAGAACTGTCAATAATTAAGATAAAGAATATAATGCCCCACCCAAGTCCCAGGTTCTCTTTGTAGTATATGGTTTCAAACTGTTAACTGTCCGTATGTGTTGCTGGGGTCTGAGCCATAGCTTCAGGGGTGAAAACAGTAGTGAATATTTGCATTAATTTCAACTGGGCCAGTAAAGAGACCCTTACAATCTGTCAACAACAAGAGGCAAAACAACAGATGTTTTGTCATTGACTGGTTCAGATCTGTGAATCATTTTATCCTGATTTACCCTCAGCTGATTCTCCAGCTCTGTTTCTAGGTGATGCAATCCCAGCAGCTTCTGTTTCAGAGACTCCAAACGAATCTGCTGGTGAAGTTCAAACTGACTCAGAACCTTCTTTTGCTGCAGCATCATCCTGGTAAAGGAAAATTTTAAAGTACCTTTGTTGTTCAGTTCACGGGAGGAATACAATGTTGGTGAAGTGCATTTAGAAGATTTTGTAGAGAGAAAGGCTCATTAGCAGTATCAGCCCATCCAGTCTGTGCTGGGACAAATAATTTTTCTGTAGATTTTTAATTAGCTTCACTTATTTTAATAACCTGCCTGTCACCACAGAATACAAGCTCCTTTCTAAGGCTGGAGCACTTTGGGTCATCCACGCCTGGAATTTGGGAGCTCGAGTTCAGCTCTAATTTTGAAGTTTGCTTTCAAAACCATTGTATGTTTTCTGCAGTGAATCAAGTCAGTTTTCCTATCTGCTTGCCAAAGAGACAATCTGTTGGAAGATCAGGATAATGGATTAAGAATTAGGCATCTCATTCAGGGCTCTTCAGTACCAAGCTGACACTGAGCCAGAAACATGATAATCTGAAACCCGGTGTTATGAGCACTGACAACTATATTCATTCCTTGTTTTATTTTGCTGGTTAAAGATTAATATTAATAGAGCAGCAATTGAATGGCTGCACCTTTGCTGAATCTGTAATTCTTCTGTTCTCTTGCCTGATCTACCTTGAAGCAAAACTGTCAATCACCCATCGCACTCCTCAGGGAAGGAGATAACACAAAACGTTTCTGACATTTACACATACTGCAGTTGCTATTGTCATGGTCAATGCTCACTGAAGGTTAGCTTTCAAAACTTGTTCCTTGAACTCACACTCATAACCTTCCATCAAGGGCAAAAGTAAATAAAAATTTCTGCCGAGTTTAATAGGAGTTAGATAATTAATAGAAATTTTGTCATTGAGTTAATTCACGACTGAGATTTGACCCTAAAAGAAATCAGAATGGCAACAGGAAACTGAGTTTGATTACTGACTAATAGTTATGAGATCAGTTTACATTAAAAATTGTTACATTTTTTCTGCTTGCATGAAGCCCAGTTTAATTGTATTTTATTTTAAGATACTAGAATAGGTTATGGGAGAAAGAAAATGAGACAACAGTTAAAAGTGAATTTGTATGTCAGAATAAACGATGAACTTAATAATGAATACTTAACAGATCTTTTCTGAAGCCCTTTGTTAGATGAATCTATTTCTATACTAATTCAAACAAGGATGAAAAACAGAAAGTGGGCAATAATTTCAATTTAGAAGTAGCAGAATGTCTAAAAAAGAATGAACCTCTTTACAATGACAAAATTGCACAGACTATGTTATTTTGGATAATAAACCAAGAGTAAAGAAAATAAAAGGATTACAAAAATACATTATGTGCATGTCATTTTGAAAGTCCTTCAAACATATATAATACAGCTTTTTATGACAACTTATTCCTTTGGATTGTCAGTGCTTTTGGTCTAGAGTCTAAATTTAAAAAAATAAATAATGTATTAAACATGATTTTTATTTAACATTTGTGGCACTCAAGCCTAAATTTTGTGTAAATTTTGTCTTGACAGTCCAAAGGCATTCAATGAAATTTTGCCATTTTGATATTATTTAATATCAAAAATACTATGCTATAGCATTTCAAAAATGCTATCTTCATTATGGTATATTTATTCAACAGCAAATTAATATATATTCTTGATTTTAAAAGCAGAAACAATGGAAAGTAATGAATTGGACACCATCAGCTCCCATCCTACATTTGTATTATCTTTTTATTTTTAAATTTGGCATGTATTTTGGCATTACATTTCATTCTCTCTTTTCAAACTGTCTCTGTATAGTTCTTCAGTCTGAAATTAATGAGCATCAAAAAGTAATTCTTTGAGATCAAAGAGCAGACAAAATTTGGCAACAGATATTTCTTTTCCATCAGGACAAAATATAAAATGCAAACCCAGAACATTTATTCAGCTAGACATTTATATATGTCTGCAAAAAGTCAAAACATTTAAACCGAGTCAGTAGTTCTTCTGCCTGCTCTTACCTTTGGTGGACTGTGGATGATATGTTCAGGATGCCTTTGGTCTGTTCTTCTTTCAATGTCTGTTCATTCTCTTCTTTCTTTCTAAGTCTGTTCCTTTCACTTCTTTCTGCTGAAATAATGGTTTTGTAAAGCCTTCTGCTCAAAACTACAAACCCTACTTTGAGTTCTGGCAACCTGACAATTTATGCCTTTCATTAGTACAAATTAATCCCTGTTCTAGGTAGTCCTTCCAAAGTCACTGCTCCTTAGAGATCTCAAGTACTTCTTACATACATTTGCTCTGCCACTGTGATTTGCTGAAACATCAGACAGTAAGTTGTGCGTTGTTCAGCTGTGATGGTAATGTCAGGGAATTCTTATTATCCTTATCTGCTTCTCCCACTAAGTGATTGATGAACATAGAATTAAAAGGAGACATTTTATGAAAACACCTCGATATCTTAAGCAAAATCTGAAATACCTAAATGAAAATTGCCAAACAAGAACACCCTCTGCTCTGAGGCCACTTAGTCCTGGGAATGCCTAACTTCACTAAGCTTCTGCTTGTTTGAAGGTAAAGTAATTTCGGTAGTTCTGCGAGTAACTTGGTGTTTATCTGCTGAGCAGCATCCTGAGTCTTGTCTTCAAAGTACTGCCTGGTAGCAATCAGCCAGATAGGACCCATTTCCTCACACCCACTGTTGTGGACCACTGTTTTTTTCTAAAATACAGGAGGGAGATGGATGGGTATGTAACAAATTAAGGTATATAACATTCATTTGGGGGGCATCCAACTTTTTCTGAATGCTGGGAGAGGGTGGCAGGCACCTCTGAGGCTGACAGTGTATTTGGTGAGGGGAATTGCTCTCTCATTGTGGTAAACGTGCTCTTGAAGATCACATAACAGATCAGGCCTTTTTAAAAACTACGAAATGTGTGTCCTGCCTCCTAGCTGGATGGCAGGGCATAGAGGGTCTGGCTGTGCCCAGGGGCAGTACTTCAGGCTGTTAAGAACCACAGGGAGAAATTTAAGTGATTCTGGGGGGGCATACAACAGCTGAAATGAGAAATACATGCAGTCTACATCACAAATTTGGACTCAGGTTAAAAAAAGACTTATGTGAACTAAATATCAGAGACCCTCATTAGAACCACTGCTCATTCCTAATACAAAAGATACCAACAAAGCAGAAGGAGTTGAAGGAGCTGTTACAGAAAAACCGAGCCAGTTTAGAGTATGCACATATATGTTTACAGTATTTTTTTTTTCATTTTATCAGTTCATTTGACCTTTCAGTTTCAGCTTGGTTTCTCTCTGGCCACCCAAATCTAAAACATGCCTGCTTTTATTACCAACGTAAATTCTCTTGTCTTCCCTCATGCCTGTAGGCTTACACTGCAGCAAGGAAGGATTTTATTTTTCCTCAGCTGAAAATAAAATGTGCTCTTTTAGTAGTGCTTACACACTTAATTTTCTTTCTCATAGTTCATGGAACATCAGTGCACTGAAACAACAATATATCCACACAAACAGTAGGAGAAAGAAATGATCTAAGAGACAATTACCAGGCTGACTGTGGCTCTAGTGACTGGCATTCCAGGTCTCACAGGCTATTTGGGAAACCAGTAGACAACAATACCAAAATGCCGATGAAGCAAAACATTCAAGTATGTAATGATACTGGATCAGCTCAGTTCACATCAGGAAGTGTTCTGGAAAAAGCTTCTATTGTAATTCCTGCTTAAAGCAACCCAAATCGAAGGGATTTTAGACTCTGTTTGTAGTTGGATGAATCAGTGCCAAAGAAGTCTTTAGAGAGACTTCGTGAGAACTTGAGTTAACTGGATGCCTTGTTGGCTGCCAATGTCTACAACACAAATCATCCAAAATCCCTGCACAGATTTTGCCTAACCCTTTTTCTTCAGCTTCCAATGTTAAAGGCTTCAATATCCACAACAGGACATTGCAAAACACATTGGTTCTCCTATAACCAGTAAGCATAGCTATCTACTGGGGTTCATGAATTTTTCCTACCAAAGTATGCCTTATATCTGGACCCAAGCCTTGAGTGGATAGGCCTGTTTCTCTTCAAAAATCCCTTTTGTGGTTAAATAATCAAATTTATTTTAAATTGCTAACTTTCATTTTGAAAACAGCTTTTATTTATCCACTCCATGTGTCTCAAATACTTAGCCTTAGATACTATTGCCATTCTCCTAACTCACTATCTTCATTTAAAGCCAACAGCCTTCATCCAGGGGAGGGGAGAGTGTTTACAGAAGAAATCAATAATCACAGCTTGCTTTTTTTCCTGTCCTAAAGGAACTGAACAATTAGAAATAATTCCAATAAAAAGTGCCTGTGTGTGGTGGTTTCTGTAGGATCCAGGAGTTCATAAACCTCATCAGCAGTTTCACAACCTGTGAGAGGGTCATGGTTGACAGTTAAGAAATAATGCAGAAGTTCATGCGTCATTCCAGGATAGGAATGATTGACTTTTTGCTGATCCTCCCATGAATCTTCTCTATTGCAGAGAGAACAACATTTCATAGAGTCAAAAAAGAGATTAATATAAGAGTCTCCTTCTTAAAGTTGAGGGCAGTCACCTCAGAGGAAGCAGACTATCTGCCAGTGATGCTTATGTTTTCTAACCCGGGAGCGAGGACTGCAGACACAGATCTCCGCCCTTATAGGAGAAAGATCCAACTTGTAGACTCCAGTCATATACTCTCTTACTCTCCCTAATAGTATTTAATCCATTAATTAATTTTAGTTTCATATATAAATGTAGTAAGTTGAACTGTGGTCATGGTAGAGGTTGGATGCACAACCTAAGACTTGTACAACTGTCAGCATTCTAAATCCTTCTGCCTTGTGTTAAGCTTTAGAGCACCAGAAAATTAATTACTGGTGGTTGTGACAGTGGTAGTATCTCTGATCTTAGCTTGGTGAATCTGAATTCACAGTTAAACTATAATCTCTGACACTAAGTCATTATTCTATGTGTGGTTATACAAAACTTTGAGTAACACCCTGCATCTATGACTGCAATTCAAGAAATTATTGATGATAATAGCCCTACTACTTTTCCCTCAAAGATGGAAATGGACCTACACATTCATTTTACTTTGTTGCTTGATTTAAATAATGTATTTATGTTATCTTTACGAGATATTTACAGCAGTAAGAAAATGAACTTATCTATTAAAAAACAAGTATTATCTTACAGTTGTTAATATCATACATACCTTGTAAGGATTTCAATTGCTGAAGTTTTTTCCCTTCATAGCGTTCTGTGATTTTTCCTACCTGCTGGTAGTAGTTTTGCACCAGTCTATTGATATTATTGCTGGTCACATATACACTTTCTACAGCAGCTTCCACCAGCCTCTCCTGCATTAGATAGTATAAGCAATGGTTCATTTTCTAAGTTAAAAACTAGGTGCTTTGATCTGCCTAAAACTGAACACCAAATTTAATTGTAATGTGCATAAAAGACTGTGAATTTTGTGCTTTAAAAAAGTTACAAACTGATATGCTAGAAGACTGGTATTTCTATTAATCCATGGAACATTTCAACATGAAAAACTACAGTAAAATCTTTCTAATGCACCTCGGCTACATCTGGGAAAGGACCATTCTTCTATCTGTTCAATCTCCATAGCCCATTTTGCCTGTCAATCCGACTGCCAGCAAAGTAAATTAACATATGTGTAATTCTAGTGCAATTTCCCTTTATACAGAAAATCCAAATATTTACAACAATTCTATTTATTAATCTATGAATTGGGTCTCTTTTTTATGTGTTTATTTACAAGATTATTTAATATATCCAATAAGCTGTTAATATATGAGTACTATTAATTAACTTCAAAATCTTTATCAATAGATAATCTCCATTTCTTCCTCATTTGTGTTTTTCTGTCATCAAGAACTCTCAGTTCTCTTTATGTTCTGGGGTTTGGTTTAGTAAAACCTTTTTTGACTTCTGCAGTGAGTCCCTCAAAAATACAGTAGGTTCACATTGGTGTTAAGTTTGTAAAAAGACAGCAAGTTATCTTCAGTTTTAAAACAGGTTGTAATGTTTTCCTGTTGATACTTTTAGACATAGGGTAATGCATTGTTGAAAAGTCCTTGGCTTGGTACAAGCACTGCTCTGCAACAACCAAAACATCGGCATGTTATCAGCATTCTTATCCTAATCCAAAACACAGCACTCTACCAGCTACTAGGAGGAAAACTGTCCTAACTGAAACCAGGACATGCATATATATAAGGTTGCCCTTCAATTTATTAAAGTAGTACTCAATTTGTTAAGAAAGCTGCTATTGAACACTTCCATACCTTGAAGTCCTGTTCATCATCCGATTTCCTTTTTCCAGCTTCCTGTCGGGCATGCTGTAGCAGTGTCCGCCCAATCACTTGCTCCATGTATTGCTGAAGAAACTGAAGAGCTTCTTGGGTTTCTGTGACTAACTGCTGGTGAAATTCTAAATGGGTTTGCTGTGTTTCTTCCTTAAGCTTCTCTTCCTCTTCCAAAATGTGGGATTCCTGGTAATCAGACAAAATGATAGCAGCCACTGCCATTTAAATGTGTCCACAAATTTAGTTAGCATCACTGTAAAAGGAAGTCCTATAGCCACTCAGAATGTTAGTGTTTTAATACTTAATCTAATTTCCAGCATAATTCAGTACAGTCATTTAATTCCAGTATAATTCCTTTAAATAATAATTAAGTGTAATCCCAGCATAATTCCAGTACAGCCACTTAATATATTTGTCTTGGCACCAAAGCTATTGCCTGTGTCAGGATATGTATAACAGCTGTATCCTGTCCACTAGTCATTTCCAAGTGATGCATTCCCGTTTTTGTGTTCTATACGGTTGAATTTGGTCTTATTTCCATTAAAAATATGAACAATGAAGCTCAAATACCCTGACCACAGTAAGGGATAGTTGTGGATACCTTGATAAAGAGCAGAAGAACAAGACAAGCATGCAGTTATGTTTCTGGAACACACAAACAGTTTGGGGGTCTAACTGAGAAAAACTTGGCATATTTGCATTTCCAGCCTTTCACGAATGTGCTTAATAGAACTTAGAGACCACTTGCACTCTGAGCACCTGGTGACTTCTGTGGCTTAACTTATTTCTTAATTTTGAATCTGCCATCTAGTAGCTTTGCTTGGTGCTCTCTTGTTCTTTTATTAAAAACAAGAAATCAGAAACAAGTGAAAAAATATTCCTTATTCACATACTTTATGCCAGTTTTAAAACTTCTGGACGCTTCAGAAGATGCATCTTCTTTGGGCTTCCAGTCCCTTGAGTCCTTTGGACCATCCATTTTCTATGCTTCTTTTTAAATCCACTTTCACTCCAAACTCTCTTCAGCACACAATAGGACACACCAGAATAACCTGCTCTTTCTTTCTTATGTGTATCACAGTCTTCCACAGATTGCCTTCTATTGAGTTGCTGATGTCTCTCTTATATTAATACTTTCATTTAAGCCTAAATATAATTAAATTATTCTGGGGGATTCAACACTACCTATTTGATTCCCTCTTGGAAATAAAAAATGCAAGTAGGAAAAGAACCTGCTCTGCCCACATTCATCTGTGGAAAATAATGATGTCCCTATTAATGCTGGCTATTCTGACATGTCTTCATTTATAGCTCAGACATGTTTTTGACATTTTTTAAAGACAGCTGGAATATCATTAAACTGATTCTCTCTCTTTTTTTTTTTTTTTTTTTTGTCATGTCATCATCCTGACCAAGGGAAGATTTTATA
Organism: Nettapus auritus; assembly: GCA_011076525.1. Classification (NCBI taxonomy): domain Eukaryota; kingdom Metazoa; phylum Chordata; class Aves; order Anseriformes; family Anatidae; genus Nettapus; species Nettapus auritus. Next base: position 84,467,674 of record CM021768.1, on the reverse strand, counting down.
GTGGTATTTTCCTGAATAAAATTTACATTTTGTATGAAACAAACAGACTGGCATAACACCATCTACACCAGCCTAAAACTGGAACAAACTTAAATTAAATTTAGTTAAAACAACACAGTATATCTTAAACTCGGGTTGAGTGTCTGCAAATTAACCTCTTCTGTAACTCCTTATACATTGGTTCTAGTTTTGGAAGTTGTTCCTAACATATTTTTTTCTTGCTGACTTTTCACAGTTCCACACCTAGGCTCTACTTGTTTGGCAGCAAGGATCTTATATGTGTATTTTTAGGATGTCTTTGTGAGATTGGTTTTAGCTGGCCTTGGAAAGAGACTGAAATGGAGAGAGACCAAAATAACAGTAATACCTGGGGACATTTCATTTTTCTAGGGAACACAGTGATTGAATCAATTAATGTCCCTGTGGGAACTAATGAGATGTAACAGTGGAAAGCACACAAATGCAGGATCCAGAGGTATGCAGTCATATGCATTTGTATTTTATAATATTTTATTTCTTCTGAAGGTTAATGATATTTTGAGATTTTCAAATTTAAGAGGAACTACTTCAATAGAAATATCAAATATAAAACTGGCAGCAGACCATTTCCTTATTCCTCTTTCAAGCAGAAAATTAGCGTTCACGTTATGCACATCAGAATTGGAGGCATGCACAATCTTACCTCTTTGCTAATTGCACAGTGATGGCATGGAGCACAGAGCTACAAGGTATCGGATGGGTTCAACCCAGATGTGCAGCAGCACTGGGTTGGGCAGGGGCTAACATTGTTGCCAGCTGGGAAGGGTCCTCTGATGCTGACATCAGCAATGCAGCAATGTTGTTCTAGCTAAGTATCCAGTCCAATTAAATAAATAACCTAAAAAACTTAATATTAATCAGGAACAGTACCTCTGAAAACACAGTTATAAATAGATATGAAAGTGACCTGTGGGAATATCAAGTCTAAAAATCCCTTAAACTCTCTCCCATTTCTCAACCTACAGGAATCAGATTATTTTGTAGGATGTCAGGTGAATGGATGCTGAGCATCTCATGGACAGAGGAGAAAGAAAAGAGAAGAATGAAAAACGACAACAGTATAGAACTTCCTAGGTCTGTTGGAGGAATTAAACAATTTATTCTGATATTGATTAAGAAATTTTCAAGTGCATATTAAGATCCCTGGAAGAGTTAGTAGGAATTTCTCTTACACTAAAGCAGTAACTTGCACAGATGTCCTTTATACATGTTGCCATGACTAGTTTTAATTACTATTTTCATATAAATTTGGTAACCGAATAAACTTGCTATGATAACTTTCACACTAAAGAAAGAAAACACCTATCACAGATAGGCAATAGATAAAATATTAGGGAATTTAAAACTACAACAAGCACACTCTGGTATCTCCTATGTAAAGAGTGTGTGCATTTTTGACAGTGTTTTTTATTTGGAACTTGAATATTGTTATTTTTTAGATCTCACCTGTCGTTACTTCTAATGCCAGACATCAGAGCATATGACTCTGGACAAAAACCACTGGGACACTGCACCTACCACTGCCTTCTGCAGCTGCCACTGATCTTCATCTTGGCAGTGGGAAGAGCCTTTCTGCAGGATGTGTTGCTCTCTGAGCTCCTGAAGCAAGGTCTTCTTCCTGGACATCCTCATGCGGGTCAGAGCTGCCATTCCAATGCTTCGAAGAGTTAACCTTCTCAGTACTGAACACAGCAAGAGCTGGTGTTTTTGCAATATGCAGTTAACAGACCTGTAAAAAAAATCATTAAAAATCAACCAGCTAAGCTGCTTGCTGATTTTGCACACCCATGCTCAGGAAAAGTCATTGCTGAAAGATGACAGCTACTCTTCACTCTGTGACATCTCACACATTCTAAGCATGCCCTACAATGTTCCTCAGGTGTAATGAATGGGTAACACTGTGATAGACATATAATTCTGTCACTCTGAAGTTAAATTAAATTAAAAATAGGAAGAAAAAAGATAAATAAGCATCTGTGATTACATTTTTTAAAAATAAGAAACTTGAAATAAGATGAAAGGAGAATGTAATCAGACCTACAGGAAAGCTATTTCAAGCTGAAGAAAATGTATTTCCTGGATTAACAAGGGGGCACACTCTGATGAGACGCTGACAGGGATATTGTTAGCTGGCAGTGTAGACATGGCTAGAGCAAGTTTTTGGTGAATTTTCAAAAGAATACATTTTGAAGTAGATTATGGACAAAATGAATGAAATGTGCTATGTGCATATTTGGGTTGATACTCTTCAAGGTGGGTTTGTGTCTCTACTTACTGTGTGCAACGAGCTCTCTAGGTACTGAATCTTGAGCAATGTTGTAGTCAGAGAACATGAAAAGGGGAGGCTGAACTGAGTAGAGCAAAAATAAAGGAGTGCATTGGCAATAACACCAGTATTCCATATAGATGAGTCATTAACTGCATTGATCTTTGATAATGTGGATACTATGATGAATGAAGTCATTTATTATCTTAATCAAAATAAGGTAGATAACACAATTTTTATTTATTTATTGAGAGGCATGTCTCTCAAAGAGACTTTAGCTGAACACAGATCGGACAAAACTAAAAGTTTCCTTGGTGAATATAGACAGAGAATGCGAGACAGGAGTCATTTACATGCAAAGATATGGTCAATAGTATTCTAATAGCAGAAATCAAAGGAAGAGCTGAATGGTCCTGGACTGAATATTTTATATTGATGGATATCCAACTTCAGCATGAGATACAAAGTGCAAAGTGAACCTGGTTCAGGATTAGGAATAACTCACAAACATAGGAACAGATATACAGAATGTACACCACTTGACAAATCAAAGACTTTACTTTTGACTTACCAGGAATCATCCTATCTGTTGGCATTTTGTTTTAGTACTCAGACTAAAACCTACAGAAACTGTCTCTCTATCTGAAGATGCTCAGAATCCCTCAACACTGCTTTCTGCAATGTCATATATATGGGTTTTTATCTGTGCATGCAATATTGCAGTTTTACTGCACTGCTTACCGATAAAACCATACTTACTCATCACTGAGGCAGCCTAGTCTGCTCAAGACACCTTGAATTATCTTCTCCTGTTTCTCATATAGGTGCTTTTGCATCATAGCGGAGAGAACATATTCATTTGTCCATAGCTAAAAGCAGGGAAAAAAAACACAACTGTAAGATACTCTGATTTCAGTGACCATATGATGAATCAATTATCTAACTTTTTTTGTTTTGTTTTGGTTTGGTTTTGGTTTTTTTTTGGTTAAAAACAGTAATTCCCCTCTTCCATGAAACAAATTCATGCTGAATTCAAATTATTTTCTTAGGAATATTTTTTCTTAATGATAAAAATCTTAATCAAAATTAACTGAAAAGAAACTGCACTGATTTGGATCAGCCCTGAACTGTGTCTTCTACAGATTCTCTAGTTTCACCAACAGAGAACCAATGGAAAAAAGAACAATGTGGCACAAAATACTGCATCGACTCTTATCAGCAGGTTGCAGTGGGCTGTTTCATTTTTTTCACTAGCAGAGATGTAGTTTTTACTTTCACCTAACAAAATAAAGCTATCTTTCATCTCACTTTGTGCATAGTATGCAATGCTAATAGTTAGAAATGGAAATGTTGTGATTAGGTTTAGGACTGTGAGTTTACTGCTCCTTCAAGGTGATATTTAGATCAAAGAATTTAAACTTGAAATGTTTTGATGGACTTGCCGTTAGACTGTAAACTTTTGGAGATTAAGACTTAGATTTTGTTTAGTGTATTGCCAGCATTTAATGAATAATAGGCCATAAGATGAAATGACTGTAAGGCCCAAACCCCATTACTGTGAGATGAAGAGTATATATCAGGCTACATTGGCAGCTGGGTAAAAGCAGGTTGCTTGCAGACATATGCAGAGTCCTAAATTAAATATAGTACTCCGGCTCTCTGACAGCTTTACGTCATGTTCCATCTTCATTCAGAACACGAGGGAGTAAATTTTCTGTTATTGTAGACAGCAAGATTTCACTAGATCAATATGTCCAGCAAAGAATTAGATGCATAAGTGCAGCCTCTCTTAGTGCAAGGTATTAGGAGTGGTCCTGGGCCTTCATAGTGGATTTGATAGTTTTTTCCCTGGGAAGCAGTGATCTGTGCAGGAGAAGCTTTATATGTGAACACAGAATTAACTCCCCAGGGAAGTGCAGAACATCAGAAAGCACTTCATCTTTGGCTTTAAAAGAAAAATGCATCTCTTTCTTGGATAGTGCATTCTCTGCAGCATACACAGCAGCACATATTGTTGTTCCCTCTCTGTGAAGAAAACCTTAACCAAAGCACGTTCTCCCACGTGGGGTGCCTGGAAAGTATGGGCTGGCAGTCAACATTACAAATGGAAAGGGTATGAGAGGCAGAGCACTTAAGTCTGCACAGTGCTGGGGAGCCCCCTGAGCTACTTTCACAAGGAGCTGCAAGATGTGCCTGGGTAGCCAGACCTCAACTGATTTGAGCCTGGGTGATTCTGAAAATCACAGAGCATAGCAAAGCACAGTGTCATCTCCAACTGCATACTGGAAGTGACAAATTAAATTCTACCAGGTCTCCAGGTATCACTGTGACAGATGCCAATAATAGCTGTATCAGTATTTCCCTTTAGCAACTTTATGGATATGGTTCCCTAGTGTTTCACACCTTTCTGCATGTGTCTAGTAAATTCTTTGGTTGACCAAGCTGATACATTGCACTGCATATTTTACTGTCTATTTCAGCAGTTAAAAGAGGGTTGAAAAGGACCTTTTACTTTCTAGAGGAGCTTTTTCAATGAGACACTGCCTGTGACTCAGGTGTGGCTCCCCATTATTTTTGGAGACTTGGTATTCATCAAGAAGTTGATTAAATCAGTTGATTTAAATCAGATGTAGACCACCAAGATACAGGAAAGATACAGGAAAGGTTTTCTGGAATTGCAAATGATAGAATATTGCAATCAAGAAACAAAAAGTAACACCTCAGCTGCTGCCCATAAAAGCTATCCAAAAAGACACTCAGAATGATAACGCAGACAGGGACTATAGTAGGAATTGCAGTAGGAATTGTTTAATTCTTACTGTTTATGAGGAAATAGTGTAGTTCTATAGTAGTGAACACAGACTTTCTTTTGAGGAAAAGAATGAGTCACCTTTTAATTGAGAGTGCATCTAACATAATCTGTATGCCAAATTTATAATGGGTCTCTTCAATCCTCTGAGACCAATAGAAAGCTTAGAACACAGCAAAAAATTCCCCCCATGCACTGTTGTTTAAACTTAGCAGTACCTCAGCCATTAAGTAGTATGAGAACAAAGAGGAAAGAATGGGCATTATTATGCATTTAAGTAGGGGTGTTAAATAAGGAAGACTGAGATTTGGACCAAATACTAAACAAGTGTTTTGCTTCCAAAAGGAACAAGATGATCAGGAAGGGAAGGATCAGCTGGGGGTAGGAACAGAAGACTTATTGCATGTTTTACTGGAAGCAGTACTTCAGCTGCTCACTGGGATAGAACTGGAGGGCTGGGTATTTTTGACTCCCCAAAACACATACAAACCCAAATGCAACACTGAAGGGAATTTTAATTTGAGGCTGCTGGCTTATGGCTGATAAATAGCAAAACAGACACAATTATTTAATCTAGCCAGGTGGAAAAGTGATTTGATGCACTGCACTACTTTTCCAATACCGGGCCAAGCTGCCAGCTGCCTTTCAAAACTTTTGTTTTCTTGGGAATGGTCTTGTTTCGAGACCTAACACTACTAGACAGGAATCCTGTACCTGTGTCATGTTTTTTCCTCTATGGCTTTGGGAGCACTGAGTCGAGAATCAAAAAAGCTGAGAGGCCACCAGAAAGTCAGCCTGAGCCTGGGCTGCCTGAAGAGGAATAACTCTTACCTCTCCTGACCTGGCATCCTACATAGCTTTCCTTTCCATCCCCGCAGTTGTCCACTATAGCCTGTCTCCAAAATACTACTAAACACTGACAGTGGCTGGAAAAGAGCTGGGCTCTCTGATTCCTAACCTGCATTTAACTAGTAAAACCAGGGACAAAATCATCATCACTGGCAGAGTAAAGCTCCGAGGAATGTTTGGCTACTTGAAGAGTCATTGCAATCACTGTGAAAGAAATCAGTATATGTAAAACAAAGAGAAGGCAAAAAAGCACAGCATTTTATCTGCTGATAAGCAGATGCTGATTCACCTCTCTGGGTGCCAAGCAATGGTGTGCGACTGGATGGAAATCTCCTCACCCCATTTTGTCTCTGTAAGTTTCTCTGTTTTGTCTCCTGGCAACAAGTCCATTGTAAGACCTTCTGCAGCAGAGCTAACATTAAGCATCACTCTTTGGCAATAAATGTGTGGAATATGCCTTTAGCAGGTAATGAAACACATAAAATATTTTGAGTTAGACTTCAGATAAAACAGCAAATTAGACCCAAGTAAGCACACTTTCTTCTACAGCTGACATTTTTAGCACAGATTCTTCAGGAAATCAGAGGAAAGCAATTTCTCTCTAACAGCCTGTAGATGGTGTGTGATGCACACTGAATGTCAAACAAGTACCTTATCCTAGTGCAGCAGCCTGCTCTGCATAACAGACGGCAGTGCTTTTCCAGAGACATCATGAGGTAGGAGCTATGTGATTAAATACTCATAATTTATTTTATTAGTCATTTATTCCTAAACTCCTGTATTTTGCCTCACACCATCAAGCTTATAAAACAAAATTTAAATATGAAACTGAATTTTCCTTTTCAAGCACAAAAGCAATTCTGTTTCCCCAAAGCACATTATATTCCAGATATGTATAAATTCTAGGAAAGGTAATCTCAAAATAAATGTAGTTCAGGTAAATTGGAAAAATGTCTTTTTGAGCCACCTTGGAAAGCTTAAATATCCTGGTGAAAAGCCTTCTGGTGGTAGACTTCCAAGATCTGTAAAGCAGGTGACTATGTAACTCCCAGTGTATCGTATTTATCAAAAGGAAAATGCGAGACTTATCTCCTGATGGAAAATGCCTGATAAATTAAAAGGCTTGTCAATATGAATGTTGATTTATGGATCTTCTGACATATTCAGCACTGTAACATCTATGGGATCTCCCAGATGACATGATCACCTGCCACAAGTGTCTGAGCTCTCTTCTTCTTTTCCAAAGCTGTGTTCTTTTCAGTAGGATACAAGTGTCAACTTACTGTTTAAAAGTACATGTTGCTGTTTTTATACTGTGAATGTGCCAATAAATACACTTTGCATTTAAATGTAATATAGTGAGTTGTGTGATACTTTTCAAACTTGTTTACACAGGAAAATCTGCCAGCCTAGCCTTGGTGGAAGAGCCGTTTCCCTGCACACTCTCTTCAGACAGAGATATAGCAGTCTTTCTTCCAGTTTAGTTCAAACTACTTCTGAAAGGCCATATGTAAGTGAAAAAAGCTGCAAAGACTATCGTCTTGAAGAATCATACATATTCCCAACAGGAGAAACCTTCTAGAATTCTATCCCACACTTATACACTTGTCCTTAGGAAAGCTCTGTCTGTTGCTCAGGCAATTTTTACGTTGAAGAATGCCTAGCTACAGTGCTGGTGACCCAGAGACCAATGTGAAAGCTATGTCCTTGTTTAAGTGAATTTCCCTATAGCTCAGTAATTACTGTTAATGATGTCAGCAAATCCTTTATTGTTTTTGTGTTTTTTAATTCTCCCAGCTAGGAAGCCATCTGCTTTATATTATGAATGCTACACTACACAGAAAGTATGGAAAGTCAACGTTTTATTTTAACTATCCTATGCTATTACTGGAATATCTGAATTCACATACAATGAATTCATCATACAGTGCTGTCCAAGGAACTATTATCCAGCAATTGACTGCTGGAGACAAACTAATCCTTTTCATCTCTTGAGAAGCAATTCCAGCGGTGCTGGTTTCTCCACTTGATATTTGTACATACTGTGTCCAATGATAGTACTGGAGGAATGCATAAAGTGTCTTTGGAAAAAAAAAAAAAATTAGACTTGAGATCACCCCCTCTGTGGGGTTTATCCTAGCTGTTAAAGTACATCCTCTCTGGCCCTGAGCAACGGTTGAGATTCAATAGGACAGTGGAAGGACCAGGCAAAGGAGCCCTTAAATGAATTTATTGCTGTTGGTTTTCTCCTCTGGTCTCAACACCTCTTGTGCTGGACACAAACAGAACAAAGGAGAGGGATGTGTGCTTCTTCACCTCCTCAGAGTAAAAAGTACATTTTATATAAAGAGTTTATCATGTGTTTCCAATTATTACAGTATTAATACAAAGAAATTATTAAGAAATATTTATCACTGTAAGGCTTCCTTTCCTGTAAACTGTACTCACATGTACTCTCTCCAAAAGGACCAGATGAAGGGATTTTTTGAACTGTTTCTGTAGACGCTCAAGAGCTGAGGACACTGTGAAATCAGACAGAAGCCTTGCCAAAAAAATGTTTATGTGCTGACAAAGCTGTCAAACACTGTGGACAGATGTTCAGTAATTATTCTCCAACTCCTCTATGCTAAGTCTACATGCACAGCATATATATTCACTTCATAATACAGCTCAAACTGCCCATCCTGAGTCTGGATTTGTGTCTGGATCTGGGCTGTATACACACAGAATACTCCCCACAGATTAGTACCTTGACAATTTCTTTCCATAGCTCTGTTTCAGAACCTGGGGTCCCAAGATGTGATATGGGTCTTACCTTTTTTTCTTGTAGTAGCTGTTCCTGAAAAAGCTTCCAGCATTTCTGGCGGTGGGTGTCCCACTTTTCCAGCTGAGGGACCAAATTCTCCTGCCATTCCTCTTTCAACAGTTCACATTCTCTTACAGAGAGGCCGGTCACAACAGGCAGGGTCTGAAGAAACAGCTCATTCACCAGCTCTGCTAAAACACCGGAAGCTTTAAAATACAGCTCCTAGAGGGAAAAAGAGGGACAAAATGATGCAAGTGAGAAAGTGAACGTCATGTCCCTTTGGAGCTGTTTGACTGCATGCTGTACAATGCCAGTGAGGGAACCCTGTCTCAGTTAACACATTGGACCAATAACCCCTAGAGATAAAATCCAATGCCAGTAACTCCTGAGTTATACCAGGTTTTGTAGACGGAACCTGCAACAACATACATGTTTTGGTTTGAGGCACACAAAGGCATTTCAAATGCAACAGTGGCATTAGCACAAGATCTTGAACCCTAACTGTTGCCCACATGTAACTGCAATGCAACTAATACCATGTTCTTCTGGCTGTAGTGAGGTGTTGTAAATCCCACAGATTTTGCCTGTCACTGTGGAAAGAATCCTGTGTAGCACAACACAGGCATATTTTTAAAGGTGGTGACATAAAATTAATAAAGGCAAGAAATAAGGAAGAGTTAAAAGGGACAGTGTGGCATTTAGGTAGACAAAATTGACACTAGTCATGTTAATAGTTGTTGCTCTAAAATACGACATTCTTCAGTGCCTTCTGGAAGAACAGAATTATTCAAATCCATCTTGATACAGAACAGCTTCAAGCCTAAGAAAACAACCATCTTCTGGTTTTCAGTTGCTGAGCCTGTTTCATTCGCAAGAGGAGTTTGGGTGATTTAGTCAGATGGCATCCAAGCTACTAAATCTTTTCAAAACCTGTAATTTCAATGTCAAATACACAGTGATGATATGAGCTACCTTTGCAAACTTGCTAGAAATTTGAGATAATCCCTGAGATAACTGAGTGCAGGTAGCTTTCCCTAGAGGAAGAGAGAAAACAAAGACATTGGAAAGGTCACACAGAAACTGCAGTACTCCAGCAGCACGAAGAGCTGTTTTTGTGTGAGTTCACCATTGTCACATCAATCAAAAAAGCTTTATTGTCTGCGAGATTTTGCTTTCATTGTAAATCACTGTTAGCCCTCTTGAAAATACTTAAATTTATTTCTTTTCCTGTAAAATACATTTAATATTTTTAAAAACTCTTCTAGCATTTCTCTAGCAAAACCAAGTCAAGCCTTCTAGCTGGTGCTTTCCTTTAAACATGTGTTTAATCACAGTCTCTTAAGTGATTAAAATCCAGAACCTCTCAAAAGAAGTACAGTCATATTTATCTAAATATCAAAAATATTTGTCTGCAGCTCATACACATGAAAATTTCTAGTGGACTTGTCTGCTTTGGGGGACACACTGATATAATGTGTTATTGTCTAAGAGCCCATTCCAATTTCTAGATGTGGTATCATAAAAATAAATAAATAAATGAAGAAGGATGTTAAATTTGCAAACTACTCAGAAACAAGCAATGAACAGAATTTAGGCTGCACGTTAAATCTGGCTCTGTGCATATGCCCCCTTAATGATCAATTTTGGCTTCACATACTGTTTCCACAGAACCTTTATTTGTTCAGTGTTTAGGTTTGTCAATACCCATTGAGTGGACAGATTTTTAATTCTTTTTTTTTTTTTTTTTTTTTAAATTTATTTTGTATGTCTCAGTTATTGTAAAATACCCAAGCTGTGCACTGAATACTAAATTATTATTTTCCTCCTGGGATCCCTGTAGGATGCTAATCACCATATTAATGAGCTGTTTCACAAACAATAAATAGCTTAGTTTAACAGCTCCCTGCAGCAACCTCTTCTTATGGATAAAATTGAGGCACAACACTATCAGAAGTATTCACTACACCTTCGAGATGAGATGTCTTGTTTCTTCCACTCTCTTATTTGTTAAAAACATGCAGAATTTTATGATTCCAGCTCCCACTGATTTGTTTAACCTCTGACTGGGTCCTGGCCAGAAATGACAGTTGGAGATACAATTGGATACCTCATTTCTGGTAACACTTCTCTCATTTCTGGCTATTGCTCACAATCTGGACATGACAGTGTCATTACAGTAACATCTGACCAGTGATATATTTCTCTGTGCAGCGCCTTTTCTTACTATGAAATGGTTTGGCTGGCTGGGCTAGCCTGCTTAGTATGCAACAACTTCTGTCAAAAAGCAAAAGTTCTTCACTCTTTGGAGGTTTGGTTTGAGGCACTTTGTGGTCAGAGTGCACCCAGTGGTGGGGCTGCTCTACTGCTGGAGGTGACACTGGAGTGACTGTGCTGGGACCTGCTTGGTGCCCGTGGTTGCTGCTGCTGGCACACACACTGGGGCCAGACTCTGTGGATGCATGGAAAACTTGGTCTCACGATGTTTCTGGCAGCAGGGGAACAGGGCAGCGGGGAGACAATGTTAAATGACTATTCTGCAATAAACTGAAAATGGTTTTACAGGGAACTGCAGTCCAAAGAATTCTGGATACCTGTCCACAAATGCCTACTGTGCAGGTACTGAATGCAGCTATGTCTGCTCTGCTAAAATCTCCCAGATTAAACAACTAGACTGGGCACTGGGAAACACTGAAAAGTGGAATTAAATCTATCACACCAGTCCTAAGTTACTGGTTGAAATGTGCCCCATACAGCACAGAAGTGCCTCAGGCTGCACGTATGACTGCAAAGACACTATGCAGCACAGGTAGATTCTCTTTAATTATTTTAGCTACCAGCTCCTGTTACAACAAGAGGCACCATTCACACCGTCTTCTTAACGATCTGTTTAGTTGTGGACATGGTTTAGCTTGTCAACACTAATGCAAAATGGGCTGAGTTCTTTCTGCTGCTACTTTATTTTAGAATTCAAGTCTCTAAATCCTGGGATTTAACATAAAGATCCTATTTTTCTAATCTCTGTATCCCATACCGTATTAAAAAAATATATCACTCTTTGTAAACCATCTCTTCTCTGAGCTGTTCTTGCCTTTTGAGACAATTTAATTCTCCTGCCTTTACTGGGTGTTCCCAGATATAAAAAATTATTTTGGGTCTGAAATAGTTCAGAGGAAGCCTAGCGAAGTCTATGGCATTTCTATCGCCATCTCCAAAGATCTCAGGCAGGGTGTTAAGGAACTCTATTCTTAAACAAACAGAGTTCTATCTACGGCAACTAAATTGCTTTGCAACACTTTTTGTTTCAGAACTGATAGCATTTGCCTGGCATGCTGATAGCCCTGTATTATTATTTACTAGGGAATCTTTTGCACAGAACCTAAAGAATGCATTTTGTTACTTGTCATCATACCATTTTGTTTAAAGATCAACTGAATAGCATTCTGCTTGCAATCCCTGCAGCTTCAAATTATACTGAATACTTACTGTTGGTGCTACCACAGCGGGAACATAGATACCCAGGAAAACTGTGACTACATCCTGCTCCCACAACATACTTAACTATACAACCTCGTTAGTGTGATGGACAAAGCTGTCTTCGGAACACAGGTGCTTAATTATTTGCAAAATACTTCATGGTCCTCTGCTGAAATTGGTGTGAAAGGACAAGAAAGTGGGACTAGAAATCCAGGAACAATTTTTCACATCAACAGTTCCTTTAGAAAGGACAAAGCTGAGCACATACATGGAAGACAAATGGGACGGAGCGGTACACGCTTTTCTTCTCACAGATGCTGCTGACAGGCAAAGGAACAGGAAGCTTGGTCAAGTGCTCTAAGTCCCTCTGAGAGTGATTTTCAACAGTACTGAACACTTCAACTTCTATTATAAATTCTGTTCTGTGCAGGACACAAATCCTGCACTTACTGGTCTCAGCTGCAGTCTGGGATCACAAAAAAAAAACACCATCAATGACAACTATAAAAATACTAACTTCTCTTCAGCTGGTCACTGGGTTTTTTAACCTGAACACATAATAATATGTACATTATGGCCCATGCAGTCCAGCACAAACCCTAACTTTACAGTATGCCCTACACAGAGAGCATATCACACGCATACAATGTGATGGCTACACTGTTTAATGCAGCACTTGTAGAAATGCAGTGGAACGGCCTTATAAGATTCGGTAAGGGAAAAGGTAAATCTCCATTTAGGGAAAAAATGCGGATGTGATTTAATTCTATGAGTATGATTCAAACTAAGAAAATAGTTCAAAATATTTGTACTCTAAGGAATATACTCAATATGAAATAGCAATAAACTCCATCTGAAACAAGGATAGTGTGCTGCATATTATAAAGGCTATTTTCTCTAGGAAAAGAACAAAACCAGTAAGAAATCCTACTGCTTGAGCATCTTATTTTTGGACTATAACCCCTACAAAATAGTTCCTATAAACTTCCCGATATGCCATTTCTTGTTTGTAGAACTTTTACTTAATGAAATTTATTCAAATTGATTCCATTAATAGAATAGCTGATTGCAACGTTGAATGAACCTGTTTGTAGAACCTGGCAGTCAATCTGAAAGCTTTTCAAAAAATCTCAAGAGAAATTCATCAAGCATAAAGAGATACCACAGGGTAGATACAGAAATAAAATGGGCTCAGATTGAAATGCTGAGTGCATCTGAATTTCAAACAAGGCAGTAAATATATAATTTTGTCAAAAACCAAGGGAAATACAGTTTATCAGATTTCACTACAAATCCAAAGAGCAGTATTAATGCTTTCACTTAAAGACAAATGATTAAAGGGTTCCTACATGCAGATGAGAATAAAGCAAATAATTAATTTGTGAAGCAGAAAAATGTATTTAGAAAGGCTGGTTGCATTGTATTTTAAATGTTACTGTCTAGTGTTTATTATCTCTAAGAGGCAACTGCATAGTTATTAGTTGACTTGTGATAGTTACTTGTTAACTTCAGGTACAACAACATTTCATTAAAATAATTAGCATTTCTGGTCAAAGCTGTAGAACACTTCTGCATCTCCAGAAGTCCAAAGGCTAGGACACTTGTTTAGGGGCAAGAGATTCATCTCCCAACCCACACTGTGTATTATTAAGGAAAGAAATTCAGTAGATCATACATCCAAATAATTCCAAATGTTCTTGGACACCACTGGCCACTTGAAGATACTTCCCATCATAAACTCAGGCTAAGTGGGGACAAGCTGACTGCATACATTTCTTCCTCTATTCCACAAGAAGAGTTCTGGAATGCTAACTGCACCCTGCTTGTAAGCATCGACACCAAGACAACACAATGACATTGAAGTCATCCTTAGGCACAAGCTAATAATAATAATAATAATAAAAAGATCGAATTCCATACATTAAAAATGGGAGTTCTTTGAAATTCCAGTTTTGCCCTCTTGTTGGTCCTTGATTAATTCAGGAGGCAGTTTGAACCTTCGCTTTCTGTGCTCTCCTACTTTTTTAGAAATGTGCCTCTAAGATAGGGCAATATCCTTTACTAGATCAAGCTAGTAGCAAACTATGAATCCATACAGAGATAAAACACACTTTCTTATGCAATAAGACAAGAAGAAAACATCAGAATAAGCATAACTATGTCAGACACTTTGTATTTCATATCAGCGCTTAAGTTCATAGTGACTCTTCGTGCATACCTACAATTGGGCTGAATTTCTTCAGCTCATTGCTGACTCTTGATTGAGGCCTGCCAACTGCTTTGGGCACCCAGGATGACCCAGGTCATTTGGTGGTGAGATAGGAAAGGCCAAGAAGGCTATTAGGACTTCTATCAAGGTGATAGGTAGTACACAGCTATAAACTCATATACTTCATGTACACTTTGGTAGTGGCTAATGCATGAAACATTTGGGTATGATTCTACAAAGATAACAAACATTTTCAGAACTGTAACTGAATGTGCAAACATAGTAAAGATAAGGAGCTCAAAGCTTTGACCAAAATGACCAGACCAAATTTAATCAGTCCCCCAACCTGGATTTAGACTGAGTTCATGTGGTAAGAGTTCACATATTTAATCTACCAGATCACACAGTCTTTCAGCCTTTTTGCGTCAAGTCACACGGCAAAATTTTCAAAAGTGAGCATTTGAGACAAGCTGTGGGTGACTCAGCTTGAAAAGCAGCTAGCTCTGAATAGCTACATATGCCATCCACTCTCTGAAAGCATCCCCAACCATATCTCATGTTAATGAAATTATATAAGGAAAGCAATGAACGAGCAAATCTCTAAGAATCTGTACTCATCATTTTGACAGAGATAATTTTTCCCCTCCTATTAACCGAGGAAAACATCAAATACTTTGCTTCAACCTCACATTCAATGTTTACCCATTCATAAAATGTTTATTGCCTTGCCTGTTGATAATACTCACTACTTAATAGCTTTTAATCTAAATTCTTGTGCATTTCTATGTTCTGTCAAGTCAAATGAAATAATGTTCTGGTGAACTACTATCAGCAAAGAGGAATTATAAATGACAGCAAATTGTGTATTTTTATGGTTTTGATGTTAAGGCTGAGGAAAAATAATTATTTTACAAGGGACTATGTAATTCCCGTCTGTTAATTGATTTCCTTTTGTGTAATCTGCATGTCTGTTTTCTTAATAAACAGCTGTTAACCACCAAGCTCTTTTCAATTTTCCCTTCCCTGCTGAAATAAGCAGGTAGTTCACCTAAATAAATAAATAAATAAAAGGAGCAAGAAAAGATTAAAGGTTGGCTAACATCTCTCTCATATGCTAAACTAGAAACAGACTTGCAAGGAGCTATTCATTATTCTTTCCCAGAGTTCAGGAAAAACAGAAAAGAACATAACGGGTATGGGGAGAGGAAGAGATGCTTTAATTGACCTGTGAAAGAAAATTACAGTAATAATTTTCCAACTCAAAAGCTACTCAAGCCAATACAAAACTGTTATTGTGACACAGTATCCTTGTGTATGGGAAAACTCTGAAGACTATGTTTACTGAAAGTATTAGGCTAAGCCCTTCCATGAGCTCTTACACAATTCCTCCTTCAGTTATGACATACTGCAAGAATCAATCACTTGCCCCCCATTCCTCAACTTGCACTTCAAAAATTAGTTACAGAGCTTGTGCTTAGACACGAGACTACTCTCCTACAGTGCACTATTTTAATCCACTGCTATGGCTGAAAAGTCCTATGCAATCCAAATACAACTCCTTCATTCACTTCAGGCATCAACAGATTCCACTGACCTTAGTTAAACCATTTCAATTAATTTATTCATGTGTACACAAAACAAACCTACTCAATTATTCTTTGCAAACACAGTCAGATTCCAGACCATTTCATTTTTATATATTTCTTCACCGATTTGAATAATTATTTAATGTACTGTAGCACCACAGAGTACGGTAGTGCTACAGGGCTACATAAATCTTGATGAACTCACAAACTGTTTAAAAGGTGAAAAAATGAAAAAAAAAAATTGAGAAGGGCTTAGAAGAACATTGTGAGAACAAGATTAGGTTGTTCCCCCCACGAGTGGCACTTGCAGTGAAGTGACATCTTTTTTCCGTACCTAGGATATTCACTTATTCATCCAGTACCAGGAATATTCTGCTTATTCACGAAACTACATCTGTCAGGTTTGATTTCCTGCTTGCTTATACTAGGACAAACCAAGGTAACTCTGCAGAAAGAAATCAAGTAGCACTCATGTGCAACTGAAGGAGAAAAGGAGGACCTAAACTTTTTATCACATATAAGCTGGACAACCTATGATTTAAAGATCAAATTGCTTTTTTAGCTTCTTATAGGGAATTACAGCTTTGGTGATTTGCTTTTAAACTACCACAAAGTAGCATTTTAGTGGCTATGATCATGTTTACGCATTACGCTGTCCTAAGAAGGACTGTAAGGGGTCTCCACAGTCTGTCACAAAAAAAAAAAAAAGGAAACAAAACAAAACAATAACAAACAAACAAAAACAACAACCCCCCCCACCCAACTATGTGGAAACAGCTGCTGTGAATGACTGCAGGTTGAACAGCATAAAAGTAAATACAGAGGTGATAGAAGTTTTTAGAAAGGGTGGTAGAAATGTGGGGTGAAAAACAACAAAAAGAATGGTTCTGAGGGTGTAGAGCTGGGCCTTGGGGATGGCAGGTCTGAGTCTTGCCAAGTCCTCTTCCCTTGAAAAAAAGGTGTAATGACCTTTAAATATGGTTTAGGACCATGCCCAAGTACTTGGGTTTCTGTGCTTGGCCAAGTGAATCTGTCAGGGTGCAGTTCTTGAAAACTCTGTGCCTTGGCTGAGCAAGCAAAGGACTGTGCTGCTTGCGGGAACAGAAAAGTTGTGATCTATGGAACACTACTTTGCTCCTCTACAGTTTAGGTAATTAGCTCCTAGTAGCACACCTCAGCACTATTTCTCCTAAAACCAGGGGCTATTTAATTTGTGTGTGTGTTGGGGGGGGGAAGCATAACTACCACGTGCAGCTTTGGAGGGCTAAGAGTTACTTTCAACAAAATAAAAATTAGACAATGCTAAATATTTAACTACTTCTAGTTTTTTTCCACTCTGACTGTGCTTACAAATATATGAATTAATCTTCCTGAAATCATCGTGCAGTCTTTGGATGCCTGGAAGACCATAGGCTGAGGACTATTTATCTACATGCATGAAGAGCATGCTAATGTGGCTATACAGAGTTTCAAGCAGTTTTTCAGTAATATTACCAGGCTTCAGTTTCTACTGGAGGGATAAAAAGCAACTGAACAGAACTCTCAATTGTTAAAAGTCTTTTCTTCTAACTTATTTAGTAACACATGCTGACAATTATGAAAACATGCAGATTAAGTGAACAATAGATTGTTTAAAAAAGTCTTTAGTCTATCCTCTTCCTAGCTTGTGGTAGAACGGCAACAGCAGAGTCCAAACCCTACAAATGAGTGCAAAGCAAATGACTATCAGTTAAGCTACAGGGAGTACAGACCTTCTGGAACAACAACATGGAGTTCTGCAGTGTTGGCAGATGTGCCCAAAACAGCTGTTTCTACAAACTAGCTGTTTCAAACCCAAGTGGGACATAGCTCTTGCAGCACAGGGCTGAATATTGCCTTGGGAGGGTTGCTGGTACCAGCTGGTTAGTCTAATGTTTGCTTGCTTGGGTCTACTTGAGCTGCAGTCACACCACTGCACTGTGGAGTATCTCAAATTCTTTTTGCCTTCCCAGGAGTGTCTTGCCCTCACCACTGGAAGCAGTAGCTTCTCCCTAGCAGAAAGATGAAGAAATTAAGAGGTGAAGCCCTGCTGTTCAGGGAAAGGCTTCTGGTTGTCCAAGGTGAAGTTTTGCTCTGCAAGTGTGGTGAAACAAAGGAAGAAGAAAAGGCATTGCGTTTGTGAGATGCAATTCTTTCCCTCAATGTTAAATCTGTTTGCTTTTATGCCTTGTGTAATAGGCAAATTGTTTAAGTACTGTACTTCCCTCATCTGTAGAAGTCAGAGCAGTTTCTTTTATCTATAGCAGGGCTATGCTCTTGTATTTTCTCTTCTTTCTAGCTTATGCTGCTTGTAAGGTACAGTGAGAAGTGGTATGCCCTTCTGAAACAGTCTGTACTATCTGCATTTAGGGCTAAGGCAGTAAAGTGCAGTTGTGCACCATGTTAAATGTCACAATAAAAATGTTTTATTGTAAAAATAGCTGGAAAACAAGATTTGTGGGCCCTCATCCAATAGATGCCAGTTGGATTACAGTACTTCTTGCAGTTTTTCATGTCTGGCAGTATTTGTATGGGTCTAGGAATAAGAGAGCAGCTGTAATATGGAACATAATGGCTTTGAGCTGAGTGAATTGGCAGAGTTCAAGTTTGTGCAGCTCTCCTGGCAACTTGGCAATTCCAGAAACACTTAATTCACCCAAACCAATTTTTCTTTAATGAAAAAGAAAACTTAGCTACATTGCTGAAATGAGTAGGATATTCAGTCTGGTTTTATTGTCAGTAAAGCAGAGTACACAACAAAGGAAAGCAATATAACTTTACAAATGAAGTGAAACTGTGCAGGGGAAAAAAAATGTTTGGTTTCCAGAGACTTCATGTGAAATGAGGAAGGGGCTGAAGAAGTCAGTAACTCTGTAGAACTGAGCACTCACAGTAATATGCTGACTTTTCTTAAATAATTTTCTACTATTAATCTACTCTGATTCATGGGCATAATCCTCCAAGCAATTTTTTTCCTTCTCCAAAGCAGTAGTTTTTCTCAAACACCCTGTTGTTTGCTTTATTACATAAAACCATGGTGAAAACTACTTTTTTGTTCTAAATACAGTAATTTATTTTTTTTCAGTTGAATTTCAAAACGTTCATGTGGACCAATGCTAATTAAGATTGTGTGGGTATCTTGTCTTGATGTACTGGAGACTATAAGTTTCCGTAACACCCTGATCTGGTCATAATTAATCATGACAAGGATCCTGTTGAGCTGAAAGTGATTAGTTTCAGCCTAATTAAAGGTCACTGCCAGATTCGCTTTTGGTCTTCATCAGATAGATAGATCATGTTATCTTATTTTTTCAGTACAGACAGAAAATAATTAAAGATGATGCAAAGGCATGATGCATCTATATACTTTCCAAATCAGTAAGATTAAGATGTGTAAAAATATTACTTATAACAAAGATCTGAACTTATTTCAAGGAACTAACTAGTGTCAAAATAATTTTCTGAGAGGAAAAAGAGATGAGAAAACTATTTTTGGACATGTAGTGAAGTTAGAAGAAAGTAAGAATAGTATAATCCCGCCATGGTGTGGAGGAGATAATTATGGCACATAAATGAAGTCTCTCTCCTGATATTAATGCCAGGCATAGTATACTCTAAATGTTATTACAGACTTGTCAGCCACTCAGCACATTTTGGCAGACCATTTAGGTATTTTCTGACTTATACAAGGTTAGGAAACATATTGTTTTGAGAATATAATGGAAAAGGCAAGCTAATGGGAAGGACTGTCCTGTTTCAATCTGTTTTGCCAACCTAGCTTCCTGGAAAAGCCATAATCTCTTCTGCAATTCTCCAGTCCTTCCCTGAGACCACATATTGCGTCATGGAGCTAGTGGATCTTCAGAATTATTTTAGTTAACAACATATATCACTAGAGGTGATACCTTGTAGAGAACTGCAACAGCCACTGTGCTCTCATAGTCATCTTCCTCTTCCAGTTCCCACTGAGCCTGCTGATGCTTCTCTAACAGATCATGGTAAGCCTAAGAGAAACACAACAGGTATATAAATAGTATATTTAAGTAGCTGGAAAGGTTGTTTAATAGCTTCTTGGGATCCTCTCCCTCCCCTTCCCCAGCCCCTTCTCATGTATCCTCATAATAATAAGTGGTTATGTGGAATCATGACTCAGAGGGACATGAAACTTGCCTCAGCACCTTAATTTGGCCATATCCTGTCTTAAGTATGAAACTCTACGGCCTACACAGTTTAGGGTACCTAATACTGGGAAACATTTGAAATCATCTGATTCGCGTACTGCTTGCCTCTGTATGTGTATCACTTCATCATAGGCAGGACTGAGGTGCAGAACAACCAACATAAACATCTCTTATTACTGTATCACACTGTATAGGACTTTTGCTTTGGGGTTGATCATTGTGTCCCATAGTATGGTCAGATGGCTCTCCACCTGAAAGGCTGATCTAAGACTTGGTCCTGGATGTCAGGCAGACACTTGTTCAAGGGCAGTGTATAGGAAATTTCAGTCAGAGACAAGGACCTGGCAGCTTTTCCAATACAATTTTTACAAAACGCTTTGCATCGTTAGCAGAACATGCAGAAAATGGAGCACTTATGATCTTCCTCTGTCTCTGCAGAGCAATCCTCTCTTGTCATAATGTTCCACTTAGTCCTTTTTTCTTTCCCAGTATCTGAAATAGTTCGTAGGTATCTGACACATACTTTTTCCATTCACTGAGCAGGGAAAAAATGATCCAGGATCTGATTTGCAAGAGCAGCTGGGAAAATGTAAGGTGGCTTTTTTTCTTTATTGAAAAATAAAATATTATTATTTTATTTAGAAAAAGAGAAAGAAAATGGAAAAAAAAAAAAAAAAAGAAAGAAGACAGTTTTTATATGTTCCTGGTGCATGAAGGAATATAGCTTTGCATGCCCAAATGCATCCTCTCATAACATTGCCTAGGATGATAGCTGAGAGGAATGCCAAAACAACTGCCCGTTCCACTATCAGCAGTGACTGAAGGCTGTGACACAGAACATCTGTCACTGTAACATATGTCACTGGCCTAACTGGGCATTAATGAGCCCTGTGGTAGTGCGGAGACATCTGTGTTAGCTATATTATCTGCAGCGGTGAAGACGGGGGAAAGAAGAGAGGTCATGGTTCATGACTGGGAATCCTCGGGCAGACTGCGATACTAATAGGTTGCAACATTGCTAGACATTGGTTGACAATGGGGCTGCTGAGAAACTATGACCAAATTGGACCAAAGGAAACTGACCAAATATTTTTGCTGCTTTTTTTTTTCTGTTTGTGTATTGCTTTTTTTTGTTTTGTTTTTTGTTGTTGTTTTTTTTGCTATTGTTAAACCATCCATGACACCATTTCCCTTTGGCTTCATATTTCTTACCATTATTCTTCCAGCCAGCATCTGCTGCTGATCTTAAAGGCTTGCGTGCACACAAGTTCATTTATCCCATTAAGGCTGAATAAACTCAATCAGGACAGAATCAACTTCTGTCTTACTATCAGACTATTATTTAAAAAAAAAAAATCACCTATGCCCTAAATACACTTTTTTGTGTTGGAACACACTATTCTGATTGCAAGACCTTTGTATTAGACTTTCAAATTGGAAAATGCAGCTGAAGCCAAGGATGTGGTAACATGATAGAGGAGAATCTCTGTCTAACTGGACTGTTTTTCATAACTGTGACTTGTATATCCACTGGAGGTAGGGCTGAGCAAGACTGGGTTACTGTAACTGTCAGTTTTTAGCTTGGGTGCTTCACTGGATCATTCCTATATTTTCTGCCAGTAAAAATTTTTTAAAAATGCTTATTTTCCAGTGGAAACACAGATGAAGGAGACAGTAGGATGTAAGGACTCTAACCTTTATTTTATAATCTGTCATTCTAACATAAAAAAACAAACAAACAAACAAATCAGAGTTGCAGCATGAAAATCATTACCATCCATCCTGTATGTGTTCAGAAGAAACCAATGTGAAGAAAGTTTACTGTAAAATTCACCTCCCTAACTGGCAACCACTTCAGGTCCATCAGAAAGGTCCGTTACTGTGCAGGCTGCTACCATGGTGGTATGAGCCCTTTGATGGGGTGGCGCTAGGAAGGCAGAGAAAAAAGTGCATTTGATGCGTATTTGATGGCTTACGGTGAGGATTCAGGCAAACTCCTTCACTGCTGGACTGTCTATGAAACTGTGAACCAGGTTTAAAATAGCTCCTCAAGGTTAATGGACTGTGCAAAATAATTATTGGACTATTAAAATCAAACTAGGGAGCTGCATATATACATATTTTTCTTACTCTTCAAAGAGTCCCTGGACTAAAGGCCCCATCTGTTTTAGGACAAGAGGGTCTCTCCACTGTGGTAGTAGAAAGGTTTACATTTCTGTCCTTTAATACTTGTCCGCAGGCATTTTATAACATTAAGAATTGTGTTCTGTTCTGCAGCATAAAGAACAATTTTTTACTTCTGCATATTCCTGATTAGCCTGACATAAGCAGCTCGTTACTCTACAGTTTAACTAAGTGTAAATGTTAGCTTTCTACAGCATACAAAATAGAGCATTTCCTGCATGAAGCTGCGTCGCTGTAACTTTGTAGGGGAGAGATTCTGACAATTTCTAAGCTTTGTTTAACTAAGTTGGGATGTGTCAAGGATGTTATGAGTGATGTATATAAAGAAAATCCATTCACAAGTGCTCAATGGATACAAAAATGTGTGACAATTATCTGTCTCAAGTTATGAAAAGACAAGTAAAATGTGTTCAAGTATTTTAAAGTGCCTGAAACCTCATTTGTCTATATGTGATAGTAAAAGGAGTATTGAAGATAACTATGCCAGACAGGTGTGGCAAATAAGAACAGTAATGGCATTATCTAATTCATACAATATAGAACTTAGTGTGCAGTACAAGATTGTATTGTTGAGAGTAACTAACTTTGACAGTTTGCTACAGTTGGAATCTGGGTCTTCTCATATAGCAATTTATCAAAGTTATTAGATTTCATCAAAATTTTAACACTGCTGGATATAACAACTTTAACCTGAAATTATTTATTTTCATGAAAATTGACCATTGATTTTTTTTTTTATTTTGATTTTTTAATAACTTGGGTCTATGGTTCTCAATAGTTACAGGAGTTTTGCAGTTGTCAGCATTTACAGCTGAGAGCTCTGATTTACTATATACATTCTGAACAGTAACAAGAGAGATACTTTTCTTTATAGAAAATATGGCCAAGAAAATATTACATTGGTCACTGTATACCATATTAAATTATCTATTGCAAACCTTCTCTAAGGTATCCTGCCAGTGTTCATAATGACTTTTCCCTCTGCTTATGTGAAATTGAATAGCCTTTTGAGCCTCAGTAACCTCACTCATAGAATGCACTTAGATCAGTGCAGTCCGCTTTCTTCTGCAATGTAGGCCAGATACTTTCATCCTGAGATTTCCTGTATTGAACCAAACACGAAGTATCTAAGTAAAGGATGTTTTCTACATGCAATCTAGCATTAACTCCCTTTGGCATTTGGTTCCTATGTGACAAGTCCAACACTGCAAGAAAACACCCTAGGCAAGCCTAGACAATAGGACGTCTGACCCTTTCCTACCTGTGCTACTGTAGATGATTTTCAGGAGAATCATCCAATTTTATGGACCTGGGAGAAATCTGAAGCATATATAGCCTTAAAAACTAATATAACATTTTTATGTGCTCACCTTAAGAAAATCATCAAAATTTCCAGTATGAAATGTTTTACTAAGGAGACTCTCTTGTTCAGCTTTCTGTTTGTGTTTGAACTCTTCTCTCTTCTTTGCACGGCACTCCAGTCGTTTCAGCATCAAATCTTTACTTTGCTGGATACATTCTGGAACATAAAACACCAATGATTAGATACCGTAACTCCACAGGGAGAAAGTAGCATCTGCTACTGTCACACAACATAAGCTCATGGAAAGCTGTTAGTGAGCAAAACAGGAAAGTAATTACCAAACAGGATTTCAAATTTGTTTCTTACTCTGATGGTCTTTTTAGATACAAACTTTCGGGTTGCTACATGGGACTTAAATCTATCAGTTTTTTGGTTTGCTACCATCCTACACCCTCCTCTTCAGTGGTTTCACTTCTATCTAAAATAAGGAGGTTATTAAATAATGCCCTTCTGCATTTAGGGTTTACTGACTACAGGTATTTTATAATCATTTATGAACACTGACTCCGCATAAAATCAAAGCCTTGATAGAGATATTTCTGCTGTGGAACAAGAGAAACATTACCAAACAGAGGAAAAAAAAACAAACAAACATAGATATAAGTTGATTTTTAAGGAATGTTAGTGGCTGAACATATGCAAAGACATTAGGCATGCCAGTTATAGAAGTAAACATCCATAAAATAATCTGTGACATGAGTTGTTTGAGTCTGTGAGTACCAGCAAACTGTTCACATGATTAGTTGATGCTTTTCAAGTGGAGCTAGTTTGTAGCATGGGAATTTTGAAGCAGAAGGGGTTTGAACCAGATGACCTCCAGAGGTCCCTTCCAACCTCAAACATTCTGTGATCCTAAGAATTGCTGACCCTGAGATATGGCACAATTTCATATTCAAGCTTAGTGATGATATATTATTGCATGCAGCAAGAACATACTGCAACAAGAATATATATGTTCTCACTATTCCATTCACTGAACTCTAACCCTGATGCTGTTCCACTAAAACAGTTTTCTTTAAGTATGCTCATGAGTAGTGGATATGGTTCTGAAAAAACCTGTGAGAGTAAAACACCTGCCGTTATTCTGCTTTTGACTGAACAAATACTAACATTTTCCATGAGTGCTGATGGGGATCACTGAACCCTTCATATCAGCGAAGGTGGGGTATGTTTTGCAACATAGTGGACATTAGGTAACACCCAAAGTTACACAAAGAAGAACCTTAAATCAGTAAGATAGTCAGATGAGACTTCATTACAATTGCATACTTTACAGCTAGGCAATCTGAACGGTTGTACAGGTAAGAAGAAAATATTTGGAATATCTTAAGTGTGACACAGCAAAACAGAATAATTTCTAAAGATAGTAACTGTTAAAATTCTCACAAGAGTGACAGCAGAACTGCTTTTGTGTACCTTCTCCTGGCTCCACATGGTAGTAGTAATACGTCATAAAACAACATTTTTCACATATCTAGGTATTACTGTCCCTAGCGTTAGCCAGTATCGCGAACAATGTTAAGTATATAAGCAGTAAATGGAGAAATCTTTAAAAAGTACTTGCAGCAGATGTGACTCTTCTTCGATCTTCAAATCAATGAAATAAGATACAGATTATATGAACTGCAGAATAAGTACAAAGCGATGCCTGGAACAAGACCTAGAAGGCGCCCACCCTTCACAATAACAGAATTCTTGGCCAATTCATCAATGTTTTTAAAACACAGGATCTAGGGCCAAAGCCATAATTTTTGTACTACTTAGTAAAATTATGAGAACTCATACCCAAATTGGTTAAGTCACGACCTCCTGTCTATGTACTCACCATTAGTGAAATGTGCTAGTTGTTCCCAGAATGCCTTGTGCAGGTCTGTTAAAAGTTCTTCCTTTTGCCGGACTGAGAGATTATTCTTTACAGTTAAATGGTCCAGAATATTTGATACAGTATTTAATCTACACTTACATTCTTCTGGTATATAGGACTTCAGTGAATCAATCATTTTCACCATAAGCTCCCAATTAAATAACCTTTCCTGAATGTCCTAAAACAAACAAACAAACAATCCTGTTAAGAAACTAAGAATGGGTCTTTGGATGTGCTTATTCTTTTATTAGATTATTCAATTCCCAGCAATGCAGAAAACTCAGAAGGCTTCTCAAGACCACATGGATGATAACCTTGATGTACTTAAATACTTCAGAAAATCTTGACCTGTTGAGGATAGCTGCAGGTTTTAGTGCACATTCACTTGACAAAGCAAATCTAAAACTACTGCTCTTTTCACTACCTGCAATGTCAAGAAGAGGGAAAAAAAAAATAACGAGCTTGCAGAACAAACAAATTCTCACAGGGTAAAGATAGAGAGGACAACATGGAAATCCTTGACCTTTTTTCAAGATACTGTATGGCACACAACTGCATGCCTTTATTTTGAATTGAGAACACATATCTCATTTTGACACTGCTGCAATTCCATCAAGTGTGTGGTTAGCTGGAGTTCAGTAAATATACGAAAAATGACTGTAATTGCCTATGACCTAGTAGCTTCCATTGCATTATTAGAGAAGCCCAGGATTACAGTAGGGAGCAAAATTTCCTGTGTGAAACTGAAACTACTTTAGACAATGATACAAGGTTGGAAAGAGCATGACAACTACTCTAGTTAATGGAGACACACAGACTCTGGCTTTGCAATGAGATGCAAGTACAATGGTAGTGACCTCAGGTAGGGATATTTGCAGTAGTTCTATTTTGTATCCAAACACCTCATTTGAAGACTGCCCACTTGAAAGAATTACTGTACAAAAGCACACCGTGGGTCAAGTGTGAGCAGCTGCAAAGATTATATTCACATATGGCCAGCTTGGTTTACCTAGCTGCAAAACTAACAAGTTAATAATCACTGCATCTTTTTATTAGTTATCGAAATAAAGCTAGCTATCCACTTATTCTCCAAGTTACTAGAAAATGCAGTGGGACAGATTCTGATTGTACCGTTAATCTATAAATTCTAAGTAACTCTTTCGGTATCTCCTATGCAAAGCAAAGCAAAGATATGGATAAGGTATCACAACAAAAAGCACAGTGTTGATGCATCTATAAGCGTATTTTTGCTTCTTAAGACCATACTCCTAAGAGATGCTAAGGGTTTTCAATTTCAGTTAAAGTCACTGGACACACAGAATTGCCCTCAAATGACAATCTCAATCTAAACTCAACTTTCTCAGTCAAAGTGTAGTAAATATTTTGAAAGAAAAAAATGTCCTAATGCCCATGGTAATGATTCTCCCTCACTATGGATCTAATGCTATTGGCTCCTGGCTCAATGGCTGCATTTATATCGTGCACGTCACTTTTTCCTAACATGACTGCCTATACTGTATTTTGAGAATTAGAACTGACGTGGAGAGAGTTCACCTTCCTGTGAGTCTTTATAAAGTGCAACAGAAACTGAACTCTTTGCAATGAAGCTGAAAGACACAGTAAGACACAGCACTGGAGTAAGCATTCTGAAGATAGGACCAACAGACTCTGTACACTTGCATTATGCTTTGTGTTCAGATTGACTGAAGATTTATCAGTTTTCACTTCTTTTTGTACTTTACCATTGCCTGCAAATCCTGGCATTCATTTAATAAGCCTTCTACTGCAATCATCCTCTCGGTCAGATCCATCGTTATCTTTGTTGCTTTGGCACTTGAGCATTTTGTTTGGTCCAAAAAAACCTGCTGGGCTTTGTCAGTCTGCTTCCAGAAAGCTTCCATCTGTTGAATACGAATCAAACAACAATCCATTTTCCCTCATTAATCATCTAGTATTTCATTACCCTGAGAGGCATATGCCTCTACTATGAGATTCAAGTCACTGAAACTACACACAGCTTTCAGTGTTAATTACAGCAGAAAGCATTATCCTGAGACTATTTACCATATGATGATATATGTGTTGATGGCACATAACCAGTATGTTGCATGTTTGGCCATTTTCATGGCCAAACTTTTTCATTAGAAGTCATTTCGTGCAATTCTCTGAGTTTGTTACTTCTCCACATACTGCATCTGCTAAAGCCCATTATATTGTTAGTGTTAATATGAAAAGTAGAAAGGGTAACAAACTTATTTTCTGGGAATTCTCTTCATCTACAGGAGTGGGAATTCCAGTCAAACATAATCTTCACTGTTTTTCACCATCAAAACCTTTCACAGCCACATGCTACATAATGACTTTATCAACTGTACCAGAATTAACTACTTTATGCAGTATTGGCAGAGTGCATGTGTCGATTCTAATATATTATTGTAAAGGCAATTGCTAGTTTTAGGCTCTGATCCCACAAACACTTATGATTGTGCACAACTGTGAATATTCTGTGGGCTTCAGTGGGATTACTAGTATGCATAAGATAATAAAATGTATTTGTAACCAAGATTTATGTTAAAGTTCTGTGAGTTCTGCAGTTATATGGCAAAGAAAACCTTTATATTACTGGGAGAGAGTGGATTAGTTCAAGGTCCTGATGTATAAGAATCTGCATAGAGGGAAATAATTCTGAACACAGATAAAAAGCTTCTGCTGGCATTATGAGTGACAGATCCACTGAAGGATGACTGCCATCAGTGAATAACTGCCTCATGTTGCTCAGCAAGGCTGCCGGGGAATTTTTACGTGACTAACACCGCAGAACACTAAACAGTCAACTTCTCACAGAACAAAATTAAATTGCAAAAGAAACTTCACAAAGGTCTACCATCGGTACTAGGACTTTTTCCCCTATAAAGCGAAACGCACAGACAACCAAAAGAAAGCTGAGAAAATTTCTAGCGAAGCACGTAACCATCAGACACTAAAAAATGTTAACTCCTCTACAAGAAAGGCCCAAGGCTGAGATAATGGACTGTTTAGTTCAGAGCTGAAGTGCTGTGGTCAATCAGTGCAGGCAGCCCACAGAGCCATCAGTCTGACTTGTCAGTCTCTCATTTTCATCAGTGAATTTGCTCAAACCTCAGAAACAGGAATGGGAAGTAGATTATCTTCCAGGTTATGTGGTATACTGGGAAATAATATGCAGAATATTTTTAACCTCCAGTTTTCTGGACAACAAGCTAGTTTGGATACAGGGATACTACTGAAGAGAAAAAAACTTGCATTTTTTTCAATGCCTACAATTAAGCTTTTTTACATTAAAAGCATGTAAATGTATTTTAATGTGCAAAGCTGCTAAAGCAAAATGCTTTGCTAATGCAAATATGCAAAGTATACTAAAAGGTTGTACATAATTATTTTCTTAGTAATTATTTCATCTGAAAATAAATTATCTTAATACTCTTTCAGTTATACAGTATTGAAGAAAACAAGGTGCTATGATAAAATTCCTGGAAGTCAGACTATACACCTAGG
The DNA here is from genome assembly GCA_011076525.1 of Nettapus auritus. Classification (NCBI taxonomy): domain Eukaryota; kingdom Metazoa; phylum Chordata; class Aves; order Anseriformes; family Anatidae; genus Nettapus; species Nettapus auritus. The sequence goes on along the minus strand of CM021768.1, from coordinate 84,438,492 downwards.
CTTGAAATATATCTTACCATCAGACAAGCACTAGACATTTTTCATCTCTGAACCCAGTATGATAAAAACAAGTGTTTGTATAAAAAATGTTGGCTGCTGAAGGGAGTTGGAAATAGAGCAATATATTGCCAGAGCAATATAAAAATGTTTTCAGAACTCATGAACATCTAAAGTACTAACCGTGGACTAGTCAACACAACAGTTGAAAAAGCATTAAAAACAAAACAAAACAAAACAAAAACATTCTCCATCAAAAGAATAACATTGGAATAAAATTTTATGAGAGAAAAATTAGAAAGTTACGTTGTCTATTATGTGCTCAGAATATTCCCTTTCTTTCCTTTCTAAGTCTTCTAGAGTCTGGTACTCTGAATTATGGGCTCCTGACATCTCAGTATTCTGGAGTCTACAATCGAGTTGCTTCTGTAATTCTTCAAAATCCTGAAAAAAAAAAAAAAAAAAAAAAAAAAAAAAAAAAAGATGATTTGTGATTTGTTGAACTGGAAAACATATATTATTTCTAATTTTGGGGGTGTATCTGTGTATCAATTCTTGTATATGACAAAGAAACTGAACAACAGGATTCAGAACGCTCACTCTCTGGGTAATGCACTTGCAGGAGCAAGGAAAGAAAACTTGAAGTATATGGCAGCTCTGAATTACACTTAATACAAATATATACATTTCTACTAGAAGTACTGTTGTTCATCTCCAATGAGCTCAAGTTTTAGTAAATACTGGTCCATGAAGTTTTGTACTCTGAATCTATCCACAAATGTTTTAATTTTAACACACATGCCCCATCTTACATGGCAGATATGAGTGTACATGTGTGTTTAAAAGTACAGGTAAGCATCTGGATATGCTAATCAGATAGTGTTGCCTGCAGAGTGCTAACACACATGGATGAACATACCTGTAATGTTCATAAGTGACATATTACAGTCTACATGATTATCTGCGTTTTCAAATTTTTTCAATACGTTGAAACCTGGATGATTTTTCCTCAAAGCTAATAATACTGACAAATACTACTCCTCTGCCCTTACTTAGTAGATTGGTACTGCAATTTAAAAAAAGTAAATTGGTACTGATCCTTCAGTTGCTTAATCACGCCTTACATAACAAGCATTTATTTTTTTATATCACACAACTTTGTGTGTCAATGCATTAAATCAGTAAAAAACAACAACAAACCATCCAAACAAACATTACTGTGAGCACAATTAAATATTGGACTAAACTGGCCAGAGAAATAGTGTTCTCTCCTTCACTGGAAATATTCCTGAGTTGGCTTGACAGGACCTGGATAACTTTACCGAAGGCCTTGCTTCCTACAGAAGTTTAGTAAATATCCATGGGTGTCTTTCAATGTAGAGTTTTCTGTGATTCTGATCTGGAAAATGGAATGTGGAACCAGCAGCTCTCCCATTTTTTTGTTCAGTTTTGTAAAGCATTTTTCTTTTTTCTCTCCTATTAATATTAAAAATAGCATTGTGACTCCACCTGAAATGCACACTGACTGTATACGTATGTCTTCTGGTGCAGAAGTGGAAAATGGATTTTGATAAAACTATATGGACAGAGTATAAGGGACAAAGAGGACATTATGTATATTTTCCTTTGATAGAAACCTTGAATTTCCTTCTGGTACTTTATTTCCTGCTGTTTTATTATAAGTAATGATTCATGGGACCAGATGAAGACCTGATAATTAGATATTATTAATTCTGAGTGAGTAAGATTCATGGTGCTCTGTTTATTTGAGTGGATTCAACTACAAAATACTTCTGTTCTTAATAGATTAGACACATTGCTGTCCTGATCTCCTCAGACAACAGCAAGGAGGAAATGCAAGCAAGGTCATGGAGAGGTAATGTAGAAAAATCAACTAACAAGCGAGTTTCTTTGAATTTCTTCTGAAATAGATTACAAATGACATTGCTGTTTAAAAATAGTAGGTGTGATAGCCTGCTGTGGCAGCCTGCACCAGTTGGTGGGATTAACTCTTATGTTCTGTTGTCTGAAATACTAACCAACAAAAATACTTACATTTTCCTGAATTAAAAGAAGCTTCTTGAACAAATCATCAGTAATCTTTTTATGACAGAAGTCTGTGAGGTATATTTCGAGAATCTGAATAAACATCTATTTAAAAGGAAAGAAACAAAACTCATGGTAAGTGCCTATTGAACATGATATGGATATTGTTGTGGTAAATTTTGTGGATTGAAGTCAATCATTGGGACTGTAGTGAGTCATAAGAAAAGAACAGAAACATCATCAGCAACTCTGTAGTATTTCCATTACAAAAAATTATTTGTCTTTGTCTTCAGAAAGAGTACTGGAAGATGGTGTTATGATCAAATGAAGACAAGGACTAATCTAATATATCCTTGTAGCCAAACAGACATATTTGAAACTGTCCTTTACTGGAGAGTACAGATCACTTAAAAATAGAAAGAACATTTTTCTAAAGTTTAATGAACCCCTAAGATGAAGGATACTAATATATTCATTACCCTGATTTCAACTGTAGTTGAAGAAAAAGTATCAAGCATTATTATATAAAACCTGTAACCCAAAAGTAGTCATCTCAAGTTTTAGCTACCTTATTTTACAAAAGGTATGACTATTTTTTTAAAAACTTAAGATTGTAAGACTAGTTTCTTCAAAAAGATATTTTTGAACTCCAGGATAACTCTTCATTAACCTCTTACCTCCCTTGCCTGTTTTAGAATGTCAGTGTAAAGACAATTTACTTATTATCTGCTGCAGAAGATGCTCTTCTAAGAATTCAGGAAAGCATTGATGAAAGAGGATTTGTTTCCTTTTCCTAGACCTGGTTCTAAGAAAGACTGACTCTGAAGTCAGAGAAATGACAGTGGAAAAAAAGAAACTATTCCCCAGCTTTTTTTGCCTTTGTTCCCTTCTAGAGAAAATACGAAAATATGAAGCTATTCAAAGCTTCAGCTAAAGGTCAAGTCACCAGCCTGTTGTAATTTCTGGTGGGCCACAAAGTGTGTTAAATGCTTTTTTTCTCAGTGTTTCTGTGCTTACATCACCATGCTGTTATTTTATCTTCATTTACAAATTGATGATTAACTTTGAGATCAAGTTTAACTTTCCCTAGTCAAACTAAATGTCTTTCTGGAAGCTGATCTCAAGTTCCCTTTCTCATCTACTCACAGAGTAAAAACTCATCAGAAGCAAAACTGCTTTCCAGGTTTACTTTCATGCTTCCTCTTTAGGGTTGTTTATAAATTAGCTCATGAAATCTCATGTCTTGAAATATTCCTAGCACTTTTAAAAAACTATATCACAAATGATCAGTCTAAGGTTGGGAAAGAAGGGGAGGAGAAATCTATGTACTGTATGTCTAGATTTATATTATCTGTGCTAAAACTCATTAATGGAAATGATTCTGCACTTGATCGCAGTCAGTTACCATAAGTAATTCTCCTAACCAAGTATTCTGTGACTTTAATTGTATAAATCCTTTTTTTTTTTTTTTTTTCCTGTCAGCTTTGGATGCTGTGACTTGATGAAGGTATCTATTATCTATGGTTTAAAAGGGTACCTCAGTTCCTTTGCCCTACAAAATCAAGACTATTGTACTTATCACAGTAGTACTGATTCAGCTGAACCGAATTTTCAATTTTACCCAAAACACTTAGGGTCCCTGGAGCTGCAATGTATAAGCATTGTCCCAAAAACATAAACTCATCTATTTTTTTTTTTTTTTGCTTTTTGTGAATCACAAATACTATGTTTGTTATATTATTATCTGGAATAAAAATTAAGATTGTTATATTATGCACTTTTTCCTGTATTTCATAGCCCAATATTTCATTATATTTTACTCCTTTGTGAAGATCATACACATGCAGAGCAGTGAGGAAAAATACAGAGTACTATAAAGGTACAACTCTGCTACACTACTTCCAATCTAGCCAGTGGCTAATGTTGATTATTTCCTAAACTGATATTCAACTAATGTGTTCAGATAAAATATCTATAAATGAGACATGAGTACCTACCACACGTTTTTCTTTTCTGAGCTCAGTATCAAGAAGCATGAGATCTTTTAAAAGAAGACTGCAAAGGCAGAGCTTAATATCAAAACTAAAACAAAGATTTAAAAAGTGTTAAAATCAATCTAAATAAAGGTCACATAAAAGAGCAACAACATATAATGGTTTCACTTAATCGCTAAATTCTTCTAAAAGCATTGCCCCTAGAACAGCAGCTGAGCCACTTCATTTCTACATTGCCTTCTATCACAGACAAAATATCTCTACATACAAAGTTGGAAATCCAGTTCTCTTTAGAAAAAGGAACAGTAAATATAAGCATGAATGGCTACAGCAAAGCAAAAACAAAGCTTTTAATTAAAACAGTTGTAATGAGTGGACATTTAGAAAATATTTTTCATTGCTAGTTCCTTCCTCAGTCTTCAAGGTGAGATAAATGTGCTTTTCTTTATTTTCACTAATGAGAATACAGATACTTATTCATCTAAGGGTATTTTACTGTTGTGTAGCTAAAAGAAAAATAGAGCTGATAGTCCATTTGGATGAGCTCTACATACTCATAAATTGTGCATCTTAGAAGCACACAGTATCAAGACATGACAGGAATAGTTTCTACTAAAACAAAGAGAACAGACCACTGCCGTTTGCTGTTCTCAAGACACAAGTTGTGACTTGATTTTGTACAGTGCAGAGGGCTCCAGGTGAGCAACAATCCACTACATGAGTGAACTGAGCATACAAGACAAAACAAAGGGATCTCCTTATCATGACAGTGATAATTCCTTTCATGAGACTTCTTTTCTGAAGTTCTGATTCCCCAGATTTCATAAAGAATAAACTAACTTTCAGTGTACAGCATGATGCATTTCTTTAGTCTCTCCAACCATTGCCAAAACCCGTCTCGATGTGGTGAATGTATGCACACAAGCCCAGTCTTTCATTTATGCCAGACTTTTACTGGTTGTCCTGAAAACCACTAGGGCACTAGAAAACAACCAAACACAAGGGCAGATTTACTGCTTACCTCTCACACGTTAGCACTTCCGGGAAGCAAGTCACCTTGAGGAAGGCTCGAGCCTGAAATCTGTCATCACTTGTTGTAGAATGTATAGTTGTGGAGGAACTACAGTCCTCCTTGTCTCCCTGGCTAAGGGATCCCAGGCTGCCTGATGTAGATGTCTCCATTACCTGATTAGGCAGAACTCCCTGCTTTGGATTCTCATGCAAAGATGGATTGGACGAGCCATCTGCCAAAGGCTACAGTCAAAGAAAATTTACAAGGTTAATTAATACAACACAATCTGGAGATAAACATCTCATCAATTTGCAGTGTTTGCTTTCAAGCAAAAAATTAAACAACATACACAGTGAAAATGTTTCCACATAAATTAACATTTATCATCCTGACAGGTTTCTGCATTGCCTGGAAAAGCACTCTTCTGTTGAGGTTATCTGTTTGGGGCATTCTTCCTGACTGAAGGGCAGATCCTTGTGGGATTTTTCTTATGTCTCCTTGGACAGATACAACCTCCATTAATGTTAATGGGAAGAAAAGGTTTCTTGACTACAGTGAAAATTGACTGGACATCATGTAAAGCACTGCAGGTTTCAAGGGGAGATGAAAGCAGCTGATGCCTTACAGAATAAGCCCTGAGTCAATGGACTATAAACAAAGATCCCTATTAAGCAGATTGGCAGTAAATTTTCTTCCGGTACTTGATTCTGCAATTTACTTTGACACAGAACGTTTGTTATTAATATTTACAAGAAGAGTCTAAAATCTTACCCTAAATTTCTGATTGATAGGATAGATGACTTTTGCCTTTAATGCAAATGCCGTGATGTTACTGTTCAGAGGAGACTCATTTTCCTGTATGGAAAAGAACAGAAGAAAATTGCTTTAAGGTTTGAGAATGGCAGTGGACTTGATGGTTGTTCGCTATAGATATTGAATGCCGCTTTTGGTTATAACCCAGAAATTCCAAATGATAACAGAATGCTTATTGACTTTCAACTTTGGCATGAAGAGTCTTCTCCTAGGACTCAACTCAGGTCAGAGTTTAAAACTCAGAAAAGAGCATTAGTCATTAGCACTGTTCCAAATTTTTTTCACGCCTGCAAGGGAAAATGAGCAATAGTTTATTATATTCACAAGTTATTTTCATTTCCTTTCTTTTCCCTTTCAGCAGCAAGAAAAGATTTCACATGGGAGATTGAAATAATCTTAATAATAGAAAGTACTGAGGAATAAGCTCCACAGATATCATCATGGCTATAAATTCTGCCTTTCAATTTAAATAAAGAAACAATAGATTAAACAAAACTAGTCATTTTTCCAGGAAGAGCTTTTATAGTGCAACCCTCACCTATAATCTAGAGAAAATACCAATGTTCCTCCAAAGAACTTTTTATAGAGAATTCATTCTTTTCATACAATCTGCTATTTTACATAGTCTGACTTTGCGCTCCTCCTCTCTCCTATCCACTGCTTTATGCACTGGAGCAATGGGATAAACAGCTTTGTTTTGTGAGCTTATGCATGGCCAATTAAAAGGTTGGTTGGCTGTATGCAACAAATAGAATAGTTAAACCCAAGCTTTAGGAGATTTCCTGTTCTAACCTTTTTATTTTCTTTTTTTTTCTTTTTTTTTTTCTTTTTTTTTTTCTTTTTTACATGAAATGAAAGAATCTGATTTGTTAAAATAATTTTCTTTACAAAGATTTTTCTAGGAAATATTAAATCACTAATAGAATCTAAAAATGGACATGGGAAGAGAGGAGCAAACCACGTCATTCATTAGACTCTTTTATTGTTGCACCTTTTCATCTCTATTTCATTTATTTCCAGAAGTCATTTTTGGATTTACAGATAAAGTAAAAAGCAAAGGGTCAGCATGTAAAACATTTGCTCATACTAAGCAGCCCCACTGCTACATATTCAGGGATAGAACCCGACAGATCCATTGCTCTAAAATGGCTGGAAGCAAAGCAGCTCCAGTCCAAAGCCATAAAGCTATGTCACAGTATGCTGGAGCTAATACATCCTGCTTGTCAGCAGGCATGAGTAATACACAGTTATTATTAATACAGTAATTGTGGTATTATTGCAGTGTGGAAGGTCTCAGAATGAAAATATCTGTTTTTCTGAAGTGCTCTAACCTAACTAAAAACATTTTTCCATCTATGCTTCTTCCTGAACTGTCAATCTGATGTCAGTAAAAGCCAAAGCCTCTGGGAATTGGAACAAATGAATAGAAAAAAAAAAAGCACATATAACTTCAGTAGTTTGGCAAACAGACAGGAGAAAGCCTTTTCAAATAACACGACTACTTCTTAATGTGTTATAAATGAGTTAGCTTGTTTGGGAAACGGATATAGTTGTGAAGGATAACCTCTTAAAGGCTGTGGTACCATTTCAAAAGGGTTGGTAATATTCATACATTTATATCATTGCATAATTTCTCTCACAGGATTTATACTGCAAAAGAGAATCTATTCAATGCTCACTTGTTATGCTGTACTTTAACTCAAGGAAAAGGACCAACCATAGTTTGTCACCACTCTTCATCAGAGAACTGAAATGAAGATTAATTGCCTGCCAGGATTTAAACCAACAGTAAAATGTTTACAATAATGTCTATCTTCTCTTTGTCCTGGAACCAATCCTCATTACAAGCTAAGCACCAGGCTGCCTGGCTTTAACTGACACTTTCAGCATGTATTCAATTTATGCATAATAGAGTTAAACTGCACATTTTAAAAATGTTTCTACCCTCAACTTTTAGCTTCTTCGAGCGGTCAAATTAGCTTTGGGTGAAAGGCAAAACTACGTGGTAGGACTAGTTCTCATGATTATTTTGAGATTATCACACACAACAAAAACAAAAACAAAAAGTTATTTGGATTTTTTTAGTGAGTGGGTTAACGCTGTACCTTCTCCCACATTTTCTCCAAATTATTTTTCTATATGTCCTTGAATCCCAGCTTGACATCAGTGGGTGTTTCACTACTTGTGGTCATTTGACCTCTGCACTCTATCTTCAGCTGGTACTTGATGAGAGTGTTTCCTATATGAGAAAGACATTAAAGATGCTGTTCTCAAACATACTAAGTTTGGTTCATTTATTCTGTCCCTCCATTGACCTATACATTCCAACTCGGATCTATAGCCATATCCTAAGGAGGCGCTACGAAAAGGTATTTGTTCCAGATTAGATCTGATGAAACAACTTTGTCACTGCCAATTTTTCTCTAATAAAACTTCTCCCGAAAAGAATCCATTATCAACTACCAGGACTGATTTCAGTACTTAAGTACTTCTTCCTATGCCAATAGTGTGAACTTTTTCCATCAACCTTTTGAAATCAAGAATATTAAACCTTAAACTAAAAGAAGCCCATGTCCAAAAAGAACTGAGGATCTTGACTGAAATGTCCAAACAAATAGAATTCATATGGGAAATGAATACCTGGAACGGTTGCATTCTTAAGAAGCCATCAATGCTCAATCTCCTTACACTTTTCCTGAACGTTTTTTAAGGGCTGAATTCCAAACCACTACAGTCAAGACAGTTTGGACAAGGCCCTTAATGTGCCAATTACTACATCCAAAAAAATGGACATCCACCAAAAAGAACGTAGCTTTACCTCCAGCACCATTTCCTCTTCTGAAGTATAGGGCTCTGCTCTACTTTTTGTGAGAGTGTGCTCTTTTTCATCACAGCTGAAGCTCTCCAGAAGTCTCTGGGAATCACCCTTCTGAAATTCCAAGAGAAAAAAGGTAAAATGTAACGCTGACATCATGCAGATTCACCTGGAAGATACCTGACAGCAGCCTAGATACTCTTGTCTCCATTCTGAAAATGATTTCAGTATCAGTTGAAAATGATAATTTTGGAAAAAATATGAACCGAAAATGAATAAAAAAGAATTTTACATATTCAGGAAGCATTTTTTCTAAATTACTGAACATTATGAGTTTGATTTGTCAGTCCAGAAGTAGAATTTTAACCCCAGAATTTGTAAAAGGCTGTGAATGTGTCAAATCAATCCATCTGCTCGCAAAATGTCATAGCCCTGACTACTATCAAGCTCACAGTCTTGGTTCAAACTTCATACTTAAAGCAAGTTAACTAGAATTGTCTGTAATTGTTTGCAACAAGGAGAATGCCCAATATTTTTGCTCACCTGCCACGAGAAAAACTTTCTAAATGAAGTTTTATGTGTGGGAAAGTTCCTGTCAGGAACAGCTAACCATAACAAAATGTTTACCATCTTCCTTCCCCCAAAGCAGCACACATCAGTGGTGCTTACTTCCCCAACAAACACTCACACACAGCCTCTGGTACAGACACAAACTGTCAGGGCACAAAGTGCTGCACACACGCTTCTCTGGGCACTGGCATAGACCAAAAAATTACAATACCAGTCAATGCATCCAAACACAGCACTGCAAGGAATCTTGTAGTGATGGAAAAAATCCTGTGCAGAGGGCAGCCACCCTACCCTGATGACTTTTTTCTTTTACTTCTCAGGTTTTTGTTCAACTAAATGCTTTGTGATGTAGTCCAATGATATGGCTGCAGCCACTCTGCACGTAACTGTCTTATGGAAAAATTCTCCTTGAATTGTTTGGTCACTTGGCACGTAAAATAGTCCATTTTCTTGAGAGAATCGCCTAGCCTTGGAATAGATTTCATTTCTTAAGACTTGTCTCTGTCACCTCTCTGGAACACAGGTGCTCAATAATACCAGTCATGTTCTTATGTTAAGTCTCCAAGACATGCTGAATTTAAGATGTTGTTTTCTAAAAATCAACTAATGACAAAAGAACAGCTACAAATCTACTTTCTCAATTTTATCACTTATTTGTCCTGAACCAGAAGTTCACGAAACTTAGGTTGAGTGACTGGCAGCTGTGGAATTAGACACATTAGATTCACCACTGTCCATCACACCACAGCCATTCAGAATTTGCTTTTCTCATCTTTGCATTTTTGTATTGCATCTTCATTTTTCCAGGATTCATTTATTTTTTGCTAGCATTTCTAATCTCATGCCTTTCCTCACCATTTTCGTCCTTGTTTTTGCAACTCCTCCTGAATACTATCTACAAATGAAACTGAAGTGCTACCGAGCTCCCCTTTTAGATCATTAAGAAGTTTAATAAAACTGAGTCTGTAATTACGGTAATACTTCTTCAAGCTAATCTAATATAATGAGACAAGCTCCAACCTAAAGGGTCACAAGAGCCTCTGGGCAATGCCATTAAGTCTAACAGGAGAGTTTTATTGATAGAAAAGCATTACAGTACACTGCAATGTCTGAAGTTACCATGGTAAAGCTTTCTTAAAACTTTCCCAGTATGCACAGATCCTCACACCAATAAGGCACTTAACTGCATGCATTCAAGTCCCACAGATTCAGGCTGAATATATAGAAGTAATTAAGTGGGGCTGAATGACAAATGCTAGTGGCTTATTGCAGTGCCTACAGATGTTCTGTACTCCAGGTACTTGCCCTGCTCCCACTGCATGTATAACTCAGATGCCTGGGAAGCAACATGGTAAAACAGGTAAAATATCCCTGCTTTTATTCTGGGTACAGAAGGCTATAATAGAGTAACTACTATACTATAATCATAAAATAGTATTTATGATATAGTAAGCATCTTACTATATTACAGTAGTAACTATATAGTAACTAGTCAGAACACTACCATATTATAGTAGCAACTATATAGTAACATATACAGTAAGAATAGTAGTTCAGAACTGCTATACATGCAGTAGGCTGCTCCACAGCACAGGTGGGGCAGATAGTATGTGAAAGGAATGGGTACAGCTTAATGTCACCCTGTTTGCATTTGGGAAATCAGACCCCTAAGTTACAATCTGACCACCCTGCAATGTGTTCTGCATGCAGCAGCAGGCAGTTTATTTTTCTTTTGAAATAAACAACTCTTTTACAGCAGCAGCATTGATTTTAATGGCATTTAAGCACCTAAACGCATCTAAAGATCTGGGCCAGAGAGAACTGACAGCCTCTATTCCCTACTGACATAAGTGACATAAAGGATAAAATTGTACTTGGCTATATTTGAGTTAGTAGTGACAGTACAATAAAGATACCGTCTATTAAGGCAGGGAAAATGAGAATTGAATCAGAGAGGCTTGCACTCGCATAGGATGCATTGATCCGGCATTTGAAGTGAATCCATTATTAGGCAAGAGCATGGCTTCAAACAGTTTCAAACCTCCCACTTAAAAGCAGCTGGGAGCAAGAGGATTTTTCTCTTATATCATGCTCGGTGATGATCAACCCTAGCAGACATACACGTGCAGCTGGCCAGTTATAGCTGAAAAACGGTACGGTTAAAAAATGAGCTGAACCAGACACCCCGTTGAACGCTGACAATGCTCTGCGGAGCTCTGAATTTCCCAGCTGTGCCAACCACTGCTGCACCCAGGTAACCCAACATGACCTGAGACCAAACGTGATCCACAAAGGCAGCAGAAGTTGGTAATGATTCTCAGAAAACATACTGACGGGTAGTGATTCTGCAGGTATGTGCTACCTCTGTTATTCTGTGGCCAAAACAAACACTCTGTGTAATTACGACATGTGAGCCTTACACCCCCGTCCTTAAAACAGCGACCAGGTATGTCATTAACAAAATCACATGCTTTAGAAAACCCTGATACTTTTGCATCGAGCAAACTGTCAAATATATTCTGCCTCCTGTCTTTCTCATGTCTACGAGTGTACCCACAGTGAAAATGTATTGCTGCAGGTGAGTATTCATCGTCTCTGCTTGCGCTGTTCGTTTTCCTGCTCTGGAAATCGAGTTGTTTGTTCCCCCTGTTGCGGAATGGAAACAAGTGTTCATTTCCAAGTATATCAGGAAGTTTCTGCAGACAGGGTTCATCTTCCACTGTCCCCAAAAAGATGCACAGACTTCTACACGAAGTGATGGCTGTGAGAGACAGCTAGTGGGTCAGCTTAAAGTATTTTCAGAGATAAAGGCCAGGAGGGCACTATTCAGAACATATATATGCCAAAAGCAGTGTGGGTTTTTTTGAGTCAACCCGTTTACATACCAAAAGTAGTGTTGTTGTGTTTTGTTTTGAGTCAACCCGTTTACTTTGGGTACGTTTTTAACAGAGTAAGGAATAGAACTACTTTAAAGAGAGGTGTCGCGAGTTACCCCACCCACCGCTGCGTTCACCCGCAGCCGATCCGGAGTCAATCCGACGCCAATCCGACGCCGGACCGGGGCCCAGCGATGCTTCCCTCGTCGGGCCGGGCCAGCAGCGCTGCGGGGCCCGTCCCAAAGTCGCTTGAAGTCCTTTCTCCTGTTGCTCGCGAGCCCCCCGGGTGCCCCCTTTCCCCGCCCGGCCTCCCCGTACCTCTCTCCGCCGGCGCGGCCCCACGGCGCAGCGGCAGAGCAGGGCGGCGGCGGCGGCGCCCAGCAGCAGCCCCAGCAGCACGGCGGGGGCCAGCAGGGCGGGCAGCACCCGCAGCGAGCCGGCCCAGAACTGCAGCCCCACCGCCCGCAAGCACGCCCCGACCCCCGCCATCGGGCCCCGGCTCGTCTCGGCCGGAGGGGAGGGAGAGAAAAGGGAGGTCCCGCCGCCCGTTCCCCCCGCCTATCGTGGGAGGAGACCGATGGCGGATGGCTGCGGCCCGGCCTGGCTCGGGGCAGCGGCGAGGAGGGCTCCGCGGAGCCCCTGCGCCCACGCGGGGGACTCGGCGGCTGCTGGCCGCCCTCCTCATGGCGCTGCTCCCCGCTCGGCCCCTCGGAGCGGCCGCCCGGCGCCCCCCGGCCGGCCCGCCCCAGGAGCCCTGCGGGAGGACGGCGGCTGGGGTAAGGCGGGGGCGCCGCGGGGCCGAGCCCCTCGTCAGGGGGCTGCGGCGGGGGAAAGAGCCTTGGAGGCGGGCTCGGGGCTCCTGAGGGCAGAGGGGTGCCCCGGCGTGGTGGCCCCGGGCGGTTTGGCAGCCCGGGGTGCAGCCGTCGTCGCAGGCTGGTCCCATCTCTTTCGCCCCAGGAGGGCCCTGTGGGGCGCGTAGTTGTGGCTAAGCCTTGCCCTCCTGAAGCAAAGGGAGCTAATTTCCTGTGGAAGGCGCCCAGGTCCAACGTGGGGTGTTCCAGCAGGCATCCCGTGCAGCCAAAACCATGCCAGGCACCCTTCTGTGGCCCTGCAGGCACCACGGACCTGGTGGTGGCGTCGAGGATGGGAAAACCACCCATGGTTCTGTGGCCACTGCAAAACCCCATGCGCTGACACTGACACCGCTTATCACTTCTTCATGAGCGGATGCATTTGATTTTGTTATCAAATAACAGCACTCTGGCTCACTGGTGTCAGCCTGCTATTACGGATGCCATCGGTGTTTTAAGATACAGCTCTTATTTTTTTCCTGTCTCTAGTTATCTATCCAGCACACTGTGCCAGCAGTTTTCTTTTTACCACGTGAAGAGTACCAGAAAATGTGTGGTGTGGGATGAAGGGAGTTACAAACAATTACTGTGTGCTTTGATTACACAAAACGCTAATCAGCAGGAAATGATAGTGTTTTTTGTTGTTGTTGTTTGTTTGTTTTGTTTTGTTTTTCCCCAACCTTATTTTTCCACCATAAAAATAATGTGAAACTTGGGAAAACGTGTGCTGGCAATTGTACTGCATTAAATTAATTACTTTTGATGCTTAATGTCACTGCTGGCCTGTAGGGTTGGCACTGGGCTCCCTGTTGGCTGATGTGGAGCTCCTCATGATGCCCTCTGGTATTATGGATGCACTCTACAATAGACTGGAAGAACTATGTCAAATATTCAGTGCAGAGTAGAGAGGACAGAACGTCAGATAAGGCAGAAGAAAAAGCAAGGAGTGCTGTAGTGTCGTTTAATAGTTGATGCAAATGGCTATACAAACACCGTAGTTTTTTGTGTGAGCTGTTGTAAAACTGCAGATGAATGACTGCCTGGTGTCTCTGGAAATCCTGAGTCATTGGTACATAAATTTCAGAGGAAGCAGGATTAGCTAGCAAGCCACACTTTATACACGTCTTTATACGTGCTTGAACCAGTGTTTGTCTACTTCTGTTACAGGCTTATTTATAAAGTCTGTTGGCATTTAAGGCCTGTGTCATGTAATGCAGAAGAGTCATATTTAGTATTTATGTTTGTGAACAAGATTTATGTTAATACTTAACATAATAGGCTGTCCTACTATCTTTTCATCAGTGTTTTACACTAGTGTCATTCCAGCCATTTACTGTACTGGTACACAATCCCTCAAAGACTGCTCTAGAAAGATCTGGCAAAGGTTAATTCCCTTCTAATGAGATTTCTATTACTGTATATCCATATATATGACAAATATGTGAATATATACATATATATGTATCATCACCAGGCAATTTTTGTTGTTTAAGTTTTCTAGTGGAGTTTCCTGTTGGGTTTTGTGTTTTGACTAGTCAAATTCAGATTCATTTAATTGATGAATTTCATTTAACTAATGAGAAGAAATTAGTCATGGAACTAGAGATCTCTGGCATAATTTAGTTTGCATGCAATAATTTTGTTACACAGGAAGAACGGTACAATTGGATATGTGAGAGAGATGCAAATAGCACCCAGTGAGAGCTCAGTGCCTGGTGCCTCCCCAAGCTGCATCCCAGGGCTGCTCAGAGTTCTCTGTCCTTTCTTCCTCCTCCACAAGAGCTGTCTCCCAGCTAGCTATCTGCACTTGTTTTTTGCTTAAAACCCAGGGCTCCTGGTGCATCCAAACTTATAAGATGTCTTGCATTTTCTGTTACGTTGATGGAAAGTGTCCTATCCGAAGTGAGAACTGCTTCTACACAAGGTTAACTAAAGTTACAGCTCTAGCAATAATCAAAATGATGAATTCTTGAAGCAGGTGAAGAGTAAAATTGCCCATAACTCGCTCTACTATAACAGTAGTGTTGACATGAGTCAGAACTAACATTACTCACACGCACCCAGTGGACTTAGAAGATAGCTGTTAATCAGCTGGTATTTGTAACTGTCTTTTCTCCCACAGGGAAACATTTTTATTAAATGAGAACTGGCTTGTGTGACTACTACATCCTGATCAAAACACTGGGCATTAAAATCCTTAAAAGCGCTGGTTTCTTTTACTGAAGTTTTAGAGCTGTGATTTCTGAAACAATCTCCGTGGTCTGGGCACAGCCAGGAGTCTCATAAACTACAGATTTTAGCCTGTGGGCTCTTCAAATGGATCTGTGTAGACTTATTCATCTGATATGGACACATTCCTGCTGACTCCTAGTGATGAGATTTTCCTGGGTCCTCTGTTCTGCATTTGGAAATGACAAGAAGAATTATTTTATAAGAACAAACTAATAATTCATAGCAAACACTTCTGCTCTGCTGTTGCTCAAAGTCTCAGCCTGGTAATATCGAGCGTAAACACAGTCTGAGCCCCAAGCATGGGTACCCGTGCTAGGAGGCAGCAGTGCCTCATACTGCTTGACAAACTGCCTCTAGACCAGTGTTGTATTTCTTCTACTAGTTAATTTTGGGAACCTCAAGGCTTTGTGGAACAGGATTATATCTAATTGTAAAGCATAAATTCAGCTTAAAAATTTAATTAAGCAATATTTATGAAAACTTTTTTTTTTTTTTTTTTTATAATTGCTCTCTTCTCTGTTAACTCTAGGTTATTATAGATGATCTGTGGCTACAAAATGAGACTGAATGTCAGAGAACGGCAGGTATGCCATTTTTTTTTTCTCTCTCTTTTCAGCCAGTGGGGGTCTCAGCTCTACAGGGGGATGGGTGTGCAGGTGGGCAGGGGACTTAAGCCATGCCCAGGTTTTACCTGCACTCTGACTTTGGAGGAAGGAAAGGGAGAAAAACTGAAGCAGTCTGGTTCTGCAGGCATCCCATCAAGGTTGGTACCTAAGATCTTGTCCCAGTGTTCAAGTTAAAATAATAAGTTCAAATACTGTTTACAGTGGGTATCAAGTGTACTGGTTACTGATCTCAAATACACAGTGCATTTTCAGTGGTTTTTGCCTAATCTGATTGAAATAGGGTGGCCCTATACTTAGAGGAGTCGCATCTTAGAAGATCTGCATCAGAGGGCTGACTGCCAGACTTTGTCTACGTTTGAACAAATCACTTTAGTTTCTCGGGACTCTGGTCTTCATGTTCTTTACATGGAGATAATAAACAGCGTTCTACTTCACTGAAATGTGGTGGAGATGAGTACACTGAAAGGTTATGACATTCTCATATAGCACATTAAGAGGGGCAGTGTAATGTCTGTAATAGACCCTTCCCCCATAGCAGAGGGTGCCGTTCCCCAGGAGATGATTCGATAACATGCATTTGCCAAGAAATTACATGCTCTGAAGCAGTCATCCAGTGAGATGCCTTTAACTTCTTTGCCCTATGCCATGGCTAATTCAGAAATGAGTTTATTAATTTAAATATGAAAGCAAATAATTCAGATTTGCTTAGCTTCCTTGTTGTTATTTTTTTTCTAGTATTTATACAACATAATGTTTGCTGCTCACATCTTCCTTTCTGATGGGTTGCAAATTAATAAGGGGCTATCCACTGAGAAAGGAAATGCATGCAGTTTTATGGTTCAGAAGAACCTAATGGTGCTAGACAAAGTGGTGCAATTGGAGGATTTTGAGAGTATATTTTTGTGTTAGTGATTGATAAGTTTTCCATTTTGTTAGTAGGTAAATATTCATGTTAAAGGAAGGGCAGCTACAAACACTGAGTTGTATGCTGATTTTATGACTGAGAATTGTCCCATTCTAGTAAGCATGAATTTTTAACATATTTACAGGTAAGTTCTTAGTGGTTTGTTTAATCAAGATACTAGAATGTTTATTCCTACTGCTAGAAGTTTATTCTATCAGTAGATACTAGAATGTTTATTCCCAGTGATAGAAGAACTGCATAAAACATTTGTAATTGGAAATGGCAGTGTATTGAATTGAAATTGTTTGTGACAGCACACTGATCTTACAGTTTCTGCTAGAAGTTTTTTCAAGTTGTTTCTGCATAAGATGATGAAAAAACAGCCCCAGAATAACCCTATGATTGGGGAACATAGTGGATTTTAGAATTACGTTCTAGTCTGGCCTGACTTATCAAAACAAGGCATGAAAAGTACATTTGTTTTGTGTCATTGATGCCCATAGTTTCTTTGACTTTATAACAAGGAAAGCTAATAGCAGCATTCGAAACTGGAATATAGTAAATTACTACCTTTGCTTGTTCATTGTTGCGTGTAATTGAATGGACTTTAAATTGGATCTTGTATTCTGGCTGGTTTTCAGGACAAGGCATAATTCAGAACAACAACAAAAAAACCATAGTAAACAAGTATATTCAGCTTTTCTTCCACACTGAAATAAAGCAAGATAATTCAAAGCTTTTCTGATAAATTCTAGTGAAAAGCAAATCAGATTGCAGATTTGGGACTTGAAATATACAACCTGTGAGAGCTAACAATTACCATGTTTTGTTAAATTGCTTTTTTCCTCCTGGTGTCAATTGATTTTTAATAATTGACTTGACATTTCACAAACTTGTCACAGTCTTCGCTTTTTTACTGTATATTAACAGGTTAGGAGGTGTTGTAAAGGTATGGGAACCTTAAAGACCTACTGGAGTCTTTGCTGGAAATCTGTTACAAGACCATTTAATTTCATATCGTCCTACTTAATTGCTACGCCTAATAATAATCTTAACTGCTATCAAGAACAAATAAGCCACTATAGTTCTTGGCGTGTTATGCCTACCATTTTAATGGTGGTCCACAGTTATTAATCAGCACCACTAAAATGTTCATGATGCAGCTTTTTTAGTCCAGTACGTAAGGCTGAACCTAACACTGAAGGTCCTTGTCATTACTCTAAACTAACTTCTTAGCCAAGGACTGATCACAGAGGACAGTTCCTTTTCTTGCATGCCTATTCTTCCATCTCCAGCCAAAATGAACACAAACTTCACCTTCACACTGTAGGTGCGTTTTGTACCACATTGGATCCTCTCTGTATTTTGCAGCAAGTAAATGCAATGAGAGGTGGTAGTGTGCTAATGTGTTGTGTCTGGCTTGACTGTGGCGGCTAGAAGTCCAAAACAGCAGATCACCATACAAAGCAAAGGAGTTGGCAAGTGACTGCCTGGGGGTAGCAGCAAAGAAAAATGAACAGCACTCAGTGGTTGTTATGATCTGGTTTTGCGTTTGAGACTGTGCTGATCAATTGTGCACTTGTCATTTTCTATTGTTGTGGCACCGTGTCTATGTGAGACTGAGTGAATGTTACAGGAAAATATTGGTGTGGTAAAATA
This sequence comes from Nettapus auritus, assembly GCA_011076525.1. Taxonomy (NCBI): domain Eukaryota; kingdom Metazoa; phylum Chordata; class Aves; order Anseriformes; family Anatidae; genus Nettapus; species Nettapus auritus. Next base: position 84,420,097 of record CM021768.1, on the reverse strand, counting down.
TGACAATCTTTATGTTGTTTCAGCTACATTAATATTTAATTTCATGTTTTCCTTTGGTAATTCAATACAAAGTCAACCTACCAGAGCTGGTAATTATCTGGGAATATGCAATTTAAGACAGAGTTCTGGTGAGTCTTTTTCTGTTTGGTTTATGGAGGATTAAATAATGAGAAAATATTTTAATAACATGCTGATGAAAGAAAGATAAAATATGTAACAACTTGATCGTAGACTGTAAATGTGTGGAATGTTTAATTTATGTCATTAAGGAAAATAAAGAAAATTTCATCTTGGAGACAGTTATATTTTCTCACATCTCAAAAAAAAAAAAAAAAAAAGTGAAATTATTGCCTTTCTTTGATGAACTGTTTGGTTTGACAACTTTGGGGATGTTTACAGAAAAGCCCCTGATGAAGCCTCATGCCCTGCTGCTTTGCTCGCCAGGACATGTTTTGGCCTGAGGTGCTGTACTGGTGTGCTCCCAGCAGCAGCCGGGCAATCCAGACTGAGATTTGGGCTGTGCAGCTGAAACTGTTCCTCTGCTTAGCAAAGTTTCTGTTTCAAAAAGAAATGGGAATAGCTTCCATCTAGGAACTAATGGAAGTGAAGACTGTGCAGCTCAAATAAAGGCCTTTTTTAAAACAGCCAGAAAAAGTGGCAAAGATTGAAACTATAAGAAAAGAGAGTGGAAGGAATAAAGAGAGTGCAGAGCCAGTGTAAGGATTGGGATGTACCTCTGAAGAGGCACTGACAATGCTGTGCTCTCGTTTCTGAACAGCAGGGTATCAAAAAGAAAGCTCGATGCTTGTTAGTGAAAGGCCTCAGGAGTCAAGTGTTAGTATTTTGTATTTTCGAACCTCAGACAAATCAGACCTCAGACAAGGAGATTACTTGTAACAAAAACAATTTTAGAACAGAAATCTAGGATAAACTTAAAAACCTCAGAATGTGTTATGCCTGTAACATGCTTTCTCAGGTGTTCAGTGTCTGGCTTTTCAGGCAATGATCAGCTATCTATAATCCATCTAGACCTTGTCTGAAATTCGCCTATCAAGGTTAATTGATAAATACAGTTATGTTGTCTTGAGGTTACGAGTATTCAATGAATTATGTGGAAAAGCAGTTATGTTCTTGTAGGTCAGCTAGACGGAGGTGTGTGTAATGTTCTATTGACAGATAAATATTTGTGGATCAGGAAAAGAGTATTTTTTTTTTAACTGACATTTGATACTACAAAAAATAATGAGATAGAATAGTGCTGCTTTACCGGCAAGGGAGACCAGGATATTAGCAAACAACCTGTGCTGTTAAAAATATAAAAGATGAGAAAAAATCTGGAGCGAGACAGTGGCACGTGTTGTGTTATGTACGTACCTCACACCGATTGTATCTTCTTGCGCAAAGCCTTCCATGAAGTGCTGGAAAGGTACAAGTGAATTTGCAGAAGTATCCTTGTAATCATCATCACCATTGAGGCTGCTTAGCATAATGTCAAGAACCTGCAAAATCCCCAACCTCTTATTACCAATGATGGAGCAGCCAAGTAACGTGCCTGGAGACTATTCTGGGAGCTAGCCACATTATTGCAGGATTGTAAGTGATGACAAAGCACAACTTGAAAACAGTCAACTTGTATATTTAATAATCCAGAGATTTATTCAGAGGCGAAAAACATGATCAGTTAATCAAATTGGTTACTATGGACTTGGTACTTCCCAGGATTTGCTGTCACATGGAAAGTACAGTTGGGTGTAATGATGGAGAGGTCTTGCTACATTGGGCACGGAAACAAAAGATATTTCTTGAAACAAATACCCCCCTTCTTGTTGACTAACCTCCCTCAAAGGAAATACAGAAGGAAGCAATCTGCTAAACAAGAAGCACTTTCAAGGCAGTAGTTGTTCAGCCAAGCCCATACATTTTTCTGTATTGACTTCTGGCTCTTTTGAAGCTCTAAGAAGCTGCTTCATGTCTTCAATTAGTTTCTGTTTATTATAAGGGGAAGTTCATCTACGGTAGTCTGGCTAGAAAATGAAAAGGAGAGCTGATTTCCTACCTCCATAGGAATGGGGTGGCAATTGGATTAACATCTCAAATGTTAATTCCACAGCAAATATGAAATGAATCCTTTCGATGTTTGGATATATCTATACAAAACTAAGAAGAGGCATGATTCAGTTGTCAGAATGTAGGTTTAGAGCCATTTTAGGCTGGATATAATAGCATACTTGATCTGCTGGGGAGTGCAATGGCCAGGTGGGCTGAGACTAGTAGCCAGCACCTCATTTCATCACTGGTGGCATTCTGAGTGATTTTGCTTGAGTTGCTGAGTGATACTAGGCTGTTGCTTAGTATGGAAACTGAAATGCAGCATGCATGACTACCCTTGAAAAATACCAACCCAAAAGGTATGCAGGCTTTTGGTATTGTAATTACATACCACTGTTCTCTTCACCAAATTTTCCTTATTATTTTTACAGTCCCTAAATTAGTCTGAGTCTGTTTCACTCTGTAATAATGGTTTAAGTGTGTAAGTGAAATTTAGGGAAGTGAATTAAAGCTAATGGTAAAATATAAACGAGTAGCTTTTCCTCGTGGGTATAACTACATTTTTATCCAGTATAAACCACACTCTCCCAAATTAAAAGCATGCTTTTCCTCCATGGGAAGACAGTGAACGTCCCTGAGGTGTACATGTCCATCTGGGTTCGATAAGCAGCAGGAATGCATCTCATTCATTATGTTAACAGAAACCCATCAATGCCTCAAGGCACTTTATAGGACCTTCTTCTAAACATCTAGTTCTGCATGCTCTGTGTATGTCTTTACATTTACAGCTGACAGTATTTCTCTGTATTGTTCTTCCAACAGAACAGTGCCTTTCCAAAAACATGAAGCTTCTCATTTTTCTGACACTGTCAGTATGTTCAACTTTTCATATTTCATTAACATTTAATAGCAGAAAAAAATGAAAGCTTACATAAATGTCGTTTGCCAAAAATCTTTGCTTTTTGATTAGAATTTTTGTTCATATGAATACATAATGATAAATTAATGATTAAAATAAGATAAACTAATGATTAAAATGTGGGGTTTAAAAATAAGTAATAAATTAAAACTATTTTGCAAAGAATGACAAAAATGTATCTTCTTTAAACACAGAAAGCCCAGTCCTTTTATACCTTTTCAGTACATTATTTTCTCTATTCAGCAGCTGTACTGTTTTACAACTAGATTAAATTACTGATTTTTAGTATAAACTCCTATTAATAATGTCATAGGTGCTTTTACTTCATTAGATGAAAATGATTATCATATTGCAATTCCAAAGGTGTTCTTGTAGTTTCATGTTATACCCTGGCCTAATCTCTACTAAAAAATGTGAGAGATGGGGTGTAGGATAGCATTGATACTGCAAATTACTAAATTGTGGAGTATTTGATTTGACTGCACTCCAATTAGTCTGAAAAGTAATTGACACCCTTAGTCAACTGAGAAGTATTTTTGTTCTATGTACTGAAATACTTGATGGTTAATTGGCAGACTGTATCTTTGAAGCAGAACACCCTTAGCAATGAGGCCACTCACACTGTAGAGTGCTTCAGTTATTTATGCTTTGCTGTAAAATTCTTTGTGTTGAAAATGTTAACAGTTGATTTAATGTGGAAACCTTTTAATTCATGGATTAGACGATTTACATTTAAGTGGCAAGAAATCTTTTGTGGAGTTCTCTAGGTAGGACACAGTTTTGTTTTAACTCCTGCTGGCTTTTCTGTGACAAGTCCCGTCTACCCTCTCATCTCCATTGCGTATTTACATTTTAAATGCTCTGGGGGAGAGTATGCTGGTCATGGTATGCATACAGAGCACCAAGTACCACAAGCCCCATCTCTGGCTGGAATCTTCAGGGCTGACATGCACCAAGTGGCAGCCACGCCGAATCCACCTTTGGCTCTAACGCAAAGTCTTGCATTGGTTTTCAGCACTGCAGCTGCCTCTGGTAATTCAAGCAAGTGAAGTCCATGACCTGCTCTTGACTTCTGCAGCCTCGGATGATCAGTGGAGCCATTCGGTATTTGCTTTGATACCTTCATGGACAAAGAAGATTTTATTTAAACGAGAGTCTTCTGTTAACCATGAGCTGGTCAGTAAATCATAGTTTGCTACTTACAGTATTTATAAGCATCATAGCAATTACATCAAAACTGGATATTGCTTGGAATTTGCTACCCAATTAGTATGTTTCTAATTCTGTCCCAGGTGACTGTGTTCTCTTTAGATGGCTTCAGCAATACCAACTGGTTGTGAGACTTCTAAATAATTATTGTGACAGATACAGCTACGTGATTGCTGAGTAAACTCTGACAGACACGTAAAAATGAATTACATCCATATAGTCTAATGAATTTAGGGAAGTCTGATAGCCAAAGGATGCATATGTCAATTAAGATACTAGTAATTACAAGTGGGAATAAGTAGTTCAAACAGATTTGGACTAACAAAAAGAATAATTGTTGGGATAACAAAGTTCTTGAATTTGAAGTTGATTAATACATCTTAATTATTTTTCTCATTTTCTTATTTACATAATTTTACTTGTGCTGCACTTTATGATAGCTTCCTGCACTGTGTAGACTTTTTCTCTTCCTCTGCAGTCTGAAGATGTGTCCTCTGGATTTGGAATAACCCTTCAGAAATGTGCTGTGGTAAGTTTTCTTTTTCTTTTTTTTTTTTTCTTTTTTTTTTTCAGTTCTCTTGTTAATTTGATAGGAAATTTGTATTCAAAACGTGTTCTTTAAAAACTGGAAACAGAATTGCACACATACTGTGTATTTGGGAATATGTCCATTTTTATGTTGAGATGGTCCCTCTGCAAGAGGAGCAGTTTTGCATTGTTGATTTAATACTGAAATAAGTTAGTGAAATCCTCTCTTAGACTATAGGGGATTTTGGGTTGTGACCAATGTTAAATACCTCAGTATGAATATAGAAAACGTGTAAATGTGCAAAAGTTAGTGACTGTGTATCAGTCACAAGGCTGGGTAATGACAGAGAGAAACTTCTTTAGAGAACGTGATGAGCCTTTTTAGGTGTTCCTCTGTTTTCCCTGTGTGCCCTACCTGTGTCAAGTGTGGACTCCTTAGCATGGGGAACTGAGCCCTGTGAAGTTCACTGTGTCTGGGGACATCCTGTCACAAAGCCATGGAAGAGCCCATGTGTCACCATCAGCATACTTAGTGGAACTCAGCTACAATAGTTAATAGATAAAAGTTTTCATTTGGCTTGCATAAAATGCATGTGAGGATCAAAGACCTCCCTGCTGTAAAGGATTTTTAAACTTTCCACTTTACATTTTTAGGTGGCATAGATCTACCTAAACTATTATTTTTCCTTTCCTTTCTTTTTCATTTTTTTTCCTTTTTTCTTTTTCCCACATTGGATGAATCAAATTTGATTTTTTTTATCATTAGAGACAGTTCACCATGCTTGTCCCTTTGAGAGAGAAAGTGCATCCAACTTTAAGGCAAATCTGAATTCAGCCATTGAAATGTTTCGTGTGATGACAGAGAATTTAGTACCCAGTACAGAAGAGGTGACATTATGACCTGCTCCAGATCATTTACACAGAGAATGAATATGCATCACATCTCATGGCACTAATTATGTATAATGTCATTATTGAAGTAGCTGCATATCATAATTAATGAGGCCAAATAGTAAACATTTCAAGCGTAAGAAGCAGTGACACAGAATCTTCTGGGTTTTGCACTGTGGATTCTCAATTTTTTTATCAAAGCTTCTCAGAATGAGAGTCTGAGACGATTACATATTGTTTTTTCTGCTATTCATAGCACAGCCTCATACAGACTCATTAAAAATTGTGAAATCCTACTGTCCAAGATGAAAGATGGTCTCTTGTAGATGTTAGGATTACCAGAAAATAATTGTGCAGTGCTACCTGTTGTAAATTACTGAAAACTGTGCAACTGTATGTGAATTGTCTTCCATGTTGAAATGCATTTCATGTTTTATTTCCCTTTGCTTACCTTGTCATCCTCTTTCAATCTTAATTCATTTGAACAGATGCTTTCCTGCTGAGAGGCAGACTGGCCATATGGTTGTCTTTAGCTGTTTCAAATTAAAAAAAAAAAAAAAAAAGTGCATTTTGCACATTTCCTACCCACCACCTGTAAGTGACTCCTTAGAGCATGGAGATGACATATGTTTACTTCTTGAAGGCAGTTTTTTCCAACATATAATCATAGAAATACCATGATTGAAACTGGGGTGTTTAAAATTTACCCAGTCTTTGAGGGCCCAGTCCTTCATTCTTTCACAAGAAAGAAGTTCCTGTAGAACTTCATTCCACAGTATGGCATGAACACTTCCAAGGTAGTACTTCATAACGATAGTAATCTTTAGCAGAGCCGAAACAAATCTTTAAATTCGTTTGTTTGGCATTAAAACTTTTACCTGTATCGTTTCTGTTTTCTAAGCATTGCACATCATCTTTGTTCAAACTTCTTGGAGATCTTCTGTTCCTATCCCAATTCCTCCTAAAATGTTCTTGCGCTTGCTGTGGTTCTTTGTTTCCACTCACCCATGTACCTGAAGTTGTAGGGGCAGAGGGAAACTGAAATAAGCACTTACCACCATTGTCAGTGCCTGCCATTGTGTTTTGTTCCTGTAGATGTTTGGCAGCATATTCATCTGCTCCAAATGCAAGAAAAAATATCTTGTTGCTACTTAGAATAGCAACTCAAAGGAGATATCCAGTGGCCAGTGATCCCAATGGCAGCAGCATATGGAAGAGATTCTTTCTAGGAGAGGTAAAACCCAACAGATTACCTGCTGCTTCATTCTCATCTGCTATTTCATCCACTGCTATCAGTGGAGGAAAAATAATCCACATTTTCCCCATTGCCATTTAGCTTAAAATTCATTGCCAGTCAGAAATAGTGAAAGTAAAACCTGTATTTGAAGGTATTGACAAATGCAAAAAAACACGACCTTTTGGCTGCCTGAGGAAAATAGCAGTAGATTGGTGATAGATTTTTGATTCCTCAGAAGGATTGCTTTGTTAAGTCACTGAATTAAGAATTTTATTAAATGAAATGAAGAGAAAATGCAAATTTAGTTAGAGAAGGATAATAAACTGTATGTGGGAGTGTGCATTAAACCTTTTAACTAAAGGAAGAAGAGTAGTGCTGCCATATTCCCTCACCTACCTATGAATATACACATCCTATTTTTTCTGCCTATTCTACTGTAAGAATTTAACTAAATTACTGTTTACATCTCTCTCCAAATGTAAAGGAATGTATTTGTGTCTGGTTAAAAGCATGGGAAGAGATCATAAAATCCTAATTTTTGCCTTCCTCTCAGAGAAGAGCAAAACAAAGGTATGGGAAAGTAAAGGATGGGAAAGGCTTTCTGTTTTCCCACCTTTTTCCAGCTTCTTCTCTTGGTAGTGCATAATTATTTTTGTGTACAAGCCAATCCACGCTTATTGTGGAACATAATATTATATTAACAACTTGTGCAGTTTGAACCTGGGGTCTTTCAGTGTGTGCTTTCTTGATTCATTGATTGGGTCAGGGTCTCTGCTTTGTGGCTTTGGATTTTCTTTGTGTGACTTTGAAGCTTTTTTCCTGTTTTGTTTTGTTGTGTTTTCTAAAATGAGTTTCTAGCTTTGTGACTGCATAGGAAAGGTTGAAAGGTATGCTGACTGCATCACACCAGTTCAGAAAACCAGGAGACAGAGAAAATCTGCACCAAATATATCACACTTATAACATTTGGTGTTTTTAAATCTCATAAATGTTGGGTCTAGTTCATGACATATGAATGTATGAAATTGGCAAAGCTTTCTTCACAAATACGATCAGGCCTACTTTTATACCTGCCGGCATTTATTTGCAGAATCTGGTACAATAGGTAGTTTTTTTTTCCCCATAAGATTTATTTAATACAATTGAGTTTGAACTTGCTGTAATGAGTTTGGAAAATTTAATGTAGTATAATGAGAAGAGTTACTTACATAAACAGATTTATTCAAATGCAATTATTGTCATTTATGCAGGAAAATGCAAACTAAGCAATTATAATTTTAATAAAGCTTTTTTTTTTTTTTTTTTTTTCTCCTTGATTCATAAAACATTCTGAAACTTTCATCTGATTCTGAATTACAATGAAATGCAGGGGTCGAGGTGTACAATAAAATCATAACTACATATGTTGAATCCTGTGGCTGCAATAAATTGTATGATTTCTGACACAATGTTTTTAGTACTTGTTTGGGGGGGGGGGGGAGTCGGGTCTGCTTTATTACTGTTTTTCCTAGTGTCCAGATAGAGAAGAGACATTTCCTTAAAAAAACAAAAAATAAAATAAAAAATAAAAGGAGGGGAAAAGAGAAACATTGTCCCTGAATCACACTTTGGTTATTTCACAAAGTGTTAATTTGGTATCATTATTAGAAGACCAGTATGCCATCATGGCTAGGTTATGGGCCATCATATTATAGGCCTGATGGAGTTTGGGACAGTTTTGGTTTAATACAATTTTATAAGGGAAGGCACTTAGAAAGGTGAGAGGTCAGTAAGTGACTCTGCTCAAGGTAATTTCATTTAGAGGGTGTAATTATTCTGTGAGAGTTAATGAATGCCTAATAGAATAAATAGATAAAGTCATGTGACTGCGTGTTGCTTATTAATTTATGAACTTCATCTCTAACTGGAAGCAGAGCCTTGAACTCCAAGTCTGCTAGTGGCTCCTGTGGGAAGGGCAAATGGAGGCAGCTGGCACCCTTTGGAGCGTGTGGTTGCTGTGGAAAAAGAGAACTAGAGAGCAAAAATGCATGAAGAGAATGAATTGGCAATGAGGACAGCTTGCAAAAGAAACATCTTCATGATACAAAAGCTAAGAATTTTCCAGAATCTGGTTATGAAGTTATGTTCCAGTTCTGTGTGTCGCAGGGGTATTCGTATTCTCGTTTTCACTTACTTCTGGCTTAGCAGGAACTGGGTTTCCAACTTCTGCTTTATGTCCCTTTGTCTCTGAGCAACATCCAGGCATACTAAAGATTAAAATCTCCTTGGGACTTTGAGATCAGACTGAGTGTAATGCTGTTTGCAGGTTTCTCAGAATGCCTTCAGAAAATTGTCTTACACAAATAGTGAACTTTTACTAGCAATCAAGACTACAAATTTTGCTGTTGATGCACATACAACTGTTTTGCACTGTTAATATTTCTATTTTCAGGTGGATGTTGAACATGATCCTCAAACTGCCTACGTTAGACTTCTGATTAATAACACCAACACGCTGCTCTCAGGGAACATTACCGATCTTATCCTCCTGGACAATATCACTGGTCTACATGTTCAAAAAAACAGTGGTAATAAGACAACAGATGGTGTACAGATTTACAGGAAAAAAATCTTGCAAGGTAACAAATTATGCAGAGAAGTAGCTCTGATTACACATGTGGAAGAGCATCTATTCAAATTAGGATATTTATTTATTTTTGATTATGTAAACTCTGTAATTATTAGTTAATATGGGTGGAATACCCTATAACAAGTTTTGTGCTACAGTTTAAATGTTTATTAATTCTCATTTTGGCTCCCACCTTTGAACTGCCTCTTCCAGGCATGGAATTGAGCCCTTGTGCTGTCTGTAAAAGTCACTGCTATCGAAACAGAATCTTTCATGATGGTATTTCTTTGTTCTGGATATTTACAAAAATGCTACACAACCAGTTTTAATTGAAATGTCTTTCAAAAGAAAGTAAGCCAACACTTTACTGAGTAGTGGCTTTAAAACCATGGTGGATTAGCTTGCTGAGGTAAGGATACACTGGAATTGCAAAAGGCCATGCAAACAGGCAGAATGATTAATCAGAAATAAGGCAGCTCTGCTCTGTATCCATTTTCCACTGACTTGAGCAAATTATAAAATTGAAGTAAGTAATAGACCAAAATGACCATTCCAGTCATGGAGTTAGTCCATTCCTTAGATAGCAGTTGGATCCTTGCACATTCATAAAAATTTGTCTTTCTTGATTTATCTTCCCTTTCCTAAGCACATGTGCAAGAGGTAGAAGATGTCCATAGAAAATTAATAAATTGCTTTTTAGGGTTATGATTTTTCACGTGGGGGATGTGCTGTGTTGGAAAGGAAAAGCTCCAGTGCTGTCCCAGGTCTTCCTCAGAGAACTTTGAGAAATTTTCCTGGGATAAAGTAAATTTATCCATATTCTTCTCTGGACTACGCTGATAGGCTCTGGCTGCCTACTCTACCGAGGAGTATTGGGAGCTTACTGCAGCTAGGCTCCTAGGAGAGCACTTTTGCTGGTGAGGAAGCACAGTCTAAAGGGGAGCCTAAAAAGCTCCTCAGATGTTTTATTCATATTGGACTTGCTTTTCATATTTTGCAAACATCTGTAACTGCAGCTGAGCTCAGCTGGGTGCTCAGCTATTCAGTCTTCTTGTGTTTAAAAAAATAAAAAAGTGCAACTCTGCTGGGTTATTTTTGAGACAGTGTAGCTAATGTTTTATTTAAGAAAATGCAGACATAATTCCTTAAGAGGCCAATATTGTATGGGTAAATGTACGTCATCTACACAATTTTTTCCTCTCTTTTAACAGTTGGAGAATACTTTGCAGTCAACTACACTGCACTTCTTGATGCAAAGGAAACATGGAATGGCAGGGTCTTGACATTGCCTGCAAAGTTAACTTTCAGGAGTTCATCACAGGTATTTCCTGTACAAGTCTTGAAAGCAGTTCTTGTTCAGAGGGCTGGAGCACCTCTCCTATTAAGAAGGGCTAAGAGAGCTGGGGATGTTCATCCTGGAGAAAAGAGAGCTCCAGAGAGACCTCACTGCAGCCTTTCAATACCTAAAGGGGTCTTATAAAGAGTGGAGCGGGACTGTACTTGGGTAGATAATGACAGGACAAGGGGGAATGGTCTTAAAGTAAAAGAGGATAGATTTAGATCGCCATCTTTGGGGATTTTTGAGAACTCAGTTGCACCAGGCTCCAAGAAAACTGATCTGACACTGGAGTTAGCCTAAGTAGGAAGCAGGACTAATGACAAAGTTCCAGAGTAACTTATTCCTCATTCTTAAATATGGTTTGATATTTTCCCCATGGTTTTTGTAAGTACACGTAGTTAGACCTTGCAGATATATTTTCATTTTCAGCTGCTGTATCTTGCTTATTTTAGAGGTAAAAATGATCAATGTGCATGAGGGCATATTAGAGAGACAGAGAGCAAGACTTGAAAATCAAGGAACGATAAGAGTAGAGGATACAGGTGGATGTTTAGCAGAACTGATAGACATTGAGCTGCAGTCTTTGATCCCTGCAAGACATATGCAGTGACTTTGACTCCTGTTCTATACGCTTTCAGTCAACACAGATTTTACAAGAGTAGAAAAAGTGTAAATCTGTGAGTACTGAATAAGCCTGTGCATGGTTAGGAGGGGAGTATATCCAACAGAGCACTGTTACCACTGCATTTAGCTATCAGATTTTGTTCAGCTTTACACTTTGTGAGAAGTATAGCTTTTCTTTTGAGGAGAAGCTTTTGTAGAGACTCCGGGCTGTATGCCAGTGTTATAAATTGTATTCTGCTCATTTTTTAATGCTTGTCGTATTTTTATATTTCTCTCAGAATAAAACACATCTCGTATCATTGATGGCATCGTTCACCGTAACTGAAGAAGAAAAGATCAAGGTAAATGCTGACTTGGCATTACACTGACACTGACTCCTCTTCTTAAGCTCATGGATAATCTAAACTAAATCCTAGGGGGCTAAGAATGTACTTAGGTAGTTAAATCTCATCTGGCTATTAATCACAGACGAGTTCTGCCTCCTCCAATTTTAAGAGGAAGAAGACAGGAGTCAGGATAGTGGGGCTTTGTTGTCTTAAAGCAGCAATATTTAGCATAGAAAATCTACAAAGTTCCAAACTTCCAAAAAAAAGTTCATTTTTTTTTTAACCTGAAGCACTGTCCAGCCACAGAGAACTGTGGTGAGGAATTTGCTCGTGTGCTCATGGGCATAGTTACCACAGGAAAGCTGTTTGCCTTTCCAAAAGTGTGGAGTTATCCTCCACCTACTGAGAAAATGTTTCATACTGAGACAAGTGAGATGTATTGTATTTTGTCCATAGCATCAGGTGTTATAAATGCTCTCAATCTTAAATTTTATTTATTAAAAAATACTTGAAACTGTTCATGATTGTGGTGAACAGTGAGAAACCAATATGGTTATGTGGCTAAGTGGATTCTAAATGTAGACTTGGGGCTAGAAAAATGAAGAATTACTTACACAGCCATGGCAGTACCATGCTAAGCTGGTCCTGTGAGCTTACATGGGGTTTAATTGCACACTTGTTGTGCTGTTCTTTAAAGATTTTCATACCCTGTGGATTTTCTCTTCTGTGTTGCTGAAAGAAAGTGCTTGGTTGCCTGTGACAAGGTAAATGAAAAAATATGGGTTATGAAAAATGTAGGTTATGAAAAAATACAAGCGTAGCTTATCTGTTGGCCCATGCCAGATGCCTTCCCGCAGTGCTTCAGGTGCTGTGAATACTGCATGCCTCTGCCCTGGGCTGAGTGATTTCGATGCTGAATAGGAAGCTGTAGTGAAAGCAAAAAACGTTTCTCCTGTCTAGCTACATTGCATGGGATTTGTGATAATAATTACATTGACCTCATTTTTGCCAGGCTTGTTTCCCTCAGCATCCTTTAAAACAGAGGGAGCGCAGCAACTTCTGAAAGAAAATCAGGCCTGTAATGCCTCTTTACCTCATGCTGTTGAGATGGCTTAAGAAGATAGCTTTGTGTATGCGTTTTGAGGCTCACTGATATGCCAGTGGTTTGGAGGTCAGCCTGCAGTGCTGAACTGGTCCTGTGCTGTGGCTTGTATGGGGACTCTGGTTCCCCATTCCACAACATCCACCATGATGCTTTCAGGCATTACAGCCTGTAATCCAAGGCTGTATCCAAGGAAATGGACTGTACCTCCAAAACTCATTTTATTGTCATATAAAAGCACAGATAATTCCTTATCCAAGGACTTTTTTCCATAGGCAGCCAGTAAAAGGATCAAATTCTGCTGTTTAATTAGAATAAATATTTTCTAAATTGCAGACTGCATTTGATTGTTGCTTCCTGTGCCGAATTCTGTTTGTTCTATGGAATGCTCCCACCTTTTTGCTTTATGAGATGACCAAGCCCTGTTTGCAAGTGGCATGTTAATTATTTACACTTTCCAGCCCCAGCAGAGTGATTATTTTGTGGTGAAACATTGTACTAGTTGCTGTGCTATATTTTTCATGCAGACATCTCAAAGAACTAAACAAACATTAAATTAGCTTTTGCTACATGGAGCATGAAGTAAAAATTAATTTTTAATGCCATTCCATTTAAAGATTAAATTAAGACCTAAAGAGAAAGGCCTGCAAAGATACTAGTTGAATTGTAGTTCCAGTGCTCCTGCTATTCTTTTCTGACTCAATCTCATGGAGAAACTGCAACAATGTACACAAATTAGGTAGTTTTATTGATTGTCGGTTACCTGTTTATTCTGAACTCACATTAGTGTTTTATTCCATTGTTGTTTACTGAGTTACTGAATCAAGAAATGACCATTAATTTCAGGAAGCCAACATCAGACTGATTTTTCAGAGGCTCTGGGCAACGTTAAATGCCATTAATTTCAACTAGATTTTGGAGGGATTGACAACACAGGCTATTAAGTAGTCTTCCCAAAAGTCACAGCAGCTACAATTCAATCCATGAGAGATCTGGTTTTGGAATTACAGAGGCATTTGGAATAGGTGGTCAAAAAGGCATGCAGACTTCAAAATCTGTGGAGAATAGACACTTGTTGGAAAAAATAAATAAAAATTACTAATTGTAATTTAATGCTGAGTAACCCTGAAGTTGTATGAAGCCATTTAAAAGTAATTTACTATGTTGCTTACAGCTGTAATCTTTGTTTCATTTTTGCATATATAGGAAAATTAATTATAATTATATGGTCTTTTCATTTCAGATTTCATACAGCCATGCCATCCATGCTTCAGGGTTCTTTATTGCTTTTTTTGTTTCCTTTGTATTGACATCTGCTGTTTTTTTCATTCTTTACCAAACCAAAATATTAAAATGGAATTTCCATAATAAAAACCAGGTGAGTCATACTTTCTGTAACAGCACTTTATGTAATTTTGTTATTGATCATCTCTGATGATATACCATGCTAACTAATACGGATTGCCTAAAGTGTTTTTGAAGCTAAATGAAAGGCACCAAGTGCTGGATTGAAAGCACTGGTACTATAATCTCTACAACCCCAAATCTTTAGCACAGTCAGATATAGAGGTGATATAAGAATAGTCTGATCAAAAGAACTGCTGTCAATAACTGGTTGTTAAGCTTCACAGGGGAGTGATACTGCCCATTGGCTTTGCATTTGTTTTCATCTTCTTCCTTGTCCTCATCTCTCCTTTTGCTCCCAGAATGAGTGGCAGAATAAGTTTGGGCAGACCACTCACCTTGAATGCAGAAGACATGAGTCCATATTGTATTTCTGATTATCAGGAACAGGGTTTTTAACCTGGGTCTCTTAGATCTTTGGATTTACCTTGGTCTCTCGAGTGATTAAGCAGAACAGTTGGATTTGGGGATGGAGCATTCACAGTGCTCTTTATCCAGATCATTCCAGTTCTTAGAAAGTACTTCAGTACATACTGGGTCAGAGAGAGAAAATACAGTCTGATGAATATTCATCAGATTGGCCCAAGTTCCAGTCCTTGCTTTTTAAAAATTATTTTGTTATTTATATGAAGTGGAACAACTTCAGTGGGAGGGAGCTAGAGACCTCAATTGCTATTACAGTGATGAGAACAGTCGTCTAAGAAAGGTGATGTCAAAGGTTTGAAACCTTTCTCTGCTCTGGTGGTGGTAGATCTCCTACTGGGTTGCTAGGTCAAGCAGACAGTGTCATTCTGTGTATTGCAAATTTCACTTAGGCATGTTCTGAATATGTTGGTTTAGGATGGAAGTGATGATACAGGTGAGAGACATATCATTTGAGTCTCCCTCTGGGGCTGTTGGATAGCATAAACTATGTGGGCTGGTGCTGTCAAATTGAGACAATTAAGACTGACAGAAATTTAAGTGGTAGCTGTGTTGCTAACTCTACTTTTGGATTTCAGTTTGATTTTTTTTTTTTCTTCAGTGGTCTGATTTTTCAAACACCCAGAAAGCTTTAATTTATAATCTATAATGAAAATGTCTGTTTAATGGTTTCAAAAAAATTCCACGGTAAGTTTAAAGATTTGGTTGAAACATTTCTGTAGGCACATTTATTTGGCTGTCTGGAGACCACTTTGGGGTTTTATTCTTCCTGTGCCAACTGACTTTCAAAACGAAGAAACCCTTTAGATGTGTTTCTCAGGGACACTGCTGTGCTGTGGCATTTGTGGAGTGTGGAGGCAGTCCAGGGAGGGTAATGCACTTGCAGTGCTCTGCTGTTTTGCATAGTAGTTAGAGTGCTCTTGTGTAGAGGACAAATGTATTGAGATGCATGTACCCAGAAGCAGCACGCTTCTTGGAGATCTCAGCTTCCACATATTGCTCTGCTTGAGGCAGGCAATCTTGGAAGAGTTGCAGAGGGGCATAGCACATTTCAGAAGCTGGGGTGGTCTTGCTGGAAATAATGTATTTCAGGCGTAGATGTGTGCAATTTGCTTTATACAACCATGAGTATCAATTTCCTATCTCTAGGTAAAAATGCTGTGTCAGATGTGACTTCTCACAATGTACGATAGATTTTGAAGAAAGTGTATGTGCTGTCATTTATGTATGTATGCTCTACTGAAACAGCAAAAAGCGAGGGAAAAAGATGTATTTTCTTCGCATTTTAAATTCTGTGAACAACTCATTTTATCTTTTCTATTATTTTTGACAAATGACAAAAGCAAGTTTTGTTGTTTTTTGTTGTCGTTGAAGTTCTTAACAGATTTGCAGTAAATTTTCTATCTAATGATAAGTTTTTGTCTCATTATGCAGAGGGGATCCAGTCTCAGGCCAGTGGATGGACCAGATGAGCTCAGAAATCACTTCCAGCCTTACCCTCTATGGTTGAAAATTACTATGTTAACTTTTTTTTTTTTTTTTTTTTCTTTTAGGCCTGAAGAAATAATCCCTTTCCATTTAAAGGGCTTGTCTTTTATCTTTCTTTTTTAAACAGAAAAACCTCAGATAACATTGTTATAAAAAAAAGACCATTTTGGTCCTAGCATGAGCTACTTACAGCAATTTTTTGTATAGTGATTTTCTTAGCCCATCTCAAGGGAGTCTAACTGACCTGTGAACTATCTAGTAGTGTAATCTTGCCATATGTAATGTGTATACCATAGTAATTTCTTTAAAATTTTACTAGAAAGTTTATAGTAGAAAATAACATCCTGGAATGCTTTTGCAAGCCTACTGATGTCAATGTAAAGCCTGCTATCCCTTGCATTAATTTCTTCATTTGTACTCCTGATCAGTTATATAAAAAAAAAAAAAAAAAGTTCAGCCTGAGACAAAAGTATTACAGTTGATCCTAGATAAGTATTTGAACTACACAATCGCTCTATACCGTTTCCAGCTGTACGATGTGATGATAAGTGGAAGTCTTTCCAGTAACTCAGGGTTACCTGCAATAAAATCAGATCAGCCTCACTGTAACTTTTTCTATAATCTAAAGCTTACTTTTTTCTTTTCTTTTTATAGGAGATACAACATGAACTCAGTCAAAATCACAAACTGGAACATACTCAGTTCAGTTCAGGTGATCTCTTCAGTGAAGATGTAATTATGAATGACCAAGTCATTGATATACTGACCTTTGAAGAATCAGGGAACATGCTTCAGGCTTTAGAAGAGTAAGAATCCCTGCTATTACATCACATTAATCACATTTATCATCATCTAAACCTTTAAATATGTTTTGACTATCTACTCTTTAATTGTTAGTTTGTAGTGTCTGTTTGCACATATGACTGCGTTACCTTAGGTTTTTGAAGTGTATTAAGATAGCCATCTGTGGGAACTGAAAATTATTATAATTTACACTGCTTCACTTATAGAAGTCACAGCTCTAGATAGGCCTGAGGCATGCAAGTTTTCCAATTCAAATGAACATCTGCTTTTGCTTCCCTGTGGTTCATTAAGTGAGGGGAAACTTCTGTGTACAAGAAGATGTTGAAAAGCTATATCCTACTTTTGCTGAACACAGTTCTGCTTTCAGAACTGTGGCTTTTATCCTAGCACACCCCTTCTGGGTGCCAGCATTTCTGTGTAGCAGTGTATTTTGGAAACACCTGGATCAGAGTCTAAGGAGTGACAGTTTCTAGTGCTAACAGAAAGATAACATGTAGATGGGATCAGCAGGACCACTGGGTAGAGCAGAGAAATTCTCCTGGTTTTGTTGAAAGGCCAGTCAGGGTTGTTTGACAGAAACATGCAGCTAATAAAGGGCATCTGTTCTTCAGCAGAACTGGAAAAAAAGGTCTGATGTGAGGACAGAGCAGATTTTGTTTGTTCAGTCTTATAGTTAGCTCCTGGCAAGTCGGGTTACAGGCAGTATTATGCAACTATAAAATCTGCAGAAGGAGAAAAGGAAAAGTTAAGGAACCATGGAAGTAATTTTCTTTGTTAAAGGGTAACTAACAGCATTATTATTTCCTGCATTTCGTTGATAATTGGGATGCTTATCTCTGTGAATTGTACGTTGGTCTTTGCTCTTATGTAGCAATGCAGGTTTTTTAAAGACTTATCCTAGAAATTGTTATGTGAATGTTAAAAAGAAGAGGGTCAAACATTTTTTTTTAACTCATTTCAGTATTATTTTGTATTAGAGATAGTGAATATCTTGGTAGTTTTAAAAAAATACTGGACTGTTTTGAGATATGTTGTGATTTAGAAAGGTAAGCATTCTTGCAAACCCTTGAAAAGGATTATTTGAATAACTGGATTATTTATATAGCTAAACCCTTAAAAAGGGATTAATTTCTTAGTTTGAGTATATGTCCTGGGGCTATGTTTTTTTAATATTCTTGTGCAGTTAATGCAAACGTCTCTCGTTTCTGCTTCTTTCCTCACAGTTTTTCTCCCTTCCATATCCTTTTTTTCATCTTTTTATTTTTTTAAATCAAACCACTTAATTTATCTGCTTCCCATTCCAACAGTTTCCTTTAGGTAACAGTTTGAAATTTTATAACTGATTTAATTGATTTTCCATTGTAATAAAGGAAGTCATTTTAGAACACAAGTGGAATTAGTGTACGTCTGATGCTTGTTATGTGACTGGAGTACTTGTAGGAAGTCCTTGCAACAGTAAGGAGTCAGATCTGGCCCCAAAATAGGCACTTGTTTGAAGCATTCCTCATTGAAGGCAGTAAAGGTGTCCAGTAGGATATAAGTTACAAAGTCACTTACACAAAACGATAGTGCTTTGCAAAACATAATGGGAAAAGAATGAATGTGCATTTGTAATTTATTAATGAATAATTGCAGTCAATTTGAATGGACTCTGCTTGAATGAAATGTTATAGTTTTACTGATTGTGGTCACAATCATTTTTTCAACAATGTTGCATTTTGCTTTTTTACATTTAGTGTCACCCAGAAGAATGGTTGTGTGTTCTGTAAGGAACGGAGGGATGAGCATTAATTTGTCTCACAGGAGTGGCAGTATACTAAGGATAAGAACTAAGCTTATATTTTGAACACAGTGTTTTCATGTCATGTGTATACTGAATATGAATTTCAGCATCATAATCCTGCATTTTATTATTTAGGGAGGCAAAAGTATATCGGCTTTTTTTGGAGATGTTCTGATACTCCAGGTATTTCAACCAACAAAATCTTACTTATATTTTAATCAGCAAGCATATTCTAGTTTGATAATTCCTTCCATGTGTATCAGTGCAGCTATATGTCATTTTCTCTACATAGCGAACATATAGACTTGCCAACATAATTGATATATTCTTTTTGAATTGCACTGTGATAGTAAACACAGGTGTAATCATTCTGATGTTTTGTTCTGTTGCCCAGACACAAATGAGAAATTTACTCAGAAAAGTAAGAACCACAGAATTTTTTGTCCTCTTTTTAGCGTGAAGCTAGGTTAATAGTTAATGTCTTTTATGAATTGACAGTGCCAAATTATTTAGCAAATACATTAGGAGCATGTGTTCAATATTTATGGACAGGGACATCTTTGGAATGTAGACAGTTTGCGATGTCAGGAGGATTGGGTAAAGAACAAAACATACTTTTAATATTTCATAAGAAAGCTTCTTAGTTACTTATTTTGTGAGTTTAGTCTTAGTAAGTCATATCCTTGATGCACATTATGCAGCAAAATAGTTTGGCTTTTATTCTCAGTAGGTTCCTTACTGTGTATATTCCTTAATATTGGCCCATTGGCAATGAATGCTATTGAGAAGAAGCTATATGATTTGAATATTTAACATAAGCACTAGAAGATCATGTTGCAAAATGTTGTAGTACTCTTTTATTGTGTATCTGGAACAGAATGTGAAGGTAGCTGAGCAGTTTGGCTTTGTGTCCAATGTGATGAAGTCTGACCATGCTCATAGTATCAGAAGATACAGCTGTTTTAAAGGCAACTTTATTTCTTTAAATGACTTTCCACTGCTACAGCTTTTCTTTTTCATCTTCATTTCATACAACTCAGCTTACTTGAATTTTGCAAAGCTCTAGCTGAATTTCTGGCTGAACTTGAACCTCATTGCTGATACACAGTAAACTCTGCCAATTATTTTGGCAGATCACTAAGTAATATGTATTCACTGAAGCTTATTTTTTTCTGATGGTAGAGGGCATCGAGGCCAATGTACTAGAGAACAGGATCAAAATGTTTCCAGAGATCCTTGACAGAAAAGTCAAAAACAATTTACTACCATATTAGATGTTCACCTTTTCTTTCTAAATGTAAATTTTTTGCCATACATCTCAGTTTAATTTGCTATGGAGTCAATGTGTTTTTGTTGTTTGTTTTTTAAACCTGAATTCAAATGAAAGGTAAGAAGAAAAAGATCACATTGTCATAGCAGCTAGACCTGAATATTCCTCCATAGAAAATGGTGACAAATAATTACATTGTTAATGCAAAAAAATGGAGGTGCTAAATTTCTGTACTTCATAATTTTTAAAATGTATAATAGAAATTTTAGAATTTTTGGAGGGTGGTCATATTCGTAGCTCTGTTTTTGTGTAATATGTACAATGCAGGAATATAACAATAAATAATAATCACATTGATGTAACAGTAAGATAAAGCACCTACACATGGAGTGAACCCTAGATCCTGTATTTGTAGTTCTGTGTTATAAATGCTGTTATAAATTTGAGAAATGCATAAAGTATCCTTTTTTTCCATGAGAGAAATACAAATGCTTGATAGTAATAGGAAGTAGCTCATAAGGTAGAGGAAGCAAAGAAAGAATTTAAGAATTGAAATACCTCTACTCTCTTGCTGTGGCAAGTTAAAAGAATTTGATAAAGAAACTGCTGCCAAATCTGGCACTTCAATGTTCAGCAACTTTTCATGAGTCAGTTTTCTCTGAAGAAGAAACAGTGATCTCTCAGCTCAATTTAATATCTTTTTTATTTTTCCTTAAATCTTTATCTATCTACCATGACAATCCTATTTCTAGGCTTGTCAGCATGTAGTCTTCTTTAGGAAAGCTAAACTTAATCTGTGACTCATCCGTGTGAATATGTCCTTAGATAATAGTCATGTTCCGTTCTTAACTATTTTATTTATTTACGAAATGTCCTGTGTTCTTTGTAGACTCACATTTCAGCTGTGCTGAGTTTATGCTTAGCTGTGTAGCAGTGTCATAGGACAGATGGATGACCTCTCCCAGTTCAGAGCTGGGCCATTACAGCTACTGGTGTAGCACAAAGCATCTTTTGATGTCCTCTAATGCAGATGGGCAAGTTATTTTGTAGATGTAATACGCCCTGCACTGGAGAGCTGAAGACTGGTTTTGGGAATTTGGTAGCTGTTGTTGGCCATTTAGACCTCATGTCTTTGCATCTGCTTCTATTGCAGCACAGGTTTGGTTTCTCACAGAGATTTTCACCTCATCATGGTGCAGCATGGGTAAGATGCCTGCTCCAGAGTGTTTGTGGTCTCTTTTGTGATTTGACACAGCTGGAGAGCATGAGAAGTAGAGGGAGGAAAAAGGGAGGAAGAGGCAGAAAGGAGCAAGCTGTGTCACCACAAATGGGCCACATCAGCACAGTAATTTCATGTTCACTGAAATTAAACTAATGAAATAATAGTGTCAGTAGTTGATCAGTGTTTGTTGTTATGCAATTTCCTGTGGTGTTTAAAGTACAAGAGGGTCACCGGGAGATTAATTTTTGTTCTCCTCTTTCTTTCTGTTTTAGAACCAGGATTCTGTAAAATATTAGCATTGCTGTGCTTCATAGTCTGGCTCTCAGGGGTTGGAAATCTGAAGTATAGTCATAAGCTTTTATAATAAAAGTATTCCCCTGTTTAAAAAACAAAACAACACAGCCCAACTTTCTATATTATTAATCCGTCAATAAATGGATTATTTAGAACACAAACCACATCTGCAGCTGAATACCTTTGATGCCCATTATACTTGAATTAGCTTTTTCTGCTTCCTGTTACTAAAGCCAGCACAGAAAGATGCTGTTTGAAGTCACAGCTGTGTGATTTTCCTGTCTTTACCCGGAGGGGTTTCCCTCTGTCCATTTTCACTTCTGTGAAGTGTAACAAGGCAACATGGACCGCAGCACTTCTTCTTGTCCTCCTCTTCCCTTCCATGCCACAGCTTGCCCACTGACGTTATGCCTGTGGGTGCGGTATGATGTGCAGGCGTCAATGGGTGCCCTTGAGCTGGCAGGGCTGTGTTTCCTTGATGCCTTCCTCTCCCCAGCAGGAGGTGATGGGGCTATCAGGCCATGGTGCTCCAGCTCATGGGTGCAGCTATGTGTGCAGCATGGTGGAGCCATAAATCATCCACAGATGGCCTTAACTTGCATGCTATTTGAGAACGCTGTGTACCACGAAGGAAGGCCTTTACAGAAACTGCCACCATGGGGCTCCAGTCTCCTCAAGATGCTGTTGTAGTGTGTTACTAATTGAGTACCATTTGCAGATGAGAGATGAGTTTTCTAAAAGTGAAGGATTTGTTTTGTTTTGGTGAAAAATATCACTGAAGGGGAATTTGATGGTCCTCTTCCCTTTAGAATTCAGAAAGTTGTGTCACAGTAGTTTCTTACCTTTGTGAACTCTCCAGACACTTGAAAATGTGTCTAAAAGCACTTAGTTCATTTTAGGACCATGCCATTCAGCAGCTATTAATTCTCCTGTTTTAAGATTCCCTCTTTGACCCTCTAATTTGAGTAATAAAACTTAAAGACATAATTATTTTGTAGTGAGTTAAAACTTTTCCTTTGTTTGTTTTTGTTTTAATTAACTATGCTTGTATCTTCCCTGACTCTACTTGCTTTCCTGTATTCATTCATTAGGTCTGTGGAAGACATCAGATGTTCAGACACTCTCTGCTTCTCTGTGTTTGGCATCTGGGATTCTCACCTCCCACATCTTTTCTGACAGATCTTTAAACACTTCCTCTTCAAGTGAGTGAAAAATCTTTACACTTGCTGTTTGCAGCTTCATTTTCTATGTCTGTTTGCTACTCCTTTCCACTCCCCTTTTGCATTACGTACCTGCTGTCCTGTCCTTATCCTTTCTCTGCATGCTTTGCCCAAAAGAAGCTTTGATCTGTTTCATCAATAGATTGCCATCTGCTAACTGTTCTTTATTGGCTATTACATTACTATTATGTTGATACAAGACCTTTTAAGCATGAATCACTGTAACAGGAAGAGTACAGATCATTTAAAGCAACTTATTAAATCTACCTTGGTCTCAGGATGCACAGTGTCAGGTTATGATTTTTTTTTTTTTTTTTTCCTATGAGTCACTATTGCACATTTAATCTGGATGATTGTAAGCATTATTCTTCTGGGAGACTTGTGTCTGAAAACATTTGTTTTACTGTATGTAGAAGTTTCCTGTTTTTTACTGGCTGTTAGTGTCAAGAATTGAAAGAAGTAGGTTAAAGACTCCAAGACTATATTGATGCAGCTTGCTAAGGATCAGGGCTGCCCCAAGTACTGGGCACACTTCTCATTCGGTGTGAGAACTTGAGGCAAGATGCACATGTGGTAGTCTTGATTCATTCCTTCAGCCTGCTGTGGAGGAGGCAAACCAGAAGCAGAGCACATCACATGTAAGGTAGATTCCAAGTTTTAATATACACAACCTTTCTTCAGCTTCCACTAAAAAAAGACTGCTGTATGCCAGGGTGTGACATGGGAGAAGTGTGGCTTCTAATTACTTTTTTTCCATGTTATTAACCTTGGATTGGTGGAACTGCTCATGTGCTTCCTCTGCTTCGTTCTCTTCTTTACAAATTTTCTGCGAGGTGGGTACCATAGTTCTTTCTGTAGACAGGAAGGAGCATGGAAATCTTGCTCAAAATGAAATGTAATAACTAAATGAATGTAATAACTTGCAGAAAAAGAAAGAAGTGCTAAGGGAAGATTAAGTGAAAGATAATGACAGAAAATACTGTAATGGTGTTTGGTTTTGATTTTCATTCTTGGATCACTGCTGAAGACCATAAAACTAACTAGTAAGGGAGTGGACGAGGAATGGCTTAACTTTTTATTCTAAGCATGGTGGAAAAAATCCTGCATATGTGATAAGAAATTAATGTTGTGTTACCAGCTGTGTATCAAAACCATGGAACTGCGAGGTGTTGCCTTCCAGAGAGAGAGTTAAGGAATTCAGTCTTTCACACTTCAATAGGAAAGGGTTATGGAGGGCTGTGACCACCATCTATCAGTGCACAAATGAAGAGTAGAAAAATAGTGACTAAGGAATTTGTTATTTTAGCAGACAAAGATAGTTGGAAGCGGCAACTAGTCAAATTCAAGCTGAGGATAAGGCGACCATTTTTAGGCCTTAAAGGAGTTAGCAAGTGGATCAATTAAATATGTTTGGCTCACCATTAGGGAATGCTTGAAAACCAAGACGCGCTATTTCTTGCAGAAGACAGATATGCTTCAGTTAAAATAGAGCTACTAGGCTTGAAACGGGAATTCAGAGACATAACTCTAATGGCTTGAATTTTGCAGGCTAATAATTATTTGGGACAGTCATTAGGGAGATGTTATAGCATGAATCTCCCATTTTTTGGATCCTTTTTTCATTTAAGTGCATTTGAGCAAAACTGATACACTTACAACTTTTACTTACCAGCACTAGCTGGCTACATCAGCAAGTGTGGTAGGTCTTCTGTAAACAGAGAAGACTGAGACAGAAATACACATCTGTGCTGCCAATTTGAAGTGCTTGCTGTGTTGCTTTGGCATCCTGTTCCCTTGACCCTGCCATTGCGTGTCCTCTGTGGCTTTTCCACTGTGCTGGAGCAAGAAGGACTCTCCCCAAGGAGAAGGAGCATGTCAGTGTCCTGGGGGACTTGACCATGGTCAGTGTGGGTGTAGCTGTGCCAGTCCTCTACCACCACCCAAGAAGACTGTGTACCTGCAGATGCTCTCCTACAGTATCCACCTGCATGCTGCACATAGAAGCTGGATTGTTGCATTTTCTTGGGGGTGTTGCAGAAAATATTATCTCTTACAGGATGTTCACATTACTGTGAGGAATGTTTCAGGCACAAACTGTTTCAGGCACAGGGGTCTGATTCCTTCTTCTATATGGGAGAAAAGATCAGAAGGAAAGGACCCCTGTTACACAGTTTGTTTTGTGGATACAACAGGTAGCCCTGCAGCAGATCAACAAGACAAGTATGGGCATCGTTACTGTGCTTCTGGGCTTTTGAGACACTGCAACAGAAATGTCTCTCTGTTTCTTTATGATTGACTAACAAAACTTTATCTATTATCTCTTAAATACTTGGAGAGAATTCGAGTCATGGTAAGAAAGTAACTCAGTTATATCACATTGATTTCTGAATGGGAAAAATACATCTCTTGTGTGTAACAGATGGATAGTGATAATATATCACTTTCTTTTAGTTAAACTTCATTTTCTTAGATAAGGAAAGGAAAAATTAACAAAAAGGTGAGGTGCTTATAGATGCGTGCTTTGATATATAGCATTCTGCATGTAGTAATATTCCCATACTTTGCAAATCTTCACAAGACCTTTGCTGTGGATTTGAAATTTAGTCTGGCTGCAGAACAAATCAATGATTTAGCCTAACAGAAAAAAAAAATAATGGATTTAAGTTTTTAACAGTGTACTTTTTAGGTCCCCCAAAATTACTGTGTACTTAATCTACACACAGAAGCATATAGTGTTGTGTGTTCATGTAAACTGTCATATGAGGGCAAAAAATACCTAGTTCTCCAATATGGAATCAACTGCAGAATAGGCAAAGCTACAGAAATTACAATAGGTAAGTATTGTATGAAATGAATGTTGTTCCAATTTAAATAAAGATAAATGAGACTGTACTCATTTACTGCATTTTGTTTTTTTCTAAAAAAACCAACCAACCAACCAACCAAACAAACAAAAAAAACCTCTTATCTTTTCTAGGACTCTGTTACTCTTAATGAGAGGCAGAGGCATCAGCTTTTTCAGCTTCTTTAATTTGTTTATATCAGCACATAATCAATACACTTTCCCCTCTTCCCTGCAGGGAAGGAAATATACCAGAGGAGAACACAAACCAGTAATGCATTAATATGGATGGGTCAGTGAGTTTAGAACTATTTTACAGAGTCAGCAAAATTTATTGTCCATTCGAATACTTCATCTTCAGCGTGTGCTTTGCAATATAGGTTTATTTTTTGTTAGAGATTTTTGTTTGCTTTTAAATTGAGGGAAACATTTGTGTGCTGAAGTAAAGCTTTTCCTTTCTTCAGTCTAAACCAGTAGTGTATGAATACATACATAAATCATTGAAGTTACTTTAGTAGAAATTAGTTCACTCTACTTTTAAATGAATGATTACTGCCATGATTAGTTAACGCCTGTGCTGAGATTTCTGCACTTGTCTGACTGCCATTCTCAGTTACACAGCATTGAATAAATCTCTAGACTTATTTTATCCTAGTTTTATGATAGAAATTACCTGTCTGAGATTTTAAACAATCCCAATTGCCTTTCTACAGCTTGGAGATTGCCAGCCTGACTCGGGCAGATGCTGATTTGGAGGCATATCGAATGCAAATATGTAAAGAAGTGATTGCTATGATGATGAAGAACATGGTCTTAAGTCACACCCTCTTTCCTCATGTGGAGAAGAGGATGAGTTCAATTTTTAAAAAACAGTTTCTAGCAATGGAGAAGGAGATACAGGAAGAGTATGAAAGAAAGGTCGTGGCTTTCACAGCTGAATGTAATCTGGAAACTAGGAAGAAAATGGAGGCTCAGCACCAAAAAGAGAGAGCTGCGAATGAAGAAGCTGAAGAATTAATGAAAAAAGTGAATGAAAAGGTAAATCTTGTATAAAATCAAGATACTTTGCATGATGTGGTTTTATGTGGATGGTTTCTCTTCTAGATTAGGATGGCTGAGTTGTTCACTTAGCAGACTAAGACTATGCGATTTAAATGTGTTCAGAAATTCAGATTTGATAGAGTGATTGAATAGACATTTTCTGTGTGTTCTACTTTATCAGGAAAATGAAATTATATCAAGAGTATCAGTGACATTTGAAAACAAAAGGCTATTGTTACCCTGATTTTTATTTATTTATTGCATAGTCACTTTTAGCCCCCTTGCAAAGTAGTGTATTATTGTTTGTTATTTTGTATGGTAGTGATTCCAAAGAACTCCAGTCAGACACTGTGTAAAGTATATTGCACATTCAGAGCAGAATCATAAAACTTGTTTGCATCATACACCTTAAAAATCTAGGTAAAAATTCTCCAAGATTTATATTCTTATTTTGAAGGAAATTAAGATGGAAGCTCCACCAAAGACTGATTTCTTCCAGACCAAGTAAAGGCACACAAAACCATCTATATGCAAAGCAGGTAGTGCACTTCTCTTGAAAATAGCCTCTGGGGAACAGAGAGATAAGTTGTCTTAAGACAGAACATAATTCTTTACAAGTTTAGGGGCTCTGCCTAAGTAAAAGCTTAATGCTTATGTGCGTTACTTTCATCCAAAGATCTCTTTCTGAACAGGTATTATTGCCTAGGATTTCATAGGTAGTCGTTAGCTGGAAGTAGTGCCTAAGTCTTAACATCCTCTGGTCCAACATCCTATCTGCAAAATCATGCTCTGTTTTTCAGTGTCATCTTTCAAGTATAATTAATTTTTTACATTAAATTGGACTGATCTTTTTCCTTTTCACTTTGTGTCTGGAGGGGATTCTGCTAGGTTTTGAGTATTCTGTCTCTGTAACCTTAAAATGCTAACATACCCAAGTTAATGTTCCATGCTTGTCTATAACTCAGCTTATTAGGATGACTTGTGGGAATAAATAGTACAGTTCATTATTTACCGGTGGGGATTTGTTTCTGGATGTGCAAGTGGATGTGTGGGTATTGGATGTAGCACTTCTGAATTTCCAGCTGTTTCATTTGGGTTATAGAGACAAAATAAGTTTTGTTTGGAATAGATTCTGTTACACCAGTATATTCCCTTACACATGTTTATGTGTACTGTCATTGTAGGCAAAGGTGCTATAGTATGCTGAGGTTGTCTGGAAGAACTTTAATTTATCAGGCTGTTGTATGGAGAAAGCTGGTGTACTTACGTAAGCCAGCTGAACTTGTTTGGGGTTTCCAGCTGATTTTAGATTGTGACTCCAGTGAACCATGTTTAGTGAACTCTCACTAAATGCCCTCTTAATCCAGCAATTTTTCTTTGCACAAAATACATTTGATATTTTTTCAGTCTGGTTTATATTAGAAATCCTCAATGTTAGGAGTCCGTGAAAGAATTAAAGCCAATCCAATTCTTGTCCTCATGCATTTATCATCTACTTGTGTCCTGTTACCCACCTTTCTTCCCTAAAACCGTAATGCTAATTATGCTTTCTGAACACAGCAAAAAGCACCAGGATTTATGAAGGAATATGTTTTAATACTTCCTGTGGAACCTGGTCCAAAAGTACATGCTGGGGAGCTAGGCATGGCTCACACTTGAGCTCCTGCCAGTGGGTGACATCTGAAAAACAGCAGTAAAAAGCAACTGCAGCACCAGGCTCTTCACCATTTTCAGTCAAAACACAACATATATTCCCCACCCTTTTGGATTAATTGTTTGCTGCCTGCAATGCATCACTTAGGAATGAGGGGTGACCTGTGGGGGAGCTCAGTGCAGAGGACAGTTCTCCCCACATAAATAGGATGAAATTTGGAACAAGACCAACATGCCTATTGTTTAGTAGTTCTGCTGACATTAGAAACATCCTTTGCTCTCTGGGACATGTATGTTTTGATTCTAGAGTGAGTTTATGCCATCTGAGATTAAAACTATGAATATGTTAAGTCTTACTAGAGAACTATGAGAAAGTATTTCTTGCAAAGAGGCTTTTAAATTAATTGCCATTTAATTCTGCACCATTGTTGTAACTCTAAAGTGGTGCTCTTGGATTAATTTTTAGAAACCAATAGATAAAATAGGTCACTGATAATAAGAACTTAGAAAGATTTGCAGTAGAGTGTTTTTTTCTAATTTATATTGTATTTAAAATGTGTGCTTATTGTTCTTTCATTTTTTTTCTGAATTTTGGAAGTCTATTCAATTTTAATACGATTGCAGAATTGATGAAACATAAGAAATTCTTTACATGTATATTCTAAAAAGATTTCATAATGCCTTGAAAGTGTTACCTGGGTTATAAACTGACTGTTGTACAACCCATGATTCCAACAGATGAAAAATATGGGTAGTGTACATTGATTTAGTATTAGTCTGCATTCAAACCTGAAATGACAGTAATAAGAACGTGCATAAAATACATAAGAACTAGTAGCACTGACGCTTTAAAGAATGTTGAATACTGAATATCACTTCAGATTTATTTATTTTTCTCTTCTCTGCAGCCTGCTGTGGAATACAGAAGTCTTCTGGACAGACTTCACAGGCTGGAGCAGAACCACCTGAAGAGGTTCCTTCTGGTAAAGCAGGAGGAATATTTTGCAAAAGCTTACAGACAACTGGCTATCTCCCAGAGGAAGGAGCTCCATAACATCTTTTTTACACAGATAACAAATGCTGCCTTAAAGGGAGAACTGAAATTGGAAGCAGCTAAAACATTAGTGCAAGATTACTCTAAAATGCAGGTAATAGGATGACAGTTTCATTCCTAACTTAATGACAGAATCCAAATCCACTGTAACTTTTGTGAAATGTTTCAGGAGAATATCCACACTCATATATAGAAGATACTATCCATATGTTAGCACTTTTTATAACTAATTTTCATAGCAATAACATTTAAAAATATATTGCTATCCTTATGGACATCTAGATACCTGCACAACGTACATATGTTGTAATATATATATACAGAAGCTCACTGCTTTTTTTTTTTTTTAACTTTTCGCTATTAATGAACAAATTTGGCCTGATAACCATAGGTGTTAGTTGAAATTAACATTACATCTAATTAGATATATTTGTTCACATTCCTTCCTGTAGGGAGACATTGAAGAGTTAATGGATTTTTTGCAAGCTAGCAAGAAATACTATCTGAATAGAAGATTTGCTTACAGAGAATATCTTATAAGTAAGGTACAGTTAATGGATTCTCAAGCTTCTACTCTTATAAATGCAGCAGCAACCCAGATATCAGCTCTCATTAATAAGATGGAAAGGTAAATATCTCAACTGTTTTTTTTAAGTCAGTTTTAAAGTCAGTTTAAAAATTACTAAACATTGCATCTGTTGATATGATAATCTAACTTACCTTTTTTTTTTTTTTTAACCTTTGCTTGCTCATCTTTTTACTTGTCCCATTTGCTGCCATGTTGGAATCATACTCTAAGTTTAGCCTCAAGATTTTGTTGATCAGAGAGAGGTTCTTCCAGTATGCTTGCACTGCTTTGCGTGTTTTGCTAAAATCTGCAGCTGTGTGGCTCAAAGACAAAAATAAATCTCTTGGCATAGAAAATACAATTTAGGCACATCTTCCACAGAGATTTCCTTTCCATCAGTTCGTACTTCTTTTTAGAATTGGATTATATAAGAAATATTCTGAGATGTTTTCAGATGTTGTTATGTGAAGAGCCTTAATGAGAAGATCTTTTCTGTATGACCACTGCATCCATGGAGCAAATCACTGAAATGAACAACTGGGAGTTCTCAAGCTGGAAAAATAGTTGTATGCCTGTTGCTGCACTTAATAGTCAAAAACAAACAAACAAACAAAACATACTAACAACAGAACAGAGAGGAAACATCTGGTATTAGTAATCCAAGACCTTGAAGATCTCATCCCAGAAACATATATCTTAATGAGAGGTATGCTTGTACACAAATACCCAAAACCCTCTGCAAAAAACATCAACCTCTTCCCCCTTAAATCATCGTTAACATGATGAAAAATAAATTCTGTAGCACTCCCTTTTCAAACTTCATACAGTGGTAGTACTGTGCAGACAAAGGAAACATGTCTGTAGTTGGAGATGGCATATGTAGAGAAGAAATTCCATCTGATTTTTTGGGTGTAGAACTATTTTCCTCTAACTTCCCATACCTGCTGGGGCATGAATTCCATTCCAGCAATTTTTGGCCAAACTGTTATGTTATTTTTTCTTCAGATGTTGAGATTATGAAGCTCCAGAATCTAGTAATAGAGATTATTTGCTAGACTTTTTCTACAATGCAAACTGAAATGCCCTGGTATGTACCCAGAGGAAGTTACAATCTGTGCTAGGAGAGCTTAAATTTCAGTTTTTAACTTTAAACTGATTTGGGGAATATTTATAATTTGGGGTGTTACAGTTTGAGCAGGTGTAGTTTGGTTTGATGGTTTGGTACTTGAAATTTGTATCCATAATATCCTCCTAAGTTTCATATTAGCATTGAATTTGCTTGCCTAAATATAAACACAGGTTTGTCTTAATCTGTTATGTCTCACATTGATAATGGTCCTTAAACTTACAGTTAAAAATAGAATTCTAAAATGCAGAGCTATTTATATTGAGAAGAGAAACTGATATACCACAGGTATACAGAATTGAGGAATACATAAAACAGCACATAAATGATGAGGAAAGAGGTCATAATAATATGTTTAACATTTATCAGATAGAAAGGCAATTCAAATTTAACAAGAAAAAGATGATGTGTAGCCAGAAATAAAGGTTATAAAAAGCAAAATGAAACCAAGCCAAAACAATTCTAGGGGGATTTGTGAAGATTTTAAGTGAAGTAAAGCAGGCAAGGTTTTCAAGCTGAGCTTTCTAAAGATAGCAGTTAAATAAAATACCCATTTGTTAGGACTGGCTGTGTGTACTCAGTGCTGTTTGGAAAGCAAGTCTGTGAGCTGCAGTGCCAAAACGCAGGAAAGCAAGTTCTAAAATTCAGATGGTAATTATAGATTTTGTAGGGTTGTCTAGCTAGGCGTTTTGTGTTTACCTTAACAAATAAACGAGTCAAAAGGGCATAAATAGTTGAGGAAGTATTTAGCCTCATATTGTTCTGGGTATACCCAGAGGTGCCAGGTTTGTGACATTTTTAAACTACAGCATTTGTAGCATGTTGCATTGTTCTTTAGTGAGTATCTGCACTCTCACAAGAAGTTTAATTTCTTCTTTGGTCTCCTAAAAAGCTTAGTCCAGTTCTGCTGATTCACTAGTTATGAACAATTCAAGCTCCTTTATAAATTTCTCCAAAAATTATAATATTTATGAGACCTCAAGCATTTCTTGTGAAATATTTTTAAAGTAGGCAGTTGATTATCTTTGACGTAAAAGATCAAATCAAAACATCTTGTGTTGGGCTCTTATTCTTGTGAATATTCTTCATTTATG
This sequence comes from Nettapus auritus, assembly GCA_011076525.1. Classification (NCBI taxonomy): domain Eukaryota; kingdom Metazoa; phylum Chordata; class Aves; order Anseriformes; family Anatidae; genus Nettapus; species Nettapus auritus. Next base: position 84,387,979 of record CM021768.1, on the reverse strand, counting down.
TGGATCTTGATATAACCAAAGTAGTTTTCCAATCTGTCTTGCTGGCCCTTTCAGGAAGTAGGCATTGGAAAGTGAATGCATCCAGTGGTAATGCATCAGTATAAAGATTTCTCATAATCACATCATAATCATAATCTGAGTAGGCAATTCTCCATAGCATGTAATATAAACGACTACTTTTTACTTAATACCCTCACTTCACATTTTCTCCTAAATTTGTTGCCTTTTGCTCAGTACAGAGAAATCAAGGTTTGCCTCCAATTGACCTCTGATGGTAGCTGCTTGTGAGTGCACATTTCATCTCTGTACCTTCAAAGATGCTTACTGCATTTGGGTGAATCCGCCTGTAAACATCCTTGTTGTTACTGCAGTATTCTCCTTCATTAACATTCTCCTTGTTCAAAGATGTTAAACATGTGCCTGCACATTTCTTCAGTGATTAGATGTCTCGTATGCTGAGAGCAAGCAGTTTATCATACAGTCTATACTGTCTCACTATCTTTCTCCTCTCCTTTTATTTTGTATTTTAAGTTCACAGTCCTTTGGGAACAGGGCGTCTTTTAATTCTGGTATTCTAATTACTTTTATACTGTATTTATATGAAACCAGAAATGAAGGTCTCTTGCCATGGAATTACCGTAATACTAATTAATACAAGTTACTGCTTCAGTTTCTATAGACTGCTGTAGTGATACTATTTTGTTACCTGGGCTTTCTAAATAGATAGATGCCAAATAACTAAATATATAGATCTTACAGTACTACATAACATGCAGTTTGTTGCAGATTGGGTTGTGGGCCTGCTGGATCTCTAAAGAAATCAACAACCCCAAACTGAAATAACGTAACTTTTTTTTTTTTTTTAAATCCTAAGAATAGGTAGGTATATATTGTCTTCCAGTCATTCTATTTTGTATGGCTATTCTGAAATCTTTCACTTGTGGGATGGTTCCAGCACATCCATCTTTTTCTATTGCAGCCCCTTTTCACTGCCCTGGACAGGGATTTTAATTGGATGCAGCAAGACTGGGCTTATTTTTTCAACACGAGGCAGGCTGAAGGTGTTAAAAATAATACTTGGTTATTATCTTACTTTACTTTCTCACTATAATAAATCTACCCCTGATTCACTAATCTTTTGCCTGGGCTTGATGAAAAGGTGGTATTAGAGCTACCAAATATAGATAGGAAACTTGGTGCTGTTGAGTCTGTTATTGTTGGTCTTTTTTTTTTTTTTTTTGGACATAACACTGAAATTATTTGCTTTCAAAGCAAAAATGACTTTGCCGGAAGATCTGAGAATGATGCCTGGTGAATGATGCTCTCAAGATACTGAGAGGTATTTTCATCTGCTTTGTAGAAGACTAGAAAAATTCTGCAAACACTGAAAGAAACCTCTGTAAAAGAAGGCACTGTCTGCTTGACATAGCTCTGTAATAAAGCAGCTCAGAGTTTCTTCCCAGCACATTCAGTACACAGGGGATATTTTGTGGCCTGCTCAGATACCTGCAGGTGCTTGAGCAGTAGATGGAAAGGTGTGAATTGCAGAATCTGGATACCACATTTCTATTGCAGTGCCTGCAAACAAGCTAAGACACTCATCTTCTGTGTTATTTCTTTTAGTTTGTATTTTGAAGATTTTATTTGGAATAAAGCTACGACAGTGTCAACAAATCCTATTAGAAGCCCTGTACTTTCTGGAAAAGAATTCTGGTGGTAGATTGCAATCTTTAACCACTTCTCTAGTTTATTATTTGGGCTAGGTATTATTTTGGAATGGGGATTTGGAAGAGCAACATATTAATGTCTTGATTAAAAGAGATTTTGCAGAATTATTTTGAATTCAAGCTCTGCGAATAATATTCATGTCTTATGAAAACGGGGATTTTGAAAATAAACCAGAAGGTGTTTGGACAACATCCAGATTCAGTTTAGGAATTGGTGCTTTCTGTTCAAAATTCCATTTTGACTTTTTTAACCCCACGTTTTGGAAGTTCACAATGCTTAATATTAAAAATTAAAAATGCCCAACAGCCTTGTCCAACTGCATTCAGTTTTTCATTTATTCTTTTATTTTCTGAGAAAGATTTGGGAAATTTCTGGTGTAAATAGCACAGTATGCAATTTTAGAAGTTCAGTTAGAGTTTATGGAGAGGGAGATTTTTCTAATTATCACGCTAAGTAACTACAATTGGGATGTTGCTTGCTCTTTGAGGTTGAGTGCTATAGCAACTGGAGGTAGACCATAGTCCTAAATTTCAGTTTGAAAGCACTGTGTGCTTAAGACTGAGGATTTGCTCTGTCAGAATATTGTATTTCACTGTTAGCTTGAAATGTTTAAAATAAATTCTGATTTCAATGCAATAGAAAATGTGAATATAAGTCGTCTCAGGATATGATTGCTTTGTATCTTTAAAATAATTTTAAGTGTTTTTATTTGGTTAAATTACATCCTTAAAAGAGAAATTTTTTTCTAATTAGGATTTATAAAGGACATCCAGATTTGCATTCCAGTGGTGTTAAATGAAAAATGTAAATATTATGAATAATATATAAGGTTTAAAATGTCTCATTTGAATATTGCTTGCATTACTAACTGATATGTAGTTGGTTTTGCATTTGCCTTCCCTTCCTTTCTTCTTCACATTCCTTCTTTATAAACCTTCACTCTACCCTCACAAACTGCCTTCATTTTGCACTCATCTTTGAGATTACGACTATCTTTCTATTATCCACTTGTTTCTTAAAGTCTCCCCAGATATTACTGCTAAAAAATAAAAAATAAAGATCTTTCTGTGTGGCTATTTTATTGAGCCTTTGAATGGTACTAATTACTTCAAATATCCTTTTGGTCATAAGAATTTAGGATAACAGACTTCAAACGCTATTATTACAGAGCAGGTCATCTACCTGAAAGTCATTTGGGACTTCTGCTGGATCGAGCTGAGACTGAAATTAATTCTGTTAAACAGAAATTTGATCATGATTTGAAACAAGAAAAGCAAAAGCTTCATCAGAAACTCATTATCAAGCGAAGGCGGGAAATGTTGCAAAAGGTAATTATTTTCAGTATATTTATTTTCACAGGGCTTAACATGAAGAAAAAATTGAATGAGTTGAAAAGTAAAGCATAGTTCTTAGGATGGGGGTCGACTCTGCCAGGAGCACAGATGAAAATAAATGTCTGTTCCTTTTATCTGTGTGCCACCATTTGCTGTGTTATCTATTCAGAACAGCTGTTCCTTAAAAATTAAAAATTTTAAAAATGCAAGAAATTGACCTAAGTAGAGAAACTCATGAAGCCTACCTACTTAATCTTACCTGTTCCAGGGAGGTGTTAGAAGCTTCTGTGCAGACAGGCAAAAGCTGTCTGCACAGCGAGTTTCTGGACTCAGTGAGGGAGATGACACAGATCTGTTACGGTCATTGTTTTCTATGGATTTTCTGGCTGGGACTTAAATGATTTTTATTGCACAGTTAAAATTTCTGCAGGTCAACTACAAAACTCTGCCTAAAGGATGTAGGAAAAACTATATGATTTTCTTTACATTGGATTAGGTGATATATCTCTAGGTGACCAAAATTAGGTGGGATTAATTTTACCTTTTGTGGGATATGTGTTTGAGTGTTTTCTACTCTTTAACAGGTATCACTGCAAAGTGGGGCACTAGGTATAAATATGGAGACTTCCATTTGTTGTCTTTATTCTCAGTGTAGGTAGCTTTGGTTTAGCTTTCTGGTGAAATTGCTGGTTGCTGTAAGAAGGGGAAAATCAAAAACACAAAGAACAACAACAAAACATTTTTATTTTATTTTCTTCTTCATTGGCATTTATTTGATCCAGATTTACTTCTGGAACACTGCCAGATCATTACAATTCAGCTGTTTGTCATTACGTCAGACCATGAGGTCATACTTTTTTTTAGGTGTTAGCCCTTCTATTTAACAATAATCCAAATTATCACAGGGCTGCTTTTTGCACACAAAGCAATGTTGAGGATTAAGTTAGTCTCTGGATGCTGAGAAGCAGTTTCAAGACCTCAAAACCAAAAGTAGAAACTTTGCTTTGCTATGAAATATGTCATTAATAAAGATCTGGAATTTGAGAGCTGTTCCTTCTCTTAATCTTGTTCCTCTTTTCAAAAATGAATCAGCAGAAAGAGCATCGAAAGGAGCAGCTGTCACTAGGGGACCCCTTCAAAACCACTAAGGAGGTCACTCACTACCTGAGCCACTGGAAAAATCTTCTGAATGATTACGCCATTGAATTTGAAGACCTTACTGAAAAGCTTGATAATGAGGCCAGTGAAGAGCTGAAAGACCTTATATTTAGTCTAACAGAGAAAGCTATTGAAGAGCTTAAGCGTGTTCAATATGGAATATTTGTGCAAGAACTGGTAAAGCTCAACGTGCCAAAGATGTTCCTGCTGGAAGCTGTGGAAGAGCATAAAAAAGAGATCATTATTAAACGTGAACAGCTTGAAAGGGAAGAACATGAAAAGAGCATGGTCACTGAAGAGTTGCTGCAGCTCACGAGACAAAAACTAAGCCAAGAACTGGAAGCTAGGTTTTTGGAACAAAAAAAATTAAGGAGCTGGGAACAATCAGTATTCATGCAAGTACCTCTATGCCTTTTTCTTAGTTATTTTTGTAAACAGTGATGAGCTAGGAGTTGTCATACCTGTCTGAATGTAATTGTTAATAATCAATTATATGTCATGCACCTGGGAATTGATTTTCTCACAAGTGCTCAGCCCCTGCAGAGCCAGCAACATGCACTGGCAGTCTGACACTTCAGTAGAGTTTCCAGGAAACAGAATTTTTGAAACCGAAAGGTGGAGGGGTATTTTTATACTTCACCTCACTTTGTATCAGGTGTCACTTGGGCATCTTTCATTATTATTCTTGGTTCGTTCTCAGAGGTCCAACACTTTACAAATGTCATTTGGTATGTCAGGCCTAATGAGCCCTGCACTCAATTTTGATACATTCGTTCCAGCGACAAGTCAAGCCTTATTCATCATGTGCTCATTTTATGCTTTACAGAAGCATTTCTATGAATTTCATACATATACAGCACAGTAGTGTACCTGTGTGGTTCAAGAGGTCCACACATCAGACTTGGCCAATCTGTCCTGCTGACAAAGTGCTGCTGATGCCGAGGCCCCAAGCTGCTTCATACCTCTTCTTTAAAGTAAAACAGTTTTGCTCGGGCAGTTTTGTCCTGACAGCATCTCTATAATTTTTCTGCTGTACAGTGTAAAGCCTCAGAAAAGAAATAGAAAAAGAAACCTTGCCCATTGCATGTTTGCTTTGTTAGAGGAAAAAAATCCATTTGTGTCTGAGTTTGCTTTTTAATTTCAAAGCCCTTATACTTTATTCAGCATTTTAAATACTTTTTCTATAAGCTATTTCAGTGTATCTTCTAACTTGTCTTATTATCTCTGAATATATTGCTGAGAACAGACCTGCAAGAACAAGGAAGTAGATTGTATGACCCAGCAAGTCTTTCATTTTTATAACTTACGATTCCATGATAATTGTGTTCTAGTCTGCAGTGTCACCTGATGTATTGTTAGATGCTATCTATTTAATGCAAGAGTAAGCTGATTGTTTTTTCCAGTAAAATACTGGCAAATACATACAAAAAGTGCAGCATTATGCAACTGTTCTACCAAAAGTCTCTTAAAATCTGTCACTTTATGTTCAGTCCACTGTCGATTTTGAGATTTCTGTCACAGTTCCTAGCTCTTTCATTTGTGTCCTCATCTGCTATTTTTCACTAAGAATTATTTTGAATGATAGCTTTTCATTTTTGTTGCTACTGAAGAGATAATAAGTTAGTCCACAATTCCTGTGAAGATTTTTTTTTTCAATGCTGAAAGTCCTTATTAAATATAGACTTTACAAAATTGTGATTTGCAGACTTTACACACACACACATGCACACACTGGATTTTATTCTAATGAATGTCTTAAGACAACATGACAAATGGTAAGTATACTGGAAATCCTTATTTGGAGTAATACTGCATTCATTTTTTTTAGGTGAAAACTTCACAGCATATTAAAACGTTTTAATTTAGGATGTAATGGTACTTTGCTGAATCAGTAAACAAGAAATAGGATCTATTTAGATGCAGGATTTCTAAACCCAGGAATATTTTAGTGGAACTATGAGGTACTGTATAACTATGATATGTTGAATTAAAGCTTCAGTCTTAATGGAACATATAGTATATTAATAATAATAATAAGCTACTTTAAAAAAAGTGATGTTCATGCTATTAATGCAGATGCATTTTTGGGAAAGAGAATTTTTTCAAAAGAAAAGTTAAACTACTTTTATGAAATACTCTTAAATATTTCACTCACAAGATCAGAACATTAATGTAGTCTAAGGTTAGTCAAAACTGGAAGATGAATTTAGGCTGTAGCGTGTTCTATTTTTAAGTCAACTTCAGCTTGGCGTGAGGAATAGTTCCCTAGACTTCTGTGTTGAGAACCTTCCTTCAACAAAATAGGAACTTTTTGAGTGATTCAAATTGTTAAAATATAATCCATGTTGTTCAGACCGCTAAAAGCTTTTTTACAAAGAATAGGTCAAACCACTTGGTGCTGGGGGCAGGTGACATATATGCATTTATAATACAGAGATACTTTTTTTATTTTTCTCCCCTATCAGTAGCTTGGACTGCTAAGTGCTGAGAAACAGCACATGGGGGGCTTTACAGAAAACCTTTGTCTTGATTACAGCCCTAACAGCCCTAAATTCGGGGTTTGTATTGTCTGAAGTGGTAGAAGGATTCCGTGCATAGGAAGTTTGCTCAAGTTTGTATTTATTTATTTTTATTCCAAATGTGTTTCCTTTTGAAAATGATGTTTTACAGTCAAGGAAGTACTGTACTTAGAATCTAAGGTATGCTCATGGATATTTTAAATTCTGAGCAGCTCAGTCCTTTGTGAAATGAATAACTGATTTATGCACAATGTAAAGAAGAATGATCATGGTCCTTTAAAGTATTCTTGTGCATGTCTTTTAAATTTTATGGAAAATTGTCTGTATCACTGAACAGCAAATGGCTTTCATTGTTTTTTTTTGTTTGTTTGTTTGTTTTTTCCTTTTAACAGGCATCTTCTAAGTTTGCCCCTTTCACTATCCGAAGAGGAATTGCTTAAAATGAGACAAGAGTTCCACTGCTTCTTTTCTCAGGTGGACTGCAGCTTGGCTCTGCCCAAAATAAGAGCAAGAACTTTGCTTCAGTCTTTTGAGCTGGAGCAAAGAGATGCAGAGCTGCTGAAAGTTGATCAAAATTTGGCAATGATCAATAAACAGGTAGGCATAATGTGGGATTGGTATGGGGATGGGTGAGGTGTTCATGCATGCATCCGCAGTTGTTGGCCTGATCTGCAGATGAAGTCCATAGCTTCTCCATAGAGATGACAGCGATGTATGCTTCTCCTATGTGTGTGGGTCGGTGAACCTTAAAGATAACTGCGCAGCAGTCAGATATGTTTCCTTCACATACACCTGCATAGATCTACTGCTTGTGTATCCTCCGGCCTTGCCAAGATGAAGGCATCTATATAAAGAATCAGTTGGGTGACCAAAAGGGGCCACATATCTGAAGAGAGTCCGCTGAAATGTCAAAAACTGGAGAGATGATAAGCCTGACTCTGAATATTAGGGACAAGGTCCTTTACAACCCAAACTGAGATTTCTCTCGCAAACCCTCCACTTCACTAAATTTTGCACTAAAGTAGGAAAGGACATTATTGCCTCTTGGCAATAATACGGGCTTGATTTCAGATTCGTCTTTCCAAATTAATTGAACATGTACAGAGGTGTTTTTTTGTTTAGTTTAAATCTAGATAATAAAATAATCTAGATAATCTAATAAGTAGATTTAAAGTTAGAGAGACTTTCCCTACAAGAAACATCTATCAAATTTAGCACGTTTTTGGTTTGCTTTTTATTTTTTTTAATTAATTTATTTATTTTTAATAACACTGTGAAGGGTGTTAAATTCCTTTTGTAAGATGTAAAATCTTTGGAATCATAAATTGTTTCTTGTTCTTAAACGGGGGAAAGAAAATTGTTTCCTGTATAATTTTTCTGATACCATCGTAAAAGGAGTACTTTCCCTTGCTTTGTTTTGGTTCAGTTATGTTTCCTAAATGTGTAAACTAACTTGGGATAATTATATTAGGAAGTAGGCTAGTTCAAAACCTTAATAATTTTTGAATTACTTCAGAAGCAAAATGACTTTGCAATAGCCTTATAGTGTTATCATTTCCCTGGGAGTTCATTATACTTAGTTGATATTCTTGTAAAGACATACAAAGGTCAAGAATAATTTGATTACATGAAGTGGTGTCTATTAATACTATCAGGTTCATTTGTGATTCTTATACCGTGTCTCAAAAACAATGCAGTACTTAAATTAATTTTCTTTGTTCATTTTTAACTGCTGAGGAAACTATGTATCAGTTAACATCTTATTTTATTGTCACTACTAAAGGTAGTATAAAATCAAATTTATAGCAGTTTTCATGGGAAGGGTGAATGAATGAAATTTAAATGAAATGAATGAAATTTAAAAAAAGAGTTTCCGGTTTTATCTGAATATCTGAAAGGAATCATCAGAATGAATGTGTAGCACGTGCATTTCAGAAATATTTTCTCAAGTGAAATTTGTCCTTGTCAAGTGTTTCATTAATTGATGAATCTGCCCCAGATAGTAAGTAGTAATCTTAATGTTACCAACCCCATCTACCTCTTACAAATAATGCCTTTTTTGCTCATCTTTTCACAGCAGCATTCTAAAATGAAAAAATCAGGATCCAGGAGTAGAAATAAAATAGATATTCTGAAGAAATCTTTACAGGACAAAATTTTCATTTATGAAGACTCAGTGAAAGATGCAAATGTGAATAAGGTAAATGTAGGATTTTCTGGTTCTGGTGTCAAAACCTATATTTTAAGTAATTAAGGAATAACAATACTCTGTCACGAATAAGATCCAGATAAAGAAGTCATGAGGTGCAGTGGCATGATCTATCTTTTTACTCATAGCTGCATTTGTCAAGATGTACTTAAAGATTGATGGTTTTGGCTTTGTTATAATGTTTGCACCTTAGTTACAGAACTGCTTTCATGTCTTGCTCTTTTTTTCCTCTGGTGGTTCTGAGGCTTGGTGTGTGCATGATTGCAAGATTGCACTAGGTCCTCTGGGTTTCTTAGCGGAGCTTTCAAATCATAGAATCATAGAACAGTGGATTATGCTTCACTGCTGAACAAGGTTTTATTCATTGGCCTTGTTAATGCTACTGAAAATGCAGAAACTGGTTCTTAGATCCCAATGCATTTTGAATAGTTTTTATACTGACTTTATTTATACACAACTGATTGAAGGGGAGCCTTGATTCTCATTGGTACCTTTTAAAAGGGTCCCAGTCCCAATCTATTGTTAATCCTTAAGGAATGGAAGAGCCAGTGTCAATATGGGGTTTTTGAGTTTTTTTCCTTCCCTACCAGTAGAATTTCCATGAGATATTCATCTTCTTTAACCTCTCTCTGCTTCGTTTTCCCATGTGTGAAATATGAGTAATACTACTTCTCTGCAGTAGTATACTCTGAGGTATATTACAATGACAACAGTTAGACGTGAGTAGTGCTCAGCTATATATGCACTAGGCAGAGCAAGTGTCATTGGAAGTTGAAATTGGTAGAATCATAGAATCATTAAGGTTGGAAAAGACCTCCAAGATCATCTGGTCTAACCATTCCCCTACTATCGGTATCACCCAGTAAACCATGTCCCTAAGCACCATGTCCAACCTTTCCTTAAACACCCACAGGGACGGTGACTTTGCCACCTCCTTGGGCAACCCATTCCAATGGCAGATAAAAAATAATTTCACAAATGACTGCAATACCAATTTTATTATAAATTTGGAAGAATTTTTGTACACCTGTTTCTTGTGCTTTTTGCACCTGGATCCCAAGGAATGGGTCAATATGTTTATTCAGAAATAATTTTACTTTTATGTGAGATTAGCGTATCATTATTAGTGGTTGCAGATGTTAAAAGCAAACGTTTATCTAGTCCAACATCCAGTCTTTGAAACTAAGAGCAAATGTTTAGGCAAGAATGCAAAGAGTGGCCAATTGTGTTCTACCAATCTTTAATAATTTAACAGTTCTTATCCAAGGATGTATCTAAATCATAACTGGAGGCTTTTGTACTTTTGGTTTCAGTTCCTAATACCATGACCTCCAAAATCTCCTTTCATTTTAAAATATTTTTAATGTTACTTAAAAGTGCAACTGAGTATGGGTCCTTCTTTTAGGGATTCATTTTGATAACACATTTGGTGTGATTGTTGACTTAGACTTTTGTTAGAATCTTGTTTTAAAATTGGAAAGTTAGCTTCTCTAAGCTTCATTGTTTTAGTATTACATGCACCATCTGGCATACCTGTTGTTGTTTTAATTGTACAACTGCATATTAGTTGTAAAAAGCCAAATGCTTTGGGCTTTTCCCAATAAGGAAACTAAACTATTGTTAAGGAAACTCGTTAGTTCTCACATTATCATTAGAACAAAGAAGTACTGCAATAAACATTATGTTGATCACAGAATAAAAGTTTGTATTTTCTGCCTTTGCAGTCTGTTGCCTCATTTCTCATTTAGAATCTTATGCTTCTAAATTTTGCGTTAATGTAAACACTTCTATCATCTAGCTCAGAATTAACTATCTGATTTTTCACAGACAATTCAAAGGGGAGGAAAAAAAACAATGGAGCAATGTTCTGCTTTATTTCTACTCTGTTCACTGCTGTTTTTCTCCTGTGGCGTTCACATGGTGTTGTGGGTTCTTGTCTCTATTTTGCAGCCTACAGAATGGCTATAAGCATTTTTCTAGCCAATGCTTATGAAAACAGCAGTGGGATATATTGTTTTGAAATCCTATAAAACAGACCTGCCAGAGAAGAAGTTTTAGACAGGATGTAGTGAACTGAGAGACCTTGGAAGAAAGTTTAAGTCCTAGTCTTACAGTATGCAGACTATCTTAATTCCTCTGTGTTTCGTAGCTGTGTTGAGGTGTCCTGTGCACTTGGTATGATGATGTAGCAGTTCCTTTCTGAAAAAGCATTTACCTGCATCAAAAGAAAGACGGTGGTAAAATACATTGTTTCTTCTGTTTACCCTTTTGGGCTAAAAAAAAAAATAGCCAATAGTAATAGACGTACATGAGAAAAGTCTTTGGAATTACAGGTAATAAAATACATTTTCAGGGAAAGTCAGTGGGAACTTAAGAACTAAGACCTTAAAAGATCAGATAGTCAGTATGGCTCTGAAAATTGCTAATTGCTTCTGAGAGTTTTATCCTCTGTCGCAAAGGACAGAATGTAACAAAGATCAGTAGTATAATCATTAATTCAACATGCCTTTCAAAACGAAAACTTGAGTCTTATTGGAGAAGTTTGTCTTGTGCACAGGCTTTTGAAGGAAGATTTTGTTTAAAAATTTGCCTTGGCACTGATGTGTGGAATAATCTTGGTTCCAGGCCTTTGTCTTGTGTCAATGGCTCATAAGAATATCTTGAAATAACTATTTGGATTTTGGAAATCAGTTTGCTTTGATAAGATAGAACAATGAAACAACAACAAGCAAACCCCAGTCAGGTGGGCTTGTCTGTCTCGTGCAATCTAATTCAAAGTCATAATTTGTACAATGTTCTGCAGTTTTTGATTTTATTTGATTTCCAATTTGTATTTCTAGAGTACAATATGGGCCTCTGAATGCTTATGAGCTGTTGGATTGTGAGGTTAGATGGGAAATGTTAAAGTTACTAGCTTTTCAGTAAATAGCATTACACAGAGAAGAAAAGGTCTCGAATTCATTTTACTTGTTTCTCACCTGCCTGCAAAGAATATAGAAGATATATACATAAAAGTAATATTAGTATTCAATATTTCCTACTGAAAACTGGAATGTAGGAACAAGCAATGGATATTTCTGTGTCTGGCCTAAGGTACAACTCATCTTCTTTTTAATGTGTGGGGTTTTTTTTGTTTGTTTGTTTGTTTTTTTTTATGAGCACTTGGAGGCAGCTCAGCTCTTTTTCCATAAACTCCAAATTTTGGCCATTACTTTTGCTTTTCACTAGAGATCTCTGCCTCCGGGGCTAAAAAATAACAACTTAGATTTTAGAACTTTGTTTTACTGTATTTCCAGTGTGATCTCTGAGCTGAATTCTCTTCCAAACCCAAATATCCAATGTGTTCGTTACCCATATGCTTTCTTAGTTTTTAATGTCATAGACCTATATTTTTCAAGATCAATTCTTTAGATAACAGTAATGTTGAAAGACAATGTCTGTCTTTTAAGATGGAGACTTGTTAAAAATAACAAGAAAATTATTCTTGTCTCTACTTTGTGACTGTAGCATGGTTTCTTACTCGAGTTGTACTTGGCTTAATTCACATCAGTAGGAAATACTTCCTGATGGTAACCTTCCTTCCTTTGTGTTCAGGGACATTCCAGATGATATAATGGAGACTTTGGAGAATATCACATGAACGTATCACAAGCATATTTGGTTGCAAATCACACTGTAAATTTAACTCCATCTACTGGATAATAGAATTTGGATCAAACACAATCACTCTTGGCAAGTTTCTTATCAATAAATTTCCAGTGAAAATTACTGGGCATCAAATTACGTGTTTATTGTCTCAGGGATCTAAAAGCTTGGTGGCAGTCTCCATAAATGCTGCTTTAATGCTAATTGTGAATAAATTCAAAGATATAGAATTCTAATTAACACAAATAGAATACAAAGCTAACATGAAAGGAAAGCTAGTACGGTATTAATGACTTGAATGCATATCATCTTTATTTGTGCAGAGATATACTGAGGGGCCAAATCAGATCTTGTGCCAATGGCAAGTCATATAGTGACTGAAGACCACAGTTCACCTTCAGCGTTATTGTTTACACTTGATGGACAACTACTTTATAATTCTTTTTCCTATAAGTGGTGTGACTCACCAGTGCCACAGGTTGTATGTTGACAAGTGCCTGGTAGGGCTTTACCCTCCACCTCTCCCAGGGGCCTTGACACAGAGCAAGTGGCAGGGCCTGCTGCTGCCTGGGCAAAGACAAGACCCCGCTGGAGGACCTCCTTAAGCTGGGCTTCTCAGGCACTATTGTGAATTGTGGGCATCTCAAATGTTTTAATGAAGGGATATGAAGGGATAAGGCTAAGAGTATTTATAGTGGTGCAACACAGTGCTATTTACACTAGTGAAAAATTGTAACTAAGGTCAGATATTTTTAAAGAAATCTCATTTGAGATTATTGAATTTATTGTGTAAGAACTCTGTGGTGCCGTATAGCAGAGTATCTCAGAGGACAATAAATGTAATGCTAACCTTTCTAATAACATACAGGTCTTTGTTATTATTCCTGTTTTCTAGCCAAGTAGAACTGTAGAGAGATTGAGGCTGTACATATAAACGTATCTCACAGGATGCCTTAGGATCCATGCTAAATATCTGAATTAAATAGGGATGTTCATCTCTTCCCATTCTTTAACAAAGGGGACAAAGTGGTTGGGATAAATACCTTTCCATAGCATGCAAATGGGAATATCTGCTCTCAGGTGCCAAAGTGACAGTTTATCAAAACATCTTTAAAAGGTTTTGAGACGCCTCTTCTGATGGCTGTGGTCCTTCCATTTTGTCACAGGCAGTGGTTGTTTTAGCATTTCTGTTAAAATAACTAAGCATTTTCTTAAGTTTCCAATATTATTTCTGAAAACTTTTTTATATGCTGTAAAACTTCTCAGACTTTTTAAGGAGCAGAAGAGAATTAGAGATGGAGTGAGGAAAAACCCTGTACTCAGATATCCAGCAGTGTCATAATTGGGCTGTTTCTATGCTTAGATTCTGGATTCAAAACCCAGTGTGTAGTGCAGCATTTGATGTAAATTCCAAGTAATGGAGCTGGAGCTCTCATGCTTGTGTGTGCTCTCTGTCTTCCCTCTCTTACAATATAACTTATGGGCCTGCATGGAACACAGCGAGAGAGAATAAAACTAAGCTGAAAATTACTTGACGTCTTTGAGGATTCACTTACCCAAATGTTATATGTACATTGTAGTCTAACAGACATCCACATCAGTAGAAAGAATTTTTTTAAGGTATGACGCACACCAAGAAGTACCATTTCCCTTTTCTTTGGCTGTAAAGGGGTCTTAGAGTGACAAGCTCAGGTGGAAGCATCCAAAGAGGGTAATCACAGCTGGTCACTGGCCATGTTTTCCTGCAGGAAAACAGATTCAGGGGCAATTTCACTGTCCATGAATGTCAGTGGTAGAGTATGGAGGGCTCGTCAATGCCATTGCATCTGATTATTTGCTTGGGAATGCAGAGTTTGCCTTTCACCCTTGGGTTTTCTCTGTGTCTATCCTGTTAGATACATGGCAGCAACATAGTTACTGAGTTAAAGCATCTTGATTTAATCCTGTTTGAGTCTATTCAGTCCAATTTTAATTCTGTTTGAAATCCATTACCACTAGACTCTTGATTTAGAGTTTAACTTCTTTATATAAGAGGATTTTTCATTATTTGTTTAAAGAATTGTAGGTTGAATTTTATTTGTCAATATCAACTAACACATGCTAAGTTGAAACTAAATATAGTATTCCTATACATTTTGTATTGTTTTAACTAATTGGAAGGATGTATTTTGTCTTCCTCTTTAGTCACTCATGTACATAAGCAGAGATTTGTTTGTGTTACTAATTTTTACCTTTGTTATATTAAAAATTAATATAGAACCTGTATTCCAGGTTAGTAGTATTAGTTATGTGTCCCCCCGGCCCCCCCCCCCCCCCCCAAAAAAAAAAAAGAAAAAGAAAAAGAAAAAGAAAAAGCCTGATCTAAGTGGTATCTCACCTTCCTGCAGTATTTTGTGATCATTTATAAAAAGTAAAAGCTTGGAACTGAATGTTTAAAAACACTCTTTTTTTTTTTTTTTTTTTTTTTTTTTTAAACAATGTATCTCATTATAAGATATCAGCTTTGATTTATTTGCTGCTTTAATCCAGCTTGTTAATTGCAGAGTAGTAAAATCATGAGTGTTCATGTAAGGTCTTAAGGTTTTATGTTAATCTTGTTATCTTTTGTGTTTCATTATTTTTTAGGTTAATTATGAGTTGCTGCTTGAGAAAGACTGTCAGCTGCGTGATCTGGAAAATAAACTTGGAGAGTATATTGCTTCTTTACAGTTTCAAAAGACTGTTAAAAAAATCAAAATGTTGGAACTATATACTGCTATCATAAGTGTACAAGCTTTGCTCTTTGAACAACTGAGCATGTCAACAACCCTGTCAAAATTGGAATGTGTTCAGATTTTGGAAGCCCATAATCCAGTAAGTAATGAAGTTGTGAGAAAGAAAAACTCCTGTTAGGAGACAGCAGCTGAGACACTAGCTTATATGACTTTGATTTAGTTGCACTGGTTTGCAGCACCTGGTCTGGTCTTGAATTTCTGTGTTTGTGCACTCTACTGCTCTAAATAAAAGAAATAAAGGAAAATATTAGTGCCAGAGAAGATTGTATATTGTGATTATTTATTTTTGTTACAGTAGCATCCAGAGATATACAGTCAGAAAGAGCAGTATTTTGATGACTAGTTAGATTTTGTTGATCACAAAAAAGAACATTGGGAAGTGATAGTGTCATGATTCGTCATGAATGTGTTACAAAACACATTGTCAATATAGTTGTCAAATTGTCAAAACATTGACAATATAATGCTAGGCATACAGTAAAGTCCATAAATACACAATATACTTAAATCATGGAGCTTTTAAAGTTATATTTATACATATATATATATAAATGTATAAATATACTTAACTGTTTGTCTCCCTCCAAGCATACTCACATTGTTTCTATAGCATAAACTTCAGAAAGACCTCTTTCCTTCATTGGATTTATTACACGTTACATGTATGTGACAATTTTCTATTCCTCTTTTAATACTTCAGTGCTCTGTATTCATAAGGATGAGTTTTGTCTGCTATTTGTGACCATCCAAGTGAGGCTTGGGAGAGCATTGGAGTTGAACAAACAAAATGATTTTTTAAGAGCAAAATCTCTTGGCTAGAGGGCGTCATTAGAAAGCTATTACTATGAAAACTCCTGCTTAAATTTTAATGCTCTCATCTCTATAGAGCTTCTCTTAAAATGGCAGTTAGTATGCTTATACCCTTCCATTTAAAAAAAATAAATCATTAAAGCTGTAGAGAATTGAAAAAGTTCTGCATAGACAGAGTAGTGGGAGTATTGTCTTGAATACAGGAATTATAAGAGGTCCCAAAGAAAAGATTGGGCTTTGTCCCATCCTCTGCAAAGAGGTTGCTTTTAGCTTCTATGTCCTTGAACAAATGGTGAAAAAGTATTCAAGGAAAGACTGAAGATAGAATAACTAACACTGGATTTTTTATCCAGTGTGCAGGAACTGAGCAAAGCCTTATTTGTGGAAAAATATATTTTAGGTATTGTTGGTTTACATTACATCCCCTGGTAATCAGACCTTTGTCTCTTGCTGTGTTTTATTTTACGCTCCTTTGTTCCACTACCTGCCAAATATTAACACCTGTTACTTTAAAACAAATAGATTACACAGGATTCCCTAATGCTTAACTACATCAGTGATAGTTTTACCGATCAGTGAAACAAAACATATCTAGCTATATATGAATTTGCTTCATGCCTTTAGAGATAGCAAGTTAATATTATTTTTTGGTGTTAGGAGAGTAGATCTAAGCTCACATCTGAGGTCACCTCTTGCTGATCAGGGAACAGACTCTTACTTAGAGATGCTATACTTCAATGAATTTGTAGTGTGAATACAGCTGATGAGGTGGAAGAATAGTTAGATTTAAAAAAAAAAAAAAAAATCAGTATTTTTTCCAAGCTACACGTTGGGAAGAAATGTGCTGAGATACTGAGTAAGCAACTTGTTTGAGGTCAGACAAAAATGACTTTGGAGGACTGGAATATGAACCCTTCCTTCTGATGTCTGCTTTGATTCTTTGTTCAAAGAGGTCTCTGGCATGAGAGATCCAGTCCACTTAAAACTTTGGGTTTTAAACCTTTGATTTTTATATAATTGTATTTGAATCCTAATTTTATTATACAATTTAGAGTACTATTGTGAGTTTATTGAATTACTGTCTTTGAACTCATATCTCTTTGATACTAGCCATTGATGCAATGTAACTAAAACTAATCTTGCTGAATTTCACAAGCTGTTTCAGTGGTTTTATGTAGCTCAGATTAATTCTGATGGTGCCATTCTTTTGTTTGGATCTCAGGCTTGCTGGTAGTCTTCTTTCTAGATGTCCTCTACATAAGAAGGTTTCAGAGAGTATTAGCCTTTAACACAATGAAAATTGGCTCATATCTTTAGGCATTGTTCTCATATGTTCACAGCATGCAAGTCATGTTTACTGAAGCCATTCAATGAATTGGAAAGTGTAATGACTGCATGTGGCTGGGTAGAATGAGAAAATGAATAAACTAATAACACAAGCTCCGATACCACCTTCTTTCTTCACTCCTATTGGAACTTGTTCTTGTAAGATAATTTATGACTCCAAGATTGTGTTTTCAACCTCTAGGAGATTGGAGAATTTGACAGGAAGCTGGAGTATGAGATGTTGCATAAGGAGTCAGCTCTGCAGCAACAACATCTAATGAATAAGCAGAGGTGGACACCGGATGGATTGGGGCTTTCAAGTGAAGCTGTAGAAACGAATGCAGACAGACAGGTGACAGTTCTGCTAAGACAGGCCATGAATAAATGTAACCAATTTATAAGTCTGCACCAGCAAAGGTGAGTGCTTTGGTCTCAGGTATTGCTAAATCACCACCGTCATTACAGACTTTAAGATAGCACAGAGAAACAACAGATGAAATGTCTGCTGTACTAGGGAGGGTCTGTGGCCCAGAGCATAACTGAGAAGTCTAAGGAGCACTGAAATAAGAGATAGGAAATAACTTAGTTGTGTGGTTTGGATGGTGATATTCTTTGTGACAATCACCATATCTTGATGGGGCCAGTGAAAATGTAACAATACTTTCTAGCAGCAAGGGGGAAAAGAATTCTAATCCTGTTCCTTCAGCTCCCAAGAAGATGAGTAAAGACTTCAATGAAACCTGCTCAGTTGGGGTCAGACTAAGTAACTGAGACAATAAAATTGAATTTCCATCTCCACCGTAGACTGAATTCCCAGTCCTGCAGTTATTTTTGATGTCATATATAAGTACAAGTATCAGTGGAAAAGTAAGTACCTTTAAGTAAAGGTATCAGTGGGAAAAAAATGCCTCTTGGGAGGGATGTAGAAATACCTGTCTTGTATGAAGGTCACCCAGCAAAAATAGGCGATAATGTGAAAAATTACAAAATACTGTATTACGTTTATTAGGATTACAGGAGTTAGAAATTTCATTTCCACTTGTATTGCATAGTATTAGAAGCATACTACATCTCAAGTTTCCTGTAAGATTCTTAGAGGGTGTTTTCCATTACAAAAAGGGTTTCTCTTGAACCAATTGATTTATTAAAATAGCTTAGATAGGCTTTGAGTGGAGCTGTAGCACTCTTAATTCTGTTTTAACTATGAAAGGGCTGGAGCTCTCATTGATGCAGATTAATGTCTCTCCTAGAAGAGCAATAGAGGAGCAAACAGGTTACTGGCTTGGGAATACTACAGGATACAGGTGTGTCAGTCAGGCCTCTAAAGGAGCAACAGTTGTTTTTTACTATTTACCTGTAAACATAATGGTAGAAATGTATCTTGCGCTTTTCCCAGATAACATTATAATGGCTTCATAATTTGGTCTAGAAATTAAAAAAAAAACCATCAGTAATGAGGAAGATAACAGTTTACTGCTATTTCAGAAACAAAAAGGTCCACAGCTTGCTGAAAAGTGTTGCAATGAAAATGACGAGATAGGAGGGACAGGTTGAATGACAGTCCTTTTGGAGGAAATTCAGATTTGTGTTATGTACAAGAACATGTCCTCAGATTCTGCTCTGATTTTGTGTTGTGGTTTAGAGGAGAAGAGAGGAGGAAAGACTGACTTATTTTAGAAGTTATGCTGCTCAGCCAACTTGGCTGACGGAGTTTTGCCTCCTGAATGGATGACTTTCAGTTATTGTTTCCTATAATACAGTCATTGAACCTGAGAAGATTTCAATGTTAATTCTGTCTTTCACTTCAGCTTGAGAGATGAGCAGTGGAGTTGCATGGTGCTTGAAGATCTCCTGGAAAATATAGAAATGGATGCATTTTTGGCACTTTATAGTCAGGTAAGCATGAAACTGAACAAAGCTTCCAGGTTTAAATTACAGCTGTATCAGCAGATCAGCCTTTGTTCTTTTTTGGGAATTGTTGCAGATATATTTGGATCCAGTTCTGCTAATAGTCACTACCAGTTCTGGTGTTTGCAGCACATATTACCCTTGACTTCAATTAATTCTGACCTACTTTTTCAGTCTTTTTAATTTTACTAAGTTATACTACTACTTCTTCACTTATAAATCCTTTCCAGCAGTTGTCCTATTGCATTTCATTCTGTGGAGAGCTAAATTGCATGAGTTTCTGGTTTACAGACAGATTTACGGTTTGATTTCCATGTGTTAAGACAGGGGTTTTGTTTAGGTTTCAGCCTGTGTGAGAAATGAATAGCATTGATTGTGTTACAAAACTAAATGATAAAAGCACTTCTAATTAAATTTTCTAATGTCATTACTCATACTATTTTCAGAAAGAACATCTATTCTTCATTGGTCACAATTTATTATTTGTTGGCTGCCTGTCAGTGCCACAAAGGGCACTGAAAGTGAATAACTGTTGTTCCTAAATTTTGTCTGCAGGTTTTGGTTGAGGTAAGTAACTAATATCAGGAAAAAAAAAAAAAAAAAAAAAAAAAAAAAAAAGACTATAGGTTCTACAGCTTTTACCATCTAGGTGTCTTACTTCTCAAGGACAGTTGCAGTTTCAGCCACCCATATCACAAACTGGGAACTTCATATGCCAGCAAGCCAAGGAGGGACAACTTAGACTAAGGGGATGTCAGCTTTTCCTGAGTCTCAGGTTTGTTTCTACTCAGGTGTCTGAACTCTTTATCTTCTGTTGAGTTATATGTCTACTTGAGATCAGCTTTGAGTGGGACTCCTGTATATTATATTTGCATTAGGAGATTCACTTGGTAGGTCACACATGCTTTCAGACCCTTACTCTGATTTGGGCAAGGAACTTGCAGCAAGGTCTCCTAAAGCTCACAGGAGTTTGATATTCACTTCAGTCTGTCTCTTATGGGGACACTTGGGCTCCATTCAAAGTGGAATCATTGCATTAGCCTCACTAGAAGAGACTTGACATGTTTTGCAAAGTGTAGCATTTGAAGGTGTTGCTGAGGAGGTCACAACCAGCATTACCAACCTTTTAGTTTTCAATCCAAGCTATGTGTTTCCATAGCTTTTATATTATTATTGTTTTCCTCCTCAGTTTTTATGTTGCAACCCCTTTTTTTTCAAACTGTCTTGCTACCATATTCACCTTGACAGTTTGGCATATGGTAAACAGATATGGCTGTTAGCAGCTGCTGAATTCTACTCCAGCCTTAAACTTCTCATTGTGTTTCCTGCCCCCATGGCTGCTGCATGCAGAGCTCCTAAAAAAAACTTCCTTCTGTCTGCCTTTGTAGGATGTTTACATGGTAAATATTCACAAGATGGTGAGTTTTAATCTGATTATTTCTTTATAGCTTTTATAGCTATTTTCAGTTATACATTAAGTTGTGGAACAGTAACGTGGCCAGCAACAAGCTAACACTTTTCAGAGGTGATATTAAATTGAGGCTTCGTTTTCCTGTTTGCAATTGCAGTTTGTGTAGCAACTGAAAATTTCAACGTTCCTTTTTTTTTTTTTTTTTTTTTTTTTTGGTAAAACGAGTTAACAGGCTTCTATGAATATTTTGCTGAAACATACAATGCTTCAGATACTTGTTAAATATTGTAAATGTAAGATAAGAAATAAATTATTTTCAGCATCAGTGGAAAATAAACATCAGAACAAACACATACAAAAATTGAAAATGCTTTGAAAGATCCTTTGGGCTTTGCTCATCTTTCCCAATACTGCTGTAGTTTAAGCCATAGGTCTTGGTAGACCAGTCTTGTAAATTCTTTTATACTTTTTTTTCCCTAGTTCATTATATTTTTATCTGACAGAACATTTTGCATCCAGAAATGCTGACTGGTATGGAGGCTTTAAACAGCACAGACCGACTCTTCCGGATTAACACTACTGAGTTCGTTATCATATAATGGTCTCAGTAGTGTTAATTTCAGTGCTTTTAAATCTGCTTTTGCTTTGTGATTTTGGACTAACTGAAGGAATAGCTGGAACCTTGTACAATGTTCATTTAGCTATTTCCTGGGCTGGTGAAAACACTCAGCACTAAGTGGGAACTCTTAAAAAAGAGCATGAACACTGCATTAATCTTGTACTCTGGTTCTTAGCTTGCCGTACCCCTGGGCATAGAAGGGTAGGAAGAAGTTGCATATAACAAGCCAGCTGCTCAGCAGAAGAGTTCTTATCTTGCAAAGGATGATTTGAAATGGTTTTCTGCTGCTTCTGAGTTAGCTCTGTGACAGAGCCTCAACATTTACCTCTCTCATGAAGGCATTAATTCAAGATGTGTGCCATATTAAGATCAGGTGAATGCTGAAGCAGCTGTGTAACGCTTGGTGGAAGGGACACCAAGAAGAGAGGCAAACCCAGTGGCTGCGTGCTACAGCTCCTGACTGTGAATCATTTCAAGAGAAATGTTGGTCCTTTTCCAACAGACCTTCACTCTTAGCATTTCAGTTCAAACACTGTGCTCTTTTTCTTTGGGAAGTATTTATCATATTTGTCATTTAACTGCCCAGTACTAACCAGAATATTCTGGGTTTGTTACTGTAAGCTAGTGTATGTTCTAGAAGTTTTTTAATAGTGACAGTTCTTGTGCTACATTCCCAAAGATCTTACTACTTGGCTTGTGGAAAGCTGGATCTTGCTTTTCTACAGCACGGGTAAACCATGTTGATTATGTTGCTGACTTAATTGTCTTCTTGTGATGACTGTTGGGTTTCTAATCCTTTGGCACAGATATATCATGAAACAGCTTCTGAACAGCATGGTAGGCATTCTGCAAGTTTAGAAATTAAAATAATTGTTGTGCAGATGCAAACACTATGTTGCAATTTTCACAGTACCCCATCCCTTTAGCACCATAGCAGGTGAGCAATGACCTTGATAACTATAATTTTTATATCTTGAAGGCAGAAAGAGGTTTATGAGCATTATTGTCAACTCACTACAGTTGAAAAACTGGACACACTGTTCAGTGTATACCTGGGGGACTGTGCTTATGTTTTGTTCATAAGATTCCCTGAAGAAATTTTTAGTGTGTAGAAATATGTATTAGATACGCCATAGTGAGCTCCTTTTGTATTTACATTTAGTCATATAAAAGGTAGTCCAGAGATACTTTGGGACATGAAGTTTATGAAATTCCATAAAACCTATACAGATAGACCCTTCAGATGCACAAAAATGAATTCTTTTCACAGCAATTTTCATAATATAATAACTCCAACTGTAATTCCAAACTTGAATAGTCTTAATTCAACTGTAAAGTACACACTTAGTAGAATAGGAGTTTATTAATTTATTAAGGCTCACAGTGTAACATGTTCCTTTTTTGGGATATGCTTATCCTGTGTGTTGATATGGGAATTGATTTTTAAATCTTTTTTTCCCTGTTTTCTTACAATTTATAGGCACATTATACTGACATGTATTAAGAAACTATAGTATTGTACCTCTGTATCTTAGACGTATTCTTTTCTTTATAGAGGATTTTCCCCTTTAGACTAGTTTTTAGAACTATGGATGTAGCCTTCTTGAAAAACCAGATAAGTTTCACTTTCCTACATTTTGTCTTGCAGCTTACATCCCTATGGAAGCAGATCTAGGTCGATAAGAGATTTGCTAGGATGATAGTGAGTTCAGGATCACAAGCCTCTCTGTGAGAAGTTACTTATAAATGAGCATGTAGCTATAGCCCCAGGTATGCTAGTTGATTTTTAGAGAACACAAATGATGGAGACAGACTGTCATGTGGGAACAGCACGGTAAGCTTGAAACACAGCATGAATCAAGTTCATTGATTCTTGCATATAGGTATTTAAGTACACATAGCTCAGACAAAATACTTAAAAGTAATTCTACTGTTTGCAAACCACAGTTCATACATCCCTATTTATAGTCTGGCGAAATTGAGAGAATACAGATGAGGTTATTGGTGGCACAAGTAACATTTTTATCCATTAATGTTACAAAACACACAAATTCCTAATCTTTACAGTACTTTACTGTCTCTAATATGCCTGAAGATTGAAATTCACTCCACACTGGAGGGCCTTTGGTCTGACTAGTGTGACCATTCCTGTATTTGAATGCACATTCACTTCTTCCTGTTTACACAAGATGATCCAGGTACCTGTGGGTTTCTCTAAGTGCTACTGCAGGTGCCCGCTCACACGTCAGCACTCACTTTGCCAGACATATGCTAGGTGTACCTGGCTGGTGCTGCTTTTGGTACTATTGATAGCACTGTAGCACTTTGGAGGATGACTTAATCATGACTTCTGCTGTGTTAGAATACCACTGAGGGTTGCCTTCCAGTACAAATCATACTTGATGCAGAAAGGTAAGGGTCAGAGTGGAGGAAGGAATATTTTAACGAGGAAACTATTACAGAGGAAAGCAGTACTGAAGTCATGATGCATATAAATAATCATCCACATATAAATTATGGAGTTAAAGGCCCTGCTGAGACCATTCAGTCAGAGGGAAGGATGGGTCACAGAGATGCCATTTTTATGGTTTTTTTTGCAAGTTTCTGGAGCAACAGTTGTTAAAGGCCAGAAGTATAACACAAGCAGTCTGTATACATTGACTACAGAAATTAAACTTACCTGTCTGTATTAAGAGTTAAGGCCTTCTTTACGTTTTCTCTACAGAAGAATCAAATCACTTCTTAAGTAAGAGCCATGAACAGATGTCTCTTTTTCCTAACTGCGGTACCCATTTCGAGATGAAAATAATGGATATTTGAAATACCCAACAACTTAGTAATCTGTTGTCAGTCTTAGCATTTTGTCTCATTCATTCTAGTATCTCAGTGGTTTCCATGGAAAACATGCAGCAATATGTAAGAGCCTAGGAGACTTTGGGGAGTGACTACTTCTGCATTTTGGAGAGAAATCTCTGCTTGTCTCAGTATATTGTAGACTGTTTTATATTTGATACACATGAGAAATCTGCAGATACAGCCCTTGGGGACAGAGTAGTTTTGACAGCTGAGCAGCAAGTAACAATGTGGTTTGGGTGCTTAGAGGGAGACAGGAAATGGGTCTGATTAATCGTCTAGGGAACAGCTGAATTTGAACTTAGTCTATTTGGACACTGTGTGAATATAATTTACCAACAACCTTTGGGCCAGAAAAGAAAAGACATTTGTAGGGGACTAAAGATGTTTCCTTCTCTTACTGACAAGTATTGCAAGCTATTCTCTGAGCTTATCACAGAATGTGGTGTTATGAGAAGCTAAACAATGAAATGCCCAACCATGATGACATGTAAATGTTGTCATTAGGTTTCAGAGGTTATTTTTTCCTGATTTTGCAGACCAAAAAATGCCATATTGATTCATTCCTATGTTGATGAGATTACAATCCATAAATATTGTAAACATTACATTCTAGAATGTGATTGCATTGTGATTTTTCTGGCATCGAGTATCTGCTCTAAGCAGACAAAACGAGAGAACTGGTTGTTTAGAATTTAAATTGCTTGTATTTGTAATGAAATGGGGTACTTCAATGCATATGGGCCAGTGTGGATAGAAGTAATGAACATGGGACTGTGACCACTTGACACCAAAACCACTAAAATGATTTTCAGTAATACTTTTTGTTTCTATGATGAATAATTTTTTACCATTAGCAATTAAAACTCATTAACCCTTTCCTTCCATTCCTATGCTGCTTGCACTCATTGATCCTCCAGGAGCTCCAACTGGCAGGTTATTTAGCCAAACTGACAAGGGTGCCAATGGGAACGTTGCACAGGATTCTGAACTTGTTGCTGCCCTCCAGTTCACAAAGTGAGGTTCTTTCTGTCCTCAATTCCATCAGTAAATATACAGATGCTGTTGTTGAAGGTGATAGTGCTGCAAATGAGTCTGGCAGCTGTAAAAAAAGGTAAGTGTGATCTTTTCTGGTAGACTGTTGCAAAAGATTATTGCTTTATATATTTATTTGCTTGGCAAGTGGATTGATGATAGAAAAATAGGAGGGGTTCATAAGTTTCTTCTATGAAATATTTTCATGGTGTAAAGTGTTTTGAAATTGCTGTCTTAGTTTATGAAATAAAATTCATTGATGAAAAGCTCATAAGTTTTATAACTTTAGGAGTATAATTTAACTGAATTAGGCAGTTACTTTATAGATTTATAAACCTTGTTCTGATCATTTTCTTTTTGTTGACTTGAGTTTATTAAAATAATGAAGTCTCTCACAACTCCCTGCCATGCATGACATGAGAAAGGGAGAAAAGATTATTCTTAAATGAAAAATAATTATCTCCAAATTGGAGAGAGATGGGTTTGAAGGGTGGCCTTCAGAAAAAGAAGGACGTGGACCTGTTAGAGCCAGAGGAGGGCCATGAAGATGATCAGAGGGCTGATAATCCTTCACCTTTCTTCACCTCTCCTGTGAAGAAAGGCTGAGAGTTGAGAGTATTCAGCCTGAAGAGAAGGCTCCAGGGAGACCTCATTGCAGCCTTTCAGTACTTAAAGTCTTTGGTAGTTGAAGTACTTCAGTATTACTATAAAAAAAAAAAAAAAAGATGGAGAGCAACTTTTTGCTTGGGCAGGTAGTGACAGGACAAGGGGGAATGTTTTTAGACTAATCTTTAGTTTAGAGAAGATTTGCATTGGGTGTTAGGAGGGAATTCTTCACTCAGAGGTTCGTGAGGCACTGGAACAGGTTTCCCAGAGAAGCTGTGGATACCCCTTGCTTGGAGAGATGTTCAAGACCAGGCGGGATGAGGCCCTGAGTAACCTGGTCTAGTGGGTGGCATCCCTGTCCATGGCAGGGGGTTGGAATTGGATGATCTTAAAGGTCCCTTCTGACCCAAGCCATTCTATGATAGGATTCTGTGAAAAGCAGATGTGACACTGAACCCTCTAGTTGTTGGATGTGAGTTGTCAAGGAATGGCTAAGGGTCCTTGGGACCATGTGGTCTTCTGTGGTCTTTTGTGCAAAAACCCTCGCATGCTCTTACTGTTTGCATTTGTGGCACTAATATTAGGGTTTTGGTAGTTAAAATAAGAATAGGGGAAAAAGTATGTGTAGTTGGGGATTGGCTGCTGGAAATTTTCTCTTTCCTTCTCCTTCAGGAAGAACCAAGAGAGGTGGCAAGCACTGGAGAACAAAGTAAGGGAAGATCTGATAAACAGAAGTTTGGAAAGAATTCCTTCTCTAAACAGGAGAGAAGACAGGTAAAGGAAAAAAAAAAAAAAAAAAAAAAGGAGGAAGAAACACATGATTTTTTTAGAATTATTATTTTCCTATACTTTGTTTCATCACCAGTTTCTTCTACATCTATCAGAAAATAAGTTCATAAATGTGCTTTTTCTGACACTGTTCTAATATTTTATGCTTGTGTTTCATACAACACATTTATTCATAATATGCAATAATAGTAAATACCTTAAAAGGTTTTTCTGTACTTACCAGCAAAATTCACACATTTTTCGTAAACATTGCCCCACCTTCCCTGTGTTAGTTATTGTAAGGTTAACTTTTCTTATGCAGTTTTGTATTTCATAAAATGTTATGCAAATTATTGGGGATTGGAAGAGAAACCACATTTCTGTCTAAAATATGATTTTCTTTAGCTTTGAGAGGAAAGTCATCCCTCCTATGTCATGGTGTCATATAGAAAGAGATGCTGTTTTTCTGCCAAGTTTTCATTTTTAATTTTTTTTTTTTTTTTTTTTTTCATTAATGTAGCTTGATAAAGAAGAAGCAACTTGCCCTCCTGGAAGAAACTTCATTCATTCATCTTGGATGTTTGTCTACACATCCTCCTATGGAACAATATGTTCCCTTGAACACTGCAACCATAGAATCCACAGAAGTATTAGAAACAGGGGAGAAAGTATTTTTGTTCCGTGAGCAGTGTGATCCAGTACCTTCTTTTCATAATTCTCCAAGGAAAAAGAAAAAGAACTTTCTTAATTCCAAAAAAGCTGCACATGCAAGCATGGATTAATTTGGGAGACTTCTATTTGAAGAATCAACTAGGGAAGAGGAAGTTATTTAAAAATTAGAAAGAATGGAGTATGCACTTCATTGTTTTAATATCATTTTTCTGACATTGTAAATAATTGTAGTTTTACATTGACGCACTTCACAAAGAGCGTTGTGCATCTTTCAATTCTTATCAATGCATCTTTTGATGGATGGACCACTCAGTAAGGAAATGGCTGAATTGTCACACTCAAAGAGTTGCGGTCAACGGCTCAACGTCCAGTTGAAGATCAGTAACGAACAGTGTTCCCCACAAGTCAGTGCTGGAACAAGCACTGTTTAACATCTTTTTTGGTGACATGGACAGTGGGATTGAGTGTGCTCTCAGCAAGTTTGCCCATGACACCATGCTGTTTTGTGCGGTCATCATGCTGGAAGGAACTGATGCCATCCAGAGGGACCTAGACAGGTTTGAGGGATGGGCTTGTACAAACCTCAAGAAGTTCAACAAGTTTCAGGTGCAAGGTCCTGCATCTAGTCGGGGGCAACCCTAAGCACAAATACAGGCTGGGTGGAGAATGGATTGAGAGCAGCCCTGATGAGATGAACCTGGAGATGTTGGTTGATGAGAAGTTCAACATGAGCTGGCAATGCACACTTACAGACCAAAAAGCCAACCATATCCTGGGCTGCATCAAAAGAAGCGTGCACAGTACATTGAACAAGGTGATTCTTCCTCCCCCTCTGCTCTTGTGAGACCCCGCATAGAGTACTGTGTTCAGCTCTGGGACCCCCAGCACAAAAAGGACATGAATGTATTAGAACAAGTCCAGAGGAGGGCCGTGAAGATGACCGAGAGGCTGGAGCACCTTTCCTCTGAAGAAAGGCTGAGAGAGTTGGGGTGCTTTAGCCTGGAGAAGAGGAGGCTCCAGGGAGACCTTATAATGGCTTATACTTAACGGGGGACTACAGAAAAGCTGGGGAAGGACCCTTAGTCAGGGAGTGTAGTGTTACCACAACAGTAATGATTTTAAACTGAAAAAAGGGGGATTTAGATTAGATATTAGGAAGAAATTCTTTACTCTGAGCTCAGTGAGGCACTGGAATGGGTTGCCCAGAGAAGCTGTGGATGCCCCATCTCTGGAGGTGTTAAAGGCCAGGCTGGATGGGGCTTTGAGCAGCCTGGTCTGGTGGGAGGTGTCCCTGCTCATGGCAGGGGGGTTGGAATTTTTAAGGTTGGATCGTTAAGGTCCCTTTCAACCCAAACCATTCGGTGATTCGTTCTATGATGCAACAGGTGAAATATGGGTGTTTTGTGATGCACGTTCTGGCAGACAGGACTCAGTGTTGCTTCAGTGCTTTGCACTGATTTTACTGTAGCTGTATTTTCATAATTTATACAGAAAGGTTATTTATTATATAAAGCAGGTATTGATTTACTGTTCTCATATTTATATATTCTTGTAATAAGCTGTGGTATAGCAGATGACATGAAGAGATGATGTGGATGACCCACAAGTCCTCTGCTGTCTGATTTTCTGTTAGTCTAGCTAATTTAGTTTAATCTTGTGCTATTAAGAAGCTTTAAATGTTACTTCTGCAGTCTGTGTTCTCCAGGGATAGCTGATAGTCCAGATCTTCAGTGTATGCATATCACTAAGCCTTTCAACCCAGAGTAGTTTCAACTTTTCACTATTGTTTATAAATTGACTTCAGTAGAACTAGGAATGTGACTTCAGTTCAGAATTAAATTTTAAGTCTTAAATATTTGCAACCTGTTGTACTGTTTTCTTTGTGAAGCAATGTCATCATATATCTCAGTAGAAAAGGGAAACTTGTAAACGGACATGTAATAACTTCAAAAGTATTTTTTTTTTTATTACAGTGCTGCCAACTGTTGTAATTTTATGTCGGTATTTTTGAAGTTCTTATTCCCAAATATCTCTAAATTATTAGAATATCATTTTACATTTCAAAAGAATTAATTTTCAAACTCTTCTAGTTACAGAATCACAGAATCACAGAATTTCTAGGTTGGAAGAGACCTCAAGATCATCAAGTCCAACCTCTGACCTAACACTAACAGTCCCCACTAAACCATATCCCCAAGCTCTACATCTAAATGTCTTTTAAAGACCTCCAGGGATGGTGACTCCACCACTTCCCTGGGCAGCCCGTTCCAATGTCTAACAACCCTTTCGGTAAAGAAGTTCTTCCTAAGATCCAACCTAAAACTCCCCTGGCGCAACTTAAGCCCATTCCCCCTCGTCCTGTCACCAGGCACGTGGGAGAACAGACCAACCCCCACCTCGCTACAGCCTCCTTTGAGGTACCTGTAGAGAGCGATAAGGTCACCCCTGAGCCTCCTTTTCTCCAGGCTGAACAATCCCAGCTCCCTCAGCCGCTCCTCGTAGGGCTTGTTCTCCAGGCCCCTCACCAGCTTCGTCGCTCTTCTCTGAACTCGCTCAAGCACCTCGATGTCCTTCTTGTAGCGAGGGGCCCAAAACTGAACACAGTATTCGAGGTGCGGCCTCACCAGAGCCGAGTACAGGGGGACGATCACCTCCCTAGCCCTGCTGGTCACACTGTTTCTTATACAGGCCAGGATGCTGTTGGCCTTCATGGCCACCTGAGCACACTGCTGGCTCATATTCAGCCGACTATCAACAGGTCCTTCTCTGCCTGGCAGCTCTCCAACCACTCATCTCCCAGCCTGTAGCTCTGCTTGGGGTTATTGCGTCCCAGGTGGAGGACCCGGCACTTGGCCTTGTTGAACTTCATGCAGTTGACCTCAGTCCATCGGTGCAGCCTATCCAGATCCTCCTGCAGAGCCTTCCTACCCTCGAGCAGGTCGACACACGCACCTAACTTGGTGTCATCTGCAAACTTACTGAGGGTGCACTCAATGCCCTCGTCCAGATCATCGATGAAGATATTAAAGAGGACCAGCCCCAGCACAGAGCCCTGGGGAACGCCACTAGTGACCGGCCTCCAACTGGATTTGACTCCATTTACCACAACTCTTTGGGCCCGGCCATCCAGCCAGTTTCTAACCCAACGAAGCGTGCGCCAGTCCAAGCCAAGAGCAGCCAGTTTCCTGAGAAGAATGCTGTGGGAAACGGTGTCAAAAGCCTTGCTGAAGTCAAGGTAGACCACATCCACAGCCTTTCCCTCGTCCACCCAGCGCGTCACTTTGTCATAGAAGGAGATCAGGTTCGTCAAGCAGGACCTGCCCTTCATAAACCCATGCTGACTGGGCCTGATCGCCTGCTTGCCCTGCAAGTGCTGCGTGATGACTCTCAAGATAATCTGCTCCATGAGCTTCCCTGGCACTGAGGTCAAACTGACAGGCCTGTAGTTTCCCGGGTCAGTCCTCCGGCCCTTCTTGTAGATGGGCGTCACGTTTGCTAGCCGCCAGTCAACTGGGATCTCCCTGGATAGCCAGGACTGTTGATAAATGATGGTAAGCGGCTTGGCCAGCTCCTCTGCCAGTTCTCTCAGTACCCTCGGGTGGATCCCATCCGGCCCCATCGACTTGTGCACATCCAAGTGCCGTACCAGGTCACCAACCATTTCTTCATGTATAGTGAGGGCCACATCCTGCTCCCCATCCCCTTCCACCAGTTCAGGGAACTGGGTATCCAGAGAACAACCGATATTGCCGCTAAAGACTGAGGCGAAGAAGGCATTAAGCACCTCCACCTTTTCCTCATCTCTTGTAACTAAGTTTCCCCCCACATCCAGTAAAGGATGGAGATTCTCCTTAGTCCTCCTTTTTGTATTGATGTATTTATAAAAACATTTTCTGTTATCTTTAACGGCAGTAGCCAGATTGAGCTCCAGATGAGCTTTGGCTTTTCTAATTTTGTCTCTGCACAGCCTCACAACATCCTTATAGTCCTCCTTAGTGGCCTGCCCACTTTTCCAAAGATTGTAAACCCTCTTTTTTCTCCTAAGCTCAAGCCACAATTCTCTGTTCAGCCAGGCTGGTCTTCTTCCCCGCCAGCTCGTCTTTGGGCACGTGGGGACAGACCGTTCCTGCACCATTAAGATTTCCCTCTTGAAGAGCGCCCAGCCTTCCTGGACTCCTCTGCCCTTCAGAACCGCCTCCCAAGGGACTCTACCAACCAGTGTCCTCAGCAGCACAAAGTCAGCCCTCCGGAAGTCCAATACAGTGGTTTTACTGGTCCCCTTCCTGGCCTCGCCAAGAATAGAGAACTCCACCATTTCGTGGTCACTCTGCCCAAGACAGCTCCCAACAATCACATCCTCCACCAGTCCTTCTCTGTTTGTGAAGAGAAGGTCTAGCGGGGCGCCACCCCTGGTGGGCTCACTAACCAGCTGCGTCAGGAAGCTATCTTCCACGCTCTCCAGAAACCTCCTAGACTGCTTTCTCTGGGCTGTGTTGTGCTTCCAGGATATGTCAGGGAAGTTTAAGTCCCCCACGAGAACAAGGGCTGACGATTTCGCAACTTCTGTCAGCTACCTGTAGAACTCCTCATCCAGCTCCTCATCCTGGTTCGGCGGTCTATAACAGACCCCGACCAGGACACTAGCCTTGTTGGCCCTGCCGATCCTAACCCAGAGGGACTCGACCTTGTCATTCCCAGCCTTGAGTTCTACAACATCGAAAGACTCTAATATAGAGAGCCACACCACCACCCCTTCTGTGCTGCCTGCCCCTTCTGAAGAGTTTATAGCCAGTCATTGCAGCACTCTAGTCATGAGAGTGGTCCCACCACGTCTCCGTGATGGCAACCAAGTCATAGCCTGCCTGCTGCATAATGGCTTCCAGCTCCTCCTGTTTGTTACCCATGCTGCGTGCATTGGTGTAGATGCACTTCAGCTGGGCCATTGCCTTATCCCCCGGCCTTGCTATTGTTCCCCCTGGCACAGCTCCAACAATCCTTGCTTCAGCCCCGTCCCCCTTCTTACCTAGTTTAAAGCCCTCTCAATGAGCCCTGCCAGTTGCTAGGCCAGGATCCGTTTTCCCCTAAAAGATAGGGACCCGTCTGCAGCCATCAGGCTGGGTGTCGAGTAAAGTGCCCCATGGTTGAAAAACCCAAGATTTCTGTGTTGGCACCAGCCCCTGAGCCACGTGTTTAACAGGTGGGCTTTCTGTGTCCACTTTGTACCCCTCCCTGCCACCGTAGGGATGGACGAAAACACCACCTGCACTCCCGCTCCATCCACTAACCGTCCCAGTCCCCTAAAGTCTCGTTTGATAGCCCTCAGGCTTCTCTCTTCAATGTCATCACTACCTGCCTGGACTATCAAAGGAAGATAATAGTCAGAGGGGCGAACCAGGTTGGGAAGCTTCCTGGCAACGTCCCTGACCCTGGCCCTAGGGAGGCAGCAGACTTCCCTACGGGTAGGGTCAGGCCAACAAATAGGGCCCTCTGTTCCCCTGAGGAGAGGGTCTACCACAACAATAACCCTTCTGTCTTTCTTGGTGGAGCCAGTCCTGAGGCGTGTAGTCGACCTCCTCGTCCTAGGCATCCTCCTGGGTACTCTTGCTACCTCTTCCTCACCTACCGGTCTCTCAAGCTCCAGGGCCTCAAACCTGTTATGTAAGGGCACCTGGGAAGGTGGGGGCGGAAGGAGAGGGCATCGCCTGCAATGTCGAGCAGGGACCTGTTCCTCCTCAACTCCCAGATCCCCTCCCTCTGCCTGACGGAGGCAGGGCAGGGGGTCCACCCCCCTTTGGGATGTCTCACCCCGGTACCTCTCCTTGAGGCCCTGCAGGGAGTTGCTCCACCAGTCTATCTCCCGCTCACACTCCCTGATATCCCTCAACCTCTCCACCTCCTCCTTGAGCTCCGCCACCATGCGGACCAGGTCATCCACCTGCTCGCACCTCACGCACCCAGTTTCTCTGCCTCCCGCCGATGGCAGCAACAGGCTCAGACACTCCCTGCATCCGGTGACCTGAACTGCTGCATTTTTTAACGGGTAGTCGGTCTGGGTGTGTACCGACTTCCTGGAGAGCGCACCGTGCCTGGTGGAGACCATTATCGCCTAACTAACGGCTGTCGTTACAGGAGGTGTTACGTATGGGTGGGGGAGAGCGCCCTGCCCTTCCTGCTCGCCCTGCCTGCGTGAACTGCCGCGCTAACTGCCTCGCCACTCCCTTCTGACGCGCCACGCCCTGTTTGCCCGCCCTGGTCGCCGCGCTCCCTAGGGGCAGCTTTTGAACGGCTGGGGAGGGGGAGTTGCTGGCTCCGCCTACGCCTCGTCAGCGTCCCTCACGAGGGCTGCCGGGTCGTGGCGGCTCCCTCAAGTAGGCTCGATGCCGGAAAATTAGCCCTGCCTGGCCTGGTCCCCCGCTCCGCTGCAGAACGCGTCTGCCCCGGAGCCGATCGCCTCAGCAAATGGTTGATGGAAAGAAGACCGTAAATACGAACCCTAAAAACTGTAATAGGAAAGTAATAGTAAAAAAAAAAAATAGTAAATTAAATAGTAAATTAAAAGGAATGCATGTATTTGATCATTCACGATATTCAAGCTGGTTTCAAGGGATTTTTTTTTTTTGAACTGTGTTCAAATGCTATGTTGTGAGGGTACTGTGATTGTGTATTTTGCTGTTTTTGAGGTATGAAGTTTCTATACCTTTGTATTAATAGGACACCAATTTCATTTAAAAAAATAAAAATTTACTTTGTATGTGTGTCTGCAGTTGGCATCTATTCCCAGTGGAAAAAAAAAAACAAAAACATTTTTTCCCTCTTCACTTGGCAAGTTTAAATATTCATTCCACAGTAAACAGCAATTAGAGTTTCTTATCACTATTAACATTAGAAAATGTTCTATGCAGTAATTGGCCTGATAATCCTAATTATTTTCTGATTGCATTATTCAGTCTCTTGAAAGAAGTCATCACTCTCACAGAAAAAGGAGCGTGTCAGGGTAGTGGGAGTTCAGAGTTGCTGTGTTTTAAGGCACCTGGTATGTCCTCCTGAAGGCTAGGGTAGGTTAAGGTAAGGTCTGCCCTATCTTGAGGCAGGTCAGAGCTGCCTCAGGTGTTTCAGAAAAGGGTTCAGAAGAGTCATGTCTCCAGCAGCCACTGTGCAAGACTAAGCAGTATTAAAAGCTGAGCTGTAGTCAGGGCTGCAAGGAGCATTTGAAAGCTGCAGTATCCTCACCTGAATTCAGGTAAGACTTCTCCCAAGCCCAGACCTTAGGCTGTTACTATATGAAAAGGGAAACAGCGGCACTACTCACAGATAAGATGTTGATACAATGCAAAATCTGAATATTGATTGCAGTATCAATTTATTATCCTCAACAGATAATCTGCATGTCTAATAGCAGAAGGCTAATTTGCAACTCTCATCACAAATTTAAAGCAGCTCAGTGAATGTAACTATTCTAGTGGGGAAATGTCATATCCTGATCTGGATCAGTTTCACATCATGCAGTGCATATTCAAAGAAATGTGCTAACCTTAAAATCTCTCACAAAATAGGTACTATCTAGGTAACAGCCCACTTCAATAAATGTTTGATTTATATTCAACTTTGAGTCATTCAGAAGACAGTGGAAGGCCATTTGGTGTGTGTAGTTCCTGTGTGTTTACTGTAGATATTAGCATACTTATTTCACAGTTGAAGTCTTCCAAGATGTGCATACTGGACAAGCTGGTCAAATTAAGCCCATTGGGTTTAATTGTCATTATCAATAAAATAACTAATATAAAGCTAAATTCTTCAGCATTTTGAACATTATCCACATGGGGCAGATTGTTCTTCATTCTCACTAGATTAGCATGAGAAAAGGATGTCTTATCAGTCTCTTATTTTTAAACAGAAGAAGCAAAAATAAAAGGGTTCAAGTATCTGATACTGGTGCTAAATACTGTGCTGACTGTAGAATTAGGACTTACAAAAAAAATCAAAAAACAAAACAACAACAAAAAGAAGACAAAAACACAAAAACACAAAACCACCCCACCGTTGTTTAGCAATTCTCTCTTCTGGTTTCTGCCTGGTTATATAATGCATCTTACTTGGATTGAAATATTCAAAATGAAGGAGCCCCTCATTAACACCCCATTTAATTGCTTTCCCTGGAAGTTCATTTTTTTTCATTTTGTCCTGACCCTGGACATTATACCCACATCGTGGTTGTCATCTCCCCTCTACCTGATGCCATTGACCAAGGAGCCAAAACATGGAAAGAACACGAAAAAAATAGCAGTAGTTGGGCAGTGACACTCGCTGTAGCGAGGTGGGGGTTGGTCTGTTCTCCCACGTGCCTGGTGACAGGACGAGGGGGAATGGGCTTAAGTTGCGCCAGGGGAATTTTAGGTTGGATCTTAGGAAGAACTTCTTTACCGAAAGGGTTGTTAGACATTGGAACGGGCTGCCCAGGGAAGTGGTGGAGTCCCCATCCCTGGAGGTCTTTAAAAGACGTTTAGATGTAGAGCTTAGGGATATGGTTTAGTGGGGACTGTTAGTGTTAGGTCAGAGGTTGGACTCGATGATCTTGAGGTCTCTTCCAACCTAGAAATTCTGTGATTCTGTGATTCTGTGACTAATCTACACAGGAAAAGTAATGGTATAATTTATTGAAGAAGTGAATTCTCTATGTTGGACTGTAGCTTTGTTGTCCTTTATTCACTGGGCACTTCATGTTAGCTTCCCTTGTGCACAGCACCTCTTTCATGCCCAGAGGCAATTCCTGTTTACTAACTGGCTCCACTTCTGGATTTTCAGGAGTCTTACCGGTTGTACAAAATGGTCAGTCCTCAGGTTTAGCAGACATGGGGACTCTGCTGTAGGCTACACTTCGCAGGATCATTTTCCTGGTTTTCCACTGATAGTGTGATCCCTCCTGAAGGACCATGTGGTGTTTGTAAATTAAAGGTTTGCACTGGTAAGGAATAAAATGCCCCAGAAAAGCTCCAAGAGGAGCTCTTGCTGAGAGAGATTTGCTTTTCCATGTTATCATACAAACTTGGTGCTAGCACCGTATAAAGACTCAAAGGAAAAGATTTTAAGATACTTCAGTTCTTTTAAGATGAAATGGGCACTTCCTGGAATGTTTGAAATTGACACGATCCTCACTGTCCATAGATCTAAAAAGATTCAGTATCTATAGGCTTCTGGACCTGTGCAGCCATTTGCAGTGAGGTATGTATCTATCGCATTTTCTGTGGTGTTGTGTTATGGTAATGGTGTTCATGTATGCTGCAGTTTCTTCATGAGTGCATTTACTGAAGTGTAATTAATTTGAGTAATGAAGTTCTTTGCTACCTCTCTTAAGACAGGTAGAAACAAAATCGCATAGATAATAGTGTACAGCCTGCAGTGTGTCCTTTAGACAATGAAGGATTTTAAAAGCTTGTTTATTTTCCTCTCTTATTCTGGCTTGACTTATCAGAGATACAGATATTGGATTAGCATGCCAGAAATGTTCCTTACACAGTTGTTTAGTTTGTCTCTAAAATCAAGCTTTTTTTAAAATTTTTATTATTATTATTATTATTATTATTTTTTTTTTAGAAAATCAATTTTAAAGGTTTCCTTAACAAGAAAGATATTGTTAAAAAAAATACACCCTAGGGGAAAGTGTTCTCTCTATAAAATGTTCTGCAGTGATTGAACTGAAAATGTTTCCTTGAAACAACAAAGTTGAGATTTCATTTCCCTGTCCTCACTATTATGTATTAATTTGTTATGAAATACAGTATGCATTCTAAACCTAATAACGAATAATTAATACCAAGAATGAATGACTGGATATGCTGGTGGAAACTATCAACATTATGTCAAAAATTCAATCAACTGTAAAGGAAAGTGTGAATAACTACATGGACTTGGCACTTCTGCAATGAGAAAAATGTAAAAATGGAAGTAAAAAGATTAACATTTTTTGTGGAAATAATTGTTGTCTTTAATAGATATCTTTATCTTCACTCATGGCTATCATAATTTTGTTTCCAGATTAACTTCTAAAGTGACAGTGTCTCTTTAATAAGGTCAATTCTGCAAAATGCTCATCTGCTTTATTTGAACCTGGGGAAATCATGCTGCTTTCTTTCATTATCTTGTATTTACCCAGTTGCTATTTTAACACCTTTATTTCTTCTGGGGAATGATAAGTTTTTATGCTGCTATCTTAATACAAGCTAGCGCCAGTAATTATGCTGCCTTTCATTGATGGCTCTTGCTTCCTGAGAGTCTGAGAGCAGGATTTTCAAAGCACCAAACGCCACGTCCCCTAATTCAGCTGACCCACTTCCACCTCTACTCTGTGCTGAAAGGTTTTGCTGCTGTGCTGATGACTGGTGCAGATATAGCTGTGCCAGCATCGAACAAGCTGATTTTGCCTACCGAATTGTGAAAGCTACAGTAGGAAAAGTTGAATTGTCACAGGTCATTGAATGCAGCGTGAGAGTTCGTATGAACATGTGTACTGGTCAGGCAATATGGTGAAAGTGATAAATATGATCCTGCCATCAGAGCGCTCCTGGTGGGATCCAGCCTTTGCTGCTTGTCTGCCCAGTTCCTCTACTGCAAAATGGCTGGCAAAGGCCAGTAGCTCAGGTCTGCAGAGCTCTTTTTCTATTCATTTTCTTGTTGTTCACAGGGAACAAGATAGGGAAGGTCAGACTCAACGCTTGTAAAAGACTTAACAGTGTGCTCACATCTTGCCTTTGTGTTGCAGACAACCTGTAATATAAATGGGCCATTTAGTGAGAACTGATAATGTCCATCTCTGTACTCAGACAGTCTGTGCTTTCTCGTGTATAAAACCCCTAATTATTTTTTCCACCTCAGCTCTATCAAGAAGCCTGAAAGCCACATCAATTGAAAGCAGTTTGTTTTTCCCAACGTTCAAGCATTCCTCTGGAGAGCAGGAGATAGGCATTTGGTTTTAGCACAACATAGTTAGTTGGCTGTATATGCAGGAAACTCAATTATAGTTGGAAAAAGCCAACCTCTTTGGAGCTTGTTCTTAATTATGCCAGAGACCTACCTTCAGAAAAGAGATTTTTTACTTTCAACCACTTTTGTTTGAAAGAAGATGACTGAGTAAGGAAATAAATTAAAATCTGAAAGTGGCAGGTACCATTCCCAGCCAAATTAACACTCAGAATCTGAGGTCAGATCTTGGATAAGTTTGAGCATTGGTGTTAGGCTTTAGCCCTTGATTTTATGCATTTGAAAATGACATCTTGTTAAAAAAAATCGGAGTGGTTTTGTGGTTGTTCAGCTGAACAAAAATGTTCATATGCAGATTGTTTCAGGAAGAGAAAAAGTTACTTTGTAAAAAGTATGCATTGAAAGGCCTTTACAAAATATTTTGAGTGGATAGGTAGGCAATGTCTGTGCTAATTGGAATAAAAATGTAATTTTCAGGTTTTTTTCCCCAGTATATTTTCATTCTGCTTATGGCTTGACCATTACTAGAAATAAATCTAGTAATATATGCCAGCTGTTTGTTCTTAATTTGCTATTGATCACTGGTAATTCATTGTTCTAAAACTACCATTGGGTCTGTATGTGCAAATTGGGTACTACATATACAGGAGTATGTTTGTCATTCGTCTTTGCATACTACAGAAATATATGGTAATTCAGGCTTGCATCATTTTTGAAAGTGGCCTCTTTCAGAGGTCATACTTTCACATGGTTCTGTCTTGGAGAATATAAAGGGCACATCAGGAATTAGACGCTGTCCTCGAGAGTTTATTGTTTTACATCTTCAAACTATCTAAAATATTCTTTCTTGCAATATTTTTAACAAAATTTGTGTTCTGCTAATATGAAAAAAAAAAAAAAAAAAATCTCAATCTTCCATAAACAATATCTTTATTTTCTTACAACTGCTATGCAATGAATGGATTTTTTTTTTTATGAGGTCTGCTAGAAAGCGTAAATATAGGACTATGGGCTTAGCTTATAATTTCTTTTGCCTGTGGTCCCAATTGCACCATCAGTTAAGAAACTGCTTACATCTTTGGGTCCATATCTTCAACCACCAAGCCCAGATAATCATTCTGCTTCCAGTGAGGGCACCAGTTTATCTGATGAGTTACCGATCGCATTTCTTCTATCTCTGCTCAACACCCCTAAGAAGCACCAGGGATTAAGTGATTCCTTAGAGGTCAGCTTCTCGCATACCATCCAGTCTGCCTTGTTGCACTGAAATGTTACAATTTGTTAGATAAGCTGGGAGCGCACAACCTGGGGAGAGCTCCAGGGTTTCTTGTCAATTCCTTTCATCTGGATTTGCTTTTCTGTCATGAGGGAGTTAAAGCAGGAAGCCTCCTAGACGTGATCGAATAAAGATTGGGGAACAGAAGACCCAGTGTACTGCATTTCACTTTTGAATAAAATAGTGACTGAAAAACCATCAGCACCAGGATAAGGCAGCTCTCAGCCAACTGCTGAATATGCAACATGGTCTCTCAGGAGAGTTGACTCATGAATAGCACTAGAGCAGGAGAACAATTTCAGGAGCCGTCTGTCTCCTCCAAGCTGGGTACAGCAAAGCCATGGGTTTAGCAAATTTACTTTGGTACGTGCTTGACGCAAAGCAGCAAGCTATAATACTTCATGCAGCATCTGCTGATAAAGATCTTCAAAAGCATCATGCATGTTGCTGTCAAGAGTGAAGTGAATTTTTGATACCAAGCCTAGACTGTGGAATGAGGGAAATGAGATTATGGAATGACTTTATTCTGAGAATAGTTGTAGTGCTGCCATTGTGTGTGTTTTTGAGAGGTTTTCTTCCTAATCTGAGTATATTGAGAAAGAGAACACTCTAATTCTGGCATGTGGAAATAGTATTTGCCAAGAAATGTGATAAGGAAAATGTGACGAAGAGCTCTGTAAGTCCTGGGGAGAAAAAAGCCCTGCAGAAATGACCATGCAGCTTCCTGGCTCCTTCAGTACTTATGCAAGTGAATAGCTCCTTAAATGCAACAGTATTATTTACCTAAATAAAGATGTCAGGATTTGGTTAATACAACCCCATGTACACTGTAATTGAGTGTCAGAACAGAGAGTAATGCAGTGTGGCACAAACTCCTGCTAATACATTCTGGCTGTCAGAGCGTGCTCTGTACACAAGGTATACGCCACAATTTATTTTGCTTTGTTTTGACCATCTAAATGTCACAGTGTCTAATCGAAGCTAAATGTTGTGGCTCTCCCCATAGCTGAGAGGCAGGTGCAGGCACTCCTGTAGGATGCTTCATGTAACACCTTCAACAAGCAACATAAGGTGTGTGTTGAGTGTCTTACTGCTTTGATACAGAGAGTACAAAAGAGGAAGAACTGGGAAAATCGACTCTATGCCACTGAGTAGGAAAAATATTCAGACAAAAAATCTATTTATCCTTCTTTTGGGCTCTTCTATACATTTTCAGTGTGGGTCTTAAAGCCTCTTCTTCGAAAATATAATGAATGCAAGAAATCATGGTTGGAGGGCAGAACTGTATTTTATGAGGCTAACTAGTAACTGGGAAAGCAGAGGTGATTTTCAGGGTTTAAGTCTTTCTTCAAACAAAAACAGAAAATCTTTTCAGCTTCTGGCTGCAGTTTCTATGGGAACAGTTTCAAACAAGTACCTGATTACAGCTGGTCAATATTTTTAATGAAAGAATGGTTTTCATTTCCAAAACAAATTTGTGTAGTACATATTACACAAAATTGGAAATAAAAACATTAGTCTGATTTCTTTCCGCTTTCTTTCTCTTCTTTTGCTTAATTCTTTTAAATGGCTGAAAATCTTATTTTATTTTTTCCTTGAATTTATGAAAATAAGCCTTTTTTAGTAGACACAAAACAGGCTACAAAATACTTGTATAAAAGAGTTGGAAGAGCTGGTCATTTCAAACCAGTCATTTTAAACCAGTCATTTTGGGCTAAATCCATGATCTTGGGACCTTGTATTAGTACTAAGAGTATGTATTTAAATATTCAGCACCCAAAATGTGACATTCAATGAATTTTCCTCCACTACAGTCTAACTCTAGAGGCACCTAAACTTTATAAGCTTTGAAATTATATTTCCCAGTTACCTAAATGTTTATTGGTGATGACACATACTAGAGGAATCAAGCTATGCTTCACACACGTAAGCTTTTTTGTATGTGTTTTGGTTTTTTTTTGTTTGTTTGTTTGTTTTGTTTTGTTTTCTTTTGCTTGTTATGTTTTTTTTTTTTTTTTCCTTCTGATGACTTCCTGGTGAACCAGCAGGGCTTTACAAGGTAAGTGTTTTTGTAAAAGATGTTCTAGTGTTTCATCTTCAGGAAACAGTCAAATACTTTAAAAACAGCCCTAGAATTTGTGCAGAGATACAATTTTAGAGCATTGTACTGCTTGTATGAACAGGGGCAACATAAGTTTGAAAGCAGAGGTATTTTCTCTGTGCAGCTGGTTCATGATACTGCTATAGAGTTAGCCTCTACACTGTCTAAATTCTCTAAAATCCCATATATACTTGTCTAAAGTCTGAAAATCAATCACTCAAATGTCTTAATTTGAGAGGTTAAAGCTGCCACACCAAATTAGTTGATGGAGAACTAGTAGATTCATCCAGCCTCAACATTTGCCTTGTTTTCCCTTTGTGCAACCTGAAGGGAAGATGTGCTGTGGGAAAGAGTGCTGGTTTCATCGCTGCAGATTGTGTTAATCAAGACGAACACCAACAAATCTTTAGACTCCTTTTGTGACAGCTAATATCTAAAGAGCCTAAAAGGCTGCCTGGATGTACACGGCTGTGCTGCTGACATAGAAATCTGCCAGGTTTTTTTTGTTTGTTTGTTTGTGTTTTTTTTTTTTTTTTCCAAAGATGATGCCATCATGTCCAGGAACTGCTGTGGCACTGGTCTGAACCACATGCCATGCAATTGTGTTACAGAAATTTGAAGTGTTGATCATATCTGTGGGTGTCTTTCCATCAGTCCCAAGAGGAAATTGTATGGTGTTTTTCTTTTCCCCAGTTCTTCCTGAGGCTTGAATTAAATAACCAGCAAGCTAAGTATGCGTATGTCCTTTATGAAAGAGTACTGTTATATTACACATCTGTGAAAATTGCACTTACAGCCAGATCTTGAGCACAGATCCATTGATGTTAACAGATGCATCCTAATTGGTACCCCTTGAAGCTCTCTTTATGATTCATGTATTTTTGCTCTCTTGTATTTTTTTTCCTTTAATTTTCTCTTTTTGCTTTAGCATAAACATATAAACAGAAGAAATAAATACATCTGTGCATGATTTCTGTGTTGTAACTGGAAACAAATTCTTAAGCCTGAAATCCATTTCTTTCTATTCATCCTTGTCTATCCTTCCATTGGCACTTGATTCTGTTAAACTGAGTAATTCTATGTGTGTGGACTGTCTGTTAATACCAAGCAGTCTTGCAGGGTGTAGGGAATTGCAGGTGGATTGACAATTACCATTCTGATGCTGCACATTTTGGACCCATACATCAAAGCATAATTTGCATCTCTTTTACTCACTTTGCCTGATTTTTTTTTTTCCATTTAAAAAGCAATTCTTTGTGGTTAAGTAATATGGACTTCACATTACTTCCATTCTTCCAGTATTTGTTTTGAATAAACACGGTAAAGAACTATTTCTACTGCCATTTAACAGAGGGGGAA
The DNA here is from genome assembly GCA_011076525.1 of Nettapus auritus. NCBI lineage: Eukaryota > Metazoa > Chordata > Aves > Anseriformes > Anatidae > Nettapus > Nettapus auritus. Next base: position 84,344,894 of record CM021768.1, on the reverse strand, counting down.
ATGAAGCACAGGATAAATAGACTCAAGGAAAGAGAGTGGAAAGTGCTGTCAGGTGGCACTCATTCCATGAGCCTCAGTTATGTGTAGGTGATGCCATCCCTTCCCAAAAGTGGTGAAAAACAGCTGACATTTTCTCGAGTGCCCTGAGCACGAAGGCCAGTGAGAGCAGATGGGAAAAACAAGGCAATGAGAAAAGTACAATTGAGCATGTCTGTTCTTTCTTGTTTTAAGTGAGGAAAAAAAATTAAATGAAGAACTGGAACTCTTTATCTTCAGGTGATGCATGCTGGTTATTAAAAAATCCCATCTCTATTGCTGACATTATTTCAGCTATTCCTTGAGAATAAAATATGTTCAGAAGTGGTTTAGTTTCTATGCCATTGTGAAGCTAAAACTAATCAAATAAAAAAAGAAAGAGAGGGAGAAAAAAAAAAAAAGGAAAGAAAAGAAAAGAAAAAGAGAGAAAAAGAAAGGAAAGAAGGAAAAAAGGAAAGAAGGAAAAAAGGAAAGAAAGAAAGGACTTGATTGCAAAGAAGTGAGTGTGCCATGAAGGGCTATCAAGCCTATTCCACCAGTACTATTTCAGCGAAGCATGCATAGAGAAAGATACAGATGGGATGTAAGTTTCTTTCTTTTCTACCTTGGATAGAAATCTGTTCAGGTTGTCAAGAAGTTAAATGGATGTAGAGTTCACAAGTGGATGTAAAATTCACAAGTGAGGATGGAGCCATCAGAAAGGGCTCCAGTCAGCATGCAGGGAGTATAAAAGCTGTAAAAGGCTGTGTGTGGGTCAGCTCTCCCGAGGCAGTTTCAGGTGGCAGTTTTCAAATGCATGCATTTTTCCTGGTATGGCAGTGTTAGCACTGAATCGGGAGAGCTCGAGTTCATGGTTATCACTTACGTTGTCTCAGATTAGTCACTTCATGTTTTGTCTGAATGCTAGTGCTATTAATAACATGAAATAATGATATTTAAATTACTATAATCGTAACTGTTGATTGTAGCTGATTGGAAAATAGCTATTCTGGTTGCTTTTTCTTGAAGAAAAAATCAGTTTGTTTCCACAAAGTTCATATAAGGAACACTCAGTTCAGACCTCAAGTGCTTGGGCTAGGAATGGATTCCCTTGCTGTCCATGCCATGGGCAGGGCTTGCCAGCTGGCATCAGGAGCAGCAGCAGACCTGGGGCCTTTCCATCACATTTCAGCCCAGGGCTGCCCTTGTTACCCAAAGGAGGAACAAGGCTGGTGGGCTGACAGGAGTCAGATCACCTCTGGGGTGTTTGGGGACCCTCACTGTGCTATCATGGGGTCCATCATTGCTTCAATCCTCCATGAGGATGGAAACAGGGAAAGGGTAGCTGAGGCTGGGCTTGCCACTGCCTGGGTCCTGGGCTCCTGCAGGGCTTTGGTCACCTCCATTGTCCCTCTTTCCTGCCCTGTGTCTTTCCCATGCTGTTCCTGGGGTGACACATCTGTTGCCTTTTGGCTTCTGCTAGGGAAAAAGAGGTAAGAAAATAGAAGAAAAAGAGAAGGAGGAAGAGAAAAAGGAAGACAGAGGGAAGGAGGAAGGAAGAGAAGGAAGGAAGGAAGGAAGGAAGACAAAAAAATAAAAAATAAAAAGAAGAAAAAGCAAAAGGAAAAGGAAAAAAAAAAAAAAAAAGGTATCTTCAGCAACAGCACAACGAGAGGCAGTGAATGTATCTCTCTGTAATGCTCTACCAGTCTGAGATGTACCAGGTCTAAATAAGCCTCTCTGCTCTTCTGTCCTCCCTCATTTTTTCTTTGAAGAATCAGGCTCAAGGAGCAGCAACAATTCTGGGTCCTCTCTTTTCCCCAGAGACAGTTAAATAATGTCATTAAAAAGACTGAAAAATAAATGTACTTTACATTTAAAATAATTCCTCTCTACAGCTGAAGAAAAAGAGGTAAACCATAGTGTTTAATTGAATTTCACTTCATCTTTCACATTTCAAATGCTTTAACCATTTTCCTCTCCTTCTTTATATCTTTAAGATAAGGTTAAAAAGCTGTAATGGAGGTTGTTGCTATGGTGCTCATACTGGGGCGTCTGCAGTCATATCCCTGAACCTTGGATAGCTCTTGTACTTGTTTACAGCTTTGTCTGTCTGCATCTATTTACTCTATCAAAATTAACACAGCATACCCCAGCTGGTAGAGAAATTGTACTTCTTTTTGCCTTGAGAAAATGTAGAATAAATGCAATGTGAAAGAAAGGCCTGCAGGCCTGTTTTTTAACACTTCTCAAGTGTTTTAGAGTCAGAATGTGTGTGTGCAGAGACAGATGTGAGAGATGCTGTGTTTGGCAACATGTGCAAACTGGAGGACAATTTATTTATTTATTTATAGCTTTACAAAACATTGCACAGTCCATGCCAGCTGACATCACAAAGAGATCCTCTGGAATAAAATCATCAGTGGAGCCCCATGAAGGAAAAAACAAAACAAATGACAGCAACAACAAACAAACAAAAATCAAAACTAAAACCAAACTAAACAAACGAAATGACATTTATTGTGAATCTGAGCTGTACCATAGCTCCCAGCTACATAGCATTAGTGGTCATCTTTTTTTTTTTTTTTTTTTAAACAAACAAACAAACAAAAAACTATTTATTTATTTATTTATTCATTTATTTAATGCTGGTTTAATCTGCTGTGATGCAGATATCACACTGGCACCTAGCTGTTATAGCCCAGGTAAGTCTTGCATCCTTTTTCTGGACACAGAGCAGAGGAGATTCACAGCCCTTTGCACATCCTGCACCTAAGCCCTGGCCACAGGTGAGAGTCTGAGCTCCAGCTCAGCCTTTGTGCAAAGGAGCTGCCACGCCGTGGAGCTCCACTGGGTGACACAGGTGGCCTTGCCCTCTGGAAGCTCTGCCATGTCCAAACCCTGTCCTGCCCTTGCACACACCAGTGCCTAAGACTTAGATCAGTGGCATAAGACTGATAGCTTTTCTAAACACACCAGCAGGTTAAGGCATGTATTGAATTTATTTCACTGCAATGAAATTAAAAGAGAAAAATCCACTATCACAGGCTGTGTAATTGAACTGCACTCTGTATCTTTTACCAGTAGCAAATACCTTCCATTAAAGTGTTTGTCTTAGAGCTGAAGCACGTTTCAATCCAAAGATGCTGCTTTTTCTGTGAGTGGAGGCCCATATATAGGACACTCTGAACAATGCTAATGCATGAGTGAACACACACAGGGAACTGTGAGAGCTTGAGTTTCTGATGGCTATACATCTTTTTTCTGTAGTTTTTTACTAGTCCTCCATTTGTGAGCTGACAGAAGCATCAGTAATTTACTTAGTAAGTACCAAGAGTGGTTTTAGGTCACATATTTGTTATCCTTCCTCCTGAGGTAAATCTGATACCCTGGAGAAACACAACTCAAGATGTACCACGTGAGACATTCAGTTGTTCTGCTTTAGCATGGCAGTATTTTCCTCTGTGGCAAGGAAAAGTTCCTCAGCAAATAATCATACTTGTTCCAAAATAAAGGCTCACTTTCCCATTGATGTGAAAAAAAGAAACATTTGGGTCCTTATTTCTGAGGAAAGGACAACTTGAGAAATGTGGGCTGCTTGTATTAGAGGAGAAAGAGAAGCTCCCCCTTTAATGTGGAGGAAGGTCTCTGCTGAAGCTCCTGGCCTTGGCGGTGCTGCTCCTAATGCAGCCTCAGCATGCCCATATGAAGATGTACTCCCTGGGAGCCAGGTGTGGGTTAGGTCTTGGAAACAAGAAAGTGTGTGTGTCCTGGCATTTTTATTTCAAAATGCCTTAAGAAAGCCTTGAGCAGGTCCATCCGAGGGTCTTTTGAAGTCAGTGTCCTGTCTGCAGTGCTATCGTTAGTGCCAAGTGAAAAACAACAACTGGGCAAGCAGGTATCATCTTTTCCCAGTTAACTACTATTTCTATCTCTATGACATCTAGTGTTTTCTGTGTTTTCATTGGGTTTCTCTTTCATCTGTTTCTCCACCCTTTTACCCATGTAAACATTTAACACTCACAGCATCCTTTGTCAAGAAGTTCCACAGATCTATTTGTTAAGAAGCAAGTAATTTCACTTATTTTTTATAAAAAGGAATTGGCTTAGGACATGAATAGGTGCCAAGGTCCTTTAACGTGTCTTTTCTGCAATCCATCCATCACCAGCTTCATCTCTACTTTCTTGGGACTTCAAGTGGGCTGCCAGAGGGAGAGGTGTAAATATGAGTCTTAACATGGCATGGCATCACTCTTCTCTTTCTTACTCTGCTGCTAATTGAAAAGAGAAGTAAAATTTTCCCTTGTTTATAATAAATAATATGAAAATGTCACTTTGAAAAATACCTCCTAGCAGTACTGTGAGTGACAGCCCACGTTCTATCTTGCTGTAGTTTGTTTTTGTATGGTGCTTATCACCACAGTGTCTAAACCTCTCACAATTCATCATCACAATTGCTCTACAGGGAATTATCATCCTTCTTTTATGAAGGGAGAGCTGAGGCATTAAAGGACTGGTCTAGCACCCAGGAAAGTGGATGACAAGCCTGCTTGCTAAAGGTCAAACAAGGAGCCAGTGGCACAGCTGAAAACAGAGTAACAGATCAGCATTTTAACCCCTGGACAAGTTTTTCCCTCTTTTTCTATATCTTTCCAGATTTGTTTTTTTTGACTTGTCACAATTTAACCATTCATCTTCATCTCTAATATGTAAATAATTAAAATATTTTGATTCTTGTCATGCATTTTCTGCTTAATGTTTGCAATCTGTTAGAAAGTGCAGTTCCCAAAATGATAGACCAGTGGGTGAAGGAGCACTGATACAATTTTATTTTCTCTAGGGATTTAAAATATCAACAGCATCAGACTGCTACATTATTTTCTTGAAGTGGATCTAGTAGGGTAAGTTACTGTATTTTGATACAATTTATACATCCTAATTTTGCCAAAGATTTCTACCAGTAATAAATAGTTCTCTAATAATTCATTTTCTGTGGCAGCAGACCATGTAAAATTAAGTTTCGTATGTGAATAAGAAATAGTAGCTGTCCCCTCTTTCTTATTTTAACTCTTACTTTGATACTTTGCTTTTGCAAGCAACAGGGAAAGGCATATTCTGAAATCTCTTTTTGTTGTTGTTGTTGTTGTTGTTGTTGTTGTTCATTTTCCTGCAGAACAATGGATTTATTATTTTTTTTTTCCAAGATGTTGAATGACAATTTATTTTTAAAGTGTTACAACATTCCCACAAGATATCCTAAAACATTAGTGATTTTTTTCCCTATTTCAATTGAATGACTCCATTACTGTACTTAACACTCATTGAAGAAGTTTTACTAACACAAAAGTTCCACTTTTCAAAAACTGCTTACAGTTCCAGAGGAAGGCAAAAGATGTAGGATATAAGCAAGTATGATGTATTGCTGGATGAATATTCCTGAAACAGTCATAAGAAATACTTATAAATTGCTAGCAAAAATAGCAGTCCTGGAGGGAGGGATCTTTACTCCTAGTGGAGCAGTTCTTACTGTGATTTTAGATGATACTACCCATGTACTTACAAATAAGTAGAAAAGTAGGACAGAGCTAATTTAACCAAAACTGTATTTTTGGCTAACTACTAGTTTGTGCTATAATGCTAGTGATATGAGTAGGTCTCCTATCTGTGTGCTAGCCCCTGAATTTAAAATATACAGCAATAACAACTGCCAGCAATTGAAACATGAAGTTTTTCTGGTTCTTTTGGACTCATAGTAAATTAAAGCTGAATTCTTTGGTCATTAAATCATGTGGGCCACTACCAATATTTACTATTAAATTACAAGACTGAATTTAGTAATCAATCAACTACATAAAATCCTGAAACAGTGAAAATACATTGTTCAGATGCAACTATTACCAAATCCATTACAGCAGGAAGTTCATTTTAGTACTTCATTCATTTAATTAAGTGGCTAACTAGATAAGTTTGGGCTTATTGCACAACACTGATCTGAAGACTAAATCTCTAGGTCCATATATTTATTTCCATCATTCTTTACTTCCTCCACATTTTCAAATACCATTCATATAGCTTTGACACAGTCTAGTAAGTCACATTATTTTTCTGTTCACTCCTGGGCTGAATATTCAAGAGTTTTCTGATTTGCTATACAACTAAAAGGTACTTGGTTTTCTTCTCAAGTTCTAAGGTCATCATAAAATAAGTTATGGGTGAAATGGTGTGGCATTTTATAGCAAGCCATTCTTGGAAGACAAATGTAAATAGTAGCAAACTTGCACATGAATAGGCCCCAAAATGCAAATGCTGGAGTCTCAAACTTATAAATAGGTATTAGCACATCATATGTAGAAAGTAGCAGTTCCTCTCCCTGTCAGGTCAACTTGGGGCTAAGGCTTTATTTATCTAACTCCATAGGTCCAAGCATAGCTGCAGATTGGCTGACATCTCTAGCAGACACCTTAAAAAAATAATAAAACCGCACAAAAATAGCAGCTACTGATATATAAATAACCAATGAGGCTTCTGGGGGATAAGAACACTATTTCTGACATTCCTTTTATTACATTCTAGTGTTCTTTGTCAGATTTAAAAAAAAAAGAAAAAAGAAAAAAAAAAGAAAAAGAAAAAGCCTAAAATGCATAAAGTGCTGTTGAGCTACACCTATTCACATTCTAAATAAATTGTTTAGTTGATGACTCAATCTAATACTAGACCTTCCCAATGTTTGTTGTAAGCTTTTGTGTAACACAGCTTCTGAAATTGTAATTTAATAGGGCTAACCCGAGGGCAAATTTGCCTTAACACGAGGCCAAGTTATTACAGTAATCAGCCAGCTCAGAAGGAGCTTAAAGGAGTGGGATGCAGAAACTGAGCCTATTTTTTGAAAAAGTAGGTGTTTGGGGAACCTGTGAACCATTGCTAACATTTCTGAAAATAAACCAGGTAATTGAAGCTCAGCATGCTAAATATGTAAAATACCTTTAAAAGACTTGTAACTGAGGAACTATTGAAACTATGTACTGGAACTAGCTAGAAAATTGTCTATCCATAATTTGCAGTCTATGGAATATTCTTCTATTTCAATTACTTTTTGCCTTGAATCATGAAATACTCTGCCAAAAAAACTGAACATTGCATCAGTTTGATTTTCCTTGTTCACAAAAGACAAAAAAAAAAAAAAAAAATTTGTCAAAAACAAAATTTTTTTTTTTTTGACAAAGAAAAAATCAAGATGATTTTTTTTTTTTTTAAATAAAAAAAAGAAGTATAAACAAACTTTCTGAGAGAGTTTGATTTCTGAAACTGTCACTATACTGCTAGAAACTTCCTGAAAAATAATGAACTTAGAATTTCCACTGAAGCAAAGAAATTTAAATCAGGAGCATTATAGCTGCCATAGGCTGCTGCAAATTTCTGTAGTTGGTATTCACACTCACCTTTTTGCCTCTATTTATAGTAAAAAAAAAAAAAGTTATTTCAAAGAAATAAAAGGGTAATACATAATTAATTCTAGTAAAACCTGTGTAGGGATGATGATGTGGTATATTTATTTACATTTCAAGAACAAATATGATAATTAGGCACCTACTATTCCAATAAGTTTTTGTAGAAGCTGCAAAAAATACTAAAAAATGTAACGACATCCTCTGAGGAAATCCTTCCCAGAACAAACAAGCCCAGTGATAATATTGACTGATGGTTCTAATTGTGCTTCACATTGAGTATAAACCAACTCATCACTATTTTTCCCGATCTACCACATAACTTTTATAGAACATGAATAAAATATATTATCTAGACACAGTATTGCTGTTGGAGGTAAATTACTGCTGATAAAATTACCCTAAAGCCCTTCTAGCTCATAGGAACTGGATAATTTTAAATGAAATGAAGTTGAGAAATTACATTTAAACTGGATTTTTATCGTGTTATCAAATGGAGACTGTGTTAAAAATTGTCCTGTGTGTTACCTGTTTCTCTTTGGCAACTAGTATCTAGAGCTGCTGCATCAGAGGTCATTGTACTCAAACTAAATTCTGCAGGGTCTTTGGTTTATTCTTATGTGCCCTATCTTCAGATTAGTGTTCTCTCCTTACCCAATTCCAATTTCTCATTAGACACTGGAATATAATCTCCTAGGTAATATCATAATAGAACAGGGAGGAAGGCAAAATCCTGTTCCTTCTTCAAATTTGTGATACATTCCTTTGCTGTAAATACCAAAAGACCTCTATTTGTCATTGAATTTCAATTGTCTTTGAAATATGGTAGTATCAGTAGAATATGTCAAGTAGAATTTGAAATTGCTGCTGACCCTAATAAGCTAGAAGTCATTAGCACCATGGCTGCATTATTTGGAAGGGGTCAAGGAGCAAAGGATCTTATATCCCTATGAGGAAAGGCTGAGAGACCTGGGTCTGTTCAGCCTGGAGAAAAGAAGACTGAGAGGGGATCTCATCAATGTGTACAAATACCTGAGGTGTGGGAGACAGAAGCATGTAGCCAACATCTTCTCAGTGGTTTGTGGGTATAGTACAAGGGGCAAGGGCTGCAAGATAGAGCACAAGAAGTTCCGCACCAACATGCGAAAGAACTTCTTCACGGTGAGGGTGACGGAGCACTGGAACAGGCTACCTAGAGAAGTCGTGGAGTCTCCTTCTCTGGAGATATTCAAGGCCCGTCTGGATGCCTACCTGGGCAGCCTGCTCTGAGGAACCTGCTTTGAGAGGAGGATTGGACACGATGATCTTTCGAGGTCCCTTCCAACCCCTACAATTCTGTGATTCTGTGAAAGCCCTTCACTTTATCTACCATAACTCAAGAGTGAAAATTATCCATGATGCCCAGGTTAGGTCAGAGTCCAAACAGGGATATGTAGCGTTTCTCAGCAGTATCAGTGACTACATATAACTAGAACAGTTGGCTACCTTTAGCACGCATGAGAAAAGGAAAAAAAAGTCTGAAAAAAAAGAAGATATATAACAAAAACTATAAAGTAAAAATGATAAGATTTTAAAAGGGCGAATCAAAAATAGCAAACAAAGACTTGGCATTAACACTTCAAGACAAGAAAATATTTTTCCATCATTAATTTTCAGCTTCCATTTATTGTTTTGTCTTACTTCTAGATGAAGGACAAAAACTAGAAATGCTATCTAATCTGTGCAAATCTGACAGACTTACAAATACATTGAAGGACATAAGAGTTTTCTCCATGTACACTAAAAAATGAAATATATGAGAATTCAATACTCAGCAGGTTTCCTGTTTTGAAGTTATTAGAAATGTGTGATTCAGACAAAACAATCTCTGCTATCTTAAACACTGATCCCAGCAAAATATCAAGAATAGAAAATTCCTCCCTATTAAGTAGCCTCTTTCCAAAGTGCTTAAATGTTCCTTTACAGCTGTGCATTGATGTGACACTGAATGTACCTGAACATGAGACAAGAACAAATGCACAGTAACTTTGGAAATTAGAGCAATTATTCTTTATCAGGCATATGAAGGGAAGCGTTATTAATATTGTATTACAGAGGGGTGCAATGTCAAAACCAGTGATCAGGTCCAGCATCCCTGGCTTCGGCAGAGGCTCTCACCACTTCCCTGTGCAGTGTGGGAAGCAGGGAATGGGGAAGGAGGAAGGAGGTTCCCCCAGCCCAGCCTAGCCTGGAGCTCATGCTGGTGGGGACCAGCATCCACATGGGAGAGGAGAGGTACAAACACCCTGCATCACTTCTGCCTCCCTTGCCCTCCTGGACTGTGATCCCTGCATTGTGATTATTCTAGAAAGCATCAACACATCAGCTTTTTTTTTCTTTTCTTTCTTTCTTTCTTTCTTTCTTTCTTTCTTTCTTTCTTTCTTT